>JBAMNC010000322.1:0-1200000 GCA_037902135.1 Cetoscarus ocellatus | reverse complement strand
TCTATTTTTATATTTTGAAAAATGTACTGCAGGAAACACCAAATATTGCAATGTCACATTTTCTGAGCTTTGAAAATTAGGTGACAAGGATGAAACAAAACTTTATTGGTGTGTATAGGATTTTGACTAGAGCTAAACAGAGTCCACAAAAAGTCAAATCAGAGTCATGTTGGAATAGAAAACAAGAGCACAGTGTTTCTATGAGTGACACACACAGATGAATCGATAAATGGCCAGCTATCACAGTGCGACATCTGCTCACAATCATGCAGATGTGTACACACAAACACAGAGATATGGAGGTGGAGAGTAACCCAAGGACCTCAAAACATGCAAATCCAGTTTTGCAGAAAAACCCTCCCAGCTTCCATCAAGATACGGTTACAGTCTGGAGAAACATTTCTCCGTCAGACAGAGGAGGAGAGAGGGGCACACAAGAGAGGCTCTGTTTCTTTGTCAGGACTTTGAAATCTGAGGGTTTACCATACTCT
The DNA here is from genome assembly GCA_037902135.1 of Cetoscarus ocellatus. NCBI lineage: Eukaryota > Metazoa > Chordata > Actinopteri > Labriformes > Labridae > Cetoscarus > Cetoscarus ocellatus. The sequence goes on along the minus strand of JBAMNC010000322.1, from coordinate 1,199,509 downwards.
GCGGCACAGGTTTCCTCTTAACTGAAACAACCAAGACAACAGGACAGTGGATTAAGTTAAATCCTATCAGTGTTTCTTATGAAGGAAGGACCCTGTTAAAGCAACACCTGGATTAAGAATTACCAGAAGGAAATGACTCCAAGTGAACCATGACACCTCTCGGGGACACTTTCTCCAGGCTGGTAACTGCATTATTGGGTCAGCAGGGACAGAACATCATGACCACAGCGTGATGAAACAGAAAAAAGGAGATTTTTTTTAAAGAAGCTATGCTGGACTGATTCGAAATACTGATACTGATATGACAGAGCTAAGAATTTAGCTTTATGGAGAGATTGTCAACAATGCATAGTAGAAGCAAAGCAAGCCTGTACACAAGAGGAGAGGAAATGAAAATATTACCACCAATGTGGACTAGTAAGTGATATTCCAGGCAACCAGATGCTCTCTATCCTCTGAGTCAACAAGATGTTGCTGTGCTTTGGCGGTCGCAGACGAACTCGACACCACCACATCCAGTGGAGTGAAAAAAAACATTTATTATGTGATGAGCCTGAGATCATCACCAACCCTTGCTTCGTTGACTCAGGTAAAGGGTGACATGTTGGACTTTTAGGTCTTTGTCCATGTAAAAGTATCTTTAAATTTTAACGATAATACTTGATACACTTCCTCTCTAAAGAAGCAGATTTCCGTACTGTCTGCCTGTCTGTGGCTGTAAATCTCAGGCTTTCCAGGAACAAAACTTTGAATGTTTATTGTTTTCATTTCAACACCACTTAACAAGAACACAAAAGGAGGAATGTAACGAGATACATTTTGCATCAACGGTCAAGGAGTTGATGTGCAACGCTAGACTTTTTTTCTAATTGATAAGGTTCTGATCTTTGCTGTAATTTTTTTTTCTTTACTGATACTAACATCAGAGTAGGTGTTTTTTTAATAACCAAAAGCACATAAAGAAAACATGTCGTCTAGACTCTAGACTGTCAGATCTCAAAGTGAGTGTAGTTTTAAGTCTTAGTCCAAAGAAAATACATTTAGCAGATATTCCACCACTAAAGACTTCAGTGACAAGTACTTTTTGGTTTTCTTTTGAATTGATAATTATTCTATAAATACAAATAATAATTGATACCAAAAGAGTACTTGTAAAAGTATTAATACTTTGACACTCAAGATTGAGACTCCTGTCCTTAATTGCATAAGTATGTTCCTATTAGATCTGGGCAATTGATCAAGTTTTAATCTCAATAACTGTCTTCCACATTTGTAAAAAACTGAGATATTTAATTTTTTTTTGTTAATATCATAATTATTTTGAAGTATTTGTATTTTTACAATTAGCTATATTTCTGCTTGTTGTCTGTTATGTAATGTTCAAAATTATTTTGTCAAATCATACACATTTAATGGAAGAGTGTGGTGCGAGTTTTAAAATCAGTGATTTTTTTTTTTTTTTTTTTTTTTTTTTTTTATCGCAATCCCAACAGCTATCAAAATAATCCTGATGATGATTTTTGCCATAAGCAGCCCTGGCCTATAGACAGATCAGCCTGAGCCTATGCATCAATGTGTGGCTTGTTTACCCTTTAGCTTAGGTAATGATGTAAATTTCAGCTACAGGACTTGAGATCCTTAAAAATGCTTAAGTTTAATGTACTCATTTCAATGTTTGAAAAGCGCTGGAATTTTGAATAAGTGCTTAAAAAATGTTTTTAACGTAGTTGTTTTTCTTTCACTTAAAATTAAATTTGTAACATGATTATTTTTAAATGTAGACTAACATAGCCATGGGCTGCTGAAAAGATTTAAAAATGCCCCTTGGAAGTGTGAAATGAGTACTTCAAATTGAACTTCAAACCTTTCAGCTTTTTGTTACTTTATATGAACAAAAATCTGACCTGATTTCCTAAAGCGAAGCCCCCTGGCTTTTTACTTCCTCTTCTTTATTTGACAAAACCATTTTAAAATTGGCTGATTCGGGTCACAAAGCATACTAAAACTGAGTACAAAGGGTTTTAGGGGATACTCTCCCAAATTTGTGACCATAATTTATTTTTTTTTGTCCACAAGGTGGCAGCATCAAGGTGGCTAGAACCCTCTTGCAGCTGGAGTGCTTGAAACAAAGCTAGTAAAATCTGGTTCTTCTCCTCTTAATAGCAAATGGCCCCATATATGATGATGACATGTGGGTTGACTACAGTTAGGTAAAGCACCAAACCTCTGAAAACAAGGAAATGTAACAGGAAAATGTTAGGGCTGTTTGGTCCATTAAGCCTCTTCTCTTCCCACTGTGTGTAGGCTGTGTTGTGGGTGCCTGGCAGCCACTGGAAGTGTGGTGTGTAACTGTGTGGAATCTACAAAAACACAGCATGCATTTGTGAGCTCATAAATCCAGGTTGTTTGTTTTGCAGATTTATGTAATGTTCACCTTGCCAAAGATATAAAACCAAAAAGTGCAGATCCTTAGAAGTGAAAGAATGTTTTTGCATTAAATTAGACAGATTTTTTGTTATAAATTTAGATTGATGAACAAAACAGTTGGTGAATCCTGAACTGTTTTTTCTGCTCTTCCACTTTCATAGGAAGGTATTCCCCCTCCTCCCTTTGTGTTTTGTCATTGGTTAGAGGAATACAAAGTGTCCATTCATAGCTGTTTTAGTCATGTTTGATTACAGCAGTGTGTAATCAGCTAAATGCTCTCACAGTCTTGTGTTCACTCTTGTCTGTGTATGTCTCTGGGGGCTACATGCAGCTCTGCAGAAATCAGGAGGGCGTGTTTAATGCTTGTGGGATCCACTCCTTGTTTTCCATGTGTCCCGGGGGTTGGAAGGCAGCTGAAAGTTCAAACAGAGACTCACTCCCTCATGCTCTGCATGGCAAGAGCTCAGAGATTAAGGGGTTTGTCTGCTCCGCCAACAACAGGGATTGCTCACAGTTCATAACTTGCCAAGGAGGAAGAATGATTCAGTGGTTTTCAAGTTGCAGTTTTTGCAGCTATAACAGATTTTGTTTTGTTGTCAAACAAGAGGTAGACAACTCTTTTTTCTTTTTTAACTGCCAGTGAAGACCAGGTAGAAGAGAGTGTGGAGAGGAGGCTGCTAACCATCTAAATGTCTGTGTGAAAGCGCTGAGTAAAGGAGCCAGAGGATGCAGGTGGCAGCGAGGCTTTGCTCTGACTTGTTTGAAGTTTTTTTTTCAATGTCAAAGGTGAAGGATTATGCCTGGCATAGGAATTTAATCTCCAAATGAAGGGCTTTATGAGCTGGATCCCCACTACTCCTGGGTAGAATGTGACCATTTGTTTTCTCTGCATGCTTGTTTTGGTGTTGGAGTGAGGTGCCATGCTGTTTCTAAGCAGTGGGGCTGTGGATGCATCTCCGAAGAGTACAACCATTGGTGACCAGCAACAGGGAAAAACTGTTTACCACATCTCTGTAATCCTGAAAGAGTCACCGGGAGATGCTCTGGTGACGGGAATGGGAATGGGCCACGTCACCCACACCCCGCTGGAGAATTGCCAACTGGGAGAGAAGATGATTAGTATAGTGCCAATGGAGAAGAGCCCCAGGCTGGGCAGGGCACGGCAGGAGCTCAACAGGTGGCCCTACCTGAGCTGCACGGGTAGAGCTGGGAGGCAAAGAGAAGAGGTGGTACCAGAGGAGAATGAGGAGGAGCTGGAGGAGGTGGAGGGAAAAATGAAGACAGACAGGTTTTTGAATCATCTCTGCAAGAACCCAGGTAAGTCCTCACAGCAAGGCGGAGACGTGTCAGAACCAGACGCCAAGGAGCAACGTATTCAGAGCTCAACGTTACCTCCTCTCAATGCCCATACGAAAGGCTTTTTTGCTGGGAATCATGGCACTTTTACAGGACATAACTCTTTGCCCCGGGCCATGTTGCGAAGGCCATGTACCAATGATGCCCGGCGGGGTCGGAAGACGGTGAGCATGTATGGAGACTCAATCGAGGAGCAAACAGATTCACAGCCAGAGCAAGAGAGACGGCTGCGGAGGCCCAGGAGTGTATGCATGCTGGCAGGCCCAGGTTCAGTCCTGTCAGAACCCCAGACCGAGCACCACTTTAAAAGAGCTGGCGTTTCCGAAAACCAGCAGTACAGGAGCAGGAAGGCTGAGTTGAGGGCTGTAGATGGCCTCAATGCTGTTTTGGCTCAGCGGCCCTCTGTCCCTGCAGAGGTGACCCTGAGAAATCATCAGAGGAGCCTGAAGCCCAGGCCTGTCAGTATGACAGTGCTGGAGCTCAGAAAGAGGGGCTCTGATGATGAGATTGACGGCCAGAGGAGTGGCACTGGGTACGATGGAGGGGGCTTTCTCAAAGGGGGCTTCCGATGGAGGCTTTTCGGCAGAACAGCCCAAGATAAGAGCAAAGACAGAGAAGACTTAAAAGACACAAAACTGTCTCCTAAATCTGGAAAATCAGACTCTCCAAAAAGCACACTGAGTTCATTAAGACGGAGCCTCAGTTTGCGCATTAGAAGGACTCGACCACGGGAAAAAGTTTCCTTAGTGTCTGAAACGGACATAAAGGATTACTCTTTGACTAAAAATACGCCAGAGGAAATTACAATGCAAACCCGACCGTTCTCATACCTCACAGGGAGAACACTTTCAGCATCCAGTGAGCAGATGGAGGATGGGGGTGTGCAGTACATACAGTACCACAGCAGGGGGAAGGTCAAGGTCATGGAGGTACCCCTGTGCCCTACAAAACTGACATCAAAGCCAGTTCAGGAGGAACCAAGCATATGGCAGCTTATAGCAAACCGTTTCAGGAGAAAAGAGCAGCCACACAGTGGCAAATGTGAACCCCAGCAGCCCCAGAGCAAAGACACCATTCAGTTTCACTTGGACAGGAATAATAAGTCACAGCCAGTTGCTATTGAGACTCTGGCAGGCACAGACTCCCACAAAGGTCAAGGTAAGACCTGCAAGATTGCTGAATTTATTTTTTGAGGTTCTGCTCTCCATTTGTAGCCTTTCCTGAACTGCACAAAAGTTACAGCCTGAGACAAATAAGGAAGTGGCCTTTTTTAGAACTACAGGCAAATGAAAAACACATGGGGAATAGTGAGTTTGGATGGCATTCAGAAAAGTCTGGTTACAGAGAGTCTGCTTGGAATTTCTATTTCTGGTCCTCTATTTCTCAAGTGATTTACTTGAGTGAGCTGCCTGTGTGTATATGCCCTTTACACAGCACTCAGTTTGCCTTGCATAAGATTTTTAAAGTTCAGTAAATGAGTAGGTAAGTACTGTAAAAGGAAACCAGCAGTTCCTGATAAGACCAGACCATAATGTCATGTTTTACAGTGGTTGGACTGTGGTGTAACACAATCCCAGCACTGTCTGTGTGCTACCTTGCCACAGGACATGATAGCAGTCATAATACGAAGTGTTGGCTGCATAGAGACACAGCTTAGAGCAGCAGCATTAGAGCGGTTAGTGGCTGTAATGGGGTTGTGTCTGGCAGCATAGCAGGGCTAAATTAAGAGGGCTTACATGGCCTAGTGATTGGGGGAAAGGAAGACGACTTGAGCACTGTGTTTAAAGGTTAACGCTGACACTGGATAGTGTTTGTCCAGTTGCCTTGGAGAGCAGGCAAAGAGATGCAAATATCTGAAACTTTAGGAATTCATAGCTGTGACTTATTTCCACTTACAATTGTGGGGATCTTATTTTACACCTTTGTCTTGAGAGCTAATTAGTTTGTCATGACAGTTTAATGGCTCCTTTAAATGTCAGGTCACACATTTGAGTTTGCTCTTATTAAGCCAACCTTTGAACAAAAAGCAAAGCAGATACTTCATACTAATGTTAACATTAAGCTCATAATGGGCCCTAGGGTCAACCTTGGTGTTTATTTGTATATCCACAAAACATGTTACCAAGGATACCTCTCCGTGAGTGTCAAGTGCTTTGTGTCCATTTACTCTGCAGTAGAGTCAGTCAGTCAGGCGTCAGGAATGTAGGTGCGCCGATCAGCCTGATTTAAGTTTGGTGTTCAATGCCCTGGGCGGGACTCTGCGCCTGTAGCTACCTGCCTAAGTGTTTGCTCCTAAATTAGATCCACATAGGGCTTGGCAGGATTTTGAGTTTTTAAGATGTACTGATTTACTTTCAGATGGGTTATAGGATAAGACAATACCATTAATAAAAGTTTGTTTAATTTTGATCCTAGATTTAAACATTTTTTTAAAAACAAATCACAAATGAAACCTGTTTGATGTCATATACCTATGTCTTAACTCTATGATTTGTCTAGATCTATGCACCCTTTTTAAAGAAAGTCTTAATACTAGAGAGAAAAGTTGGCATGTTGGTGTTGGCAAGAATTCTGCAAGGGCAGATTTAGTGATACGTTGGATTGAATCAAATCCCTAAAAATTTACTTCACAGTAGGCTCTTTAACTCAGAACTTTTCACTCTAAACCTGCAAGTGATACTTGTGGAGTCATTCACCTCACCTGTCCCCCATTACTGAACAAGTACCAACAGATGCTACAAGCCCTTGTCATGAAAACTGCAGTGTAGGTATATGTGTGCGTGTGTGTGTGTATTTGTTAGCAAAGCATGGTATATTTATTTCCGGTGTTATTTTTTGAATCTTAATTTTCCACATTGATTAACAGTAAATAAATACAGCAATGTTTACACTTTGCAGTGTTAACATAGAGTTAACACTCAGGCAGTTAAAAATATACTCTGAGAGAGTGCATTTCTAATATTACATTAAAGTGTTAATCAAAAGTCAAACTATAAAATGCTACAAAGTTTTAAACTTTAACTACAAAAAGAGTCAACAATTACACTTGTTGAGAGTTAAAGCACCACCTCTCCAAAAAGAGTGAACACATCATTTTGTGGTGTGGACCCAGGTAGACGCGAATGAAGTGTGAGCATTAACTCTGGTAGCGTTAATTTGTCAATGCAGATTTAGCTGTGCACACCCTTAAATTTGTGTCTGCTTGTTCCACCGTGCAAAAAAAGTGTCCTAATTTTTCTCTGTTTGGGTCTTAAAATTCATCAGGACTTTTAAGACTGAAACTTATGTTTTAAAGGTCTTAAACTTTATTTGTAGTTTGTTGAAACACATGTTCTCAATTATGGCATGACTAAGCAAATACTATAAGGAGGATATTTACCAAAATATACATCAGATAAGAGTTTCCTTCCCTTTCGCAAGCTCCATTCATTTTTCCAAATATTGTCAACTTTAATTTTTAAAATTATATAGTTCAAAAAAAGATCTCACTTTTAAAGGTAACAATTTCAGCTTATAACAATATAGCTTAATGTACCACACTTAAGTTGGTGTCTGTTTGTTGTTCATTGCAAAAAATTGTCTCAATCTTACTTAGGTTGGGTCTTTTAATGGCAGCTTAAGTCTTAAACTTGATTTTCATATATTTACAAAAATGCTGCCTTCTATTTTCTACCAAAAGATAAAAGTTAGCAAGGAAATACTGTAGAAAGGAATTAGACACATCAGATAATGGTGACTCTTGCTCCTTGCTAGCTTGACCTATTTTTCTTGTGTTGCCAATTTATTTGAGCAACTCAGACAAAGCACTCTCTTTGTTTTGCTTACAATGGCAAAAGATTCTGTACTTCTTGATACCATATATCATAAAATAAAAGAGATTTCATCATTTTTAAACACATGGTATGAGAGAGTTTAGAGGTGTTTACAAACTTAATACAATGAAATGTTGCTTCTGTTTTTGTACAGTTTATACTATGTGTAGGAGTGTGTCGGCAAAATGTTATAACCAAAAACTTATGCTCAATGTTTGGTGAGCTATGCTTAGATTTTTTTTTATCACCAAAAAGGTTTCAATATTATCTTATTAACCTGCAATCCCATAAAAGTTTGTAATGCTGGGTTTCTGCAGAAAAAAATTGTTATTCTTATATTGTGTAAAACCATTTTGTAGAACTTTTTTTTATCATATATTTCTGAACAGATACTAAATGTCCATGAACCAATTTGTGTTGACCTGTTTTCAAACATACTTCATTTTATATTCAAAGTAAATTTTTATCAGTGTCCCAGCACAGAGAAAACCCACTGATGTTCTTTTCTTCCATGCAGTCTCCCTCTCCTCTCTCTCTCTCCATGCTAAGAAAAGTTAAATTTGTAAAGAGCTTGACCAGTAAGTTTTTATTCACCTGCCATCTTGGCCTGTGAGTCAAGAAGTTAATTTGTACCGTGGCTGTATATATGTGATATGTGATTTGTGCTTCATTCCCCAGCCCTAACCCGACACATTCCCGCACACATGCACCCACCCGTTTTAAGTGCTTCCTGCTGATAACCTCTAAATCTTGAGTGTGAGGGAGAAGTTTGGGGGAAGGGAGACGCAGAGTGAGGTGTGTGAGGTGCGCAGACAGTGTCCCCACCCCCACCTGTGGATGAACAAAGCCACTCTGTCATGCCAGCAGAGGCATGAGTGATCAGTGAACCATGTGCTAAGATGGGGGGCTCTCTGGGGGTTCTGGGTTGGAGGAGGGGTGGCTGGTCATGAGGCCTATAGGTGGTCTGCTATGCTCTAATCTAGCGACTGTGATAACTTGGAAATAGGACTGTAGATAGAACTGTAATAGCTTTGGGACAGGGCAGGGATCCAGCTGAGTGCTCAGTGATGTGTATTCTCACCTGCCTTAAGCTTCCCTCTGCCCAGAAATAACATCAAGAAAGTTCCACATGTGTATGATTCATCTAGCCTGATCTTGAAACATGAATGAAATCTATTCATAAGTACATATGTCTTATTTGATGCAACTTCCTCTTAACTGGGCTAAAAGTATTATTTCAGGGTAATCTTTTGTGCAGAATATAATGTTTTTAAGATATATATCCCTGCACTTCTAGATTAAATATGGGATAACACATATGTAGTTCAAAGTGATATAGCTTATGTTGAGGTTAGTAAAAAAGTTCAGGTTTAATCTTAATAGATTCGTTGCTTACTGTGAGAACCACTAACAGTAATACACATATGACCACTTGTGATTATTTCAAATTTTTACCTAAGTGAGGCTTTATCATCTTATTTATTTTGTTTAAAGAACAAACTTGTGATAAACACAAGGTACTTAGTGTTGAAGAGACCCTCAACTCCAATAGTATCTATACACTTCTGAGAATATAACTTTTCTACTGCATGGCCCTTCATTGCCTCAGCATTCCCACCTTCATCTGATCAGGGCTCAATTCATGCAAGCTCCAGGTACAGACTCTGCCAATGCTGTCTGCTTTACCACGCAGCCTTTTAACTTTCCCCCAACTCCACTTGGTAGATTTCTGGCAAGAGCCAGAACATCACTGGGATGATCAGGTACGGACCTCCTGTCTTGGGTTTTCCATCCGGTTAGCTCCCACAACCCCTCAAAGAGGCTGGCCAGTGAACTCTTGTGTCCCAGAGCCACCTACCCTACACCATGGCCTTAAGAGCCCAACAGCATCGTCACCTTCATCACATACAAGCTCTGTACATGCAAGATCCAGGTAGTGACATGCTGATACTACCTTCTCTAGTCCATAATCACCACACTTCACAACAATTAATGACACCCAACATTATTCATTAAAAATGTACGATCATGAAGTTTTAGCCCTCGATCTGTATTATTCCTCCTCATCTAGATCCACTGACTGGTTCCAAGCACTTCATCTGACTTTTCCTCTTTTATCTTTTGCTGACCTTGACCCTGTACACCCAATTCTTTGAGTACTTAGACTGCTAATATCAGGTAATGACATATCTGATAATGTCTCAAAAAGTTGGAGAGTCCAAAGCACTCAGTATTGGTTGATTTTTGTAAATGACTGACTGTTTCGCCCATTTTTCACCCACTTAGTTTTTTGTAATGTAGACAGGGTTTTTTTTCCTCATTACGGGTAGAAAACATTTCTGCAGATTATTAAGTATCTGTATGTTTTGATATCTCTAAAACAATGAATATTTTATTATTCTGAATGCACCATATATAGGATAGGGTTGCAAAATTTGAATGAATTTTCAGTGTTGTAAACTTTTCATGGGAATTAACAGGAATTTATGTGAATAAATGGGAATAAACCTGGAGTTTACGAAATTGAAGGTTGGCCTTTAACAGGGATTGTAAATTTTGTGCGGTAATTATATTTTAGTGTGATCTTGACTTAAACAACCAGATTTTAAAAGTATACTTGAGAATATCTGTGCTCTTCCTCAGTCACATTCACATAACATACTGCACAGTGCAGTAGTATTGAGGCCGCACCCCTACATACAATGAAGCCACACGTTTGAGCCCATAGACAACATAAAGTATTACCAAGTATTATTTTGCATGGATGTCTGCCTATGACAAAACAAGATGTGATATGGATATGATACAATTCATTGAAATTATCCCCAGTTACCAGTAATTTCCTATAAATTTCCAATAAATTTCCATTATTCTGATAGAAAGTGTGCAATGTGAATATTTCCAGAGTTCCCCAGATTATTGTTTCTGGAAAGTTTCCATAAATTTACTTGAAAATTTCCAGAAATGTTGCAACCCTAATTACCATTAGGAAATTTTCCAGTCAATGTGGCAGCTTGTCTCTGACGGTGTTCAGAGTTTATGACAGAGCTTCCATGACCATGTGCAATCCAGTTTAGTTATGAGAGGGATTACCCAGGGCCCTGTTGTTATGTAAGTCGGTGTCTCAGGCACATTATCATGTGCAGTTAAGGTGAGTTACGGTTAAAGCTGTTTAAGTGGAATACTGTCCCTGCCCTTGTGTAGAAGCACTTGTGGACTTCCAGGGAAACTCGGCTCTGAAACTGTGAAGCATGTGCAGAACACTCACAGTCATGGTTCAATTAAGGTTAAATATGAAAGAGAAAATATATCTCCTATATTTTCTACATGTAGGTGTGTTAGGAAGGGCAACTTAATTTATAGTGCGCCATTCATACAATCAAAGTGCTTTAAAGAGTTAAAAACAAATACATCATGATATCAAGAGCATTAAAGACATTATATTATCAAAAAGACAATAGGAGAAACAACATTGGAGAATTCCAAGGTTAAAGGGAAGTATATAGGATATTTGATTAAAATATAGAGGAAATAAAAGAGAAGAAAAGTAAAAAGGAGCTGCAGTAGTGATGAAGATGTTTTAAGATCTGTTTTAAAATAGTTTACAGATGAAGAAAGTCTCAGGTTCTCTGGCACCACAGGTGAGGGCTGTGGTAACTAAAAGCTGCCTCACTGTTTAGTCTGAAAGGTATTAAGGCTCAAGACCATTAAGTGCTTTATGAACCAGGAGAATGATTTTAATATCTATCCTTTGACTCACAGGAAGCCAGTGTATTGTTCTAAGGACCAGTGTAATAACCCTCCTGGTGTTGATTAGGACCTGAGCAACAGCATTCTGGATGAGCTGATGATTTTTTAAATATTACATCCATATTAACACTGTTACAATAATCTAGCCTGCTAAAAATAAAAGCATAAACAAGCTTCTCTGTGTAATTTTTAGACAGAAATTATTTTATTCTTGCTATATTTTTGAGGTGAAAATAGGTTGATTTTGTCGCAATTTTTATGTGACTGTTAAAGTCAAGGTCTTATTCCATTATTACACCAAGATTTCTGGTTCGATTCAGTTTTAGTATCACTGATTCAAGGTAAGTACTGACTTTTAACTGTAGAAAGAATCAGACAAAGCTAATAGCAATACCATGCAGGCTTTTAGCACTGTCAGTCATGTCCCTAACTATCCAAAACTGAAAATCCTTCATAAAATCAAAACAGGTGTGAAATAAAAATCACCCCTGTACAGCGAGGGACATTGTATTTGTTTACATCAAGACCAATGCCATTTGTTGAATCAGGGTGTAAATATGTTTATTTTAGCTGTAAAAATGGTCTTTTCTCAAGCTAACGCTTAAGGAACTGCAGCTTTAGGCACTACTTTAGCTTCATTTTTCAGCACTAGGTTGGTTATGAACTGCACACTAGTATATTTGATGATTCATGTATTTATTTATTAATTGTTCCTTCTTCAGCAGTAGTAAGGGTGGTAAATGAATGTTGTGAAGATTTCCCTCAATATATAGCTCTTTGGGAAATATTGATTATGATTCTCACTAGAGTCATATCAAAGTGAATAATTCTGGTATTGTGACAACTCTATAGATTAAAGGAAAAACAGATATCAATGAAATTGATTGTTGAAAAAATATTTAGATATGAACCGTGGGCCATATTTCTTTGGCCCTGATCCATTATACTGTATAAAAAAAAAAAAATCTCCTTTTGTGGTCCTGCTTGATCTTGAACTGGCGTTAAAATCTACTCATGCGGTTGTCATACATCTTCTCTTTACTGTGTCTTATTTGATTCAACTCCCTCTGAATTCCTGCCATCACTCTTTCTGCTTTTGTTCTTTCCTTTCTGTTGGAAATAGTCTCACATAAAGTCGGCAGATTGAAAGTTAATCAAAAAGACTGATATTGTTCTAACATTTGCACCGGCAGGGGTAAATGAGCCAAACGCCCAGCAGGTAATTATGTTCAAGACAAATAGTTACTCTCAAGGAAATTGGTACAAACAGAAACACTGTGATAAGGCACCTGCTGCAGGGGAAATAGGGAGACAGCAAGATGTCTGCATGCTTGAGCGATACAGTCTAAGCGAGAGCAGAGGGAAATCTGTTAATAACTATACATAACTCATTTTTGAGCATCTGCCACAGAAAATCTCAGCCTGGGTACATGTTGTTCTTCAGGATTGTGGTTCAGCAGGTGAGTCTGTATCCTGCTGTTCTGGCAAAAGTAAGAGTTTCACATTCAAGTCTACCAACTGTTAGCAGAAGGCTGAAATGTGCTCTTCTATTATTTGTTGTTTGTTTGCTCACTTGCACTTTTAACACAGTAAAATAGATAAGCTAAATGCGGCTCATTTTCTCTACAATTTAAGCGGATAAACCTTTACCACCAACCTGATTTACCAAATGTCATGTTTGAATGAGAATCCTCCTCCACTCAGGATCCCCAGTTTATGATCTTGGATGTCATCAGCACCAATCTGCAAGGCTTTAAAAAGGGCAGGCCATTCAAAGATCTTCACATTTGGACATTAAGAAGTCTCTTTTGTTTACTGACAGAAATTTTAACTCTCAAAACATTTGATATCAAAAAGTAAAGCGATGAATTTTTAAACAGCTCTTGTTTAATAGTGTTGGCAGTGGAGGTTTGGTGTTTTGGCGCCCCTGACAGCAGAGTTAAGTGCAAACACTTGAAAGTCTAGATTGTCAGTGGTTTGGTGAGTTGATAACAAATGGATTGAATTTGAGGACTGTCTCTTTAAGACAGGCACGACAAAGTAGTCCAAGAAAAAGTGATAGTTGGTCATGAGGTTGGCAAATAAGGGAAGTGGATGTACTAATTGTAAGCTAAGCTCTCACTCTGTAATTTATGACGGTGGGAAAGTATGGTTTGAAAGCCACTCGGAGCTGGAGTAAAAATTAGACCTCAAGGTTGTCCTCTCATTCCAAAAACCACCTCGCTTTGAAATACTTGCATGTATGCACGTGCACGTACCCTTTAAACTACCATATGTGCCAAGGTTTTTGCTCTGTTTGCATTTAGTTTTCTCATGAAATGGAATAAGTGGGGGAAGGTTGATGATTGAGCCCAGTTCCCCGCAGTCTGAATGGTCATTTTTATCGGAGCAGACATGAGCAGTGAAGTGAAAAACCTAACAAACAAGCTGGCAGCACAGTTTTCCCCTTGCAGAGACAAAGACGCTGGTGTCCCACTAAGCAACAGAAACGCTGGTGCTTTTCTCTCGTCCAAAGGCATTCTGGGACAGTAATGTGGGGATGCTCATTTTTAAATGGTGACGCAGTAAGAAGCACATGGATTCAATTATGGCTCTCTCTATCTGGCAGGACACCAAACTGTTGGTACTGTATGCTAAAAGGATGGCAAAAATTGTTCATCATCTCTGATGCAGTTTTTCAGAGGTGGGAAATGTGTCAGATGAATACCTAGAAAGACTCTATCTGTGATTGTTGTGAGAAATCCTTTAAGGGCTTAAGGTCTCATCCAATTTAGTGCAACAGCTCTTCCTTTTCATTCGCCTTGTTTTCAGTTTTTTTTTTATGTCCTTGAAAGCTTAAATGGTGTCATGCGCTATAATACGAGTGTGCCGTTTCAGAAATGGCACTTGTCAGATGCTAGAAACTCCATTTCTATGTTGACCTTTGATGACATGTAATTTTCCTGCTCTGTTATCTATGGATTGGCCTCTCTGTGAATGTGTCCACCTTTAGGCAAAGTGGGGGAAAACCTACATTTATCTCACAAACCTTTTTTCTGTTTGTTTCAAAAAACTTGTCTTGTTTTTGGTTCATTTCTGTTAACACTTGTTCCTTTTCTATTTGAGTAACGACTTGAGTGTTTCTATTAGGACTGCGCAAGATAACTTTTAAGATGTACTGCAGCCTGAACTTACAGTCTCGTGTTTTTAGCACAAATCCATCATTTCATCTTCAATCAATCCTATTTGGTATGCCTCAAGAAATCCTTGCAGAAGGTCTAGCATATTTGATTTTTCCTCCTTCTTCCAACTTCATGACACGTGTAGTCGAGTTCAACCCTGTAGTTTTCATGCTTGTTAGAGCGCAATTTTATGGGTGTATGATCGCCTAACTCAGTGACCATGATAACAGATGAAATGAAACATGTATTCTGACCTTGATGTTGGACAGTCTGCTCACTCTATTGGTAAAAATTTGACCACAGATCAAGTTTCTGTACTTTTTGATACCATCAATCTGTGAAAAAGATATTTTTATCATTGCAAAAATGAGCAGTTTAGGATTAGAGGAAATGTAGTAGCCTTGCTTAACAGACATATTGCTATTGCTTTTGTTTACTTTAGGTGGTATGCAGATGTTTGTAATTTGGATCAAGCACCTCATCATTTGGGATGAAAAGTTGGAGGTTGAGGCAGCTCTCCTCTTAAAGCTGGCACCCCAGTCAGTGCCCCGTATAAGTAAAGTCTTAAGCCTGTGGGAGCTGCAGGTGCCAGGCCGTACTGAGGTTGGCCACTTGCATGCCAGATGTGGAGGGGGCTGAGGGATGTGTGGGCATAACAGGCGGTTTGTATTTACAGTAAGCAAGACCTATAAAAATACTGATTGGGCTGGAGTCACAGTCTTCAAGTCAAATCCAAGTCAAGTCAGGAGTCACCTTTAGATGACCACTCAGTTTGAGGGTCCCTAAATCTTTCCTGCACCACTTCATCCATTATGTTTTTTTATGTGTTTCTGCTTTTTGATTCCGTTCATCAGCAGCATGTTGTAATAAGTTACTTGAATAACACAACATCCATATTAAACTGCTGTTCATGTTATTACATAATCATAACTACAACTGTGAAGCCTTGTTGTCTTTGAGGTAACACATCTCAAAGATAATCTTAGAGTGTTTAAGATTATATCGGCATCAAGCTATTGCTGAAAAACGTGTAAAGATTATTAGATAAAGCTGATTTTTTACTATAAGAGCTGCAGTTGGGGTATTCACAGAGGGGGTTTGCTTGTGTATGTTTCTTTTTTTGCCAAAGATAAATGGATAGAGAATGTACCTGAAGAGACTGTATGGCCCACTCAAGCATCATCTATGTGATGAAAACACTGTCCTCACAACTGTGTCTGTGTACAAAAATGGCAGGAAATCAAAGAGACAGAACATACGAATCTGATATCATCTTTGAGAGCTATGGCCTGATCTCAGTATCCTGCGCACAAAAAAAGAAACGTGGATCTGAAGGGTGTCTTCGCTCATGCCCCAGCATGTCAAACCCACACAGCAGGGCTTAACATGAGGCGTGCTGTTTAAAGACTGCCCCGCTCCACACACAATGCTCAATGAAAAGCCCCCTCTGTTCGGGATACTTTTTTCTCCCCTCGCACAACAAACGAGACATCCAAAGCAGCAAGAGGCTCTTTGTAAATGGAGGTCAAAAATAAGCAAACATTTTAGTAGAGGGGTTCCTTTCAATCTAATTGTAGTGGGTAAAGGAATTTTTGGCTCTGGTCTCCTCGGCTATGAGTCATGAAAGCTTTTAGAGAACATTTTGGAGGAAAAAAATAGAGGCCTGTCTTGTGGCGACACTGGTTACCTTTCTATTTATGCTGTCATTGTATCATTTTAGAATGGCCCTCGGCACAAGGAGAAACATGCACTGCTGCTATAAACAGGCTTACTGTAAGGATGGTTCCCTGTTGAACTCTTTATTGCTTTATTGTTATGGGTTAGACATGGGGAGGGATTTGAGGAGGGTTTGACACCTTGTTGCCTGGAGACAGGGAGTCTACCCTCCTGCATTGTAGATGGTATCTGCTTCTTGGGGGGCACAGACGGTGAGCAAGCCATGATTCAAAAAACAGGAAGGTGGTCTTTGTTCTAATGGCTGTTATGACACTCACATGTGTACTTCATCTCTGTGGGAAACACACAAAGCTTGGTGAATTGTTATTTGTGTTTTGAGCTCAGAGAGTTAGCATTGTTCTTCAAAGTGCTCTTTCCCACTGCCTCGTTTCAAAGCAGGATTATCACGTCAGGGACTCCAAATGTCACTGGATAAACCAAACAAGTTGAATCAAGCCTGATAATGGCTGTCTCTCAAAATGGATCAGCTTAATCCTCTTCATACATTGCAAGGTGCTGAAACCTTATATTTAAATAGCTTGTTTTAGAAAAGGTGTTTCAGAGAGTTGGTGTTTTAGCAGTCCCACCTTTATAAGATAGACGCATAAAAACAGCTCATGGAAAGTAACAAGTTAGTCTTTTCAAGTGATCTTAATTAGAGATTGTGTTTTGTTTTCTCTGTTGAATTGAATTTATCTGTTCCATCAGCCCTAAGCAGTATCAAAGAAAGGGACAAAAATATAATTGTACTTCTAACATCCATATATTAGACTAACTCTATTAAAAGTCATTCCACTGCAGAATTTACTCTCAAAAATTATATTAAGAATGGTTCAGAACAAACCAAGATAAACGCAGTGTACAGAAAGCAACACAATCATCTAAGTAATATGACTCTACCAATAACGCACAAAATGTTGATTTTTCTGTCGAAAGTAAAAGTCAAAACAACAAGAACATAAAAATAGAATGAAACAGTCACGAGGTTTCATATGATGATGTCAAAACATTTACAGCGACAGTTATTTTCACGATTGTTGATACTATAGAGGAATGTTTCTCAAAAGGTGGTGGGGCACACTGGTGTGATTTGAGTACCTGTAATTAATACAACTTTACAACTAATTTGACTCTGAATATAATTGTTGATTGACATTGTCAATTAACATTTCATCAGTAATACAGATGTTTGTCATATTTCAAGTCATTTGTGGATAAAAATAAATTTGTAATACAAACTGATGGTATATACATATTGATTGTTTGTGCTTACATGTGTTAAATATACTTCTTTGCATGGGTGTGAATTTGGTGTGCCTTGAGATTTTGGCTGGGTTTTTGGTGTGCCATGGGCAAGATAAGTTTGAAAAACACTGCTTTAGAACAGTAAAGCTAAAAAAAAAAACATATTATTTCAAAGAACAGGTGCATAAGATAGGAGTATAACAAAATGTGTGCAAAAACGCTGTCAGTGTTAACATTGAACAAAAATAAATAAAAAAATAGCACTTAACTCGATCATAGTTTGGCCATGTAATCATGGTCATGTAATGTTTGTTCCTTAACCACACAATCTCCATTATATTGATGATAAATAGTAGGACTAAACAATGTTGATGAAGGAAGTCTTTGCAATATCTTTCTTTGGGAATAAAAATAGTGCATATAAAAGCTGTATGTTTTAGTCACCCTGAATGTTCACAGTTTAAAACATGATTTTGAATCATGATGTCAATGTTTTAGATGTTAAGTCTTTTTCTGACATGTTTCCACTGTATGCCTATTGCCCTGTAAGATATTTGACATTTCAGTAGTGATATGAACTGTGATAAGTTAGCTACAATTGTAGAGTTAGTATTAGCACTAGCTCTAGCAGTTTGCAATATATTTCTTTAGAAACCAAAATGACTTGAGCATCTTCATCACTACCAAATTTGCAAATGAGGCTAGCTGGCTTGAATTTTGTCTGACCATTTGAAAATGGTAGGTGGACTTATAAAATGCAGATCTACTGAATGAAAAAACATTGTTTGTTTTTATCAAATGGCTGTGTGCATATTTACAGCTACAAAGTTAAACAGCGAACTGTCAATTGCCAAAGCTCACTCTGCAGTTGTGCAGCTCTGTCAAAGACAGACTTCTTAATACAAAGTGCGTAAACACTGCCTGTCACCATAGAAGTGGCTTTTCTTTTAAATCCAAACTCTTGTACTATTTTATGAACTCTGGGCCCTTTCTTTTACAATTTAATAATAATCATTTAAACACACTTAAGTTTCAAGAATCAAAAGGAAGAAATGGAAAAAGATGACTATCCAATATTAAGCCCCCCTTTTATTACAAGCAGTCTACGAGGTATGTTTGTATTTCTGTTTCGAGCTTTGTGTCGTGATTTAGATTTACAAGCTTAAATGAATGCTGTGCAATACACGCCCAAATTACTGTGCAAATGAAAACGTTAGTGTTGTGTACTCTGTCCTATGCATGGATTATGCAATCTTTAGTGTGAACTAAAACTTGGTACACTATTTTGCGTTGTTTGTAATGTACTTGCCTTTTAAAGTTGTGTTGTATAGTTTGGAGGCTACATTTGTGATAACAACCATTCAATTCAATTTATTGTTTATATATTTTCTCTTTTCTCTTCCCAGTTCTCACGGGTTTGGTCTGAGAATAAAGTACCCCGTTTTTTTTAATCGTGACTCTTGCTGTTGTTGGAGGGAGCTAAAACTGCATTTATTTAGCATCTACTGTCAAAGGATGTAGTTTTTTTTACTTAAGTAGTTGTTTCTGTGCATTTCTATGGACATTTATTATTGTATTGATATTAATGTCTTTAGAGACACTCTTATTTATGTTTACACAGTTGATGCAGGTTTCTCCGTCTTCATTCTACAATTGGTTATTGTGATTTCAAATCTAGCTTGCTGCAGTGGGCTTGGATGTGAAGACCTAGGCATTTTGGCAGAGTATTTGGTGACAAAAAGTGTAATTCATTTATTTACCATGAGTTGTTTATGTTGTGAAAAGTTTTCAAACACATTTTTTGAAAGCCTCCACTTTCCTGATTCTAAAACATGAAGTTTAGGACAAAATGTTTACTTGCTGACTTATATATCTCAACTACTAACAGGTGCCATGATGAAGAGATGACCAGTGTTGTTCTTTTCACCTGTCAGTGGTCATAATGAAAGGTCTGATTGGTGTATCATGTGAAAATGTGTACTAGTATTATTACGGACAGTGTAATATGGCACCACACAAGTATATTTGATTTCTGTTAGAACTGCATCAGAGTTTAAACCACATCATGACGACACCAAGAAGTGTCAGTTACTCAATCTGAAAGTGTGCTCAATCAGTAATCGGAAAGCTGAAGGTTCAAGCTCAGCTCCGGCTGTCACATGTTCATGTGTCCTTGGGCAAGACATAGTTGCTTCCACTGCTGTGTCAGTGGTGTGTAAAAAGACTTTGCTATGGTCTCCTGTCTTGTAGGAAAGGGCGCAGAGGTGATAACTACTGATGGACGACTTACAGAAAAGCTTTAACCATCAGTGAGTGAATGCAAGATTGAGTGGGTGTGAATGGGTAGATGTGACCACATAGTGCAAAGTGCTTTTGTTTGTCAGGAAGACTGGAAAAGCATCACATTAAGCCAAATCCATTTACCATTTACAATCAAGGGGTAAACTGTGGAGCTTTTTGTGCATTACAGTATATGAGGACAAGAAACCAGGACCATTACACTCAACTTTCTTTTCCAGTGATGCTCTGAAAACTAGCACGTCCAAATACCTTTACAGCTGATCAAACTTTAGAAGAGATTTGTCATATCTAAATGGCAGCTGAACAATCCATCAAAAACCTGTTCCACGCACAACAGAAAGTCTATAAACTGGTTTTGTAACTTTGTTGTCATTCCAAGGGGAAATTCTGCTGTAATGTCTGGTGTCAGGTCAAATGGGACACAAACAGATCGATTTCACTGCTGCTTGACTAAATTTTCTCTCTCCTCTGTTTTCTTCAGACTCTTTCGTCAACAGCCAGGAATGGACATTGAGTCGGTCGGTGCCAGAGCTGAAAGTGGTGAGTAGCATTTGTTACATGTACCAGCTTCTCTGTGGATGCCTCCTCAGAGGTTTCATCCCACTGATAGAGTTAAATGCTATTCAGAAAACATGCCCAGTCCATGTGATAACTGATTTTGTATCAAGTCGAAAGATCAGCTGGACTCTCCCCACCGCTCATAGTGGGTGATTTTTAATGAGATGCGTTGGCATAGAGATGCCGGGTGGCTTGCAGTAGGACGCGAGATGAGTGACAGTTTTGGGCTAGACTGGTGACACATCCTGGGTCTGATCCCACCCTGGCAGTAAAGCACACACAGTCGCTGCCAAGTGCACGCCTAACATTCTCACACACTTTAATGCCTTGCTCCCATAAAGAAGAACTGCACTCAACCATTCTGACAGTTGATATAATACTTCCATGTTAGGTGAATCCATTGATGTGGCGCCGTGCAAAAGAAAAGAGAAACATCAATGGAAAAAGATAACCGGGGAAACTCACAAGGTGCTCAAAAGAAAACTTGCTTTCCCGGCTTCAAATGCTTTAAACACATCTGTCTCCTTTTTATGTTTCTCAGGTGTTAATTGGGAGCCAGCTTCCACACAGGGGTTCGTTAAGTAGACCTGGGAAGACTGAATTGAATGTCTGAAAATATCGATAATTCCTTATAAACACACAGAATACCTGCTCAGTGACAAGGTCATACTAAAACAGGTTTGTCATTTGTCTTTGAAGCTTATTTGACTTTTTGGGGATGAAAACACTTCCTGCTGTTTTTGAAAGTGAAGATAGAGCAGGGAAACACCTGCTTCACTGAGAGATTTACTCTGCTTTTGTAGTTTTAAGACCTGATTGTATTGAGCATCTTTTGATCATCTTATCCACATGCTTTGATATCCCTAGATCACGCTCAAGCATGCACAAAGAGGAGTGAAAGTCTTCTACGGCGATAGTGCTGACACAGCGTTCTGTTTTCACGAGGCCTGTATACCAGCAGGTCACAAAGCCCAACAGTTAAAACAGCAGGAACTCTGGCTCGCTGGTGCTTTCAAAGTCGATCTTCGTTGACTCACGGCTTTTACTGCACACAGCCTACAATTTTTGCTAACTTGGAGCTTATTCATAGTTTATTCTAGTGGGGGTTCCTCTCTTTATATATATAAAAGCTTCACTTATAGAGAGTGGGTAGGCTGGGAAAGGCCTTAAACAGACCTCCTCACCAGTGCTGCAAACTTTCCTATAATTAGAACCATACCTGGCTTTGACACCCACTAATGATCTGAGGGTGAGGAGGGCAGTGGTGGGTGTAGGAGGAGGAGAAGAGGGAGGAGATGGAGTATGTTACAGCCTTTGTTCTTCCCAGACATGCTGGCATCATCAGCCCACCCTCCACCATGCAGCACCCTGAAGGCGCAGTTCTTAGGTCTGGTCTAGACACCAGGGAGAGGAAGCAAGGGAGAGACTGCACCTAAAGCAGCGAGGCTTGAGTGTTAGAGGACTCAACCTCGCAATGTTTTAGCAATACACAGTATCAGTGCATTGAGGACCACAGTGGTTCTCAAAGATTTGTTCCCGAACAAATGTGTTAATGCCTCTACCATTTTCAGCATGGCAGAAGGTTTTTCTCTGGCTGCTTTTTTTAGCGAAGTCCTTGCAGATTCTTAAACCCTTAAATTAGATTTTTGAAATTCAAGGTGAGAAAATAAAAGCATCTTAAAATGTTGACTTTTGAAAGGTCTTTTTTTTTCTTTTTCTAAACAAGACAGTCTGTGTTAAATCTATCTTGAGCACTGAAGGGGCTTCTCCAGAAAACACCTGAAAAAACTGAAACAGCATCTTTACACTTGTGCTTAAAGCATAAAAAAGATATCTGTCCTCATACATGCCAATCTTTCTCATGATTGTGTCCTATTTCCTATTTTGTCTTGCTTTAAATATTACTAGTGTTAACTTTCTTGGGCTTATTTAGAGAAAATATATAGTAGTTAGTAGTTTTTTAAATGTGCTTTATAGTTATAGAAGTGGAGGAAGAAAATTAGATGAATATGTGGCAAAAAAGAAAGTATTTTAGGGATTTTTTTATTTTTAATTTTTTAATAGAAATATCACATGGTGACTACTACAGATGGGAATCGAAAAACAATTCCAGCTGAGAATCAATAATAACTAGCTCAAGGAACTGATGACATTTGTCTTGATTATCATCACTACTCTTATCAGTTCTTTCCACTTTGCTCTGTATGCCTTGCAAATCAATAATGTCACACTGTCATCTAGGGCAGTCAGCAGATACAAAGAAGTCAACGATGCTACTATTGCTGACAGAAAGGGACTCCCATTGAACAACATCCAGTCTGCGTTGGTGTGATTTCAAGCAATGGTGGGAACAGCAGCAACTTGCAGGAGGATTTGTCTATGCAGCACAGAATTGAGTGTCAGAAGTGCTGGGTGTTTGATGTTGATGGCAATGAAAACCTGTGTAGGCCAACCTCTTTTCCACACAGAAAATCCACAGGAACTGATAAGGGAATCGATAGAGTATTGAACTAAGAAGCAGAAAAGATAGACCATTGGTATCAGTATTTTTTTTACATGTAACTGAAAAATATGTTTGATAAGTCTCACTTGTGTTGATTGCCATTAGATTTGTAGTGCAAAAAATGTCTTTATTTGTCTTAAATTGGGTAGCACTAAAAATCTTTTAAAAATCTATAGTTGGAATGTTTAGGTATCAAGCAACTAGAAATTCATATATGTTAAAAAAAAAAAAAAAAAAAAGCTTTACGTCATTAGAAAAAATCATAATAGATTTAAGATTTATTTCGGGCTTGTATGCTTTCACTGGAAAGTAAATAGAAAGGACTCTATCAAGGTGCTCCCTCAATGTGTGATATTTACCCTCAGTGACTTTTCCCTCCACTTTGAATGTTGTAGAAGTGCTGTGGAGCATGAAGTGATCCCCTCTATGTGCAGTCAATGCAGGTAGTAAACAGGAATGGGAATTTAGTACTGTTCCAGTTGAAATCCTGCTCCAGCTGGACTGGCAAATGGATATCATTGCCTTTATGCTAAACAATATCTTTATCAATGACTTCCATCTAGTTCCACTTTACAAAACAATGACATCACACTCTTGTGAGAGGCAGTCGGTGTGAATGACAAAATTCAAAGATGTAAGGGCAGACAGCTTCTGTCTCTTGTTTGCTATAATTTTTTCTTTGACTCCTTTGTTGTAGTTCATGTTGACTGTTTTTTGCATGTTGTTTGGGGGATGATAGCTGTATTGCCTTTCTTTCCTCCTTTGCTTTTGTTTGGATGCTACAATAGTTTTGTGCAGCCACACTACGGAGGTCCTGCCTACCTTAAAGTGGTACTTTTACAGTCTATACTGTTGGAAGATGGAGCAGTAACCAAACTGTACAGAGTTGAGCCCAGTTGAGCAGATACCAGAAATGTAAAAGCATCATAAGTGGAGGGTGTCAATAAGGGAATCTTGAGCATAACACCAAACAACATTGATGCCTCAAACCAGTTGGAACCAGTTCTCCAAGGGAACATTATTCTTAAAACTCCTCCCTGCTTGTATAAAAAAAACTTGAAAATCTAGAATTGTGACCGCCTAAACCTTCCCTAATGGGTAATCATTAAGTTGTATCATATTGTCATTTTTTTTTTAAATCCTGCATTTGGTCGAAATGTATGCCTTCGAAAAAGTGAGCACAGTAAATACAGGCCTGATGCCACTGGCACCACCTTGCCCTGGGGTTTATTTTAAGCCATGAAACAGCTACATGACACATAATTTACAAGGGTCAACTCGCTGTTTGTTTTTCTTGAGCTTTGATCCCATTTCACTGCCTTCTAACATTTCTGAGCATGGCTGAGAGCCTCAGAAAAACAAAATACAAAGACCTTGTGCTGAGAATTACCAGTCAGGTCACCATTATGGTCCTTAGAGCGCACATATGCTCGTGGTTTGTACCTGTCATGTTACGCCTGTCAGAAATAATCATTGTGTTTTGCTCTTGACCTTGCAGGGCATTGTGGGAAATCTTTCCAGTGGGAAGTCTGCCTTGGTCCACCGGTACTTGACAGGCACATATGTGCAGGAGGAGTCTCCTGAAGGTAAGAGTCTGCTGCGGAGCGGTGTGGGTCAGGAGGTGCTTTTAAACAATACAGATAGTAAGAGATTCACATTAATGCACCGTGTTAACACTTGCTCTTTTAACCTTATGTCGAGCTGCTAATTTATCCCACAGCTTGTCTTAGTGATTCAGCTGAAGAGGAAAATAGTAACAGCCTCACACAATGTAAGAAAAGCCTTGTTATTCTGAGAGAGATTTGTCTTTAGAAAATAATTGTAAGCGGAGGTGTTGTGATTTTTTTTTCTTACTACGAAAATCAAGTACATGTGGTGGAATACTCAGGTCAATGTCAGAACATCAGCAATCACATTTATAAAATCTAGGCTTTACATCCCTTTTAGATATGATACTGTTTATAGTGGTGATATTTTATTTGATGGTTAGAGCAAAAATTAATAAAGTTTAAACTCTAACACCAAGCAAAATAAAAAATCTGTCAAAATCAAATAGCTAAAATCTTACTTAACTACTACTTATGGATGGATAAACATTATAGATTAAATATATGTTATGAAAAGGCTTTCATTCTCCCTTTAAGTCCAAAAGGCAAGAGTTCAATCCAGTCCAATGCCCTTTATTTTAGAGATGGGGGACTGACCATTATCGGCCAACATCTATTAAAAATACATTATCTGCTGATCAGAAGGAATGCCTGAGAACTGTCAATAGTTGTTCATTAATCTCACTCATGGATGGTTGGTGATGGCAGAAGCACCAAAAAGTCTGATGGAGCCTCAAATTGTAAAGCACATTTTGAAGATTGTTGAAGTTTTCCAGTGCTGCTCAATGACCAATAAGCAGAAATTCACAACATAAAATTAAGCTGATTTGAAACATCATTTGACACTGTACTTGTGCCATTGTAGCCATTCTCACCGTGAATTTTGAATGTAATGTGCTGATATTCTGCTGTCAGTGCGCATTGAAAGATTCATATCATGGTGTAAAATTGGCAACCTCAGTCACTCAGTTCATAGTGGTTATGGCATTGCAGAGTGAAAGTTGGTGGATACCTGTGGGACATGCAACAGGGTCATCGTTGAAGGAGTGACGCACACAATAAGTGATGGTAACGGGAAATGCTATCAAAACATGGATGCCGGACAAGCTGCCTGCGGGTTTTTTTCTCATGGCACAAATTGTGCAGACTGTAGCAGAATTGCTGTGTATTGTGATAAGTATGCTACAGTTTACAACGGACTCTAGCAGGTGATGTGTATCCCTCATTTATCTCCTCATCTGCTCACAGAGCAAGGAGCTCCTTCACCTCTGCATCTTGCCATTTAGACATCTTGTTTAAGTTGCAGCAACTCTGCCAAAATTAACAAGATGTTGTTCACTTGCCTCATCTCTTATTTCCCAGTTGCCTGTCACCTAAGTAACACATCACCAAACGTCACGCGCTACGTCACAACTTTCCTGTCTTTCCGGCTCAACCAGTTCACAGTAATCCTGACTTAGGTTGTCTCGCCTCTGAC
Source organism: Cetoscarus ocellatus (assembly GCA_037902135.1). Taxonomy (NCBI): domain Eukaryota; kingdom Metazoa; phylum Chordata; class Actinopteri; order Labriformes; family Labridae; genus Cetoscarus; species Cetoscarus ocellatus. The sequence continues at coordinate 1,173,596 of JBAMNC010000322.1, read as the reverse complement.
GTGCCTCTGACACTACCTCTGGAGATGGAACAAATGGGGGTACACTCGTTCCCCCATTCCTGTGTTTCCTTTTTGGTTGCTGTTACACAGGTAGTGACAATTCTTGCAACAGCTCACCAGACTGCAGAGAATTTTATGGCTCCACCCTTTGGGGTTGGCTTGGTATGCTCAGCACCCTTTCAGAGGAGTGCCGAAAGTGGCATGGTGCAAATCAGTTTTTTGGGTGACTAACCCCCATGCATGAGAGAACATGCAAACTCAGAAAAGCCCCAACCAACAATTTCTACAATTTCTGTATTTTTCTTTATTAATGTACCCTAACAAATTCAGTGCAGAGATAGTAGATCTTCAGTAGAACAAAAGGAATTCAGATTCTTTTAAACTAAGTAAAACACTACCATAAGAGTACTAATAACCATAACAGGATAGGTGCATTAGGGTTTGTACAGACAGTATAGGACAATTCAGTGTATTTGAGTGATTCCTCAGGATGCCAAAACAGATCAGTGAAGGTTTTCATTTTACAAATTTCCCTCATCCTCCTTTACTGGAACCGAGATGATGATAATATTTCCTGTAATTTTTTATCGTTAAGATTATTATTTGATGAAACATTAGCTTCAAACTGAGCCCCGTCATTTCTCTGGGAGAGTAAATTTAAGTCTTTATGGCATCATAAATATATCTCCTCCCACATCCCCTAATAAAGAAAAGAAACTAGTGTAGTGAATGGGTTCAGGAGGGTCCTCCTAAAAGTGGAAAGAGACACCTGTAATTTCAGTTCACTCTCTGAGGTTTTTAAAAACAGACATTATTCAATGCTATCAGAAGGATTATAATGAGGATGCCCCCTTCTGGTCAAAGAGGTAAGTCCTCTCAGAACTCCACTCAGGTGTTGGCAAACCCAGAGTTAACTGATGACCTTTGAGGGCTTTGCAGTGTTTCATTTTAGTGTAATTATAGTGAGGATGAGACATACAGCGTAATTACTTTCTGGCATTTTCCTGCTCTTAGGGAGAGAAAAAAAAATCCTCATAGCTTAATTAGTCCTCTAGAAATCAGTGGTGAAAAGGCAGAAAACAGAGGCAGTGTTGATGTTGTAATCAAGGAAACGTGTGCTCAGATATGTGCGCATGTCCTTCCTTTCATTGCTGCATGTTTCTGTTTCAACATACCCGTCTCAGAATTAGCTGCTGCCTTGGCTCTCTTTGTTTTTGTTTTGTTTTTTTCTGCTTCACCCTACATCGAGTGTTTACATTGCGGCAGTGTTGCCCAGCAGAGGAAGGTTCAGCAATGGCTGCGTCTTCAGTGTTTTGTTCCTGGGCTTTTGCTATGATATCTGAAAGAAGGGACTGGGGTGTGTTGCCATGGCAACACCGGATGGAGCTCTGTTGGATTGTGGCTCTGTGTCAAGGTCTAAGCCTCCGTGTAAGCAGAGTATGCTTACTGCGTGTTAACCATGCCTACCAACTTACCGTCTCTCTGCAAGGTTATTAGTCGCCTCTGTCTATGCGAGGTTAAGCCAGAACATTCTGATGATTCATAATCACTTTAAATCATCAGAAAGAAATGTGTTAGCTGCTGAAGAGAGCATCAGTCAGTCTTATTTATCTATGGCACTCCTTTTTTCCTCCATTAGATGCATTGTTTCGTCTCATCTCTAAGTAAAGGCAACGGCATCCTGGATGATTATGTAACAGAAATGTTTACTTCAGATTCCATCCATGTTTTTCATCAATGCCATTTGCTTTTTTTTTTTTTTTACAGCTACTGACTTCAGAGACTTTCCCTGATCTGTCCTGGCATATATACATGCCTACTTTGTACAAACTAGTCTGATGGATCTTTGTTTTACTACTCCATTGTAATCCAGTCTTCAGGAGCTGCGTTATGAGATCCTCCTCATCTTTGTACCCCTGTTAAGCAGGATTCAGAGACACATAGTTTCTCAGTCCTTTGTTTGAATCTTCTGAAGTTCTGTGACTTTAGTTTTAAAAAAAAATCTGGCAGAAGGTGAGTGAATCAGCCACCATCCAGCAGGGCTCAAGAGCCTGCGCTAAAGGCAGGGAGAATCCCCTGTTTGCCAAATGTGCTGAAGTGGACTTAACAGCATGGAAGTATGGCTCAAGTGGATATGTATTGCTTGCTGAGACAGGGATACTGTCTGCCTGTAAAAATGATTGTGCCCGTTTTCTGTATGACCCTTACAGCTCCTTTGTGATGTGAGATCTGTAGATCCAAATATGCTGGTTGAACAGCACGACCTCTGACTCTATCATCTAATCATTCAAAGATCTAAGCCAAGGTGTCTGCCTATGATAGTCATAGAGAGTAACAGGTGTCCTTTTACTCTCCCTGAACATTTGCCATCTGCAGCAGCGCCCCTTATTACTTGTTACATTTCATGATCATTCCTCAACCTTCTTAAAAGTGTGAATTATTCAGTTTTGTACAATAGTTTTTAGCATATATTGGTATTCATAAGGCACCGTTCTTACTCCCAGGGATGTTTCTAGCCTCGTAACTCTCTCATTTGAATGTTTTTAATCTCCACAGAATCGCAAACAACCCAAATGATATGCAGAATCTAATTTGCTGTGCAGTTCCGCCATTGGCCTCTTTCTTTCTTACTTACTTTTTTTTCTTGCAGCCAGCTTTGCTTGCGGCAAGGAATATGGATATGTATCACAAAAAATAAAGATAAAGGGACGAGAAAGTCAAGGCTGCACGGGGATTATGTGTTAGCTCCTCTGCTGCTATTCTGTGGGTTTGGTGTGACCTGAGGCCAACCAGTTCAGCATAAAAACTGCTTTTTATTTTACCCTGATTTTAGCTTCCATGTCTTCCTTAACTGTTATTTTTCTCCCACCCTTATCTTTTCATTGCGAAGTGCAATAAATTGTGTTGTGAATTAAATCACATCTTCAGGCCCACACATGCAGCCCAATCATGTCGGTGAAGTGAAAGTTTAGCCTCTCCAGGATGGGTGGCAGTGGCACTGAACTCATTCCCCCAGAAGCTGTGTATTAGACACGCTAAATGGAAATTTATCGCCCACGTAATTGGCTCCAGAGAGACCTGGTTTGCTGCATATGATCCTAACAGCAATGTGTTAAGGAGCTCTAGATTGAAAAGTGCATCTTAAAACTTAAACAGGCCTTACCAAACTTTTTGGAGAAGTTTATTATAAGTAGACATTGTGTGTTCATATAATGTTTTTCTTTTTGTTTGTTTTGGATTTCTTTTTTAATTTTTATTTTACAGAAGCATCAATTCCCCGAGATTAAAAACACAACTGCCTCTGCAAGATTTAGACAGTATTAGAGATCAGCAGTTAAGGATTTGTTACTGGGAGAAGTCTTGTTGCATGCACTCACCTGTGCTCATGCATGAACAACCATGCTGTGACGTTGCATACCTTTTCCAAGCATGCCCGTGCCAGGAAACTGCATTTGCAGCACAGAGCACAAACAAATGAACATACACAAGTTGGACTCAAGCATGAGGGAAATGTGCTTGAGCACGGCACAGGATGCCAATGGTGTGTTCATTTACCTTTGAACTCAGATGTTGAAGCTGAAGCTGGAATGTCCCATTCCAGTTAAATGTGGAGTATCTGAAGATTCTCTCACCTCCTGAGTAAGAACTCCAACCTTAAGAGGTTATACCAGTGAGAAATTTAATTTGCAACTCCTATATTTTGACTTCTGACATCAAGTGGAATACACCTTTTGTGTGAGTTCACCCTGAGAATCTAATTTATTATTGTGACCGGCAACAAGACGTTTAACAAAGGTACAGATGTAAAACAATCGCAAACACAGATCAACGAATGCAGAGTCCCTGAGCAGAGTCCTTATACAAAGAATCTATAATCTGATGGATATTCTTCAGTAGCCTTACATCTACCTTAACCCCCCCCCCCCCGACCCAAAACCTTGTGCAGCAGATTTCAAGATGCATTTGCATTGTGAATGTTCTGACCTTTACTGTTGATAGAAACTGTAAATAACAGTGGTCCCTAGACCAAGTTGTGCCATAAATAGTTGTCAGATCAACAGACGGATTGTTCTGGTTGACCTTTACAGTGCAGCCAGTCTTTAAAAAATTAAGATTAACAGTATCAAAAATCTTCACATGCCAATATGGGCTGAGCTGGGATTTCTTTATGGCCCATTGACTCAGTACATTCAAATCCAAAATTTTTGCACTGCGGTTCCTGCTAAAACTTGATTTTATCTAATCCAATGAAACATTGTTGGTTCGTAGATTTCTTTAAGTCAATCACTTACAAGAAATCCAAGACTCTCAGAAAGTACATGAAGTCTAGAAATTTTCCTTTCATTATTTAGCACTATAATTCTTCCATTAGAATTTAGTTACTTTGAAAGAAATCACAAATTAATGTTCTCTCTTTCAGGTGGCAGGTTCAAGAAAGAAATAGTGGTGGACGGACAGAGTTACCTACTTCTGATCAGAGATGAAGGAGGGCCCCCAGAGTTGCAGGTAAGAGTCTGAATCAGATTAAAATGTCTCCTTTCTCTTCATTGGACAAATAAGTGTCTGCAGAGTGTCAAGCCAACAGGAAAAGTTTAGAGTCGGACCACTGCCTCTCTGCTGGACTGTCAGGAGCGCCGTGACAGCACTCTGTACTCGTTCCTCCGAGAGCATTTGAAGGGTAGCAACAGATCGATGAGTGAGCTCGGCCAGGATAATTTTTGTGGTCAAAGGAACAATGCAGCATCTAATTGTTCTATTAGTATGTGAAAGATGGAGAGAAATGGAGCTGCTGCTGGGAAGAACACAGATCTTAGTATTTACTAACTAAATCATGATATCACACTTCTTGTGTAAGGAGGTAAATTAAGGATATGCCTTCTGGTAATCCAGGCTGTATTGTGACAGCAGAGGCATCAGACTCTTATCCTCAGTTACTCTTGAGCCATGTTTTACTAGACAGCGTTTGGCTTGTCCCTCCCATTTACAGCTCTTACAGGATTTAAATGTACCAAAGAAAAGGAATTTGTGTTTGATACCACTTCATCCAGCCTGGGTTGTCTAAAGACAAACATTCAAGGATTCTCTAAACTTAAAGCTTTGCATGATTGCATAATATCTACATTATCCTGTTATTAAGACAGGGAAAAATCTGAAATGTGATGCAGTCAGGTATATTTTGAGTCTAGAAAAAAGTTTTTTTTAGTTATGGGGTTTGTATTCTAAGTATTATGCCTCCTGTAAATATCAGATGCACTTAATTTTGAAGCACCATAGCTTTTGTCTTGGAGGTTTGGTATATGTTTGGTTAGGTTAAACATAACATGAAAATACTCAGACCAAGTTGCAGTTCTTTGTCCTTGTTTATTAGAGACAAAAACGCAAGAGGCCCACACGGCCCACATTTTCTTTTCTGTTTGCTCATGAAACAAATCAGAGTTGGTCCACCAGGTGAATTCTTCGCAACAGAGGATGTGAACATGACACCACATTTGCTCATAGACTTCATGTTTGAAGGAATATCTTGTAATTTGCTAAAACTACCAGGCAAGTTTTATCACAGGAAAAAAAAACAATGGTAGAATGGCTCTTAAATGATCAGGAATTAAACTGAGATCTGAGAGGAAATGAAAATCTGTAAAACTGAATTTCAGCACAAATCAAAAATGCACAGAGAAATGTAATTGTTTGTACAAGATTGTGGCTTAAGACATGAGTTTGATCACAATGAACCACCGCTCACAGAATCCCAGATATGTACTTCCTGTTGCTGTTTACGTACTGACATCATGAAAGTTTTTTGCTTAGAGGCTTGACTGTCTAAGATGCATTTTAATGGCACACAAAGACCCCAGGCTGTGTGCAACTACCTGTTATGTGAGAAGTAAACTGCAAACATGACACTATTAATGGAAAATATGAGAGTGGGACAAACTGTATAAACATCAACAAATTAACATGATCATTTAAGTGTTTACAGTTCAAGTCTTGCACTTGTAGTTTGTTACATTGATGAAATGAGAGAAAACGTGTTCCATTTTCAGTTTTCCCAAGCCTGATTATGAAGTCTGATTCGGCTCTCTTCAGTGTAGCTTACCTGCCAAACTATGTTGATTTGTACAATCTTAAGCTAAACGAAATGGAAAGAAAGGTGAATGATCTTTTGAAGATTGTGTAGGTAACCCTGCATGTAATACAAGTTAACATCATTTTGCTTTCTCTCTAGGAAAGCTGTCTCCAATCAGCAGGGTAAACTAGTTTGCCTGCATTAATTTGAGGGGAAACAATAAGCACACATTGCTTACTCATAGTTTTTCAAGCTAGTTACTTTCTCTCAATAAACCTACTCTACTACCTGCCCTGCACATGCAAAGTCAGGAGAAAGCTGTTGAACATGTGACTGCAAGAGAGGCCACATGTGAGATTTTTTTTCTCAAAGGGAGAAACAAGAGGCAGAGCCTGTAAAGAGCATAGCACAGTTTAAAATAAATGTATCTTAGACTTACTATTATGCAGGTCTCAGGCAAAGAACAAATGGACACTAATATTAGTTGTGTCTGTTGGGCGGTCACTTACACATTCATTACATCAGTATAAAGATGTTAATACACAAGGTAAAGGTTTATTTTCTTCATGAATAAGTGTCTTGAATTGTGACTTGTGAGTACTTGGCTGTCCTTAGAATCAGAGTTTGCTTTATGGCCAAATCAGTGTATTAATACGTAATAAGTGTTCTGAGACTGCATCACACAAATACATAATAAGGCTATGGTGCAGTGATAACCTTGCAAAGCAACTTGATATGCCAAATCGTGAAGAAGAAATATTTTTAAGAATTTTGTGTGTATGATGTTTAAGTTGCAGCTTTGTCAAAACTTAACAACCCTCTTTTATTAACAGAAGACCAAAGAACAATACTGAAATGTTTGTATTTCGGGGATTTTTTTATGGACATTAAAGAAACCAAGATGATCATAAATACTACCCCATCTCTAAAGTTAGATATTCTCCTTAAAATGTTATATATTATGATGTATTTAGGGACATGGAAATGTTTTAACAGGTAAACACGTCAAATGAGAAGACCCAAGGATATTATTCTGACATAATCGAGTGCCAACAGTCTTTATTTCAATGTCATATGCATTCCTAAATGTCCATTATATTACCCATCAAAGCTGATTTTGACTTGAAAGTCACGTAGTGTAACCAGTAACACCATTTGCCTCCTATTGCAGTGTTTCTGTTCGTTATCTACTTTAAAGATAACTGGAAATTGAAAATTCTCATTAAAGTTTTTTTTTTAAATATATATATATATAAACCGATATATACAAACATATACTAGGAATATTATCAATAGTGATTCCCTCACCCTCCCTACTTTAAAAGCTCTGTGAGGCTAGGATAAAAAGTTTTTATTACATAACCTAGGTTATTGCTTCCCAACCTTTTTTCCTTGGCGCTAGTAAACATTGACATTTATAGTTTAAAATGAACATAAGTTCTAAATAACTGTATTTAATTACTAATATGTATTTAGTTAATGGCTTTTTTGGAGATATGCTGAGTATACAGATGTGTAGCTTAGTGTTGATGCAGCTAAGAAGTCAAAAGTTCCGGTAAGGTAAATTTTATCAAGGTAAAGAAAGGGCCAGGATTTCAAAAGCCAGTAAAGAAAATACATAAAAAATATCCTTAGGAATATGAACTGCTGTCCTGTTGCTTCATTCACAAGATTCAGTGTGTATAGTCACCTTTAAGCTCTGTGTGAATGAACCTTGTGTTTCTATTAGCAGCTTCTGATACCTGGCCGGGCCAAGCCACCGATTTACGCCTGCATTATGCTCAGAGAGGTTAGGGAATAGAGCAGAGTTCAGCTCAGTTGTCAGCTGCCTGTATAATTAGCGACATAATTAAAGGCCTCCATTATGTTCACACTCACAGGATGCTGAGCAGAGCTGTGGCTTTGAGGCTTGATTTGCCATTCATTCCCAACGGGAGTCTGTGCGACACTCAAAAGCTGAATGAAGAAGAGGGTGATACAGTAGGATGGTTATCACCTGATTGTCTCAGTTAGAGCGAATATGGGCTCTGCGTAGCGTCTTTTCTACAATAGATAGTGATTAAGATTGATTTCATGCACTTGTGGGAAACCCTCTGCTCCATCTGATCATAAAAACCAGGCAGAGATTATGGATGTATGTGATGCTGAAAATACAAAGATTTCTATATTATGATGGCAGAGAGAAAACAGAGAAAGATTCAGTCGTGTTGTTGCTAACCCCTCCACAGTGCTGTGCATGCATGCAAACCAACCTCCTAGCACTATGGCTGTTGCTGCACTGCCCCCTTCTGTCTGAATCAATGACCTACAGTCAAAAAGAAGACAACAGTAGAGATGACAGCATATAAGGAAACTAAGTTGTTAAGTACAGATCTTTTTTTAAGTTACATCCTTCTGTTAACTCAACACAAGTATTCCTTGTGCCATGACCAATACTTCCTGAAAATGTGACATCAATGTCATCAAAAATATTTTTTTTTCATTTGTTGGGTCTTAGTAGTTAAATGCTGACATCTGAAGACCAACTGCAATTTAGAGAAAATTATTTTTAAAGAGAATTAAAAGTGACCTGTTGGACAAACTGGTCTGTTTTCATGATTGAAAGTAAGAGGAAATATTGGCATTGTGGGAGAGTTATGCCAGAAAGGACGTAAGATACAAATATTGGTATAGGCCGAAATGAGCGTTTTCAACATTTGGTATCGGAATCAGCCATGTTTTTCACTATCAGTGCATCACTACTTTTAATAAAATTGACTTGAAATTGTATGAGCATGAGTCACAATAATAGTAATACTATGCAACTTTGATCACAACTGATTGCAAAATACTACAGACAGTAGTAATAACCTTCAGTCCAAAAGGGACACTCCCAGTACTCAGGCACAAAATACCATAAGAATAGTTGACAGGTCAACATAACTCACTGTCATGCTAGTGGATCGTTGCAGGACTCGACAAAATCTAGTGGTTCAAAAACAGGTTTAGTTTGCGCAATTTAGTTCAGCTTGTTGAAGCAGGAGAACTTATCCTTTCGTATCACTTATACCACCACTTTTACAAAGCACTGTCTATTTTTTTCATATTGATGACCATTTCTCTCCCAACACTTTTACAGGTGTTTTCATTTAGATAGTTACCATGTTATCTGTTGTCCTTTGTGGTTCACTGTTGACACATCCAAGCATTTAAAAACCTGTTTCTTTGTGCACTGAGTCTGTTATTTTCTTTGGTTGTGAACTTGGCATGCTTAGCATCATATTGCCAAGCATGACCAGCAGACATGTTAATGTTAACTTAGACAGTGGCAAAATTAGTCTTTGATGTAATGACAGGACAGTCTTGCCTATGAGTGCGCTCTGGCCCTCTCTACATCACTGCAGTGTGAACATGAAATGATCCAAAGGAAAAGTACAACATGGTATCATTATTTTCAACAATGCAAATGGGCTGTTGGTGCGTAAGCCACCCAAAACAAGAGATGAAAGTTAAGTTACATGGTTGTCCAATATGTAAGGCGTGATAATTTTTCTTCTAATCTGACATAGTACCTATAGTTATAATTGTCCTCAAAGTAGCATCAAGCATCATGGATATCCTAGTGAAATAAATGCAGCCAACCATTGTCTTGGCAGCCAGTTTGCACAATTTGAAAAAATACCAAAATACAAACATCAGTTGGGTCACCAACTGACACCGGAGGTACTGAAACAAAACTGAAAAAATGCCGACAAGGAAATAAACAAACTTCATATGAACAACTTTATCAAATCGAGCATTTAAGGTGGAAAGTAAATGTTATGTTTCAAATGGACTCTTCAGCTGTGTGTGAATTAGTAAAATGAACACAACGGCTAAGTGACGAAATGAAGAAATCTGTTGCGTGAGAGTTGTTGTGCACTCGTGAGGCAGCTCATTTTCAACACTCCACCTCTGCTCTGTCCTCAGTTTGCTGCCTGGGTGGATGCGGTGGTATTCGTCTTCAGCCTGGAGGATGAGATCAGCTTCCAGACAGTCTACAATTACTTCTTGCGCCTATCCAGCTACAGGAACACAGCTGAGGTCCCCATGGTCCTTGTGGGAACACAAGGTGCTGCCCTTCATCTGATATATGTGACTTGTCAGGATATTGCTTTCTTAACAGTGGACTAACACACTACCGCACACTGGGACTACTTGTTCTTACATTTGATTTCTGCTCGGACGGTCTGATGACTGAAGCATATGGCAAAGCTACAATGACCAAATTAAGTCTCATGAAAACTTTCATGCAAATATGAGGGCATTGTATTTTGGCTTTGCTAAACCATGTTGAATTGATTCTGCCAAACGTATACTTGTTGCCTTCATTAAGATACACTTTTGCTGTGGTCACCAAAGCAAGTTAGGGTGTAAATTCAAGATGGCTGCCAGCTTCACTAGAAGGTTTTGTTCTAATATGACAAGTTGGCTCATGTTTTTAACTAGCAACAAGCTAAAATCTTAGTTACAAATAAGATACTTGTATGAAGACACTGAGACTTAATCAGCATTCAAAAGTATCAAATGCTACTGATGCATCAAACCTTACAGAAACAGAAATTAAGGTTTTGGTGGGGATACTGGAAGGAACTGTAATGGAAATTTTTGGGTATTCAATTCAGTCAGAATTTTTTTATGTTTTTATTTGGAATTGGATTTTATTTAGTTTACCAAAGTGTCAAACAGTGATTATAATCAGAGGTAAAAAGGAATAAAATCAAATAAACAAAAAAGACATGTAAAACAGAGTCCAAATTGAAAACAGATTGGGGAACATTTTGATTTCAGAGGGTAAATTTTTCCTTAATTTAGGGAAAATCATGGATGTCATAGTGAATTTAAGGTGGAATTTTCAAGAATTTTGGCTTTTTTTGTGCATTTACTTTTGGAATATTTGAAAGGTTTCATTTTTAAAATGCTTTTTCAAATTGCCCTGAATATTTGAATGCTTGACCCTAATAATTCTTGTGTTCTCAACATGACGATAACTCAACAAATAAGACAATAAAATACTTTACTTACTAACAGAAACCAATCCCAACTAACAATTTGACACTTCCTTTCGTACTGGATTCATTAAAAAAACATTCATTTTAAAAACTACTTCCTATGATGAAGAGATAACGCTGCAAGGGCTACTTTACTGTTTTATGCAGTAGTCAAAAAGTAATGTTCCCCCACGAGGACATAATATTTTAAGAAAACTACGTCCTGTTCAAAAAGAATACTTAGGTTTTATACTTAGTACATCCTGTGGATCCCTAATAGGTTGGGGGAAATGAAAGATACATTCCAAACAAGAGCTCAGGTCTCTTCAGGTTTATATGTATTCCAATTAAAAAGGAAAAAAACACACACACACACACTTGGTGACTTATCAGTAGGTTTTATTGATCCATTTCTGTAAACAGGTGCCTACTGGAGCTGCCAGTGCTAGTATGTTAATCATAATGAAATTATTGCCAAAAATAAAAAGTTTTTCTTTCACATGATGTTTTGTTGGTTAGGGCTGACTGCAGTTCTTAGCAGCCTATGTACCATGTTAGATATGTTTTAATATGCAGCTTGAAACATTTACCATTAAATTCCTTTGTACTCCAACCAATGTTTTTGTTTAATTTGTAGATTGCTCAAGTCTGTTTAATCATGAATGACTTTCTTTGGAGTACAAGTTAAATGCACAATATCACCATTCTTTGAATTAATCAGTTAAATTAATGTCTGGCCATGTTTTGTACCTCTGTCTTTTCAGACGCCATCAGTGCTGCAAATCCCAGAGTGATTGACGACTCACGAGCCAGAAAGCTTTCAAATGACCTCAAGCGCTGCACATATTATGAAACCTGCTCTACCTATGGCCTGAATGTAGAGAGAGTCTTCCAGGACGGTGAGAGAGCTTTTGGTAACAAGTGTCATTGGATTATATTGGCAGGAAGTACAAGTCTTAAAGAGCTCGGCTTGCAGAGGGAGGAACAAAGAGAGACCAAAAAAGATAGAAAAGAATAGCAGCAGCTGCAAGATATAAAACATAGTTATGGCTACAGTATCAGTAATAACAACAATTCATATGTGGCATCAGCAGTTGCAAGATGATAATCAACTGATTACTTCAATATAAATGTTAAAACTTAAATGAAGAAACACTGGGGAGATTAGATAATGTGTGTATTTTACTGTATGTATAACTGAGGAGTAAATATCAAGTTCTTCGCTACTGCATGAATTCAGTGCAGCTTGCATAAATTAGTTAGTTGCCATGCACAGTTGAGATGGGCTTTGGTTATTATATAATTGGGATAAAAACTGAATTACTGCTCCTGCAGCAGGATCCAACTGCAGTTGACCATGTTAACAAGTTTAGCAGCAATCATCCAGCTGTCCCCCTTTATCCCCCTTGCTTATGCTAAAGGTGCACAGCAATGGGACTTACTGCAATGCTTACCATTTATGCTGTTTGACTTTTGGGTCAAAGCCAGACCTCAAAGCTGCAAACCATATGCAGAATGCTGAGTCAGCATTAGTCAATTTGTGTGTATATATGCAAGATTAAATTGATCTCCAACAGCATTATCTAGGTGGCTTAGTCCAACTTTTACAAATTTGATTAAGCAGATCTCCTCAACATGATACGTGCATTTTTTTTTGAGACGTAATAATTATACTTTTTCTAACTGTATGTTAATGTGACAGATGTCATGACTAGCAGAAAATTTCACGTTCAGCCAAAAACAAAAGCTGATGTTTTAAAAATTGATAAATAGTTAAGCACTCAAAGACTGTCAAAGTTGAACACTCTTCATTCAACACCGGATCACAGCATCGGTGAGTAAACAATGTTAAGTTGGTTGACGGAGTGGAGTGCGGTCACTGTTAACAGAGCCAGCACAAATTACCTTTAGTTCCTTCAATTTAAGGTCCATATTTCTGTGCTGAAACTTGTTATTTGATGCATCAACTGAGTGGTCATATGTGATCATAACTTGAAACAACCAAAGTACAAATAAATCATAATGTCTAGATCAAAATGTTGCTGAACCGCACAGATCCTGCAAGAAGTTACTAGAGCTATCCATTTGTTCTTTTGGGTTTGCTTAATGTTCTTTGTATAAATCAGGGTTTGAGGGCGTTTTGTTGCTTGTAGCTTGTGGCTGTGTCACTATTTAGACAGGGCATTTGACTTGCTGGTATTGTTTAAATTATTAAGGATGGCTTTAAGTTACTTGTAAATCTGATCCTGGCTATTTACTTTTTGAACTTTAAATGTATAGCTGTCTAACTGCTGCCATTTCTCATCTTGATTTGCTCAGCTCATTGCCATGACATCCTAATCTTTTTGCTGTGTAATAACCATTTGTGACATCTTTAACACTTCAGTCATTCTATAAGTTGGAATCATGGTGTAAAATTAAGCACCAGCTTGGACTCAGTTGTGTACAAACACTGAAAAGCCCTCTTAATGTCTCATTAAGTTCTCACAGTTTTTTCCTGCATTCAGACATTGATGTATGGAAACTTGACTACTTCCCTGCTTCCCTGGCACATTTTCCCCCAAGGCTGCAGCTCCTTTGAAAGCCTGTCATCCCTTCACCAAACATCTGAATATGTAACACAGCGCTCTCTTTGCATTTCAATGACTCAATGCACAGGCACGTTGTCTTCTCCTCCCTGCCTTAATTGCTTCCTGGAGCTCAATTTTAAACTAATTGAAAGAGATGAAGAAGTGTTTGCTGTCCACAAAAGTTGCCCTACACCACTTTCGTTTTTTCTCTATTTGCCATGCTGATGCAGTTCGCCGGGCGTTGTGGTCCCAGCTGTCATCACAACTTCAAATCATCTCTGTTTCTCTCAGCACTAATTCACGTCACGTAGCTGTAAACATCACCTTCCTTTCTCTCTCTCTACATGGTCCCCCTTTCCAGTGTGCCAGGAATTAGATGACAGGTTGCATCCATTGCATGGTAAATCAAGTTGTTCAAAAGGTGACAATAGTATCATTTGACTATCAATGCTCTGAAGAGAAAAGAGAATAACAAAGAAACACCAAGTATTATTTTGTATGATTAGTTTTCTTGGAATCAACAAAGCTTTTCCCACAGGGTTTATGTATAATCCACCCCGAGTATGGTGTTTATTACCTGACTGGATAAAACAAACAGCCTGAGGTGGTTGTGTACACGCACCAAAATTAGCTTTGCTTATTTTGTTTTGCTTTATTGTATTAACTCGGTGTTAGTGCTTTATTAAAAAAGAAACAACAGACTATAATTATGTAAATCTTCAGAAATGATGATGCAGAGGTTTTCAAGAACAGCCATAGACTTAGGCAGCAATTGTCATGTTTGTATTGTTCTCATCTTTTCGTACAACACAGAATGGACAATTAAAACACTTCAGCTGCAGTATTTTGCAGGTTAATTAACTGATACTGACAGCTAAATATAATGTACCCTCAAAGCATCTCTCATAGCCTGTGAATAGTAATACTCTTCTAAATCACACAAGTAAGAGCAGCTATCCAATTGCTTCTTTTTTTGTCCTTCAATTTTTTATTTATTCCAAGAAAAATCACTTCACACCCTGTGTTTTTTATCATAAAAAAATAATATAACCCCAAATGTCCATTTGTTGATCATGAAGTTTACACATACTTAGAAAAAGTCAAGTCTTTGTGATAGGCTGATAAAACTGGACTTTGGAAATGCATACAAACATGTTATTTTTAATGAAGCCATACCAAATCAAACCCACTGCAGATGGACTAACATACCTACATGATGCAGCAAGAGATTGATTTACTCCTGCATGCACCTGCCCAATATTGTGTTGATCTTCTTTTGTTTCTCTGCAACAAACTGCAATGCACTGTGTATTCTGACACCTCTCTTTCAAACCAGTATTCATTTCTTCGGCAATGTGAGCTACAGAAGCTCGTCTGTTGAACTGGCTTTGTTCTCCACATGCGATCAATGAGCCTTGGCCTCCTAAGACCCTGTCGCTGGTTCCCTGGACCTTCCTTGGACCACTTTTGATAGACAGGGAACACCCCACAGGAGCTGCAGTTTTGGAGATACTCTGACCCAGTTGTCTAGCCATCACAATTTGGCCCTTGTCAAGCTCACTAAAATCCCCTCACTTGCCCATTTTTCCGTCTTCTAACACATCAACTCTGTGGACAAAATGTTCAGTTGCTGCGGAATATATCCCACCCACTTACAGGTGCCTTGATGAAGAGATAATTTGCTTACCTCACCTGCCCATGGTCATAATGTTATGCCTGATCAGTGTATGATACATTGTAATCACCACAGTGTTAATGCTGACACTGGCAAACCTCTCATTCATATATACAGACATAGACTGTCATAACCTCAGGTGCAGTTGCCACAGTGAAACACTGCATATAACCTGCTGACACTGTTGAAATTTGCTTCTGTCTATTGTAGCTAAATGCAAGGTGCAGACTTACAACTCATAATGTGCAGGGCAATGCAGCAAGACAGAGTTGGTGGGGGATTGCACTAACAACTTTTTTTCCCCATTCTGGGGGGCTCTGCTGGGTATTGAGGGGGCATAGAACTGTCAGCTTTGACAGTCTTTGCACCAAATTGTATGTGCAAACCCATTCCTTAATAATTCAATCACAGCCATCTAAGTAATTTTTATGTGTAGATTCGGGTAACCTTGCTGTGCAGATGGACCTGCCTAATTCAATGTCTGTGATCAGGCAGATCAATCTTGCCAAGCTCCATTCTACAACGATTGTGAGCAGCCCAAAGTGGCACAATGATTAGCTGAGAGGTTAACAGCCTCAGTAGCAGTATATCAGATCTGATCCACATTTCTTTATCAATGAAAACAAATAACACTCCAAACCTCTCTACAGAAAGGATATTTCTGCCTGCTTCTAACATGTTTTGCTGATTGTTGGAACGATCATCCAATCACCTGCCAGATGTGCCTTTGAAAGGTTCTGCCCATTTCCAAACATTTTCTTTGGCCTCTTTCCCAGATGGTTAGGTTCCAGGGATATTTGACTCTTTGGTACAATGAGGGGAGCCCAGGAAACAAAATTGTGATGCACTGAAGTAAGTTAATCTCGGTTTGGGCTCATTTGTTTGAAATGACTCCTCAGTTTAAAACAGCATGAAAAAGTGAGCCGTGCAGTTCTTACTGCTGTCAGTCTGTCTTGCACAACAATCCCAGGGGGCTCAGAGTCCAGCTACTGTAATAAAGACAGTATGCCGAGCATGCTCGGTACTGAAAAAGCAACATGGCTACACAAGGACTGCAGGTTGTGAATTCATATGAACACCAAGTAAATCAACACAGTTTAAACCCCCTACAAAAACCGGGTTAGGTTTACATACCAACTTTACTTAAATTTAAGATTTTAGGATGCTATCTGTTGAGAAGCCTTTATGAATCATTGCTTTGTCAAAGTGCCCCTAACCACTGTCTGGATTCTTTATGGTAGGAAACTATTTATATCATGAAGAACACTGAATGATAAACATGCTTTTTTCCCATTTGCTCCAGTCGCCCAGAAGGTTGTGGCCATGAGGAAAAAGCAGCAGCTCTCCATTGGACCATGCAAATCCCTTCCCAACTCTCCCAGCCACTCATCAGTTCCCGCTGCATCTATCCCCTCTGTTCACATTAACCAGGTAAGATCTGAACCAAACAGCAAATAAAGACACATTTGATGTTATATAATTAGTTCTTCATCACGCTCAGTTTATGTAATTCTTTTCATAATCATAGCTTCTGTTATCAGTGTGGGAAAAAAGCTCTAAAATTTCTCTTCATATGAAAATTCAGTCCTACATTTACCTGCTTGTTTATTGCCTTTATTCCCTCTCCTCCTTTGACTCCCTGACTCTCATCCTCCCTCTTCCTCCTTCCTCTCTCCTGATTCGGCTCCTCTTAATCTCCCTCGTTCCCCAGGCGGCCAATGGTGGGGGTGCGTTCAGTGACTACTCCTCCTCGGTTCCCTCCACCCCCAGCATAAGTCAGCGGGAGATGCGCATTGAGACCATCGCTGCCTCCAACACGCCCACGCCCATCCGCAAGCAGTCAAAGCGCCGCTCCAACATTTTCACAGTAAGTATGCGACAGCTGATGCAAAGCAACACCCACTCACATTACTAGAAGGCATGTTGCGAGGCACACTTTGTCCACCAGATGGAGACAGGTAGCTCGTCTCCTGCCTCCCATGCAGGCAAAGGAAACGACTTTGTTCACACAGCACAATGGGCAAAGGAGAAAATGAGAATAATATAGATCCCTGAATATCTAAGAAAAAAATTAAAAGCAACTATCAAAGATAAACACTGTGGAAAAACAACTCTTCTGATGTCCTTTTTCTTTTCTAATTGGACATATGGATTAAGTTTCTCATCTCACCCACGACAAACTAGGCCCTTTGCATTGTCTAAATCTTTGACCTCCCTCCCCCCCTCCCTCTTATTTTCACTAGATCCTTTCTTTGCAGTGATTTCCCTTTTGGGGAGAGACGGCAGCAACAAACCGCCAATGCCACCCCTCCTGCCCTGCCTTGCCCTGCCCTGCCTTGCCCTGCCCTGCCCGACCGAGCTAAACTAAAAGTGCAAGCCAGCCAATGCCCTGTTAACACGCTGCTATTAACAACAACCCCCCCGCTCCAGATAGAAGTGCTCATCCAGCCTCTAACCATCGCAGAGTCTTAATAACACCCCCACGTCCCTACCTTTCTCATCTCTTCCCCGGCCTAAATCTGATCTCGACCTCCAAGATTCACTACCAGAATCCCCCTAAAACCCCACCGTGTCTGCCTGTTCTCTACCCCCATGTCCTGTCGTATTTTCTCTGACTAATAGCATATGTGTGCACTAACCACTCTAATTTCCATAGCTGTCCTAAGCTTGTCTTTTTTACTTGTAGCCTCTGCCCTCTGCTTCTACCCAGCCTTCTTCCCCTTTTCCCCTCTTTCTCCTTTCCCCCTCTTACACCATCCCTCTTCTCTGCTGCTAAGCCTCCTCTAATCTCACCGAGTCAGACCTCTGCCTCCCCTGGTTCAGCCAGAGGTCTGTGGAAGTTTGACCGAAAATGGTGTTGAAATTCCTGAAACCTGTAAAATATTTATATTTTCCATGACCTCCATAAATAGCCCACATGTGCTCTAAGATCAAATTGAAATGCAGAGGAAGCGAAAGACTTTGGTGTTAATTTTTCTGTGGACTGCAGTCAATGAAAGGAGAACTTGATGGTGTGAGTTTAAATCCACTAATCAACCAGTGCACATAATCTCCAAGTCAGCCTGTTGACAGTGTTGTATCTGTGTACCCTTGCTGGTAGTATAAATTAATTAAAAAATAAACATAGCAAGCTCTTTTTAGAATAATAATGTATTTTTAACCTTATTATGTTGTAATGACATGACAAATGGTTTTGGAGTGACCATAAGGCTCTGGCCTATATACAAATAAATTCTGAGAATATTCCTAATGGGCTATGATAACAGCACAGTCACTGTTTAAGATTAAATTCAAAATAAGGTTGAATAATTGTTTTTCTATAACTTAAAGCAATAAAAAATTAACAGGACCCTTTTGCTAACTTGTTAAACCGAAGAAAAGTGTCACCAAGAAGACGTGAATAAAGCATTTCTCTCCCTCCAATCTGCAACTTCTTCTTCTTGCTTTGCATGCCCACTTTGAATATCCAGCACCTGCCCAGTACAAGTGTGTAGCACACACCAGCTCACTTTTGCAAGAACTACAAAGTCTGGTGTACAGGCTGCACTTTTACTACCAAATTTTTAATCCAAAAAGCTGGCTGTGGCTTATAAACCAATCAACCAGTATGCTACCAAAAATGCCAAGACATTCACTATCCAAATATGAGCTTTTACGATCACCAGCTGCAAACAAATACACGTGACTGAAAGTTTGCTCTCCTTCATCGTAGCCTACTGTAAGTGGCAGCTCAAAAGGTGCAGGAAAACACAATACAGACAGAACTTGTAGTGGTTGTCCTCAGTTTTTTACAGCTTCTATACCTCATTTGGTCATAATCATACGTTTACATAAAAGATTGGTAAATTATGAGGTAAAAAACCTAAGTGTCTGGCTGATTTGTTTGAAAAGAGCCTGGAAAGAAAGCAAGCACCAGTGGGCAGTGCTGCTATTACAGGATGTGTGTCTGCCATTCACACCAACCCCTGCACACTAAGGGCTCAGTTACCATAATATTGGTAGCAGCAGTGCAAGCCAAAATGGCAAAAGTAACACTGTTGCACAAAAACTGCATGTTGTGGACTTATATCACAATATGCAACATTATAACGTGAACGTATAAAACATAATACACAGCCAAGAGACTCCTGAAAACCAACTGCAGCTTGTAAAACAGTGTGACTTACTTTTGAGATTTTAAGAAAATAGACGGATTTTTTTAAGTTTTCAAAATACACCTCATGGATTTTTACTGAAAGACTTCAACAACAAGAAGTGAGCAGCTAGTGAAGCTCTGGGCTCATCAGGCAAGTTGGATTCGTGTAGATGATCAGCAGCATCTGTTGTTACGCCCGACAGTTTGGACTGCTGTTTTAAAGCTGTTTTGGCTCCCTGTCCATCAAACCATCAGGGAGGGATCTGATAATTGACACTAACAACATTGACAATTCTGCTTATCGATTCTATTTTTTATGATTCCCTTATCGATTCCTGCTGATTTTCTGTGTGGGCAAGAGTTGGCTTACACAGCTTCTCAGTGGCAACAATGTCAAACACATGACACACCTCATATTCAATAGTGTGCTGCTTGGATAAATGCTTCTGCAAGTTGCTGGTGTTTCCACCAGAAAATTGCACTGAAGATGAGCAGTAAGCATTTTTTTGTTAAAAATGAAGCCCCAACTAAGGGAACTGTTCAGCAGTTTCGCTGAGGAAGTTGTTTTGTTCAATTTTCATCCCTACAAACCATAAGATTAATTAAGCAGAAAGACCTAAGTTAGCATATTTGAAAAGTTGCATTTATTATTAATGCTGTTTTTTGCATAACATATCAAAAATAAAACACATCAGGTCTCCCACACTCCCTTGCAAATAATCAGTTAAACTCATGCTTTCTATCAAAGTAACATGCCACGATCTGACAATTAAATTTTTGTTAGACGATAGATAGCTCATTGACAAACTTATCAACCAACAGTCCTAATTTTCCCAGATGTTTTAATTCAAAACGTATAAACTTTATGGGACAGATTTCAGGGCTCTGTGAGATTTTCCCTTCTCCTCCTGTCCCCCTCCCCTTATCTTCTCTATTCCCCCTCAGCCCCCTGTCTCCTACTTCCTCCTCTTCTCTATCTTCCCACTTCTCTGACATCCCCCCCAAACCCCCTCTATTTCTTCCTCTTGCCTTCACCCTGTTTCCCCCAGCTGCTGTGGAAGCCGCAGACCCTGTGGCCTCCGAGCAGTACAGGCTGTGTGCTAGCTCCCCTTGTTGTCTCCCTTCCCCCCTGCTAGGTAGTGACTAACCATGTCCACCAGAGAAATGAGCCTCTCCCCATCCGCGTCATGGAGATACCGAAGCACGCCACCTACCCCGTGTGGGTGCCCGAGTGGCAAGCCGAGCGGGAGTTTCAGCTCATGACCTTCTGAGGAGCAGCGAGGCCAAGGGTGGGAGGAGGGAGGGTGAGGGAGGAGAGGAAGAGGAGGAGGTGGAGAAGGAAAGAAGGAAGCAGAGGAAGAAGAGAGTATACGTGGGCGATGTCGACATTTCTTCAGTGACACTTGAAGAGCACGATGGGCTCAGGAGAAGAAGACTCGCAGTGCCGTCCTATTTCCATTTCACAAACCCGCAGAGAAAGAAAATATTCCATCGACACATTATCAAGGATGTCCCTTCCCTAGCTTTTTCCATTTTTCAAAACGACATCTGTGTTTGTTCTCTTTAAGTCCTGCTGCTCACTTTCAGACAGCAGGCAGTCATTCAGAATCCTGTCACATTTTCTAACCACACATCTGTAAGTAGTTCATTTTTCTGTTGATTTTTGAAAGGTTTAAGAGTTGAAAGAAAATATGCCTTAATGTCATCAGTTGACAAGCTTTGACAGACTCTCTGTAGTCAGTACACATTAGATATTTTGTTTGAAAATACAAAAGAGAAAATTGCTGCAAGATTTCAAAATTATTTGCCACAATTGTGGCACTGGCATTGGTACTCTTTTAATTAAGATATGCCCTTTGTAGTGGGCAGTGTAAAGAATCAACAGTCTTTTTAGTTCTGATTTACTGGCTAAGACTGCAAAAACTTTAGTCATAGTTTACAAGTAAATCTCCTTGAAAGAGGTAAACCATTTCATAAGACTGTAGTTTGGCTTGTTTTTTAAGTATGTAAGCAAAAATCAAAGCTTTGCTTTCAAAGTTCTTTTTCTTTCCGTCTCCTCAACGCCCTCGTGAATCAATTTCACTAACCACAACCATTTCAAGCCAACTTTTGCCATAACTGTCCTTGGCCACTAGGTGTCAGCACAGTACACATTATTCTTTCCTAGTGCTTCCATGGTCAATAACTAAACAATCTGTTTTGTAATCCGTCTGTCGGTAACTGATGTCTTCAGGCTGTCTGTCCCTTTTTGTGTTGAAAAGCACACTGTTGAGGCGTTTAGATGAATAATATGGCATTTTTTATACTTAAATCCATCATCATTCATGCATTTTCATCTAAGCCATTTTATGTCTGCCATTTGGTGGTTCCATATCTCGTTTTTAGTCCCTTGACTTGTTGCTGGATCGTATGAAAACTTATAACACACCAAAAAAGGAAAAAAAAAGACAAACAAACAAAAAAATAACCATTTGACACTGTTTTTCAATATTTGCAGATTTGTGCTTCTGTTTCCAACCTTTCTTCAACAAAAAGGGCTTTCCAACTCCTTCTGAATTAGAAGAGCATGGTGGTTTTAGAAAAAGAGTCCCCCTGCTTGCGTTACCCTTGGTGCTTTCTTGCAGTGAGGGTAATGCATAGAGTTGAATGGAAACTTAACGTTTAACGCAGCCTAAAGTCGAGTCCAGTGAGTAGACTGTCAGATATCACCAAATGAGACAGACTGTAGGGACTCTTCTGGAAATGCCCCATCCACCCCTGCCTCCCCAACACAACCCCACACCCAAACTCTCATTCAAACACCCCTTACAGAAACATGCTGTACAGTCAAGTCACTCTTGGAACTGTTATCCAGCCACCCAAAGGACACAACTTTTCCTCCTAACACAACATCACACTGCCTTTTTGCCATAAACGAGGACTCAAGGACTAGAGGTGCCAAGTTGTTTTTTTGTTCTTCCTTTTAGATTTTTCCTACATTCATTTTTATTCGGTTCCTTCTTCTTTCCAGGGAGTTTTGAAGTACTGAATGAATTTAAAATTGTGGTTTAAATGTATTATCATAGAGGTATTTTAGAGCAGAGTTCAGATTGGTTATTTTATGAAGGCCTTCATAAAAATCAGTGTAGACAGAGAGATTTAACACTGAAAGATGCCAACAAATGAAACTGGGTTGCACCGACTTGTATGAATGTAGTTAAACTAAATGTCTGTTTTAATTTGATTTATTTATTTTCAGTTATTTATTTTTGCACATTCATTTTCTATCTATTTATTTTCCTTTAGGTTTGGTACAGAGATTATGAGCGTTTGCATAATCGCTTTTCTATCATGAAAGGATTGACGAAAAACTACAGACTGCTGTATATCTTGTATTGTATTTTATTTACAATGGTACTCTATAAAAGTACATACATATAAGGAGTATATGAAATAATGCCTTTATTGTCCATCCTATATTTTGTGGGAACTGCAATGTTTGGCTCAATCTGTTGAATATTTTGAAGTGACTTTGTGACTTGCTTTGTATGGTGTCTGTATAGAAGTTAAACAAGTCATCATAAAAAAAGAATAAAATGTTGGAAAAAAAATATAAATGCCAGAGTTGGTTTACTTGAACTCAGACTCTACCTCCTCTCCATTGATGACTGGACATTTCTCATGTTCTGAGTGAGACCATACACACTCATGTCTGTCCCTGCCTGTGCCTCATCTTTTTATTTGTTTTGGGTGGGAGGGTTATTTTTTTTATTCTCCTTTAAGCTTGTGTTTACTGTCTAACATCTTTTTCTCCGGACAGGCATGTTCAGAAGCATGAAAAGTCAATGTGTTCCTGCTTTTTTTGTCTCTTGAATTATTTGAATTTTGACATGTACAAATATGTTTCACCAGGTTTTGCAGGTTTGCGGATCAAAGGGAGCTACTTTACTGAAGTTTCTTGTACAATAACCATTTTCCCTTCTCTCCCTTTTACCATTTGTGAAATGTTAGTGGCGCTATAAAAGCCCTTATCAGTGCCGCTATGCTAAAGGCAAAGCTGAAGCTACACTGGTACAGCAGCACTTGGTCTGCAGGTCCAGTAAGGGCCCACTCTGGCTCTCAAACAGAGGAAAAGGATCCCTCCAAAGGGTTTCAGGGCTGAGTCATGACTCAATGTGTGGTCGTCCTTTGGTCTCCTCTGTGTTGAGATGTGTCTAGTGTGGTCTTGGTTTGGTCTCTTTTTTGATTTGTTTCTTTTTTAAACTTGCACGTCGGTGTTACTGCTGTTTGTTCTGCTGGTCTGCTTGTCTGTTAATTTCAAGCTTCTTTTTGAGACTTTTTATTTTGCTACGTCGAGTTCCTCCACAAATGCTCAACAACACAAACAAGCCCTCACCTCCACCTCTGACCCCCACTCTCCCTCTCTCTCTCTCTCCCTCACGCTCTCTCCCTCATCCTCGCACACCTCAACACACACCACTACGCCCCAAAACTCACCTCACACCTAAAGACTCCCTCTCTGCTGTGCCGTCAGTGTGTCGCCGCGGTTGCTGACTGATTTTCTTGTTTTCTTGCAGTCACGGAAAGCCAGTGAACAATCAAAGAGCGTTGACAGTAAAACAGACAGCATAGGCAGTGGAAGGGCCATACCTATCAAACAGGTAAGCACTTTTCTCGTTATCCTATTTTTCTTGTCTTGTAGTTTCCCTGGTAAGTACGCACTCTTTTTGAGCAATTGATTTTTGCTGTTTGGAGGTTGAATACTGTTTCTCATGTATTAAAGGTATTAGCTGTACAAACCTCAAGGATTTGGACAAATTTATGAGGTACTGAAACCACTAGATGGCGACACAGTATAACATTAGAACTTGCCTTGATTTCAAAGCAGGTGTAGCTGTAGGGGAAAGCTGAAGAAGATTTTTTTTTAGAATAATGTCAACTGTTAATATTATGTACTTTGTGTTTTGTTTTGTTTTTTACATTTAACATACTTAAATCTTTGTATACTTGTTAACTGTAAAAGCAGTCTGATAGATTTTTCCCTGACAAATAATGCAAGTGTACATGCGTGCTAAAAGATATTTTATGGATAGTGTAAATTTAAAAAAAAAAAAAAGTGTTCCTTAAATATTAAAACAGAAAATTCAAGAACAAGTGCAAACATTTCTATCAAGACCAGAAAGCAATAGAAATATCAATAATTTCAAATCTGAACTATTAATTTAAATGTATTGTCCTATGAATTTATTATCAAGTCAGTGGTCTTTGTAAACAATCTCCTATATTATTATGACCCACTCACATATATATTTGTGACTTGGAAATAATTATGCAAAAATGTAAATTCATGCTGTTCAGGATTTTCTACATCAACAGCTAAATTAGCTGAAAATTTCCTTATATCTGGCGTTGGGAAAATGTTTTTTAACCTCACATTTCTCCAGTTAAACACATTTTCATCACATTATTCATCTTTGTTTACAGAGCTGCAATAACTACATAATAAACAAACATGTTTATAATGTCAAAAGAATATTTTTTATTTATCTTCTACATGATTGTACTTCTTATATCTTCTTGCGTTAAGGGGCAAAATTACACTTTTGAGTGTAAATCATTTTCAAAGAAAAGTAATTGACACATTGATTAGTAATCACTTACGATTATATGAGGGCCTCTGAAAATGGGTCACTATCCCTATATTATCCTCTTTACCTGTAAATTATAGGAGATTATATCCTTTTTTTTTTTTTTAAATGATAAGCCAGACCTTCTCATTTCCTTCGGGAGAAAATTGCCAAGGCTTCAGTCCATCTGAAATAATGACAGGGTGATGCTTTCAAGTCCCTTTGCTCAGTGAGGGAAAAATGCTTTGGGAAAGCTGCTATAACAGAAAAAGTATCTATCCGTCAACCTTTCTGTCACTAAAAGCATGATCCTAAGAATGATTTGTTGTATCTGAAACTTTAAATAAATCAGTTTGAGTTAAATATATAATTTTTACTCATTATATTTTGTGTAGTAGGATTTTAACTAATTATTTTAATTGTTTTATTTTAATTATTTTAACTCAACACTTTAGAAAATGCTTCTGAAACATCTAAAAAACAAACTGGCAATTGTGAAGGTTACAGAAGGCGTTTTGTCAACACTGCATATATATTTTATCTCCGTTTTGCCGTTTCTTTTTATTTAGTTTCGAAAAATGCTTTTCAGAAGTCAGTAAATCTGCTGAGTGCAGTTGAGCAGGAGGGTAGAAAGAATCCTGTCTGAGCAGTCTTTACTGTAAACTCTTCTACTCTTATCCGACACACTCCAGGGAGCTCCTCTTCTCAAGTCAGGGACTAGTTTCTTCCAGTATCATGGCAACTTTGACTGGATGAGACCCCCCCCACACACACACACACACCTCTTTATCTACAGAGGCTTTTATTTGGAGGGGGCTGGAGTTTGGCTTTACAGTTGCTTGAGGGAGAAATGGGGGGTTTCTAGTGTGACTGGCTGATCTGCTGGCCAGTCAAATGCACAATCAAGGAGATCAAAGCGTCAATGTGTGCTTAATTACCACCACCCCCCCTCGCCCCACAGGGCCAGATTACACATGACCCTTCCCCTCCTCCCCTTTCAACAATAAAAATAGTGAGGCCAACAATGCACTCACCACTGAGAAGCTGCCAACAGCTTCTCAGTGGTGAGTGCATTCTTGCCCCATCATCACCCCCCACCCAACCCCAGAAGAACCCAACACACACTCACACCAACACGCACTTATTCTCCAACACAGCCTGTCACAAAGGGCCGGCCTATCAGTCAGCCGCAGTGGCAGGATGCAGCTTTTCTCCCGGTCCACTGACAAAAGGAGAGAAAGACACTATCTCCTCAGTGGAGATATCACAATTGTGTGGACACAGAGAGCGCGTCTGACCAGCGGCCTGTTTCCTTATATCGCACTGGCTGAACATCTCTTTATACGTGAGAGTGTGTGTGTGTGTGTGTGTGTGTGTGTGTGAGGCAGTGTTAAAGGGCTCCACACACCACCTTTTGACGTCAAACTATCACACAAGGAGGACACTCTAGAGCAGCAAACGACTGAACAATTACAACAAATTATGTCCAATCATTTACCAAGCTTCCAATTACTAAAAGTGACATGATATATCACAGCCGTAATGAGCAGATGATCAAATAAAACAACAGAAAAATTGTTCTCCACATTTAAAGATTTGCACATTACTGTCCAAGCATCTTTATTGATCTGCTTGACGGCTCTGATGAATTTATGAAGCCAGGCACTGATTGTGTGTATGGATTTATTTCTGCCTCAGTAAGGCCATGAAATGAGCAACATATCTGCTTGTAAAACATGCATTATAAAGTTGCCAGAGGCCTCGTTGACTGGATCATTTACTTTGTATGATTAGAGAGTCATTTAAAAATTGTTTACAGTTCTTTTATTGACTAAATTGAGAGGAGTCCAGGCAGTCAGCAGGTTATTGATTGAGGGACACATTGTTTCTTCCTACAAAATTATCTGAAGTATCAACAGCACCAAGATACAAAATCAAGAATTTTTACGGTAATAATGTAGTTGTTCTTTTAATTGCATAGTTTATTAGAAGCTCATGTGAGGAGCTGATTTAAATGTAATATTTATGTCCCTTGTAACCAATAAAAACTATAAAATCATCTGTCTATAGAAATGACTCATCAATTATGGCAGAAGTAGTTTTCCCGATTGTTTTGACTGACATTGAAATTACATCCATTAAACACAATTATGTATTTATTTTACAGTGTCTTGACATTTGCATTTATTTTACTCAAACACTCACTTTAACCTTCTGAGATCTTAAATAATAAATGAAAATAAGGGGAAAGAGTAGATACTTAAATCTGATAATAATGCATTTATGAAAAAAAACTCTAAATTACTTACTGCATAGCAATCATTCCATCTTAGTCATCTTGTTTTTAAGATCATGGGAGGCAATAGTTGTAATTGTAATCATAACATTGAAACTCCTGCATTCATTTTAAAAGTGTGAAACTGCTGGTGAAGTGTAGTTGTCAGAATTAAATTAATCTGACATTTTCCTAACAAATATATCACAAGGAATGCTGCTTTTGATTGTTCAAATAAATCAGGATGAGACTTTAGTCAGAAAAAAGATATAAAACATGTCAATGCAAAAGACAGAAAGTGTCAGTATAATCTATTTTGTCTACAAGGGACGTCATGATTGTCTCAAATCAAAGGTTCTCACAGGAGCTTAAAGTTTGACCTTCAAGCAGGTTTTCCAATGAAGAGAGATTAGAGAGTAGTCAAGTAAAGATAGAAATTTCTCCCTTTTGCACCTTCCTTTCCACTGGAATTTTTTTTGTGCTGTCTCGTCAAAGTTGGCTATGACTATTGCAACAAACATACAAGAATAAAATGTTACGAGACGCTCAAGTGCAGATGCCACATTCACATATCAAACATACCCAGACACTATTGAAAGTCTGTGTCAATTTACTGTATCCGAAAGCAAGTGGCAGAAGCAGGGCTTAAAAAGATCAGAGAAATGCTCAGACAGAGCTGGCTTGTGTTGATCCCATTTTTTACAGCATCTTTCTCAAATGACTCCATTATCCTGCATTTATCGTAAACAGTACTACATTGTAAAGTAAATAGTGTGTGGTGGGATTTTTGTTTGAAAATACTCCTCCGGTAAAATAACCAATGGAGATGAGCATAGCAACTTTCTCAGGTAGTCGGTTTGCACGTTATTAACTGAGAGCTTAACCACCAGAATAAATCCAGCAGAAGTGTGAGTCAGTACGGTGAAAGCAGATGATACTGAACAGTGACACTCCTGCACAGGAACTGCCTGAACACCAGAGTTGTTATTTGATAGGTATCGCAATACACTGGTCACGATATCACAATATATCGCAAAAAGTTAAATAAGCAGGGTGATATATCACTTTTTCACAAAACAGTCTATTAAAAAATACTGAATAGAACTTATTTAGAATTCACAATTTTGTAAGCACAAAAATACAATTTCTAATCATTATTTCCTATAAAGCATGATCCCTGCAGAATAGATAAACTGCATAGTCACAGTGACAAAACACTAACCATAAATGTAATGGCATGCTAACTGGTACTGAACTACAATATAAAACAAACGTCCCAAAGTTCTATAAATTATCAACAAGATAATTATTGGTATTGCACTAAGAAATATCGATACAATATCACCTTACAAAATAAAACAATTTATTAGTGTTTTGATATTTTCCTACACCTTTACTGAACACAATGTTAACCATCATGCAGACAGTTCAAACTCGTCTCCCTCTAAGGAACTCATAAAACAGACTGAGGCTTACATACCTGTACAACTTTACAATCAAAGTCAAAGTCAGCGGAGAAGTAAGAGATCCTTCTCTGTCCACACAGGCTGAAAAAATTAACACAATCTCAAAGTTTCTTAAAGTAGGTTAGATTGATTCGAACACCCCAAAATTTGTAAAACTTTTCATTCAGAGTAATTTATTATTTTCAACACCTAAACAATCATGATGCCATCAACAGTGCTCTACCTCCAGATGAAACAGGCCACGGATTAGGATGATTGTCTCTAAACAGCCTGGTGCCCAGGTCACAGAGGGTCAGCTCTTCCTGATGTGTTAATCAGGATTAAGGCCTGCTGGATGGGCCTGCCTAGCAGAAATACTACCCCAGTACCCCCTCCTTTTTTAGCTCACACACACACACACAAACCCTGGCTGTTAAAGCACAAACATTGCCCCAGCTTAATCTCCTAATTAAGCGGGCCCCTCCTTGCTATTTAACCCCAGAGAGCCTTCTGGCCTTGCACTCAGCAGCGTTTGGTCACCTCCAGCAGAGGAACTGCATTGTTTACCAGTGGATTTACTCAGCAGATAAGGAAACCATCTGAGGCCTTAAAGGCCCCAGAAGATAAAGTAGAAAAGAATAAGAGCTGAGTGGACTTTGAAGAGGGGAGATCACACTCCCTAATCCCTGGATTGAGAGGTCTTCCAGAGTTCAGCGTGTTATGTGTATGAATGCTGGGAGGGGGTCTGGCAAATTGGATTCTGTCTTTGATGGGACTCTGTGACACAGGATCATGGCAGATTTTGAAAGTTCAAATGCCTTAGGAGAAAGCTGATATATTTAAAAACCACTGAGCTACAAATTGTACTGGAAAATTAAGTTAAAAGGGATTTTATTACTCTTAATCTCTTTCACATTGGTTCATAATTGTCTCTTAAAATCATTGTTTGCTTTATCACTCACCGCAAAGTAAATGATCATTGTAGCTGCTGCAACAAATCAGTAATAACAATAATAACGCTGTTTTATGGTAGTTAACATCCATTATGGCTCATATCCTCCACCATGCTGTTCTGAGAGGAGCAGATGCTCACCGTGATGTCTCGTCTCTTACAGGGAATCCTTCTGAAGCGGAGTGGCAAATCCCTCAACAAGGAGTGGAAAAAGAAATATGTCACACTGTGCGATAATGGCGTCCTTACTTACCACCCCAGTTTACATGTAAGTCCAGCTCCCCCTCCCACTTTTTTATTTCCTTTCTATTACTTTTCCAATTGTTTTTACTGTTAGCACTTGAGGATTTTTATGCACGATTCTCTTAATGCGGTTACATTTACTACCACAGCTGCAGCAAACTGGATTACAACCACATAGGCTCTGATGTATTGCTGTATATGATAGTCATATTAGCTAGCCCTGCGGCTTTAAGCTTAGTATTAAGAAACAGGGTGTCCTAGTGGTCATCTCTTCTCCCCCTGTGGTGCACGTCACCTGTGTCGGCTAATGGAGACATGGCTGCGCTGCTGCGTGCCCGCCGCGCCCAGACTCCACGCTGGCTTGTATTTATAATGGTTCTCACCGCACAGCAGCAGAGCCTGACCAACCTCCCACATCCATCTTTGTCAGAATCCCGCTGGGCCGCTAATACCTCTTAAACACTCGGCTGGCTGGCAGCAGACAGCTCGGGAGCCCTGTGCCACTGTCAGAAATGCTGTCTCTCAGAAATATCCTTACATCATACTGTGATTCTGAGCAAAAATTAAAATTTAAGTACAATTTTTGTGTCTGAGTTTGAGCAGAAACCCGACAGTTAGACGTGAACCTTGTGTGCGTGGCCGTGCTGCACTGACAGTGTGTTAGTGGTTTAATTTACAGGCGGTTATTAGCAGAGCAGAGCTGGGCTACAGTGATGTATGTAATTGAGTGAACGGGCTATCTCTTGATCATTACAGCTATTACAGGTCATAGGGGCAATCTATGAATCTATGAATCTGTTGACTTACGCAGGGAGGTGAAATAAGGGAGACAGTTGCATTAGTGCAGGAGCAGCTCGAGCTCATTTTGAGCAGCGGAGCACAGAAGGAGCAAGAAAGGAAAAAAGAGGGGAGAAGAGGGAGATTGAGGGAGGAAGAAAGAGGGAGGGAGGCAGACTGAGAGTGGAAGAGGGGAACCTTTAATTTCGCAGTCAGCCAAGCCATCCACACAATCACCTTCTGTTAATTCTATCTGCTACATCAATTAAATTGTTTGTAGAAACTAATTGAATGTGGCTTAATCACACATCTTAATAGCTTTGCACGCTTCGATCTGGCTGTTAATTCCAGCAATAAAATGAAATGAGAGCGCTCACTGGGTAATTAGCGAGGAGGCTTGGGAAAGAAATGAGTGCTTTATGACACGGTAATAAAGCAGAGGAGCCGGTGGGGGACGGCAAAGGCCGAGCTCGCTTCTATCTGGGTCTTTTTCTGCTGAGCTCAATGATTTTCACCTTGGCTTCCCACATTTGGGCAGTAGTCGCTTTAAACCAAATCAAATGTCCAAATTGAAAGTGAATGAGACTGTTTGCATTCATTAAGTCTCATAACCCGCTATTACCAGAGACAGTGTGGGCACAGGTGATGTATAATGGCTTTACAATCATTTTTCCACAATCACACACCCCTAGTGGAAGGTCTGAGAGGAGTTTTGACTAATGGGGACGCAAATTGAATGGTCTTTTAATTTGTTTTTCGTTCATAATTCCTGGATTCTTGTGGGTCGACTGTGGGTAATCAGTGGCTGAAACTGAGGGAAATATTTGGGCAAATATTTGTGCAAAGTGCAGACCAATCACAGCTATTGATCTTCGTTTCTCTTGTCTCATTTTGTTTAGGACTATATGCAGAATGTGCATGGGAAAGAGATAGATCTGCTGAGGACAACTGTCAAGATTCCTGGGAAGCGACCCCCAAGGGCAGTCGCCACTGTTGCCCCCACAGCTAGCCCAAAAACCAACGGTCAAACAAAGGACCGCAGCACTTTGCAGCTTGGCATAGGAAGCACAGGTAAGATCTCCTGCCATCCTTATGGTGCGTATGAGAAATGATATGTACATGCTTAAATGCAACTGTCATTCAAAAATACAGATTCATTTAAAGCTACATATTTAATTTAAAAGCTTGAATGTTTTGTTAACTGATTCTTTTGTGTGTCTTTAATTCATGTGCTAATTTTATAGTCAAACCTTGAGTTTGCACTTGAAAAGTATAAAACGTGATTGTGGAAATATACACAAACTGACAGAGTTTAGAAGCGCGGGCTTATTATTTTTAAGGTGTTATTTGGTAGAAATACTGTCAATCAGAAACTTCAAAACATGAAACCCGATGGGAAGAGTAAATAGCCATTTTCCAGTTGGCTTTTCATGTAAGAAAAATGGCAATATATAGACACGGTCTATAAAAATAAGCTTGAATAGCAACACAAACTTTCCTCCTTAATGTCATTCTGAAACAACCAATTTACCCTTTGTTTGCTCTCTGATTGGTCCACTGGCCAACCAATCAGAGAATCTCCTCTCATAGAAAGATATAGCAGAGTTGTTTCAATGCATTGTGGTGACTTTTTCAAAATTGACTGTCTCCAAAAAAACTAACAAACACCCGAATGGCAGAGAAAACAAATTATACAGGTGATATTTATTGGTCTAGTTAAACTTAGTGGTATTGATAAAACCATTAAGTAAATGTGGACAGTGAATGTTTGACATCATCTCTAAGACTATACATCAGTTATAATCTAAAATAAAAAACGACAGTTCTTTGTGGGGTGGGGGCTTTTGGCCTTTAACTGAATAGTTGGAGGGAAAGTGTGTATAGTCAGAGAGGAGGCAGGAGAGCCTGTTTCAACAGGTTTTTCTCTCGACTTTTCTCAAGACTCTAAGTTTCTTCATTCACTCAAGACTATTTTTGTCTTTATTCTTCTTAAAAGAAAAGTAAAACAATAAAAGATGGGGCTTAATAGACCATTAAGACTTTTTACCTTTCTATAATATGAAGCTAGAGCAATATACCAAGGCTTTCTTTGTGTTAGCTAACTTTCCATAACCTGAAGCTCCTGTAAGAGATATCAGGTACCATGACGCTAGTAATGAACGTTCTCTGATGACTTTTTGCTTGAGATTTTTGCTCAAAGCTTTGAGTATGCTTACTTAAAAACAAATCCTTTCTCAAATGACATACTGATGTTTAGCATGTACTGGCTGCAGATGAAAGAATATTCATGATTTGCCCTTACAGTTTAAAAAAAGGTGTCACTGAAAACTTCATTAAGCATATCTCTTAATTTTTAGCAATAATAATATAATATGTGTGTGTTGAGTTGTATGATCAAGATTATTTTTTCACCAAAAAAAAAGAAAAAAAATTGCCCATTACGAGTCAGTTAGAAAAAAATATTTAAAGCTGGAGATAATTTAAGTCTGTTTAATTCTGTTCTATTCTACCAGTTTTTTTGATGACAGCCATATTTAACAGACCAATGGTCAATAATCATACAAAAGAAAAACACTTAATAGTCAGTTTTAACCTGTACATCTGAACAAAAACTGATCGTGATCCGGGTATGAGTTCAGAGTCAGTTTTCATATTGGTCTAGCGGGGTTAACAAACAGCCTGCTTTGGTAAGCTCTGGCTCTAGGCTTAACAGACACATCTTCTCGCTTCCTGTTACACACAAGTCTTTTTTTTCAAGATTAAAGGCCTTTACACACCACGGGCAAATGCAAATAAACACACAAAATTTTGAATAATTCAGTGCAATTTTTTGCGCGCCTTCTGATTCACCATAGGACTGATTTCATGTACAAAAAAATCATGTATCAAAAAATAAAACCACAGATGTTAGAAACGCACATAACATCAAATGTCAAAGACCCCATGCTCATTTAATTAAACAGAAACTTAACAGATAAATCTGACTCTGCAAGGAGAAGAGAACTTGGTGAGTTACAGCATTTTATTCAGGAGCTTAAACTGTAACGCAGCTGCTTCAGGACCCCTACTACACTCAACATCATACCACAGCTCCTACATGATCTCCAAATTGTATTTAAATTTATTATCCTTGTTATTTCTCTGACTATGCTAAAAAAAAATGCATAAAAACATAATCAAGCGAGCCACCATGTTGAATGTTTTGACTGTGATGTAGTTTCCAACAACGAGTGCTTTCATTTGCCAGATGTGAGTTTACTGGACGCAAAACTTCAATAAAATCTACCATAGTCTGACTATTAAAATTTAATACATTAACAATATTATTAAATTCATAATTTCACTTGCAGGATTTAGATTGCTGTTGTGTACGATAGATTGACCTGCTAACAAAAAATTGGTGGGAGTTATTCATGCCAAAAAAATCGCGTCTGATCAGAATCAGAATTTACTGCCAAGTACATTTGGACATACAAGGAATTGGACTTGGTAAATTGGTGCAAAAACAATCAAAGTGCAGAGGCAGCAATTCTTAGCCTTTTTTGTCATAATTTGAGTGATAGGACAGTGGATAGAATTGGAAACTGGAAAGAGAGAGAGTGGTGAATGACATGCAGGAAAGGAGCCACAGGCCAGATTAAGACCTGGGAGTGTGGACATTACCACTAAGCTATCAGCACTCTCTCTCAAACAAACATCAACATTTCTTTGGCTTCTAACTTTTTTTCATCTTCCTGTAGTTAACGCTTTGTTCCCCACTCGGCCTCTCACAAAGCCTCTCTCTTTTCACAGTGATGTAGAAGGAAACACCACAATGTAATAATGATAAGCTTGTGATAACGTCAGTGAATTAGAAGTGATGGACGTGAAGCATGCAGAGGGTCTTCTCATATTTCATGTAAGCCCCAAAAGAGGAAACAAATTGCAGGTATCACATGTAATGGTTATACAATGAGTCTTTTATTACTGTACTCATTTACTACATCCTCAATTTGTGATTAATCACATAAATGAGTCCCAACAGGTTAATTATCTATTTACGGTATGTTTCTCTGATGCAAATTAGCCTCCTCATTGTATGCACAATGATGACTTAATGAGCATCTATAAGAAATCTATTAATTCTCCAAACTACTAAAGAAGGAAATTATTAATGTTGTTTATATACTATGCTCAAATTTGAGGCAGTAGAAAGAAAGGGTTTGTTGGTGTTTTTCTTGCTGTGACACTGACCCAGTTATATTCCATCCTCTTAAGTTGTAGGAGGGTCACTACAACAAAAAACACTGTGGTCCTAAGCTCAGAGCTGGGGTCCCTCCACCTTTTAGGTTTAAAAATAGAGCAACGCCACCGGAGGCTGCAGAGAGTCTGGCAGGCTTACAGAGGAGTGATTGGATTTAGGGGTTAGGATTAAGAGTAATTAATACTAATTAGCAGAGCAAGCCCAGAGGGAGACAGGGTCTGTGAAATCATTTGGGTTGAAGCTAACTGGCTGAGAGTGGGTTCAGAACCAAAGATGGGTTAGTGGGGACCATTAGCTCTGTCCAGGCAGGTTACTGGTAAACCTGGCCAGGGTGCTGCTGCTGCTGAACAGGTTAATCAGTCAAAAGCAGGAAGATGTAAGAGTTTACAGAGCAGAGGACATAGTGTGGAGTTGTTTAAACTCTTAAACTGTTAACTTTGAGGGAAAGGTTGTGGGGAGGACGACGGGGCTTAGAAATCGGGCCAGATCAAGTTTAGATAAAAACTAAATAGTACTCCGAGATCACAAACCTCCACCAAGGCATTTCTGATTTTGTTAGTTGAGTTATTGAAAAGCTGCCCTAGTGAAGCAAATATTGAAGAAATACCTGGACCCGCATCTGGATTCAGATCGCCACCAAAATCTGCATATTCCCTAAAAATTTCATCCACATCTGTTAAGAACTTTTGGAGTTCTTAGTGAAAATGTGGTAAACTGCCCTTTCTCCAATGTGAACAAATCCTAGAAAAAATTCTTGATCCACATCCATATTCTGATCACCACCAAAATCAAATTACTTCTTCTGCTATGCTGAACAGTCTATTAAAATGTATCAAAATCTGTAGAGAACTTTTTGAGTTATCTTGCTCACAGTCAAAAAAACCAACAGCAATCACATAACCTCTTTGGTGCAGGTAAAAGGAATCAACTTGGTATTTTTCTTATGCCAAGGTCATACTAGAGAGTCTCTTTGTCTGTTATCATCAGGAGTGAAAACAGTGCAAGCATATTGTCCTGTAGTAAAAATGCAGTTACTTTGTTAAATTTGACTCTGATACATTTAAAAGTAGCACTCTACAACCTATTGAAGTAAAAGTTATAATAAATTTATCATAAATGTGCTTAGAGTAACGATTATTTCAAGTTCATGTTTCTGTGTTGTGCAAAAAGGTCAGCAGCTAGAGTGTCGTGAGGGTCTTTTTTTACCTATAGAATAGTTTGAAAAATAACTTCAACCAAATAATATATTAAAATCACATTTTAGTAACTGGCTTTGAGATGTATAGAATGTAATATTAATGATATCAGTGAAAATGCATAATTTACACTCTGTTCATAGTTTTGTGTAAACACTCTGTATTTCATCAATAATTAAGATGGCCAGAAAATTAATGTATGAATGTTGAGGAACTTACATTGTGTCTTTTTGTATTTTATTTGCCCCTGGTGTGTTTTACATGTGTCCGTGACGTGGTAGAGTTCTTCTATACGCAAGACAAAAGTACGCACCATCAGGGCTTCTCCCTCTTCCCCTCTTTACAGCACCAGTAACAGCCTGTGCCGGCGATTCACCTGATCTGCTGTTTCCCCCTACAGACTCAGGGAGACACAAGTGACATTGATGTTCATATTATTGTTGATGCACAGGGTTCCCATTATGGACCAGAGTAAACAGAAGAAGAAATTCTTCAGGACGGGATTCAGCAGGCAGAATCAATGCACACAGGCGCAAGAAAACATAGCCATCGTAAAATAGTGCCAAACACAGAGACTTCCTGGAGGACAAAATAAAACGCTCTGAATTTTTCACCCAATGGTACATTTGACCCAACAGTTTCGTGGCTTGTTTGTATGTAAAAATTCGCACAATTATACAAAATAACTACCCGCTAACAGCAGTTTACCTCATCAGTAGTCTGAGCTTGTTGTCCTCTACGGTACACCGCTGTAGGGAGCCGTTTCAGCCATTTCACTGACAATTTTGGAGTACTTATACAGCCAAACTTTAAAAATACTGAACTATTCCTTTACGTTTGTCATATTTTGTAGTAATGTCTCTTATGCTAGGTGGGTTAGTCTATTACCCGTCTCTAAACAATGCTGTTTGCTGGAAAAAATGAAACAAGGATAAAATATATGAATATTACCATTGGTATCCAAAGATAAACTAAGTGTTAAGCATACCTGAACTCCTAAATTGGAACTGGTTACCTGTAAGACTTAAGTACACGGGATGAAACCAAGCATTTCATGGCAGCAGATCAGAAACCTTATGACTGTGAGATCAGACCATAATGGTACTTACAAAGTGTGTTCTGACCTTGGAAACACTTCTTTTTTTCCTAACCTAATTATCTCATTTCCATCTGTTTGTTGGGAAAAGACTCCTCAATGACAAATTCCCGAAGATTTGCAGTTGCCATCCATTTGTGCATCACGGAACAATGTGAGAGAGATTTGCCTTAATCTCCACTTAGGAAAAGAAAGGTTACAAATCACATCAGGTCTCTCTCTGGGTGGAGGACCCTCTTCTGATTATGTGATCGGGATTTTGATTTCATTAGACGTGCAATTGATGAAGGGAACAAAGGGGTAATTTTTCATTCATGCTGTCCAAATCACAAGCCTTGTCTGTGCCTTTGGTAATTCATTCATTCCTTAGATCTAAAGACCTTTATAATCACTGGGAGAAGAGGGATAGGGACGGAGAAGGAGGAGGGGGCGGAGTGGATAAGGGGGAGAGATGGGAAGATGAAGAGCCGAGGCTGAGGAGACAGAGAGTAAATGAGAGAACGCATGCGCTCACTGGTTCTCTGAGCGGCCAGGTTTAATTCCTTTTCTGGGTGCTGAGCGGAACCGTTTTAAATATGATCCTCCGTGTTAACACGCATCCCGCCGTGTCACCGGCGACAGATACATTGTATCAAAGTATTAATGGGCCCAGTCACTTTGAATCAGTCCTGTGGGGAGAGAGATGCATGAGGAAGAAGTAGAAGTGTTTAGCTCATTCTCTCCTCGCGGTGGATGACGATTTGTTTCCAGCTCTGAGCCAAAGCAGAGCAGAACACGCACTCTCTGACCAAGAGGACTTACACAGTGCCAGAACAATATTACTGTTTCATGGACTGTTTCATGGATTCGCAGTGTTGGATTTGTGCTAATATTTTCAAACTTTTTTTAGTTGATACACATTTATTCACACAGTTTTATTGTAAAGAAAACAAAGTCTGTCTGACCTGTTACTCATATTGCGACTGTATATTGTTACTGTTTCAGAAGGAGAACATTTGATCCTATGATGTCTGAAAGGTGTTTTTTTTAAACACAGTCATTCAGTAATTAAAACTATAAGGAATCTCTTGGAATAACATTAACATTTAATTTATAATGAATTTTTTAAAGTAATTTTAGACCAAACTTCATCTGCCTTTTGGAAGCCACAAACAGCACCTAAACAACCTGCTGATGGACAAATTCAAGCTGAAATCACTTCTCCTTATTATACAACAGGCTGGTAGGGTGGTTCCCTGAGACATCTCTGACCAAGTTCTTGAAAAATAAATGCACCCTTCATAAGTGTAGACTATTAAACCAGCTGAACTTAATTTCTGTCCCTGGAGCTTCTTTAAAGTCAGAGGATTGAGGATAAATAAAGAAACTGCAGTTAAGGAAGATCTGTTGGTTCTTATCAAAACTCCACAAACTTAGTGGTCCGCCATTTTAACACATTTCTACAGTCTTCCAATATTTATGGACAATATTTCGGCTGTAAATATCTGCAGAAATGTTAATATCTACTGATTACATTTATTTACTCTTTCAGCAATTGTCTGCCAGAATGAATATGCCATTAATATGGTGCATATGGTTAAAGGTTTTTAACTGTAGTAATTGAAGGACACACTCTAATAAAGATTTATAATCAAGCACATTTGCACTCTTTTTAAGTACTATGCAGTTTGATCATATATTTAAGTATTGTTCAGTCTGAAGACATCATGAACTGGACCGAAAACTTAAGAAAACCAAAGTTTGTGAGGAGAGGACACAAATGTAAAACACATGATTTCTTTTTTTTTTTTTTAACAGTTTAATGATTCAGAGTCAGTGTTGAATATTTTATTAAACAACAGGTTCTTGTCATTCTCATCAGTCTAGATACTCTCTTTAGAGCTAATATCTTTGTTTTTTTTACATTGTGTTAAATTAATTAGACAGACATGATTGTAAGAAAGTGCATTACATCAAAATGATCTAATGTGTCAACCCACACGACCAAGCTGTTTTAAAGGGTCGAAATGAAAATAAAAGACAAAAAAACGGTCTAAAAGAGATCAAAACCTAAACAAGTAAAACATACAGGTATGCATGCATATGGTTAGAAAAATCGTTGGTTTAATGCATGCAGGTTTTAAAAGTATATTCTTTAATCTATGTTTTAAAAATGAGCCTCTGAGAGACTTGAGCAGGCTCTGATAGCAGCAATATCACTATCAGAGGTGGAGGGAGGGACGTCTGTCTGGGTGTCGGTCAGGATGATGATGGTGGATTACACACAGCCGCAGATGATGTTCTGCCCGGCCCACATTACCATGAATGCTTCATTATCCCACTACTTGTACATAATGGCAACAACTCCACGGAGGGGTCAGGCCTTGTCACGGCTCATCAACCCACTGACGGCCCCGGCCTAAAGAGAAATGAGAGGCAAGGCAGCGCTGCTCCCCGCTAATCCATCGCCTCTACTTAACACCCGAGCCCCAGACAGCCTGCAGAACACACAATATGACTTTTGTTATCTCTTTGTACACATGATGACACACTTAGGAAGAAATGTCCATAATGGCACTTTGTTCTTCAAAGTTTTTATTAATTTTTGTAAAAAGTTAACAGAATGATGTTTTGTTGAAGAAGTATGTGGGTATAAAACTTCAGACTTCTTCCTTTGCAAATGCTGCAGATGTTATAATGATGAAAGACTTTCTTAAAAGAAAAATACCTATATCAAAACTGCACCAAAGTGAAAGTAGAAATATGCCGTCATGATGCACTTTTTATACTAAAAGATGGATTTTAATGTTTGTAGTAGATTACTGTTACATTGTCAAATATTAGATTGGTAGTAGTTATTTCCGCACTGTTTGCTTTATTTTAGGTTTTTGATCAAGAAATTGTAAAAAAGAAAAAAAAAAGTGGTATTCCAGTGGGAATGATTGGTATAGCTTGTCTGTTTATTTTAATCAGCTAAAGCTGTCAAATATTCACAGAGGCAAGAAAAAGTAAAAGTTATAAAATTATCCAATGTGATCTAAACAAACTGTAAGAGAAAACCAGCGTAATATTATTTTATATTTCTAGCTGTAAGATAATTCCAAGCACATTAATTTAAACAATTATGTTATCATTTTCAATCGACATGATATGTTCAGCAAAAGTCAGAAATTCAATCAATCTTTATTAGAAAGAAAGAAACATCATATGTTTGTGTTGTTATAAATGGTGCGTATGCGTTATGATTTTTTAAAAACAGTATAAGTTTGTCGTGTTAATGAGGGTCATTCTTGATGTATATGTTTTTAAATCCAATTTTTTACTGTTCAAAATAAAACACAAGTCTTTGGACATCAGCTTGTCATTGTCAGCTCACCATAGCTCCACCACTGAAGCAGTTAAACCCTCTGGAGTCAGGTCTGGCTGGAGCTGCGGGTACAGTGCTCTTTTAATGCCACAAGCTGATTATTTCTCCACTGTAATTACATTATCCTCCCCTTTATGCAGGAGTGGTCTCTGGGGACTAATGGATACAGCCATGTATAATTCATTCATCATTAGCATCCAATTTGACAATTAGACCTGATTGTTGAATTTTAAATACCAATCCAAGTTCCGCTGTAGTTATCTAACAGTTTTTTCTCCTTACTTCTTTTTAAAGACATCCAAGAGTCAAACTTTAGAAATAGGGGTATATTCATCTTTAGGATGAAAGGAGGATTTACTTAAAAATATGAGGTGATTAGATATTAAGCTGTGTAAAGTGAGCTCTGCTACTCCCAAGATGACTCCCTGCTGTTTTGTTGTTCAGGAGTACTTTCATAAATATTCAATTTCTTTCTGTGTTGCAGATAAAATAAAAAAACAGCAATAGATTTATGTGCTTGTTTTAAATATTTTTTATTGTGTATTGCCCAGAAAACAAAGTTTTACATTTTCTTTTCAGCACTCCTCCTCTCCTCCAGCTCCCTCCTCCTCCT
This sequence comes from Cetoscarus ocellatus, assembly GCA_037902135.1. Taxonomy (NCBI): domain Eukaryota; kingdom Metazoa; phylum Chordata; class Actinopteri; order Labriformes; family Labridae; genus Cetoscarus; species Cetoscarus ocellatus. The sequence continues at coordinate 1,132,351 of JBAMNC010000322.1, read as the reverse complement.
CCTCCTCCTCTGCTCTGATTTCAGCATGCTAATTTAGTCGGTGCTCCTCAGCATGATTCCCTCGCTCTCTCTCCCATTCTTGCTGCGATTCTGCTCCCTCCCCTCTGGGACCTGAAGATTAATATTCCTGGGCCCAACAAGATAATTACTGATACTAATTAGACATGATTATGTGAATTTGATACACTTATTACTCTAGATAATGAGTAGAACATATTATCCTAACAAGCACCCGTGCCGCTTAGTTTACTTTACACACGACCCACACTCTATATTTTCTGTTATTGTCACCTCAATCAGAAACTGATATTCTGGTGTAATTATTGAATAAAAGGCTCTGATGTGTGATACCTGGAAGATGATAAAGAATTGTTTAAAAAAATCAATGATATGTCTGGTTTCTAAAAGCACAGCCTCTGAAAATATAACCTCTCAGTGTCAAACAATCTCCATTGATCTAATTTAATCTTATTGTTTTCCTAATTGAATAAAAAGCCTGTTAAGAAGTTATTATGTCAGCTCTACTGGAGAAAAAAAAGTTTTTTTTTATTTTACAACATAAATTATATATATTTTTTTGATTCTATTTAAAATGTTCAGTCACGGTAATTCTACTTCAGGTATTTTTTTATAATGTTGAATCATTTTGAGACAAATTCTGTCAGATGAATTCACTTTCTTTTTTCTTTTTTTTAAGCCTCAGTAGGTAACCTGATCCCTTGTCTTGAAGTGAATCGATGAGTTTTTCAGAGTAGTTAGGGTGTGTTGTAGCGACTGCTTGTGAACAGTTGGGAAGGACCCCACATGGCGCAGCCTAACCCATGAATTAGTAAAGAGTGCCAGGCGTCCGCGGCTCGCCTGATTGGAAGTGAGGGAGAGAACGCCTGCTGACGCCAGTGGAGATCGATGTGGCAGTCAGAGGGATGAGGCGAGATAATTAGCGTTCAGAGTGTATCTTGTTAATTAAGGGCTAATTAGAGGCAGAGGCGGAGGGAGAGGGGTTGTCGTTTGTGTGTGAGTGCGACTGTGTAAGGGGAATGTTTGACACGGGATGTGCACGGATAAGGTGGCAGCAGCAATGCAGTGCTGCAAAAACTGAAAACTGTTAACATTATTAGAGTTTTTTTGTCTAAAGAAACTGCCAGGTTAAGTCTAAGAAAATAAATGATGATGGATTTACTTTTGTCTGTCCGTCTGTCTCTTGTTTTGCAGGTGCTCCTCACTCAAATAGCAGCACATCCCTCCAGACAGGCGGCTCGGTGTTTGGCAGCAGTAAGGATGGCATGCACCAGCGCTCCTTCTCTGTGTCCAGTGCCGACCAGTGGAATGAAGCCATCAACACAAGTACAAGCAGCGGAGCTCGTAAGATATTTGCGCTCACATCCTTTTAACTGTCTTTCAAATAGGGGTGCCCAATATCGGTGACATTATTAGCAGGTAATTTACTCCTAAGTTCATAATTAGCATTGACAGAAATGTTAACTACATGTAATATTAACAACTGGGCACTGCCAGGAACTTAGGGCGCCATCCTGCACCAGCACTGCACAGTTTCTGAAACCCAGTGTCTGCTAAGCAAATAAATAAATAAATAAGCTTTAAAATAGACCAAAGATTTTTTTTTTTTTTTTTACAATTTATATTGCTTGCAGACATAAATAAACCTCTGACACTGGAGAAAACTCTCTTCAGCTCAAAATGACACACTAAATGGTTAATTAAACTAGGTAGTAAAGGTAACTTTCTGACATTTGAAACATTCAAGCATATTTTTATCATTTACCCATTAGCTTCCATCAGTCCTCATGAATCTCTGATCCTTAAACCCTGTCAATGATTAAAAAAAACGGAGATCATACATTTTTCTCACTCCACAGCCTGCTTTTTTAAAGACCCAGATATCTTAACATGCCACTCAGGCATTCAAACATTTGGCAAAATGCATAGAAGCAACCAATATCCTCTAAGAATTTTCTAAGGTGCCCTGTTTTTAAATAAGTGTTTTTAAGTGGGATTTTGAAAATGGTAGTTTTTGTCAGTAAGGAACAAAGAAATCTTTGAACACCTCAGGCAAAATGTTGCTGACACTGCCCCTAGCAGACGTGTGCCTATAGAATCTAAGTTTTTCCTCCATTGTGGCCTTCCTGTTTTCCAATCAATATTTCAGCATTAATATTGATCAGATGCTCCTTAATTTTATGCTGCTTTAAGCAGAAGAACAGACCTTCCTCAGCTAAAGTTTGTTTTCTTACTTCAGTACATTTATTATGATTTAACCGCTACTCCCCAAAGAAGGAAAAAGTGAAAAGATTTCTGTTTGCATTTTTTTGTCTTCTTTTTCTTATTCTTAGCAATAGTTTTTCTTTGTTTTTATTTCAACACACCAAATATTTTTCAAATTATTGACCTTTAACAATTGGCTAAGGCTAAGGTTTATGATTACTGTAGTATATACAAATGAATATTCAGATGAGAACAACGTCAAGAAAAATACTCTCTATTCTTTAGAAATCAACTCTGATTTTTACCTTTTTAGGCATAGAACATACTTTCATCAAAATAATCATTGGTTTTCATAACCTGACTTCAGCATACATCATAGTGAAAGAAAGCTCTGACAATTAGATGAGTTTCATAAGACTGCCACATAAAGGCGCCCAGCTCAATCATTACATTTTCATTACCCTTTTAACATTTGTCTTTGTGTTGAGTTAAATCTGTGATACTGTAATATGTTGGATATGACATCCAACCCTTTGAGTTTTTTCAATGTACTTAGCCCAAATGAATTTTATGTTTAGATTGTTGATTGAAGGGATACTTTGAAGCCTCATGTTGTCTAAAAACAGCAACAGAGAGAGTTTTTGTGAGCACTTCATTTCAAATCTAAGCTGAACTATAAGTCTAAGCTCATTTATCAGTAAGATTTGGTGACTCAAAGCATGGTCTGCTAAATGGCTGAACTTGTAGTTAAAGGATTAAAATGTCCTCTGAGGACTTAAGTTTAAGATCAAAACATTTTTTTGCTTGAGAAAGATTAGTTTTTATGCTATTTGAAGCACCTTCTCAGAATCATCCTTGAAACGTGCTCTTTAGCTAAGATGATTTATTCAAGTTTACAAGTTTTACCTGTCCTCTAAACATATGTCAAAGTACAAGCAAGTTTAATTTAAGCATTAGTTTCATGCTAAAGTGTAACCTTTTATTCTGGAAAATTAATTCTGATGTTTTATATAAAAATGTAAAAGCTGCATAAAGGGGGTCACATTTTTATGTAGCATTCATCATCAGTCACCAGATTGTCATTCTGCTGTTTGTTGCGCTCAAAGGCAGACAAAACTGATTTAATGTAACTGTTCAACATACAGTATTTTTTGCATATAATATAATTATATTTAAAAACAAACACTTTACAATGTCTTAATTTGAAAAAAAAAAAAAAAGATACATCTATTCTGTTCAACAGATTGAATGTTACTTTGTTCTATATCTATTTCTAAATCAAACAAACTGGCTAAATCCAAGTAATAATAATAATTATAATAATAATAATAATAATAATAATAATGATAACAACAACAATAATAATTTTGATTGTACGACACTAAGGTTTGAAAACGGTTTTTACAAACAGACGGGAACACACAAAAGACAATGCACAAGAGCTTAAGAAAAGAAACTAACCAACAAAAAGCACAATTTAAATCAAGACCTTTACAAACATACACAAATGTTGGAATAAACCGAAACCCAACTAGAAAGGAACAAGTGACACATAAATTCTGGTGCATAAGAAACTTTGTGTTCTTCAGAATGAAAAAAACATCACATATCCAAAATGGTATATGTATCAGCTAAACTGAGTTTTGAAATATCTTGTTTTAGGATAAATGCAATAAGCCATCGTTCTGCATTCCCAAGATCTCACAAAAATCAATTCTATGTTTTCTGCAGGTCCGTAAAAGTCTTTAGAGTTCTTAAATTGAATGTTCAAATCAAAGGCTAAAAAAGTCTTAATTTTACCTTTGAGAAGTCTAACATTTCAGATAGCGTACTGACCTAGACCATCTTTGTGAAGTTTATTTGGACTGTTTTAATGGCTGCCTCCCTTTTGGAGAGCAATGTGGCTTGATATTTAATTAAAGTTTTGCTCTCTTGCTTGTAATGTTTCAGTAAAATCATACTTTAAAAAAAGCAGAATTGGACCACAGAATTAAAAAAAAACGCCTAGCAGCCTAGAGAAAGCTAATCCGGAGGTGCTTCATGATGGAGATGTAATTTCTTCAGTTTCATATAAAGGTGACGGTGCATTTGTGAGATCCAGCAAAGATCATATATGAACCTTAAGTGAGTTCAGACAAACCAAAGAAAGCTGATCGAGAGGTGCCATGTGATGGAGATGTAATTTCGCTAGTTTCTTATACAGGTGTAGGAAGCCTCATTTTCATAATTATGTGATCAGAGCGAAGATCGCTGTGACCTTTTCAATTGCAGCTTCTAGAAAGAAGCAGCGCTGTGTTCATAAGAGAGGAACAGGGAGTGTTAACTCTCTGCCATTCATGCATCCTTGCATACTGCCTCTGTGTCACATTGCACCCTGTCACTGTACTTGACTGAAGTAAGATAATAAATTCACCATGCATGTCACCTCCTCACCCTCCCCTCATTCTGTCTTTACCTTCCATCCCTCCTCCTCCTCTGTTTTCCTCTCTTTTCTTCTGAAGAGGAAAATGAATGCTTTTTGGGGGTACCATTCATCACCAGTTATTTCCCTCTCTTTGTGGTTGGCAGTAAAAAAGCACTTAAATGCACATCAACAGAATAACAGTCATTTCCATGCATGTTTGCACTCTGGTAGTTCTCATTAGCACGGCGGCGGCTCCCCCCCTCCCCATGGGCTCCCAGGGGCCCCGGCAGTTTAAAGAGCGCACTTTACGAGCGCTGCTGGAGTCCAACTGCACGGCCCTCGTGGTTCCGCAGACAAGCCTGTCTCTCATTTGGAGCTGCCAAACGATCAATTCTGCCTGGACGCAGGCACTTCCATCACCCCCTACCCCCGTCTCCCATCAGCAACATGCCCAAAGCAGAATTACTTAGATTCGTGGGGTCCTCAAATAAATGAGCACAAGTGTGTGTTGTGTACGTGTGTGTTCTTGCAGATTTTTTTGTAAGTGTTTGTATTTTTTCTCTATGAATTGTATTTGTATCTGCATGAAAATGTGTATGTCGGAGGAAGAGGCTTCAAACTGGATGTTTGTGAATGTGCGTAGGATGGCCAGTCTGCAGAGGACAAATATGTATTCTTAAACATTTAGTTTAGAAAATAAGAAGGCCTGGAATTTGCCATTTTCGTGTTTGGTAAACTGATAAGCCCTCCATTTGAGCATAGCTCATTAAGCAGCATCCAGTCTTCAACTAAATCAGATCCACAATTTGCTCCATTATTCTATTTTCTTCAATTATTTTCATGCTACTCTTAAGGTAACCACAAATGAGCTAGAGTGAGGCAAATGAGCTGAAAATAATGGTCGAAACATTGCATCAAATGACAGATATGTTGCACATCTTCTGGAGAGAGTCTCTCTGTAATCAAGGCTGCAGCAGTGCAGACAGCCCAAGTCTTTTTGTGGCATAAAAACTTCTCTGAACATCTTTCTTTTATGGCTCTTTATGATTTAAAAATGTATCGTATTAGAATACATATGCAGTGTAAAGTGTGACTAGACTATCCAAAAACATAACCCTGATTGAAATGCGATGCTCTCATATTCCGCCCTAATGTGCCTTCAATAATCAATAGAGGGTGTTCCACGGTGACTGGTGCTCATGTTTTGCCATATGAATTGACTTGAACCAAGCCCAATCACTCCATTATCCTTGGTGAAGGTTGCAGGTTAACATAAAATGTGATTCTGAAATGCAAAAACAGCAGATTGATGATTCAGTGGCGGATGAATGCATCTTAGCCAGGTAACCATTTCCATATTATTTAAAGAATGTCCTCATTTGTAAACCTATTGAGCAAAGGCAGGAGCAGAAGCAGTAACGTCTCTTGAATATTGAGCGCAGATTTTTGATTAAATCCCGGACCAATTTTTCTGTTGCTTGCATTCATAAAGACACCCATTCTTAATGCACGGAGGGCTTGTTTAGATGGCGATCTCCTTGGTACATCTCAATCCTTGAGCCTGAATTAAAAGCAAGGGGCTCAAACAGACGTCTGAACAATATGACAGGCTGGCTGATGACAATAACTGAAGTCCCTCTCAGAGTGTGAGTAATGTCACATTCACAAAGGAAAAAAATGTCTGTAGATCAGTGATCTCCATGTTTAATAATTAAATAAGTATGAACTTGCTTTAAAGTAGATTGAAGTTTCTTGATCCTAAGATGAAAACAACAAAACTGATGATATTACACAAAATATGTTCCAACTGAAACAACACTGTTGGACAGAAACCTTGTTTATCCTCTATGTTTTAATTTATTTTCTTGTTTTTTTTCAGAAATCAGTGCTAGTGGTCACTCCCATCATCTCTAAGTGGGGTTTATCAATTTTTAACTAATTAAAAAGTATCAAAAACTAAAGCTTATCAAGACAGGCCGGTAATTTTTTTCATTTCCTGCACAGAAAAAGTAGTGATTTTGGAGACAAGATGTCTCTGCAAGGACTATTATTTAGCTCCATTTAAACAGGGGTGGAGAGAGCATAATATTTTTTTTATCTATATAAAATACAGGATTTGTTATCGTATAACACTAACTAAACAATAGCGTTATGATCATAAAGAAATATTTCAAGTTTTTAAATCAACATTTTGGGAGCAGTTAGTCTTTCAGCACATCAGAACCTATGAAGCTGTGTGTTTCTACATCATTTTTTCCCTTCTTAGTGATGACGTGCCTGTCTAAGTGAGCACAGTGCAAACGTGTGCATCTGTAGCTACAGCAAGATAGAGGGGAGAAAGACAACACCTTTCTGCTGACATGAATCATGTCCCCCCAAGAGATGGGAATCAAAAGCAATTCTAGTCGAGAATAAATGACAAACAGCTAAAGGAATCAGTATAATCTGCCTTTTTCTTTAGCTGTTCCTTTATCAATTCCCTCCACTGGATGACTTGCAAATCAGGAATGTCGTGCTTTCATCAGAGGCAGCCAAAGTCCAAAGCCCCATTCACGCTGCAGTTTCAAGTGTTAACATCCCGTGTTCTGTGAACGCCACTGGGACAGAATGTGAGGAACGAGTTGACCCTCATTTGCTCCATCTCCAGAAGTACTATCAGCAGTGTAATGTTGAAGAGAGTGGGTCACACAAACTCAGCGAGAAGCATGAGTTCTGCAAGTTAGCGTCACATTGCAGCATGAATTGACACAGATTTTACAGCCTCGCAGACTTAATGTGAATGTCTTATGCTGTAAAGATGATGGAGCTCCAATGTGGCACTATTGCGTAAAAAGCAATGTAAAAAGGGCTCAAGATGCAATCATGGAAGACAGGAGACTGAGGTCAAAGCTGGGACTCAGTTTTACACAAAATAAGACTGCCTAACATTCACCATCTTAGTTTGTGTGATTTATTGCCAAAGTGGAAACACCAGCCACTTGTACATGTATTCATCTATGCAGCATGACATAAAATATCAGGAGTGCAATGTGTTTGAAGTAAACCTAATTTTTCCACACAAAAAATCCAAAGGAATCAATAAAAGTATTAGAATATAGATTCAAGGCAGAATCTATAAGAGCATTAGAATCAATAATATCTCGTCAATCCTCATCCCTAGTCCCTCACCACCTTTTTTTCATATTTATTCAAATGTCTCATCAGTTCTTTGGGCCAGGAGATTTTAAGTAGAATTATATTTGAAAAAAAATAAAAACAGGTCTCTTTGCAGAATAAAAGCGGTCAAACCCCCTTTTGTACATCACAGATATCTTGATATAACCCTTTTTCATCATAAAAATGTATACCTTACATGGTATGACATTACCAATTGGAACTTTACACATTATAAATGTCCTTTTTTTAACTACATTAAAGATTAGCATATGACCCACCATAGTCTGCAGTAAACTGCAAAACTGCACCACAATCATACTTCTTAGCTGAATGTCCTGAGGTATTCTAGCAGCCAGTCTGCTCAGTTATGTTAGAATTTTCTTAAGGTTTTTTCTTTTCTCTAAGTTCACATAGGAGGACGCGTGTAGTTAATGCACAGATAGCCTTTTCCCGTGGCACTGTGCTTTATACCTTGGCCTCCTGATGTGAGGGTGATAGCATGTGGGGCGTTTGATTTCTACGCCAGGCCATAATGAAGTTTGACATTTAGTTTGGAGAGAGCAGCAGAGCGCGATCAGGCCTTGATTAGTACGCTCTAATTGAGGATAATAAGGGGGAGGCGGTGATTGTTTCTAATTTTTGCCATTAATTGCAGCCGTTGGCTTTGATTGAGGACAGGCAGGGCTGCCATGTCAAGGGGCCTGGCAGAATCATAGTGCTCCTCACCCGGAGCCTCTTGAATAACAATGAAACGACTCCCCTGTTCTTCATCACCCCCCTCTCTCTCTCTCTCTCTCTCTCTCTCTCTCTCTCTCTCTCTCTCTCTCTCTGTCTCTCTCTCGCTCTCTCACCTTTCTTCATTCTCATTCATTCTCAGTGTGATATTAGTAAGGGCAGGAAGCTGTTAGCAGCCCCCTCTTTGTCTCACCCATAGTCTTCATCCTGAAGCATGTTTAAACCGTCGTCTCTGTGGTGGGAGTGTAATGCACAGTAATCATAGGTTAGGCTGATACCTATTCTGCTGCCCAGGTGATGGTGGCTAAGTGGGAAAGAGACTTCTGATCCCCGGTGTGCTTCATTATCCGGCCTGATCCTGATGGCTCTCATACACACTAATAGCTCACTATTAACCACAATGAACACTGAATCAGTCCAATTCTTGTATAGTTCAGCACTGGGAACCTTTTGAAGGAGACCAAGTTGTACCGATCCATTAGTAAAGTATGTGATCTGAATCAGGAATAGTATTGGTATTAGTGGATATGAAATACTATACTTTACTGATATATCGTCTACATAGATATATTTCTGCAGTTTTAAGCAGAACAAATATTCAAAATGTACTCTAATGACTGAAGTTTAAGGTCAAAACAAATTTAACTTTGCTATTGAGAATCATGTGCTTATTGTGTTATTTCAAGCACTTTGTCAGGATTGTCTCTGAAGACCACCATGAAAACTAGTCATTTAATTAGAAGAAATGTTTCAGTCTAAGGGTATAAGCTCAGTAAAAAAGGGAGACATTTTTAATGACTGCACTTTAGGGCTCATCGTCTGTCAACAGATTGCTAAATTACATTTTTTTCTTTAAAGGCAGATGAAGCTTGTTTTATCATTGCTGTTAAAAAAATACATTTTAGACACAATGTATGCGTAACCCAAAGAAACTGGTTGATGTTTTTATTTCATGTCTTAATTTGAAATTTAATATTAATTTTTTTTATAATAGAATCAAATGTTTGATTTTCTTGTTTCATTTCTGCCTTCAAAATAATAAATGTAGTTTTCGTTTTTCCATTCAAGTTCATATAATGCTTTAGAAAATCTTACAAAGAAGTCTGGAAGCTCTAGGCAGCCCTTGAGAAAATTTTAAGCACAAACTTAAAAATCATGTTGATCATTAACACAAAAACAAAGTGTGATGAAAACTGTACTGATCTTAAAATGTCTGTTGATCAAGTTGATGATAGATAATTCTCTTTAAAAAGTCAGGAAATCTTTTGGAAATCAGTTCAACCAGTGACTGTATAGACTGGGTACTTCAGTTAACTTTGCCTAAGGCTGTGTTTATGTCATTGTGGTTTCTGTGGCTGTCAATATGACTTACTGATGTGTGATTTTTAATGTAATAATATAAAACCAAAATGAGCCATTGGATGATACTCTTTTTGCTGGTGCTCTAAGTATGTAGTCTACTGAGAAAAGCATCTGAAAGTCATTAGCTAGCATGGTCACTCATTAATCCATTACAGCAAGACAGTTATGATAGTGCACATATGAACATTTAACTCCAACTGTTGTTAAAAGGGTGCAGATGGTGCTGATGATGTGATCTAAGCACTGGTCATTAGTTACTTAAACATATCTGATGTTTATGTTAAATTTTAGATTTTTGTTTTGTTGGATTTACTCTCAAATTCACTATAAATATCTCCATGTTTGCAGTTTACAACTCACACAATAGGTAGTTGCCATTTAGGGATATTTTCAACATATGTTGTGCACTTGAGACTCCATATAAACAAAAGCACTAAACACCATTGAACACAAACACAAGGATGTACAGCAAGTATTTCTCCAGTCTTGGGAAACATTAAATGGAGAGAATAGAAATGCAAGCTTAAGGAAATTTGGGTCTAGGTTAACCCTTTAATGCCTGAAAACACAATTATAGCCAGAAACTTCTAATTATATATATATATTGTATTCAGATGTTTTTTTAGTAATTTGTTGATCATATTGGTTGGATAGAGGTATCATGAAAGTATGTATCAAGTATGATCCAACAGGCGTTAAAGGGTTAAAGTGTGAAGGATTTTTCTGGTAAACATGTATAATGGTAACATGAAGGAAAACTTTTAAACTATATGTTGAAAATTAAATCCTCTTAGTCCCATACGAAAGCTACAAATACATAGTTAAGTGGCACAAAAATGTAATTGATTTGTCTGTAGAGGAGGGAACGTGCTGCACAAGTAAAAAAAAATTTAAAAATCAGATGTTCTTCAAGAAAAAGGTGTTAAGGTCAAATTTCAAATAAATAAAATACTGTCACGATTATTAGTAAACAAAGTTCACAGCAGTAAAAGCTGCCTTATCCAATGCGGTACTCTGATATTGAAATTTAACAAGGATATGGTTATGCTTTCAACTCAACTGATGTTTTTTCAGGACATCATACATTTTTAACTAAATGATGTTTGTACTTCAGAGTTCCTTGAATTGCGAGTTCAGATTGCTTTTGCTCTGTGTTCAAATGGTATGAACAGTCTTTTTTATACTTTGCAAATATCATTCATGTCTTTTCCTTGGTCTTGAAAATGCCTCTTAAGAGTGTTGGATTTGATGTTGAACAGTGTGCAGCCACCCTGAACACAATACAACAGGAAAATTCTTGTACAGGAGTGACTTTGTACGACAAAATAACATGTGTATTTGTATCAGTATCTGTAAAGTATGTTCAGAAACATGATTTCATATAAGTGAAATAATTAACAGGCATTCCCAGCTTTTTTGAAAATTTTAGTGTAGTTGTTTCCCTTTCCTGCTCTGTACCTTCATGGTACAGAATAATTTAAGCCTAATCTATGCCAACTAAAGGAGGTGCATCACCCAGTGTATGTTTCAGGTGCAGGATGAACAGAACCAGGGTCATTTTCCACAACATTAGGGGCAGAAATTGATAATTAGAGGTGTTTATGACACGGTTGGGGCCCCTGAGGGGCAGCCCTCCCCTTTAACCTCAAGCGACATTAAACAAATGCTGGCTGTCACGTTGGAGGCAGGTTGGAGCTTGAGTCTTCCACCCGCCATACGGAGCCGTGCTGGCGGGACAGACGCTAGGATGAAGAGGGAGGAGGAAGCAGAGGGTGGGGGGTGGGGGGGTGCACATGGAGGACCCCTGTGCCCCCAGCTGTCTGAGCCAGCTAATGACTCGTCTCAGGGGGGCTGTTGTAAGAGAGCAGGGAAATTGAAACAGACGCCTCGATGAGGAGCTGCTACATGTGTGGCTGCGTGCTGCCATTCAAAACACAAGAGAGCTTAATGCATGTAGGCCAGCACAAGCACAAGCGTTATGTTTATTAATGTCTATTATTATTTTCAAAGTGTCACAAACAGCTTATGCTAATATCTGGAGATGACTTATCTTCTCGTCCCTTCATAGTCATGTATGTACCTGTAGTTTGAGATTACTGTAGTTTTGATTATTTCCCATAATGGCATTCTTGTTTGTATACATCAGCCCCTAATTAAGATTAATGACTGAGTTAAGTATAGACACAACATTGTGCGTCTTAGGTGGTGTCTCCTATATTTTGCCCACGCTCAAACAATGCATCCCCGAGCCCTCAGTGCTCCTCATCCCCCCCTTGCTAGGATCTTAAACCCCCTGCTGAGCCCATCTCACTCCTCCAAGACAGCCCCATCTCCCTAAAGGTAATGACCGAATTAGGCCTAATGTTGTACACTGGCTAATGGCACAGCGCCGCACATTATAGCATGTGCAACTGGCAACGACAACAGCAATAATCCCTGAGCCCCTTGTCCTCCTGCACTCCACCCCTGGGGCTGGGACGGTGCACGGGGAAATGAATGGAGTTTGCCACACTACAATGAGCTTTTGATGGGAGACAATGGAGGAGGCTGCCAGCACCACACAGGGTGGTAAGAGGAGAGCAATATGGGGCCCATCTACCGGCCCTCCCTCCCTTGCTTCCCTCAGGCCCCTGGCCCCCGCTCCCAGATTCATAATGGCATCCGGAGGGGGAAAGAAGGGAAAGTGATGTCAAATGTCAGGAAATCAGAAAGATGGCAAGCTGACATCCCCCTTCTATCGTCCGATCCCTCCTATCCCTTTGCCCAACGGTAGCACAGGTTAATATCACATTTATAAAATCACTTACAAGAAACAAAGCCAGCTCTTAGCCCCCTGTCACTCTCAGACAGTCATATAGAGAGCTCTGCCGCAGGCTAACTCAGGTAACCATTTGTTCACTGATGGCCTTATACCTGTCTTTCTCTCTATCTAAAGCTGGAGCCATGCACTTACTTTTAGAGCACTCAAAGCCATTTCAACCCTGACAAACACATTTTAGATGTAGAAATGCGTCCTCTGCTTTGCATGGCACTATCAGTGAAGACCATAATATCATTCATCATTCATTGCTCTGTATCAGTCCTAAAGAGAAAGTTTTTTTGTATTACAACTGATTCCATTTATACCCTGCCCATATAATGCAAAGATAATTTTAGTTTTTTATTGCTTTCTCTAGATTTGTGCTAAGAACAACTCATGTTACTAATAGCAAACTTTAAAACTCCTCGTGAAGTACATTAACTCTTCACAAAGGGAGCTGGTCTAGCTAAATTTTTAATTCAGGTATCCCACGAAGAGATATAACAGTTGTCAATGCTTATTTTGTGGGTTTGTCTCTGTATCCTGATACAATTTAGGGCATATGTCTCTCCATCTCTCTTCCCCTACAACATATCTGATTTTTATTGCATAATTTCTGTTAATTTCTATTGCCTTAAAGAACATAAATATACAGACTTCCCTGTTGAATTAGTCCAAATTTCTTTAATGTTAAAAATTTACTGCTATTTAGTGGGTCTTACAATAATAAGGTAATAATAATGGCTGAGGGGCATTCATAGGAGTCGTCTGTATGTTAAAGTGATTTTTTTGTTGTGGATTTTTTTCCACCAATTGAAGAAACAGGATTTGTGCTTCATCACTGTTGAACTGTCGTGTGAAAACCATGCTGTAACAATGAAACTTACACTTAATTACCATGGTCAGTGATTAAAAGAACAGTTTAATATCCAGAGATACCAGGTTGATCATTTATTTTCGTATTTTTCAGCCAATGGAATGAGTGATCCTGCAAATTCCAGTGTGGGCAGCGCCACGAGTCCTAAACTTGAGCCACCTCCCTCACCACATGCCAACCGCAAGAAACACAGACGGAAAAAGAGCACGGGCATCACCAAGCCAGACGGCTTATCTGCAGGCAATGAAGGTACAAAAGAGTCACTCTGCTACTGATAATAACCAAATCTTTGAAATAACATGCCTAATAATAGGCTGTGGGTAATGCTGTTGACATATAGCAGCAGTGTTGCTGGATTGACTTCCTTGGTTTAGTTGGCAGGGCCATTCTGTGTGGAGTTTGTTTATTCTCTCTGTACATACATATTTTTCACCAGGTACTCTGCCTTCCTCAAACAGACCAAAAATGGTTTTCTGTCTCTGTATGTCAGCCCTGGATTGGCTGGCGACCAGTCCAAGGTATACCCTACCTCTTACATCAGTGGTGCAGTCTGACACCTCTTTCTCTAGTCCGTAAACGGAAGATTGCAGGTTTGAGCCCAGTTCTGGTTGTCACATGGCGATGTGCTTTTTGGCAAGACAACCCCAAGTTGCTCCCACTGCTGTGTCAGAGGCGTGTAAAGGGTGCGAATGTGTTAGTTGATACTGATGGACAACTGATACAGATACTCCAACAATCAGTAAGTGACTGTGAGAGTGAATGGATAGATGTGACCTGCGGTGTAAAGCTGCTTTAAGTAGTCAAAGCTACTAGAAAGGTGCTATATACTGTAAGCTCAAATCCATTTACCGTTTACCATATCCCAATGGTAGCAGGGATAGACTCCAGCCCCAGGAGATAAAGACATACAGTATATTTATGAGGATGGAATATTTGATGGATATATCTGACCAACCAGTGGGGTTCTTCGCATTGGTTGAATTGATTTTAATTCCATTTTTGTTGGATAATTAGATTGTTATGAAAATTTAATTATTAAAGTCCTGAAATTTATTAGAATCACGATCAGAAATACTTGATTAATCCCCAAGGGGAAGTTCAGTTGTTTCGGCTGATCTTACACACAGTATAGAAGTAAGAAAATAATGATACATACATTAAAAAAAAAGATACAAATATAAATTGAAATAGAAATAAGCAAAAAAAAAATTACCAAGCCCAGGGTATTGTAAGAAATAACAATGATAATAATTATAAAAGAATAATAAAAAAAAAAAAATATCCACAAGCCTCTAAGCAGGTTTTTCATCTCCTGAGAGCTCAGCTTGTTTGAAATGATGAAAATAGCATATCACACAACATCTATAACCAAAACAACATTAATGTTTTTAAAAGTTTGACAAACTCCAGCTTGGTCACTGGAATGCCATGCCTCTACACAACCTTGATCAACTGATGGTTAGGTGCTGTTAATGTCATGTGCCGATAAAATACAGGTTGATTTTATGTAGTGGCAGTAATGGATGGAAATATGTGCATTTGAGTGTTTAATTTTTATTATCTTGAAACTGTGCACATATGTTATATATATATACTTATAATTTATATTTCTCAACACATGGATGTTGCAGCCCCCCCCCCAGCGAGCAAAATGGGTTGTTCTAACCAACCAACACATTATGCACTTTTTTATTTTAGCAAGTAAGGCTGCATGTTTACATGCCGTTGAAAAAAAAAAGTCAAATTTCCATCCAAGCCAGATAAAATCAAGGCTTTTGAAATGCATGTTGGTCCAGCTGAAATAGTCCTTTAATTAATTTATGGAGGTCAGAATAACACAAAAAGAAAAAATAGTTGAAGCTTAATACTCTTTTCCATGTATACTCCACTGGACGAGGCAGTCTGCGCTTTCTCCTTCGTCTCCACACTGAGCTTTGATTCCAGAAAATGAAAAGCATTTACCAGAAAGTTGAATAGCAAGCTAAGTGTTTGTGTGTTTGGGCTTTCACATATGACAATAAGCTAGAGGGATATTTTTCATCTCATTGTAGCAAAAGTGAAGCTGGGAGTGTGTACTAAATATTTAGAACTATGAAATATAAATAGTTTGACAAATAACCAGTTACCTGCTTGCTAACTTGTTGTGACTCAGAGTCAGATAGTTGGAAGATCCATTAACTTGCTAAAATGGTGCATGTTGCCACCTACTGTAGCAGAGATGGACATGACTCAAATTGTATTGATTCACCCTGTCATGTGCACTGGAACAAGGGCAGTGCTTTAGTTAATTTGCCTTATCAAGCTATTATCATACATAACTTGACTTAACTATACATGTAAACCCACTGCCTCAGTAAGTTTACATACTTGTAGTGATTGTTAGTGAGCTTTAGGTTGTACAAGAAACTTTTATTTTAAAATAGTGCAAACCTAATCCCTGGTACTGATTTAGTCAGCAGAAAGAAGGTCACTATTCCTGTTGCATTAGTGAGGTCATGAAGCTGTCATACGCAGGAAAGTATATGTGACAGATTGTTACTTGATAACCTTGCAAAGCAGCATGGATTCACTAGATGCCTCAATGCCTGTCATCAGACAGATCCATCTTGCAAGGCTGCAAGCTAAAATGATTGTTCCGGGTCAGAAATTGACTGGGCTCTCCAACATCCTGGAAAGGACAAAAAGAATTTAGCTTTGGGTGTTGGTCAGTTGTGCTAACAGAGAATTGACTAAAAGTCTTACAGGCCCACATTGATGTGACAGACAGAACATTTGTTTGACCATCCTCCATTTTTTCTTGAACAGTGCCGCCATTCTTTGTAACTTTCTATGTCTTCCATGGATGTGGGGCAAACTTGAAGAAAGCTTATATGTAATCTAACAGAAAAGATGAAGCAGCAACCCAGAAACTGTTTTATAGTATATATTCAGCTTTTTCTGAATTTTATTGATAATAAAAAACAGAGTTCCTGCAGATCTTGAAAAAGCCTTAACAACTCTTAAACAATGTTGCTCTTTATTTATGGCCATATGAATCTTATTCTTAACTCTGTGAGATCTGAGATTTTTTGATGGCACTTGATGAAGATCGTCTAACAATGCGGTGTTGTGCTGTTTTGAGGGCTGCCTTTTAGGGATAAGGCCTGTGTTGTTTGCCGTTGAACTTTTCCTGGTTTGGGTCTTAGAAAGGTTGTAATAAGTTGTAAAATTGATCATGTTAAAGACCATCCCACCCTCTATAATTTTATTTTGGAGTGAGTAACTGTGTAGTTTTGTATCAATATGTGACGCTCCCCTCTGCAAACTGCACCCTCACAGTCCCCATTTCTTTCACCGTCATCTGAATGGCCTGATCTCCAGAAGCCGTGGCCCTCCTCAGCAGGGGAGTGGCAGTCGGCTCTCCACCCAATTAATAATGATTCTGCGGCCCAATGATGAATGGAGGACCCTAATTGGATGGCATTGTGAAAACACTGGGATGCATTTCAGAGGCCATAAAACTGATGTCACGAGAGGGGGATGATCAATCAACAAGATTGATACGCTGGATAACAACAACAATGGCATTGACGCCTCCTAAATGGAGCTAAGCATTTATAATCATTATACTTTTTTATCATGCTCTCTGACAGCTTCTCTTTAAAGTCTGAATGGGTCTGTTGACCACATTGTTGTTCAGAGGGAGCATCGTCGCCCTCTCGGAGATAAGTGCTGTGAGATTATTTGTTCTAAAAGTATGTAGTCATTTTTATGACTGGTATTTTTTCAGATCTAACCAGAGGCATTCAGGTACAGTCAGCAGCTCCCAGCACAGATTCTAAATGCTGTACCCATCACTTGTGTTTTATTTGACATTACTTAGCTCTTAATGGGGCTATTCTGGCAGTGTTACACACTCACATTAAAGCTAAAAGTGAATGATGGCTGACATTATCAAACAGCATCAAATCTCATCAATAAATGCCCCATACTTGAGCAGTTGAATACAGATTGCTCCTGGACATAATGAGGAGAGAATCTTTGGGTAATCAAGACAGGAAGAGGAATATTCTAAATGTTTCTCAAGTCGTCAAGCACGCACATTGTTTTCTATCTCTTCCGTAAGCTTCTCTGCGAGCTTTTCTATTAGCATCACCTTGTCTGTTCTACTGAATGCACAGAGATACAGACGTACCGGCGCTTAAATATTGGATTCACCCAAGTCAGGGAGGCGAGTTGTGTCTCCTGCTGAAAAGAGGAGGAGAAGAGGAGGAAAGAGGAGAGGTGGGATCCTTGAATAAATTGCCATCAGTTTATCTCATTTACGGGGCAATCAGAAGCGTGCAATGCAGGCTGAAATTGAATTTTAGTAGTTGTGATGCATCATAAATCAAAACAGCATGCGCGTCTTAAGGTGAGAAATCATTTTGGTCAACATTAGATTTGTGTAGAACTGTTGCTGCAGAGTCATTTACAAAAACATTACTAAAGGATATCAGGACTTATCTAAATGGCTGCTGACATAAGAGAAAATCTGACATAATTCATTACCTCACCCACTCTGTTAAAAGGGGCTATATGGCAGACATGCATGGTTACAAAAAATGTTTCACTCTCAAGCAAACTTCCAAAAGGCTCAGCTTATTCCATGTATCCTCTTTGATGATGTTATTTCTAATCAATTAATTGTAGAAATTTGATAACAAAGAATCCCCTATTATCTCCGGCCCTACTATTCCACCTACAATATGCACATTGAACACAGCCTTTAATATGGTATGCACTGCCAGAGCTGTGCAGTGTAATGAACTTCTCATGTGCTTAAAGAATGATGCAGGATGCATGGCGAGACAACTGACAGCCCCGTAATGTGTTTCCCAGCAGCCGCCTGGCGACGAGCTTTCTCGGTGTGTCGCTCGCCATAAACCCACTGGAAAATCGATGGCCGATAAAGAGTTGTGTTCAGGGGGAGCCCCCTCTGATTAATGCAGACTGTCAGGGAGCATCATTAATGTATTTCTCTTTTAAAGAAAGTGTATCAAACACTCATTGTTTCGGGAGGTTTGGCTCAGGAAGTTGCAGGAATGGAGGGAAATGGTGACAAGAGGCTCCTTCCTGATTCTTCCAGGTTTATGGATGAAGATGTTTACCAGAACTAAGGTCACTGAAATCAGGAGATCAAACCAAGTGTATGCCTTTAATTCCTCTTATTTGGTCTGTCTTACAATTGTTGATTTAAAAAAAAAACCTGAAAGACTTGAAATCAAACCCTTCTCATGTTCTTGCACATTTTTTGCATAGTTGAAACTCTATGAGCTAATACTCCAACAAAAATAGTGAAGGACCGGAATCTACTGGCCCATAATCCACTTTTTCTAATGAAAGATTCAATAACAGATTTTCATCAAGTATTTTTTCTGTTTAGTTGAATTTAAAGTGGCTAAAAGGACTCCTCTGCTGGATTGTAACAGCAGTTAGAGGAGGACTGGGAAATTCATAGTTACCTTATTGTCACAGTTGCAGCAATATACACCGAGGAAATCACAGGGAATAAAAAAGTAGAATTAATTTGCTCATTAAAGAAGTGGGCCTAATTTGCTTAATGAGAACAAAACACTGACTACAAAGTAGTCATGTTATGTAAAACACTGCTTTAATGCAGCCATTTCAAATAAATTGCACATGTTGTACTGAAAATATGTGTAAGACAAACATTTAAATGATTAACACACCAGTGAACTACTTTAAAGACACGCAACTCAACACACACACACATATTTATACAATTAAAAAAGCAGCCTTCTTTCTTGTATATATATATATACACACATATATATATATAAATATATAGATAGATAGATAGATAGATAGATAGATAGATAGATAGATAGATAGATAGGAGGGATGGTGGCACAGCAGGTAATGCATGTGCCAAACAGCAAGAAGGTTGCTGGTTTGATCCCTGGGTCGGTCAGGGTCTCTCTGTGTGAAGTTTGCATGTTCTCCCTGTGCGTGCATGGGTTCTCTCCGGGTACTCCAGCTTCCTCCCACAGGCCAAGAACATGCTCATTAGATTAGCTGGTGACTCCAAATTGCCCTCTGGTATGAGCATTAATGGTTGTCCGTCTCTTTATGTGGCCCTGTGATCGGCTGGCAACACGTCCAGGGTATGCCCTGCCTCTTGCCCAATGTCAGCTGGGGTAGGTTCCTGTTTTTTTTCTGTGCATTTGTACTGACAAAGTTTCTTGACTAGTGATATCTTTGGTTGTTAGGCGAAAGCAGATTTTCATTTTAGCCAAACACTTGTTCACAGAAGGCACTAAAAAAATCAACAGATTTAATCAATATTCCTCACAGCAGCTTTAAGAACAGAGCAATCATTTTATATTTGCAGTGGTATACATTTTACATATTAAAGTGTCAGCTAGCATTTTTACTTTATGGACTGTGGCCCTGTCTGTTTGGAGTTTTTGTCTCTCTATAACAAAATGTTTACATTCCCTAAAAAAATCACAAATGTATCATTGATGAAAACTATTACTGTCAGGCACTTTGGACCCTTTACAGCACTCGGGACATTTCTTGAATTAACAGCCTCTTTACCAGAACATCAATTCAGATGCATTTGGTGGAGACTGCTTATCCTCACACAGCCACCAGGGTAAAAATCTACGTTTATATCCATGAATAGACAGTTCTTTGTATTTTTGATGTGTTTAAGTTAATAATTTCGTGGTGTGGGAAGCAAGGAGCAAGAAATTCTGTATCATCAAAACATGGCTAACTTAAGCTTGTTAATGTAATCAAGTGATAGAATCAGGATCGCTGTCAGTTTTCCCTTTCAGTCAGTGTTCTGGGACAGTAATTCTAGAAAATGAAGCAATATTCTGATTAATTTATAAACAGAAATGTATTTCTGTTGTTAGGGAAGTTTATCAAAGGCTATTGTCTTTCTAACAGCTACAGTGCAGCGTTTTACATCCTTAATCTGCTGTTTTCTCCCTTCTGGGTTTCTCTTTGAGATGTGTTACTGTTGTAGAATAATTTGAGCTTTTCTGCTTTGTAGGGCAGATTTGGTAGAAAAGACTCATCGGTTTAAAAAGTTGCCAGAGGTAAGAGCAGTTGTTCGTCTGTGCTTCACAACAATCATTGTGTGGTGCAAAGAAAATACAATTTTGTGAGTCAGCTTGGAAGTTAGCATTGTGCTTGTTCAGTGTTTTTTGGATAATTGCAATAAATTTTCTGTGGTAAAAATAAAAGGCTATGAATCTAAAACATTTTGTTAATCAGGATAATGAATGTATACTTTTATGAATTTCAATGCTGTTATGTTATTAATAAAAGCAAAAAGCTAATCATAGGAACCACTGCATGGTGGACCAACTTGAACGTCATTAAGCTCACAACTTTTAATTCTCATTCTTTCGTCTATAAGGCTTTAGCGTAATCTGATCAAGTTCAAGCTCATGGCTGTCTCAATTGTGTCGGACATTGCTTTTTAAAGACAATCTAAAACAAAACTACAATGTCCCTCAAAATTTCTGTAGTCCTAGTTAGCAACTTGTTAGCATGGATCATTTTAAAGATGTGATTACACAAAATTATTTCAGATGTGTTTAATCTTGTTGCAGAAAAAAGCTAAAATCTCTTGAAACTATGTCCTCCATTTAACCAAAAACTTGTTCAGATATCCAATAGACTTTGAGACCACAGAACCAGACATGCTAAAATGCCAGCTCACTTCCACATTACAGGATTCAGGACAGCACCTGTCTGTTGTAGGCTGAGAGCTCAGTGCTGTGTGATATCTGCTGGAGTGCAAACATTTGAATTTGAATACAGACAATACTAAAAAGTCTGCTGAGCTGCACAGAAACAGCATGTTATGCACTTTGCTAAACATAGTCAACAAAGAGAGCAGATGAAATCTTTCTCCCTGCAAAACCCAACTGCAAAGTATGCATCAGTGTAATTTATAAGGTTTTACAGTAATTTTCTTTCGACTTCTTTTGGACTTTATCATTTAAATTTAATGACCTTAAACCGGGGATGTGCAACTGACAGCCCTGGGATCACATGGGGCCCTCCACCTCACTGAATGTGGGCCAGCAGTCATTTCCAAAACTCAACAAATAGAAAACATGAAGAAAACATGACAGAATCCACAAAATGTGTTTTAAGCTGAGATACCAACACATACACAAATTGGGACACAATAGAAATATTATCTGCACTCCTCAATAAAGGTTTGGAAACATTATTTCAGTTGATAATTTCTCCCCTTAAATAATGCCAATTTATATTGTATTATACATTGTTGGAAAGCCTAATTAGTCACCTTTACAATGAGGTACAACTTGTGTGGTTTGTGCAGTCGATAAATGAGCAACACTGCTCATAGATAGTGTAGATACAGCCTATGGTTCCTTAGTGAAGCAAGAGTGAGGAACCGGCCCTCTTGGGGTTTTGTCGTCCTGGGACGCCCACTTTGCAGTCTATTCTGGTCCACATTTTGGAAATACTACCAGGGCTGACACCAAATAATGCTGCCAGTCTGCTTACCGGAACACAAGCTCCCAGTTGCAGGGGATTTTGGCACATGTTTTTGGGGCCCTAAGCACACCATTAGCTGTATAGCTTATGTCAGGAATGATCCATGATCCTTACAAGTTGTTCCTCATTGTAAAGGTGACTAATCAGGTTAGTCAATGATATAAATACAGTACCAACCAGTATTATGAAAGGGGAGAAAATATCAACCAAAATAACGTTTCCAAATGTTTTTGATGATTTATAATTCTATCTCTAAATTTCTTTTTTGAAGCATGAAAATGTAATATTAAGTAATCATTGATACTTAATTTAGAAAGTTGAGAAGTTAAAGTCTTTGTACTTAAAGAAATGGTAAACACTCATTGTTTTATTGCATTTAAGAAGAGGTTTGAAATGGCTTTAATTCTGTGTGAATTGGCATAATTGGCTTTAATTCTATGTCAAACTAATTTAATTATTATTATTTTTATTCGTCTGAATCATATAAATGTTGGTATAATCAGTTTTTATAAGTGTTTATTCATATAATTCATATAATTTTTTCTCTGTCAGGGTAACAGCGATTGCGGCTCTCACTCATGTTTACACAGAGATGTTTTCACCAGAAACTGAGAGGTTTTTCTTTTGCGTTTTCAAAAGCAATCCTTGTCACATGGAGACAGAAGAACGACTGAAAACGTACCGTGCATGCCAGTCCAGTAGATGGCGATGTAGGTTTGCAGAGAAACAGCAGTGTTACAACACGTACGAAGAAGAAAACTTTTCACAACTTTGTTTTGGACAACAAATCTGTCGGGACAACAAATCTGTCTGGACAACAAATCTGTGTGGATAGTTTTGTCTGGATAACAAACTGAGCACGGTAAGCAGCACACATGTTGCTCGGTAGACGGCCGAAGCTGCTGTTGTTCCTGGTATGCACTTGCGCAGCCTTCATGTGAAAGAGTACTGCGCATGTGGTGACGTCAGCATTTCACCCTGAAATGCTCTGTATCTCGTCTACATGGAGCTGAAACTAATCTGTCTTCAGAACTTTCCACTCTGGACCCTGGTTTCAAAAGTTTGTGGATTCAGGCACTCCAGGCACCGTTCTCATGTAAATGGGAGGTGAAAACAAAATGAAAACTCTCCATTTTAGGCTGAAAACGGAGCTGTGTAAACAGCCCCTTATCAGGGAAAAAAAGATTTGATGTGGCCTTCTTAGTGATCAAAGTTGCCCATCCCTGCCTTAAGCTTACAGAACTTCATCCTGTAGCTGTGAATCAGATTTTGCAGTTTCCAACTTGTCCTCAGATGGACTGAAAAGAGAGACTGTGGTTGTTTGTGTGCTAACACTGTGTTAACCTACACTGACTGTTGATAGAAATCTGTGTCCAGCTATACTCACTGTCATTCCAACTCAATCCAGAACCTTTTGTCCCACACCTTAGTAAATGAAGGGTTAATATCCTCTGGAGTCCAGCTGTGGATTAGGAAATGGAGGTTTAACTGCCTGTGCTAATGGTGGGTGTTTATCTCAATACTTTGTTTTGTCACTCCCCGACTCGCTCTCATTTCCGAAAGCTGTCCCTGGAGCCTTTGCTGTTGTAATGGCTTAGCTTTCTGAGCACCACAGCACACAGGGAAAAGGAATAACAAGATTCTCATTTGGGCTCCGTACACACTGCCCACAGATACATGTATAATTGGCCCTGTTTTCACTCGTCTCTGTTGTTAAATGCACTAGCTATTAGTGAAGCAGCCGTATTGGTGCTGATTTCATGTGTTTGTTTATTGTAGGAAGGTGTGTCGTGCGCTCTGTTTTGTTTGCGCGTGTAACAGTGTGAGGGAGCGTGTGCAGGAGCGCGTGTTTTTCCACGTGCGTGTCAGATAGATAAAGTGTGCGCTCTATCTCTCTCTCCCTCCCTGCTCTCTTCTCTCTGAGTTTGGTCGTGGTTCCCCTGGGGCCCCTGTCGCAGTAATGGCCTGCTCCTGATTGCTCTGATACAGGTTAGGAATATTGGCTTTAATGATGTGTAAAATGAGCAAGCAGTGCCTGTGACATTTACAGATGGCACCGCCTTGGCCTGTTCTTCCCAACTGCTCGTTAATTCACGGGAATGCGAGCACTTCTTTAAGTGACTGCCTGATGCATGCATACGCCGCAAACACAACACGTCCCGTTTACCAAAACAATAGCTCACCTCTGCACCTTGTCGGCATTTCAGGTGTTCACACAAATGGATAAAGAAGGCAAACCACAAGGCTAAGACTGCTCTAAGTCCCCTCTAAGGGTCCGTCAAAGCGTTCTCCTAAGGTCTGAGAGGCTTTGATAGAATAGATGCTGCTTGTTGTCGTACAGACGGCACAGCTGGGCTCCGGCATAAAACCCCTGAGGTGCTAATCTGGTCCACAGGTCCACGGTGGTGAAGCAGCTGCACACACACAGTATTAGAGGAATCACCGTCTTCAGGTCACCCTACTCTCTCATGTTCTACTTTGATTTTGAGGTCAAATAAACACCTTGTAGAGATACAGAAATGTAATTTACACAACACTAGTACTTGACAATAAATAATAATTTTGATACAGTAGTTATTATAATATTATTTGGTAGAAAGTAGAATTTTCTTACCCAGCCTTTTTAGCTTTTACAGACTCTCCTGGATCCATTTAGATGAATCAAAGCTATCAGCTGCCATCAGATTTGTGTTACCAATTACATTATTTTTTATTTAGTACAGACCTAAGACAGATGTACTCTTAAGTTCAAAACAGGTAGCTGTGGTTGAGAGATTCGAATGCTTCTTATCAATATGTAAAGAAATAAAAATCAGAGTTGGGCAAGTGAATTTAAAATGATCTTTCTTTTATTGTTATTCCTTTAACTGTTATAAATTTACTGTACTTAATACTCAGAAGTAACTGACAACTTAACATTTAAATAACTTTTTGCTTTTCAAAACACTGAGCTACAACAGCTTTAAAACAATGTTAAAAACCAGCGACAGTTTTCTTTGCCTTACTCACTGACACAAACTATTTATTCCTTGAGTTGTTGAGAGTACAGTTTCCTCTTCCCTCTCTTCCTCCATGCCGTGTTAAGTTTTTTAGTGAGTTGCTGTGAATACACATTGTCATGGTAACTTTGGAGGAAAAGTAACTATGCTTTACTTTGATAAGTAACTGTAACTTTTTTATACATTTTGATACTTGGTATTCAAAAAAAATATGTTATTACAGTTACATGTTACAAGTAAGTAGTATCAGCACTGTTAGAAATGCTCTGTATTAATTGGAGAAGACTTTCTACATTTTTTAAATGTAAAATATATACAACAGAAAGAAAAGATATTAGAATGTCATTTTCTTCCATCGTCATTCAGCCCTGATGGTTACTCTGAACAAGCTTACAATAAAGATACTTTCTCTACTGCCTCATAACTACAGTAGAGAAAGTACTCTTCACTCTTTAAAGAAATACAGAAATAGTGTTAAACTAGAGGTGCTCCAGGAGCTCAAACCTCTGCCATTTCTGACATTCTTAGCCAAGTTATGAGTGGAAATGTGGAAAACAGTTTTTTTTTCTCACATAAAAAATCCTGTATCTTTTAAGTATCAGAATATTGAAAAGGTGTGTTCATTGAAGAATCTGTGATGATCTAATATATCACATTATACTGTGATACCCTGAGCAGGGCGCTATTTTTCTAAATAACCCACACCATTATATGCTTGAAATACTGTTTTTAATGGGTGTTATTTATATAAAGCATGGTCCCTGCAACATGGATAAACTTTATTGTCCATCTTGGTGACAGAAATAAAAATAAAAACATCAGAGAGATAGCAATGAAAGACAAATGTCAAAAATTTACAAACCAAAAAAGTATTGCAATTGCACTGTAAAATGTAGATGCAGTATTGCACTGCAAAGTATTTCAATGTATTGGTGTTTCAGCTTCTTTATTTTATTTTATTGTGTTGATGCAACATATAAACTACAGTTGAACAGACTGGTCATCAAGAGTGAGAGAGCGTGATGCATGCTCTGCAGCTATCATACTGTTAGCAGTTACCAACCCAGTAAGTCCTGAAAGAGGTCTGTAGCACCTGATCAATTGAAAATCGTTTTAGGTTATTGTAAGTAATGTAAGTTCAGATCGACTATTTATGTGTGTCTTTAAATTTGTGCAGTTTATTTTATTTAACGGCGGACCCTAAATACTTTTGCAATATTTAAGGTAAGACAATATAAGGACTGTTGATCCTTTATAACAGTGTTGACAAGCAGCCACTGCCCTACTTCAAGGAATTAGAAGAATAAAAGGCTGAACACTGTTGCTGTTAGTTTTTGCACTGAGTAGTTTTTAAGAATCGTATATCACACTGAGTTTTAATATGTTTAAAACTATTTCCAATGGTTGTCGAATGAAATAAAAGGTTCAGTATTTCATGTGTGTTGAAGAGATCTTAAAAGCAAAATATAGGGTTCCATATTGATTGTTATTTGTAAAAAGTCAGTGTGTAGAGTAAAGTACTATTTATGTCTGCCAAGGATTTTATGTTTTTTCCGGCATTTGTCAGATTGCTCACAGGATAACTGGAAAAGTTATGAATGGATTTAGATGAAAGTATTAGCGATTACTGGTCATGGCACATGGGAGAAGTGATTTGATTTCGGTGGTGATCTGAATTTGGATGTGGACTGAGGAATGTTTTAAAGGATTCGTTAACAGTGTGCAATAGGGCAGTTTTCCACACTTTGCCAATAACTCGAAAACTTCGCTGCTGATTTTGATGACATTTTCAGGGAATGTTGGTCATGGCACATGGCAGAAGTGATTTGATTTTGGTGGTGATTAAAATCCAGATGTGGATCCAGGGATTTGGGAGTATTTGTTAACAGCGTGAGACAAGGTAGTTGTCTACTTTTTTGACAATAACTTGCCCAAAAATGCTGGGAATGCCTTGTTGGAGGTTGGTGTGCTTGGAGCACTTCCAGTTTACTATGCAACTCAGGCCTCCCTTTCTGCCTATATGACTCATTCACTGTGGCTTATACGGAGTGTAATTAGATCTTTTTAACTAGAAATGAGAAAAATGCACTTTCTATAGTAATATGTGTGCTTCTGCTACTTCTGCTTCTGAAGTAATTATCATTATTGGCTGAACAGTTTGCTCACAAAGGTGCTGCTAGAAGCCATATAGTGTCTGACACATATCATTTGAGGATCCCAAATTGTTAAATGATTCTTGTAAATGGTGGACAAAGATTAGTATCTGTTTCTTTCTCTTGGTACCACAGTGGCCATTACACTCTAATTTCCTTTTTATTATGCCATGTTAATTAAGGAGAATCATATTTGGCTCATTCCTCTCACTTCTCTCCTAAGTTGGCTTTAAATTGTTTTCTTGTCCGTCCACCCACTGGCAGAGCTGTCTTAATTTATTTCTAATTGGTGAGAACTTGTTGATTGTGGGCTTGCAGATAGATTTGGTCAGGAGGTTAATGCTCATGTTAATGTGACAAGGTGATCGCTCCTCTGCTGCAGTGTGTGCCGACTGCAGCCGTTGAGTAATAACAGACGCACTAATGGCCCTTTTACAAGCTCATCATGGCAGGTGCCTGTAAGATAGCAGCAGCACCTTTGACACATTGTTCCTGAACAGATTTACTGCCCCTGAAGAGACCACTTTGACCCCCCTCCCCAGCATCATGCTTATATGGAGCAGAATTACTTTGCTCTGAATTGCCACACTGTAGTCAGCATTAAAAAGAAATATAAAGCTACCACCGCTGCATGTGATGGCAGTACCTGCAAGGTTTCCGCAGCTCCTGGCCCCCTCTCTGTCTCTTTAGTGGCTACTCCACATCTCCTGTGTGCATTACTATGCATGGAGAATTAGATTTGTTTTCCCTTGTATGCTCATCAGTTTAAGAAAGCAGCCATCCGTTGCTTTTTTAATCTCCATAATGAAAGTGTTTTAATGCCTCCAATTTATTGCCTGGGCAGCCAACGGAATAATTAGCTTTGTTCAGGTTTTTTAAAAAGATAGAAATACGAGTACAACAGCTTTTGAGTTTGGGTACGCCTTGTTATTAAATGCATTCACCTGAAGTTATATCGGAGAGGAAATATTGATTTCTGCTGCATGTTGTGCAATAATTCTAGCTTTATCTTACATTTGTTAACACTATTCTTCTTTACTTTTAGGTTCCTTAAGGTTTCATTTGTAGATTTTGTTATTTAATCGCCAACAGTGCTTTTAAATGTCACTATAACATGAAGACTTTTTCTGAGTCTAAATGAAGAGGGGTTTTAAGGCATTATTGATTCCTTCTGACTTTTAGTCGATCCCACAAACTAAATCAGATAATTGAAGTTGGTGTCGAGCTAATTGGATTATTGCTTTCACCCTGAAGAGATGATCCTCGGCTGCAGCTCAGGGAGTGCTACATTAGAGGCGTCTGTCAGACATCTGTCATTTAACAGGCAGGGCAGGAGCTCACAAAGAGGGATGATAGATCATAAATTTATAATGTAGATATTATTTGAATGGATGGTTTGTGTGAGGATGTTACCACCATCAGAGTGTCATCATTTTATAACCCCTACAGAGTTCATTTAATGTTAAGTGTCTCCTCATGCATCAAAAGTCAGACATTAAAAGATCTTTTCTACATGAAATATTTTGATCTTTTTAATGTTTCTTCTATTAAAAATTAATGACAAAGCTACAAATGAAAAACATTTCCCTTGTGCCTACTTGCCTCCAGTCCTCTAAACATGGTTTATGCAAATGAGCTGACTATTTGCATAGACATAATTAGGTAATTACAAATCATTTGGCTATGAGCTCAAGCATGTGCGCAGACCAGAGATGTTACATTGTACAGTATGTTGTTAATGAATTGCTTCAGAGCAGCAGAGGCATTATGGCATGTGTTGGAACATATGTTGTGTCAGACCTCTTGTTTGAGAACGACAGGTGACATTTTCATAAATCTTAGTTAAACACAAGGAGGTGGGGAGAAAGCAGCAAATGAACAAATGCCGATGCCATTTTGAAGAGGGAGAAAAATGTTAAAGACACCAATATTCAACACAAAACAAGTATGTAACCCTTAACACAAAGTCACTTTATTAAAACAAGCCTCATTCAGCATATAAGCCCATGGACTCCAAAACTTTGCAGCCCGAGACCCCCATTTAAATACTGTATTGCAGTATGTGTGACCTGGAAAACTGTCGGCTGCATGCTTAAATGATCATAAAAAATAGTAACATGTTAAATTAATTTTTTTGGTTTCGTTTATGTGTGTAAAGCTATCTAACATTAGTGTGCTGTACGACACAACAATGGCAGATTTGAGAATAAAAACAAATCCCCCATAAACCTAACAGAGGGTAAATCTGTAGTAAAATACATTGTAACGCCCATTTAAGTGCTTAAGCTTTACAAGTTCAAGTTTCTGATAGTTAAACCTATGATTTCTGTAATTCAGTTTTAAAAACTTGAAAAATGCAATTTTTTTTAGACAAGTAATGAACTTAAAAGTTACTAATAGCCAGGATTGATCCATCCAGCAGAATATTACCACTACTTATAATGCAGGTAAAATATTTAACTTAAAATGATTCAGATAAAGGTTAAGATGGATAAATGGAATACAAATACCATTTTTTAGCACCTAACAAAAATGAATCTTTTTCTCCAAATGTAAATAACTATTTCATGATTTAGAGCTCCTACTCATGTTCAACTTTGACATTTGCAAGTGAATCATTTAGGACGAGGATCTGAGGCTTGATTGTTTTAGAAGAAAAGTCATGATGCCTCTTAGTTACAGCTTTGTCCTTAAAGTTGTAAGAACTTATATCCAAATAATTTTTGTTTTTGTAAAACCTGCTTCTAGAACTAGACTTGTACCTGAGGATTACATGATAAACAAATGATGTTAAACATTTTTTGAAAGGCTGCTGTCACTTTTTTAATGTGCTGTAAAAACTAAACTATTTTAGTATGATTTTATGTTATGTGAGTTTTATATTTTATTTTAAAGCTGCTCTTATTTGGCTCTGGTCTTTCAGTGGCAGTGTTCATAACTGACCCCAATTTTAGTTATTTTTTAAATTATTTGTCTGATTTGGTGAGAAAGTGAGCAGATGTTTATTTCAGATGCAAAGTGTGAATTATTGTTTATAGTGACCATGGTTGCTGAGTACAAGGCCTATTCATTTGTCCCAGATTTGATTTTGCATGACCTGCAGTTTTTTAGATCTTATACTGTCAAAATATTTTATTTGAATCCATCATTAGAAGAGAACAACAACTACTTCCTTTGATTGAATCCGAGGTAAAAGCCTGAACAGTAAAAAACTTTGAAGTGAACTTTATCCAATCACTGACCGGGCTTCCTAAGAAAAAGGATAAGAAAAGTTATTACAATGCAACTCTTAAATTTAATTTCAGATTCTGGGAAATTTGGGGTTTATCCATCACCTCTGGCAGAGTATTTTGTTCACAGTATTTTAAATGTGCTGTCACTCTGATTGCTTTCCTCATGATGACAGAAACTAAATCTCTGAGGCTGTGTAATAAAAAACACAGAAAACATAATTTCTTAGAAAAGATGTTAAATCATCAGAAAACAAACTGCTTTCATTTGGCTTTGCTCCCTTTGAGTTTTTGCATTCTGAAGTGATTCTGCAACACAACTTTGGAGTGATTGCATGATCAGCACAGTGATGTGTTTGGGTACAAAATGTGACTTTGAAAGAGCAGATGATGTGTGTTGTGCTTGGGATGGGAGACTTTGTCACTAAATGGGCCACATTAATCTTTCTACTTCTAGTGGGCCAAATTGTTTAAAATCAAAAGATCCACTTGATTTTAACAATTACAATTACTTGGATTTTAGTAAAAAAAAAAAAAAAAAAAAAAATATATATATATATATATATATATATATATATATATATATATATATATATATATATATATATATATATATATATCAGAGTTAACATTTTCATTGTTGAACACAAATGCAGATAGCAATACTGTGTATAATGAGCTAAACTCATAATTCAAGCCACATTAACTACTTCTTCAATGCACTGACATAAAATGTCTAAAATGTCTATGTTTTACTTGTGACAAAACAGATATCATACGGTACTCTAACCTAGACACATCTGTGTATTCGCTCAAATCTACCCAGCCATAAACTATTTTCAGAGCCAATATTATGTTTTATGGAGTTTCATATACCTCTTAGTGTGTCCACTGCTTTTTCCAAATACAGTGTTATATCAGTACTTTCAAAACATGTCCAAGCCTAAATTGTTAATGAAGCAATATTTTAAAAAGAAA
Source organism: Cetoscarus ocellatus (assembly GCA_037902135.1). Lineage (NCBI taxonomy): Eukaryota > Metazoa > Chordata > Actinopteri > Labriformes > Labridae > Cetoscarus > Cetoscarus ocellatus. Next base: position 1,100,902 of record JBAMNC010000322.1, on the reverse strand, counting down.
AGAGCAATAGCAATGTTTATGCTAGGTAGGGCCCATGTCAGGTACTGCTTCTGTCATCTGTAATGTCTATGTATTTATCTGAGGACATAGAGGGTTCAGCATCTTTCAGTAGATGGTGCCTAAATCTTTGTAGTGATGCGGTTTGGTTGGTATCTGATATGTGGGAACTGATGACTTGTCAGAGCCACAATTTTGGTTCCTTTTTCTACATTAACACTATTTATCCATTTTCTGTTCCTACATTTTGTGGGGTTGGTGGATTCACACAAACATTTGTGCCTTACAGAGAGCATGGGCACAGTGACGGATAATAATTGTGGTCAAAACAAACCCCAATTCCAATGAAGTTGAGACGCGTAAAACGTAAAAACAGAATGCAATGATTTTCAAATCCTTATCGACCTACTGTATATTTAGTTGAATTCACTACAAAGGCTCTAACACAACACCATACCATCACAGGCTTTTGAACTTTGCACTGATAACAACCTGGATGGTATTTTCCTTTTTATCCCAGAGGACATGACATTCATAATTTCCAAAAACAATTTGAAATGTGGATTCGTCAGACCACAGCACACTTTTCCACTTTGCATCAGTTCATCTCAGATGAGCACATACCCAGAGGAGCTGGCAGCCTTTCTGGATTTTGTTTATGGCTTTAGTTTTGCATGTTAGAGTTTTAACCTGTAGATGTACTAATGACCTGTGTTAACTGAAAATGGTTTTCCAGAGTGTTCCTGAGCCCTCATGGTAATATTCTTACAGAGTGATGTTGATTTTAAAAGCAGTGCCGCCTGAGGCATTTTGAATTTGATGTTTGTGACATGTTCCAAAAAAGCTGGGACAGGGGTATGTGTGTTGCATCACCTTTGCTTTTAACAACACTCACTAAGAGTTTGAGAACTGAGGGCACTAATGTTAATACCAAAAGGCTTTCAAATTGCATGGTAGAGTTTTAACTTGCACTTGTAGATGTAGAGTTTCTGACCCCACATGGTAATGTCCTTTACAGAATGATGTCAGTATTTAACACAGTGCTGCCTGAGGGATGAAGATCGTGTGCATTCAATGTTGTTTTTTGGCCTTGCCACTTATATGTAGAGATTCTCTAGGTTCTCAGAGTTTGTTGTTGCTATAATGGACTTTCTATGATGAAATCGCTAAATTTCTTGCAGTTGTGCGTTGAGAACCACTGTTCTTAAACTGTGGGACTATTTGCTCATGCAGTTTTTCAGTTGTGGAAATGGGGTGTGTAAGTAAACAGCTCAAAACATGAATGAGCTACAGAAACTGACACCAGCCTTTAAAAAAGCATGTCTGTTCTTTCATGATTTCTCTGGCAATGAAGTCTCAAGCACTCACACAAATGATCAAAGAATCAGCCATTTCAATACATTTAGGTATTTCAACATAAATCTCTCATCTCCTCATTTCACCTTAAATGTTGGTAAAGCTCATCCTGTCATGTTTTTATATCTTTTTGGTCCAATTGAACAGCTGTGCTGCCGATCAGCTGAGTCGGCTTTGATACTTCTTCACTTGTTGATTAAGCAGTTACACCTTGTTTACTTGTGTTTTGCAGAGCAAGAAGATTCCTTTGAGTTCATCATTGTGTCATTGACGGGTCAGACGTGGAACTTTGAAGCATCCACATATGAGGAGAGGGAGCTGTGGGTCCAAGCCATAGAGAGTCAGATCTTTGCCAGCCTGCAGTCCTGTGAGAGCATCAAAAACAAGGTACAGATGAGCCAAAAAAAAAAAATCAGAATTACAGAACAGGATTGGAGATGATGATCCAACCACAGCAGCATCATCATCCTCTGCTGCTTCATTTGCATTCCTCTCTTTCCTTCTTTCCAACCTGGCCTCTCCCTCCCCCAGCCCCCTCCTCACCCACTTGAAGCTGTCACATGTGGGAGGCTGTCAGACAGGTGCACCGCAGTGTGGGGGATCTCTTATTAGAACTGACAGACATCAGAGATAGAACACGGCTTGTGTCAGCACACTGTGGAGACACAGCCTCATTTTCATATTCATATTTTCTCTGCCTCAGTCTTTTCCCAACACTGTGTAGAACCACCTCCCCTCCCTCCCTCCCTCCTCTCACTGGTTGTCTGTGATTTAAGTCCAGCTAAAATTGTTTTCCCCTCATAACTCCCACAGTGATTAGTTCCTGCTGACTTGCTCTCTCCCTGGTTTCTTACAGTCTCGGTTAGGAAGCCAAAGTGATGCCATGGCCATTCAGTCCATACGAAACGTGAGGGGGAACAGCTTCTGTGTGGACTGTGACGCTCCAAGTGAGTTAAACTCTTCCTCCACCAATGATTTCTCTCTAACTAAGGTGTATGTCCAAGGAGAGAGTTTTGTATAAGGGCATTTACAAACCTCTGACCTCATTAAGTCATTACCAAACAAATATTTGGTTTACACAACATTTATCACAATAAGGCTGCTGGTTTAGCTTGTGTGGTAGAATAGGTGCCCCATACAGAGATCATATCATCAGAGATCATTTTCTGCCGCATGTCCACTCCCTCTCTCTTTTACTGTATGTAAATCCCACCACCAGGGTGCTCTTAAACATAACAATAACAAAAGGTGTTCAGCGTAGCAGAAATTCATATGAAGGATATTCTGAAAAACTAAGAATTTCTTTGACTATAAAAACTGAGAAATATAAAAAGGAATGTTAGCACTCAACTAAAACATGACATCACTTCAGTCTTTTTTTTTTAATTAATGTGGAAATTTCAGTGCAAAAATTATGTAGCTTCTTTCTGCTATTGTACCTTTCAGTCATCCTGTTAAAATTAAGATAAAAATAATAATTTAGCAAAAATGAATTGCTTGTTCTTACCAAGGAGAACGTGCTTTTCTTCCTGGTTGGCTGTTCCAGTGTGCATCATTTTAGAAGTACGTCTTAGCCATGCAAATGTCTGACATGCAGACTATACCAGTGCTTCCCAAAATGTGGGCTGCGTGGGTACTACAAGTATGCCTCAAGATGGCAAAAACTAAACTATATGCATAATTAAAATCACATTTTAACTAGAATTGCTCTAAGTTATGCCCTGACGTTGTTAGCCCAGTTATTATTGAAAATGTGGAAAACTGCCGTATCGCACACTGTTAACAAATTCTTAAAAAATGCCCTGTCTGCATCCATCGCTAACAAAATCTAATCACCTCTCCTTTGTGCCATGACCAACATTCCCTGAAATTTACTGAAAAACCTTTTGAGTTTGAGTCAAAATGTTGCAATGTTAAAAAAAAAAATCCTTGAATGAGGATTTTGATGGGCCACAGATCATTTTCTTTTGACCAATCGATAAAACGTGTTTTTTATGTGGTGATTTTTATTGAGCCAGCTCTCTTGCTAGATTGTCAAAAATGTTAATAGGTTAGTTCACATTATTTCACAGATGATAGTTAAAGTCTACAACCAATTACTCAACAGTATACTCAATTGTAGCGTGGCTAATATGTGCTAATGATAAACAGAAGTGCAAGCAAAGGAGGTCGTAATACTTTTGAGGGGTGTAATCTATCACATAGAATGCTTTGTCAAAATCATACAAAAGATTAAACTTATGTTCCTCCTCAGTGATTGAGTTATCAAAGTTTACAAAACAATACATGATGACAGTCATATTTTACTGAGGATTTCACACCTATTAGGAGGCAGGTGTAAGATTTTGGTTATAACACATGCCTTCAGTGATACTTATGCGACACCTCAAGCAGATGTTAACCTTTAATTAGCCAGGTTTGTCCCATTGAGATCAACAGATCTTTTTTGCAAGGGAGACCTGAACAATATATATCCCTTATGTCGGCTGTGATATCGACAAAATACACAAATGTACCATAATGCTTTACCTTTTAATCATTGCAAAGGTGCATTTAAAAAAAATAAACATATTTTTTCAAGAGTGAAACGTTGTGTTTCTTGTTTTACCGCTGTTTCTTACAGAATTACATGATTACACTGAAAACAAGTACATTTTTTGTAAAGTAAAGCATTGCACTCCTGACAAAAAAATATCTGTATCTGCGATAATGAGTTTGAAAATATCAACATTTCATTTATGGAAGAAATCCAACATTGTGCATCCCTGATAAAATTCTGTACTTGAGTTAATAACTTACTAGTTTTATTCCATTTTAAAAAGTAGCAAATAAAGACTGAAAATCCAAATTGGATTGATAGAGTCACATAGCAACAATACAGTATTCAGGAAATTAACGTATATTTACTTAAATGCATTGTTTTGTTCAAGAAAAGAAAGAAAGTGCACATAAAGATTGAACAACAGGGAGGGCAGGGTAGCCAAGCAGTTGTTAAGTGAACTACATGTGCTAAGGCTACAGACTTGCAGCACTTTACTTCACGTCATTCTCCATTCTTATTTTATTACCCACTCTGTTCACTACGCTCTTTAAGCTTAAAGGCATAAAAGCCCCCAAATAATCTTTTAAATCATAGTGAAGTATCAGGGTCACACTGAGACAGTCCTGTTTTCTTAAAGCATCCTTATTCATCTTCTCTCATATAGACCCTGACTGGGCCAGTCTGAACCTCGGTGCCTTGATGTGCATCGAATGCTCCGGAATCCACAGAAATCTGGGCACCCACCTATCCCGCGTGCGCTCCCTAGACCTGGACGACTGGCCAGTGGAGCTCAGCATGGTGATGACAGCCATTGGTAACTCCATGGCAAACAGCGTGTGGGAGGGGGCTTTGGAGAACTACAACAAGCCAGGGAGCGACAGTTCCAGGTAGGATATTTTTTCTTCAAATAAAGGTGCTGTTTAATGAAGCGCACAGAGATTATAGAATGAGAAAGAAACGCTGTCTTCTCTCCATTAGCTGCCGGTTATTAGACACCTATATTTCAGAACGGGCACTTCACAGTAGAAAATGCTCCATAAGAAGCACCAGGGGTCCATAAATGTCAGTGTGCTGAGCCAGAGCACAGTATTTTATGTTTGAGTCCGCCCTGTACACACTAATCACAATGCCCGTCTTTTCTATGAGCCGGTACTTTGTTAGCGTCTGTTTCCTTCTGTTTCTTTATTTTATCTTGGACTATCTAACATTTCAAGCAAAGTATTTGTTGTCTTAACATTTCTATTCCCCTCCCATCTAGACTTGAATGCAACTTTTGTGTGAACATAATTTCACACTTACCTGATTTATGCCATGAAAAAACAGATTTCAAGAGTGGTGCAGGGATGACTTATGTTTGAAGGCAAATACTGAAGTTTGCACTGAGCAGGTAATCAGCAAATAATACTAATAATAATGTGTTTTATGTAGCATCTTTTAAAAACAGAAGTTTACAAAGTGCCTTGACAGTTAAAATTAAGGCAGAAACTTAGAGATTTACAAAATGAACATTTACAATCAGGTAACACAAGAAAGAATAAGAAATGCTCTGAGGACACAAACCTGCACCAATGTATTTCCAAAATTGTCCAGAGAGTTATTAAGAAAAAACAATGTAGAAAACTGCCCTATCTCACAATGTTGACAAATCCTTTTAAAAGATCCCTAGATCTGCATTCTGATTCAGATCACTTTCAAACTCGTGTCAGTTTTTATTAGCACTGTGACCAACATTCATTTCATCAAAATCTGTTGATAAATTTTGAAGATATCATACCAAGAGACCGACGTGAAAACGGACAAACAGGCAAATACATGCAAAGAAATAAGCCTTGGAGGTGATTAAAAAATTCATATTAAAAGGCAATAACAAAATACAAATATGGTAAATCAGCAAGAATAAAGCAGACCAAGGGAGTGAAAGAAATTTCAGACAAATCTCAAAAGTCAGTTATGATACTGTTATGATACTGGATAAAGCTTGGAAAATTCAAACTGATAAATAAGGGAAGTAAATAAAACATTTAAAGATGGTAGAAACAGAATTTTAAAAAAGATGGTTAAGATGAGTAAGAGCAGCAAAGATAAATATTTTATACATGAATAAGCAAATAAGAAATCAAGTGAGTATAAGCAAAATAAAAAGCTAATCTCTGGTTAAACTGCACCACAGTTGATCGACTAACACCTCTTCTTCAAAGTTTCATCATCATCATCATAATAATGTAACAAACTCAGAGGCCCTTGTTAGTTTCTTTGTCTGTAGATGCCCTTGACATGCGCAAGCTCACAAATTTACTAGTGCAGCTCTTCCAGCTTTGAAGTCTAAGTTTACCACAGACCCTGTTTCCGACATCTAACCTGAAACTTATTAAAAAATGCTCCAGACTTCCAAACCAGGGAACTGGAAGTGTGAGAATATTATTTAATTTCTCTGATTTAGGACTCATTACTGCAGATGATATCAGAGAAAAAATCATCCTTAATCTCATATTTCATATCAGATGTACATTAATCAACATATTAATTTAATATGTAACATGGTGTTTTAAAGATTCTGTCAAAACATTTTACTCTTTCTTTCCTTTTACACCTAAAAAGTCTGTTTTTAAAATGTATCAGTTGTTCACTTTGCGACTTACCCCAGACTTCCCTGCCCAGACTTACTCCAACAACTACCTGCTCTCTTTCCTCTGAGGTTTCAGATCTGGTAGGATTGTTTATCTCTCTGTGACAGGTGAGACCTAGCATCCCTGTCTGACTAATGACCTGCTGTGTGGCTGTGCAGGTAATTAAGCACACCATTATGGCTAAACCCCACCCCAAGAGCCAGGCCCTGGGGCCCCAAGCTGCCGTGTCACATATCCATCACACAGGGCCAGGTCATCACTCCGTCTGTCACAGATAAGACTGTCTGTGGGCTCTCGCTGGTGGCATTAGACTGTTTTAACATCACAGCTTTGTAACTTTGTTGAAAAAGTGACAAACAAACAAAGAAACACTGATGGTTACTTTATTCTAAGACTGCTGCTATAGCTACTCAGTGTGTCCGTTCTTTAGGGGTTGAGGTCAAATAATTACTATTGGTAACCAACCCCCCATTTGGAATGTTTCATGTTGACAGTGGAGCCTCCAAAATTAGATTTTCACCCCCATTTAGTACAAACCCCAATTCCAATAAAGTTGGAACATTGTGTAAAATGTTAAAAAAAAAAAAACAGAATTTAATGATTTACAAATCCTCTTCGATCTATAGTCAAGTGAATACACTACAAAGACAAGATACTTAATGTTAAAACTGGTAGACTTCGGTGTTTTTCTGCAAATCTTCACTCATTTTGAATTTGATGCCTGCAACATGTTCCAAAAACGCTGGAACAGGGACAATAAAAGACTGGGGGAGTTGAAGAATAGACAAAAAACACTGACCTGTAACCAGATTAACTAAGAACAATGATGATGATGAACGTCATGACTGAGTCTTAAAATGGCATTCCAAAAAGGCTCAGACATTCACAAACAAGGACGAGGCAAGGATCACCACATCGTGAACAACTGCGTGAGCAAATAGTCTATCAGTTTAAGAACATTTTTCAACACATGATTGCATGGATTTTAGGGATTTTATCATCTTAAGTCCATAATATCAACATAAGGTTCAGAGAATCCAGAGAAACTTCTGCACATAGGCTGCAAGGCTGAAAACCAACATTGAATGTCTGTGACCTTCAATTCTTCAGGCAGCACTACATTATAGACTGACATCACTCTGTAAAGGATATGACCACATTGGGTCACAAACTTTGGAAAAACATGGTCAATTAACACAGTTCATTCCTACATCTACAAGGGTAAGTTAGAACTTTAACATGCAAAGAGAAAGCCATAAAGCTTCAACATTAGTGCCCTCAGTTCCCAAACGCTTATTAAGTGTTGTTAAAAAGAAAGGTGATGTAACACACATGCTCCTGTCCTTACTATTTTGGAACATGTTGCAGGCATCAAATTCAAAATGGGTGAATATTTGCAAGAAAAAAAAAACATATCAGATTGAACATTAAATAGCTTGTCTTTGTAGTGTATTCAATTGAATATTGGTAAAAAATAAAATAAAAATAAAAAGTACTAATGGTTGTACTCAGTTTTAATGTTCATTTTACACAATATCCTAACCTCATTGGAATTGGGTTTTGTAGCTTGCAGAGTTAAATGCAAAGCCTGAGCATTTATTTATCCGTCTGGTCTCCTCTTATTTCTCTGTCTGATATGTGATTTCCATAAATTCTGTAGAATATAAAATTTGTGTCCTAATTTTGGAGTGGTTGAAGGTTGTGTTGGAGTGGTGAGCCACTGCTCTAGATGAACTTAAGGGGCCCATAACCAGTACTAGCAGGTGCAGTAAGAACAAATAGTAAAAGTATCACAATTATTCAAAACATTGTTGATTGTTCATAAGGTCATGAAGTTAACAGTTTAAGTTTATCCTCCAACTTAAATGAACACCAGATGTCATCATGGATAAATGATATGTTTGTCACAAAACTAATACAGTTATGGTTAAATAGATCACATTTCAACATCGTGTGAAGAGTAAATCACTTATTTCTGGACTGAGTCTTCGATTTGACCTTCAAAAGTAAACCAGACATCAGCATAATTGAGTGTGTCTATTACCACAGACTGTCCAGTGAATCAAACATAGTCTGAGTGCCATTAGATATTTGGTCACTGAAGCTGTCTTCTGGTTGTAAATGTTTATAAATTCTTTAAGAACAGTAATTTCTTAGTATTGTCATAGTTAGTATATGTTATCTCTGTTTCTTTTAATGTCAACTCAACTCTCAACTCAACTCAACTTTATTTATAAAACACTTTAAAAACAACCACAGCCGAAACAAAGTGCTGTACATCAATAGACAAAACAACGCCAACATAAAAACAATTAAAACAATTTAAAACAATGGATAAAGCTGGTATAAAACACTAAAATAATTGTTGTCAGTCTCAAGTGGACACAAGGAACTGCAGTTTTTTGCTTTAGATCATGTTCTTCTTTGTTTTTTAGCAACCATAGGTTTCACTTGTCTGCAGTGAAGTTTTAGGGCGAGAGTTAGAGGGTTAATGTCAGTGCTTCCACCAGACCGTTTTCATGCCAGAGAGAGGGACAAGGAGAATATGTTGTGTGATGTATTTACTGCTGACATTAAACTTATACTACCCAATCTAAAAAATACCCTAAAAACTATGGGCCGGATCTTCTAAGAGTTTGCGTGTAAAAAAACGTGCAAATGTGATAGCGCACACAAAGCTGATTTGCTAACCGTGTGCACTGAGGATTGCATCTGTCAAATGAGCAAAATAGCATGCACAATCCACTTTGCGTGTTTGCCTTGATGATTATGCAGAATACAAGCAGATTAACAGAACGCGCAAAATACTGGGAAGAGGAGATGCAAATATAATCGTTTAGCACCCACAATGTGATTTATCAAACCTGAAACTGATGGCGGTCGGTGTCTTTTTGTCTATATTTAGCACATTTGAAAGGCAGGTACAAACTGGCACAACGTTACGCACAGAGGGCTGATGACAGAGAGTGAAAATCTTCCATGTGCGTGTCAACATATTTGGACTGTCATAAACAGCATTAACCAAATATTTTCCGTTATTGACTGATTTTATTGATGAAGATTTGGATGCTGTCTGTCATTATGAAGGCCAGGAAAAAGAGGGACGATCCAGTGTGCCATCATACTCATGCAGACACACGCATAAAGTAAACCCTCTCTGTTTTGCGCTCTTAATACATCATGGAGGAGGTCCTTTAACTTATGTAAAAAAGATCCCCTTCATAGCCAGAATCACTGTTTGTCACTCAGAGCTGATTGCGTCACACTCTCCATGCACTGACAGCAGGTTTGGGAGCTGTGAATGCTTCAGGTCAATCACAGTAAATCATTTATTCAGTTATATGTTAGAAGTGTTCTTTGCCTAATTGTCTTATTATTTTCTCAGCGCAGATAAATAGATTGTGCAGATTTTCAGTTTTAAAATACATTTTCCTAACTTTACGTGCAGATTTACAGACTGGACATGATTTTGTAAGTTGTATGATATCAGGTTTAAGAAACTGGTTTGTTTTCTGAACAGTTTGGTTGGGATAACACCTACATTTCAAAAAAGTGAGCTGAACAGTCCTGAAAGTTATAATGTTTCGAAATTTTAAGCGCTGAATCACAACCGACTACACTGCTTGCGTAGTGACACTTTGGTCAAAAGGACACTTTTTAAATCATAAAAACCACACACGAGGTTGAATGTGATCTTCCATTTGCACAGATCATCCTGCTGGAGACACTTTGCAAAGCAAGAGATGAGTTAGAATTGAAGCCAAAGTTTAACAGTAAACCTTAGGTAGCTAAAGCTAATTTGTAATAATGATCCACTGTAAGAGATTAAACTGCTTTAAACAACAAACAAAAAGACATAAAAAAGGGACACAAACTCCAAAACACAGATACCAGATATCCAGCAGTCGAATCAAACTCAGTTTGATTAGACTGCTGGATGGCCTGAAATTATTAAAGGCAACGTAGATAAAGATAAAGTATTGCTTGTGGAAAAAAAATTAAAAGCATGTTAAAGAAATCATTAATTTATCAGCAATTGATTATCTTACTGTCTCTTGCAGATATCAGCAAACCCTTCTAGACTATCTGTGGGAATTCATGTAAAGCAGTTTGTTTAAAAATCTATTTATTGAAAATGATTGTTGAGTTTGCCACTGAACATTGTTTGGCTGTTTTCCTCATTCCTCTTGTCGTCTCAGGCCTTTTCCTTCTGAATCCATCCTGCGCTCTCTGGCCAGTTCAGACCTGAATGATGGCCTACAGTTATTTATTGAATGGTATCCGTGCTAAAGTGCTCCACTGTGGACTTGATGAAAGATTATTGATGTTGATTTCTCTCTCTACCACTGTCAGTCCGACGTCGCCTTGAGCAGGAAGGTTCTTCATTGTCTAAAAAATCCGATCTTATCCTGCAGCAGCACCTCCATTAGTTTTCACTGTCAACCCATAAATCTCATTTGCAGCATAACTAATCTCCAGACAAAAAACAGCAGTTGTAGATATCATATATGGCCACTGGTTATTGAGATGCTGATTATTTGTTGCAGATAGAACAATGTACCCTTGTGGGGTAAACGCTGCCATCAAATTATTTCACTTAAAATGAATTATGTCCCCTTTAATGGGACGTAGCTCTTTGATTGATCTCTTTTCACACCATAAATTCAGACTTGACTATCCTGAGCGTATGCTCCTCCTAACATGAGCAGAGCCCACATAAGAGGATTTTTTTAATTGTGTCACATCTGTGACATGCAGCAGCTTTGTGATGGCACCCAGGCAGGCAGTGTGTGGCTCCCAGGTCCCACTAAACATTAGTGACACCTAATCTAAACGATTCAGTAACTACCTGAATATCAACTCACTGTCTGATTGAATGTCTCCTGCAAGACTAGTTTCACCCCCTTTGCATTTTTTAGATTTAACTTAAAGGCATCCATCCACAAGATGGGTTAAGCTTTCTGGATCCAAAGAATACAATATGTAGATCTGTCGCACATGTAAATAAATATGACCTGTTTACATCAGAATGACTGCATGCAACATAATGAGAAAGATGGTTATGTGCATGCATATGTGCTTATAATATCTACACTGATCATTTGTGTTTAGCACAGCAGAAAATGCACAATACTGAGTTCCATTTTGTTGGGGTTAAAATGTTGCTAAGAGATATTTTGATGATTCTTGTAATATAAACTTTAAGTCTTTCATACTAACTTTGATTTGAAGGGTTGCAAAGAGTGGTTAGGCTTAAGCCGAGCATCAGGTTGCCAAAAATACACATTTTTGTACTTTTTGATACTAGGTGTTTTAGAATTATTCAACCACAGTTTTTAATAGTGAATACTGTCCGGAAGTACCAAGTACATTGGAAATTCATGAATGATGTTAGAGAGGCTTATGTCTAGCATCTAGGGGTATTTGCAAGAATCTGGCCATACAGTCCACAATATTAAATGTTTTAAAAACTGGCATTTCATTTGTTGTTTTTGTCCTTGAGAATTAAATGAAGGAAGTGGGGCCATCTGTTTAAGAATAGTAAAAGTGTTCATTTGAAGTCTGGCCAGCAAATTCAAAGCATATAAAACAACGTATGTCTTTATGGGGCAGGGACCTTATTGGTCAACAAAGGCAGGTATGAGGTCATAAATGTGCCAAATGGACCTCATTTGATTATTTTGATCACTAAGTGCAGTGGTTCCCAACATTTTTCCCTTGGAGCCACCCTTAACTACATCTGAGAGGAGTCAAGCCCCCAAGTAAAAACACAAAAAAATGTGGCACAATGCTGCCCAGGATGAACATCTCTTTTCATTGTTTTCACGGATAAACTCAAGACAAAATGGCCCTACAAGCACACATTAACAAGACAATGAATGATACATGCAGTAGGTGTGCTATTGTAGTTTTGGTGATATATGTAAAACTAATTTTGACAACGGCAAAACAGAGTGCTCCTCCATAGAAAAGACAGTGTTCACATTGCAGAATCTTTAATGAACAAATAAATAAATGGAGTGAATTAAAACAAATAAGGTTAAAAATAAATTGAATCAAAATCACATTACTGCCTAGAAACATACAGTGTCATTTGGATTATTGATTGAAACATAAAATTTCCCCCAAAGCGTCCAATGTGACTTGAAGGTTAAAAGAAAGAAAAGTAATGGTCATTCAAAAAGTCAATTAGTCATTGTTTTATATGTAATCTGTGCAGGATGGCCAGTGAAAAAGCAGCAGAATGTATTATTGTAGTATTCTGACCTGGCAGTGCTACAGTCAGTAGTGTCATAATAAATCTGTGCGAGCTGTGCACTGTGGCTGATCTCCACAGTCAGCATGTTGGAGGCCAGTTGTTCTTTTAATTAGCACCTGGGAGTTGTCGTGTTTTGCACGTCCACTCTAATTGCTTGGCATGTACGTGATAGAAAACACCACAGACTATTTTGACGGATTATGTGGGGGAGGTCCAACAGCTGACTCTACCCTTATCTTCTATTGGCATACACATGCACACACACTCACGCACACTCCAGTTCCCATTTGGGGGAGATGTCCTGGAGCATGGACGGATGTGGACGGCTATCCCTCACTGACGCGGGCCTCTCACTGTCACCCTCTGTAGGCTCCGCGCCGCCCTCGGCCACAGGCAGGTAATAGCTCTGATGAGAGCCCTCCACTTTGTTTCAGAAATAATTTGCCACTCCTGCCGCCTGCAGGGGCTGCGTGGTAATAAAAATGAATCACACCACTAAACTCTCCAAACCTGGCCCCTGCTGCCTCTTTTAACCCTTTCTGCCCCTGCACTGGCATCTTGGCCTGTCCTTGAGCTTTTATGTTTTCGTTTGTAACACCAGAGCTACAAATATAAGATTCTAGTCATTCAAAGTGACTCCTGCCCTCCGCAGTGGTCTCACAGAGTAAATTTTAAGGGCTACTCACAGGTTAGAGGGCTTAAACGCCTTCTCTCAAAAGAGCTTTTAGAGTAGTCGGCCTTGCCAGGAGCCCTTATGGAGAAAGAGTAATTAATTAAGACAAATGAATGACTGGCTCTTCCCATGTCCTGCCTCCTGCCTCCTTCCTCTCTCTCTCTCCCTCTCTCCCTCTCCCTAAATGAAACCCACAGGTCAGTAATTAGCCCTGTGTGGGAGATGTGGTACCACAGTTACTAATTGCCCACATGCTACTGTTATTCAGAGCCAGGAAGATGAAGGACTGATTCATAACTGCTCAGTCCACTTAAGAGCAGTTTAGCTTCAACACTGTTAGCATTACAAAATCACAATTACAGATTTTTTTCCTGATAAAGTATATGAAACAGGATAATATTCAGTCACCCATTGAGCACGATGTTGCACAAAGCAGGCTTCAAGCTAGGGCTGCACAGTAAATTACAATTTTCTAATAATGCAATGTGAACTAAAGGTCTGACTATTTTGCTAGTAGAAAATTTACTGTCAGCAAACAAGTAATGTTTGTTACGCAGCATGTGTACAGTTTACAGATACTGCAAGTGAGGCATGAGAGTTAATTTATGCTGAATAAAACCAAAAACTCATTGATACCATATTTTAAATGATTATTTTCTTGATTTTATGGTATCTTTAATCTTTTGTAAATTGAACATCACCAGCAGACATAACTTACATGTCAGCTTTTTATATTTACTGAATATTGTTTGATCAGATGAAATTTTATCACAGTTCAACTAGTGTTGGATTTATTCGAGACACTCTATTAAATATTATACTCTGCTTTTACTATTTCTCTTTTAAACAAGATTCTTAACATCAATTAGGTTTTCCTGGTTAAATACAAAGTTTGAATGCCACTTGATTCCTTTTATCAATAATTGATCAGTCTCGTGAGACATCAATATTACAAGAAAAGAGTTTGCAAAGTCAAAAAGTACATCTGAGAAGATGATTATCCAAAAGGAAAATAGGTGCAGAACTAGCACACATAGAAAATATTTGTTAACTAGAAGTGCTGTGAGAGTACAATCCTTCACCAAGGCAATTCCAACAGTGTCAGGTGATTTATTGTTTAAAATGTGGGAAACTCTTGCACTGCTAACAAATACTTGAAAAAAAAATCCTGGATTTGCAGCCAAAACCACATTACTTCTTTCTTCTGCCATGACAACCGTCTCCCGACTATGCCATCAAAACCCTTGGAGAACTTATTGAGTTATTAGTGAAGATGTGGAAAACTGCTTTCTCCCAGATTATTTTGAGGTTTCACATCGCTGTTTAAATTAGGCCATTGCATACTCAAGTTCTGGGAAGTCTGGGATCAGGCTTCGCATTTATATTTCATCGCACAAAAATATACTTTACATAAAAACAGACTGAAGACTGTATTTTATATTTCTATTAACATTGTGTAAGGAAAGGGTTTTTGCAACACCAGGTTTTCTGAATATGGCTTCACCCTTCTGCATGCATAAGCAGGCATGTGCTATCGTCCCCTCAGCTTTGTCTGTAAGGCGAGGGGTTCAGCAGGGGTTAACAGCATGAGCATTTAAGGGTGTTAGTCTTGCTGGCACAAAAACACAGCCACTCCATCACGAGGAGTCTGACAACCTCATTAATGTCACAATATATTCAACTCATCCCTCTGCCTGCCTAGGGCACCCAGATGCTCTCCTATTGGCCTCTCTTTAGAGCTCCAAACAAGAACCTTTTCAACTCAAATCATCTGTTTGGACTGAGCTCTGGAAGCCTTAAAAGTGCTATCTTTTCCTCTTGTAAAAATATTTGTCTTCATTCTTGTGCAGCTGTTATCCTCAGAGTGGAGAACACTGTTTCACACTGTACCCGATGAACCAGAGGGGGCATTATTTAGCACTTTTTGCAGCAGCGTTTACTGTGTCCCTCCTTCATTTCTGGCCCTTAGCAACCTTTGATGCTTTGGGGCCCAGCTCTCTCTCCCTGTTGTGTTCTCTTTTTTCATCTCTGTCGTTTCCCCTTGGAGCACCCCTCTCCTGTCTTTCTGCCGCTGTCCCTCTTCCTCGCTCTTCTGTCTCTTCCCTCCCCTCGATTTGTGGAAGTAAAGCTGCTGGCTGCATGGGAACCGGTCCCATACAAGCTGCCCACCCCCACAGAGAGGTCTGTTCAGGCTGTACCCCCCTATCCAAACCTTCCCAAACACCATTTCTCCCCTTCACTGGGTCTATTTGATGTGTCGGCGGTGAATTTGGATCCTCAAGGAAGAGAAGGAGGAGCCGAAGAAGCTTGTGATTGTTTAGGAGGACTCAGTCTGAAAGATGGGCGAGTAGTGGGACGGACATCCTCCTTCCTATGGGCTCATGCACCTTTATTGCAGGGAGTCAGATTGGTCATTCTGGAGCTTCACCACCACTGGCTCCACCCCTGCCGTCTCAGTTTCCCCTTCCCCTTCTTATAAATACCCGTTTCGCCTTTGTCTTTCAGGCTTGACTAATTATCCTTGTTTGTCCCTCTTTATTTGAATTCAGTCATGTGTTCTTGACTCCGTGGGCTGGGTTTAGGAGAATCATTCCGCCATTTGCCACTTAATTAAGTCAGGGTCAGGATCCATTGCTCAACACAGAGCAGAAAAGACAGAGCTCTAATAGAATTATAAAAGAGGCCTTTCTCTACTGTTAAAGCTGCCTTTATCGAGGTGGGATCTGCTAGGCAAATGAAAGGGGACACCAGCTCTGGACAGGAGCCCATTTCCACTTTCAACACAGTTAGCATTTTGATGTTTGCCCACAATTTCTTAGAGACAAAACAACAGGGGTGCACAATGTTGGATGTTTGGCAACGTCCAAGTTTGCCAACATTTTCAAGGTTATTCTTGTGAAGGACATACAAACTTTGTTTCTTTTGCTTTAAGGCAGAGATTCTCAGCTGTTTTAGCTTCAGGTCACCCAAGCATTTCCTTGTAAAAGTAATAGCCCAAACTTTGGAAAATTTAAAACCAATTTAATATTTAGTAAAAATATTTGCACCTGCATTGGCCTGTTATGCGACTGACATAATGACTGTCTTAACACTCTCCTCTGCCTTTACCAAATATTTTCTGTGGGCTGTTGCCTGGACGTACCAGTGAAATATGTTCCACAGATATATGAAACAGTCCATGTGGTGTGTCTGGTTGAAAAAAAATCCAAACTGGTTAAAATCTTTGGGAGAGCTCATGATTCCCAGCATATATATGCTATCTCCTCTGACAAGATTTGCATTGCAGAATAGCTGTAACCTGACTCCAGATGGACCAATTCAATAGTCACAAATCACTAATCCATCTCCAGTCTGCTCTGACTGGTTTACAGGTCCATGGTAAATGGTCAGAACAGTGTTGCTCTGTGTCATGTTGTCAACAACTCTGCATTTATTCTAACATCTATGTTTGCAATGGACTTGCTACTGCAACTTCAACTCATGATGAACAATAAGTTCAATGGCAGCTGCTAGTGCCACAAAGAGGGGGAGATGGAGAGGCCTTAGAGACAAATTCAGGCGTATCAGCATGCATTTTTTTTAGGTGTTTTGTCTACATGGACATGGGGTTTTTGGGTCCACGAAAAGCACATATCTGAAAACAGGTCCCAGAAAATGGGATCTGAAAATGACGGCCTTGCGTTTCAGTGTGGACAATGAATATGGATAGCTGCAGAGAGGATGACATCATAGCCCCATCTCTCTAATACCGTGTCACATTTGTGCTGCAGAAACTACTGAGCTTGTTATGGCTTTACAAAAAAAATCCACTGTTCCTCTATGACCACTGTGAGCAACAAAAGGACACAGAGAACAGTGTAAGCCAGAGTTTGTTAACATTTATCATAATGTATCTGTACGCTCCTTGTCTTGTTCTGTGGCTTTGGTGTATGACTGCAGCAGCATCACAGCGCCACTAACGGGCCTGGCATATGTACTACAGCATTTTCAGTGTTTTCATGTGGACTGACTCATTTCTTGAAACAATGCCATCTTTACAGAGAACTTTTTCTTTTTGTAAAATGTTTTCATCTCCATGTGGACAGGGCTTTCGTGACATAATTTTTTTTTGTTCACAGAGGTTATCTGTCACTTTGGGGTAGACATGTTTAACAACCTAAAGGGCATATAAAGCTAAAAAGATGCAATTTCTTTAATACTAGTGTATGTTTGTTAAATATATATTCCCCTGTCTGCCAGTATCAATTCAACTTTAAGCAAATAAAAAGCACAACATATTAATGTTAATGTGATGCTGAGAACATTAAGCCTCTCTATAATACACTGATGCACAGAGGTAAAACAAGACTCACCAGTAGGAGGTTACTTGAAGGAAAGTCTTTGCCACTCAAACCTGGCTTGTTTTTTTTTAGTAAAAGGGGCACAGGCATTTTTATTAGGAAGCCTGAGCTCCCCTCTGTCCCCTGAGCAACAGAGATATTTAGAACAAGTATGTGCTCAAAGCAGAGTGAGGAAATCAGAGTCTGCCTGGCCTTAACATGTGTGTATGTAAGAGTAACCATCAGTTCAATTTCCCAAATATCCCCCCATGCTGAGAAAACTCACTCTCCTCTCCCTCTCCACCTCCCACCCTCACTCTGTCCTGGCGCTTTGACATGCTAAATCTGCTGATTTTATTTTTCTTCCTCCTGCGGTGAGGAAGTGTCCTTTTCAAGGGTCTCAGTTTCCCCCCCGACTGTCTAAACTCTACCTCTGTTTGGATTGTTTTTCTTTTTCAAACAAAAGACAAGAGGCAGGATTAGGATTTCACTTCCTTTCACTCCCTGGCTTTTAAGTGTCAGGAATCTTTGAAAAACCACTGCCTGTGTTTTTTTTCCATAAAAGTTGACCACATTAAAAAGAAGTGCGGCTGGCTTTGAATCTCAGCATCAGCAGCGAGCAAGCGAGTTAGGCCTTTTCCTGACGTTTTTTTGGGGGCTGATTTGGTAGCGGAGGATAACAAAGTGTCCTCAGGGCTCCTTTCTGAGATGTTGACGTCCTCTTAATGGCTCTCCTCCTCAGCAGCCTTTTTGTTTCACGTCTTGGTGCTAACTTTCTGCCTCATTTAGCTCATATCAATTCACTGGGCTCCACAGAATCAGCATCTCATTCATGGTCCGGCTTTCTCGAACTAACTTTAGACAACAGCTTTTTAACCATGTTTGGGTTTTCCTTCTCTTAAAGACTGATGATTTTTGCCTGGAGGATCACAACTAGTTTAAAAGTTTAGTCGTACTTTATCCTCTTAAGTAGTAGGAAAAACTTGTTCTCAAAAGGTCCACCGGAAATAGGAGGGGAGGGCAGGACGGCCCCTTCCTGTTCTGAGCGCTCCTCTACTTCTAAGGCCAATTGATTTGCTAACAGGCTTGTCCACACATAATGACTGAGTAGGGATTGATGGAGGTCTTACACCATAAAACTCTGGGCCACTGCAATTGCCAGCCATTAGAGCTGTATTGTGTCTCACATAATACCCTCATTCTTAAGAAAAGGTTCTCTTATGGTGCAGCCGGGTAAAACACTCTTTCCCCTACAGTTTCTTTGAGGTCATAACACAAATGTTCCCATGTGCTTATCAACACAATTGCTTCTAAGACTATTTTAGAATATGGGTGAAATTACTTAACGAGCTTTGGGTGGTGTTTTGCAGTTAATCAATCTGTGCTGCAGTGCTGATAAAGACCTGAATGTCCTCCATCACATCTTAAACTCCTGTAGTTTGGTCGCCTGCCAGCCTCCTCAGTGTAAGACGGACTGCTCCACGGAGTGAGCCTGACAGCTGACATATGAGTCTGAAAATGGTTGCTGTCTGTGGTAGAGTTGGCTGCCTTCACACCTCGCCGCGAAGGTCGTAATAAAAGGGAGTGACTAATGTTGAACTGGTTTCTATTGTTAAAACTGCTGCTGTAATTGGAAATGTGCTACTCTGAGGTGTGCTCGGGGTCAGCTCATTGAATTATTAAAGAACATCTCTTCTTGTCAATCTCAATTGTTTTTTTTCCACAAAACTATTTTTATGTAATGAGATCACTAGGTATTTTGGGACTGGTAATATGTTCAAAGAACCAGGGCATTGTTTAGTAAAAAAAAGTTAATCCTTATTTTCTTATGGTTAGATTAAAGCTGATGAGCTCCAGCATTGCCTTGTATTTGTCTCAAGATCCCATTAAATGGCAAGGCAAGGAAAGTGTTTTATAAAGCATCATTCATACATTAAGTATTTCAAAGTCCTTTACAGAGTTAAAAAAAAAAAAAAATTCATAACATTATGAGATGTAAAAGATGTAAAAAAAAAAAAAAAAAAAAGCAGAATTAATACACTGAAATATGCCAAAATCACAGTTTTTGATACTGTATATATATTTACTAAAAGTTATTATTTCCAGCTGTTAGTCCATCACAAGATATGTTCCATTCCGTTTTCCTCAACGGATGCACAAAGCTCAAAAATGTCTTTAAAAATGTCTTTACAAATAGGTTAAATAAGGTTAAAACATCATATCTGCAAAATATTTTTCTCTGTTTGAATGTTTTCTTTACCACTTCAGATTATCTTTGTGGTGAAAGCAAACAAAGACACAGCTCAAGTGAGACCTTAACTTGTTTCAACATCAACTCTAACGTGGCTTTTACACCATAGCTTAAGATAGACCATACAAACAGCTAGTGCAGCAGGCTACAGATGTCTGTCCCCAGAGTCAGAACCAAGCATGAGGGAGAAGTGCTCAGTTGTTAGGCTCCAAAAATCTTGAACAAACTTTTAGACAATTGCAGGTCTGTAGATAGATCCTAGCCAATTTTATTCAATGTTGAGGACTCACCTGTTTGCAGATGACTTTTATAAAATAATTGAAGAAATATTTCACTTACTGTTTTCATTTCAACACTGCTTTGCTGCATTAAGGTTGTGTTTTCTTTTTTCTATGTTTACATCTTCATGCGGGTTTCATTGGTTGTTTTTTGGCTCAATAATGTCGCCTCGTGTTTTTATTTGCTTTGCAATTCTGTCACAACATTTTCAGTAAAGCAGAGATTGTCAAATACATTTGTACAAGGGGTAGTTTTTTTCTTGACAAACACTGCTGTCGTACTAATGAAAATAATGATGATATAAACACTTTGGTCTAAGATATTTTTCTTTACCTCTGCCAAAATGATTATCTTTTGCCATTAATTGTCTTTCTGTCTGTGAGTAAAATAACTCAAAAGTAATCAACGGATTTTAATGACATTTTCTGGAAGTGTTTTTCATGGCACAAGGAGGAACTTATCAGATTTTGGTAGTGACCCAAATAAGAATCCAGATCCAGGAATTTTTAAATGATCTGTCGACACTGCAAAACAAAGCAGTTCCCCACATTTTAGCTCATAACACAGCTAATAAATGCTTTGACAGACGTTTGTGCAATTTATTTCTTCTTTCTTTCATTTTTTGTAATATGTATATGGCTCAACCCTTAAAAGTGAGATCAGTCCTAATCCTCCATCCTGATGCTGCCCACATTGGGGCAATTGAGATACTTTGGCTACTACTTCTTTCTGGGTCTGTCATGTTGTCCATTGCTGGTTTGACTTAATAAACTTATTCAGACTGAGAATGTTGGCTAATAATGGCTGACAGATGGAGCAGTTGTTTTTTGGTGTTGCACCGAGAGCCACAACTAATTTTCCCTCCTCACATGTTCTGAATTTCATTACATTCTGGGAGCTGATTGGGAGGCCTGATTTGGCCCCGTTTTAGTCTTTGATTATGATGAAATATAATTTAATTGAATCTGACTCTGTGTGTACCTGCTCTTGAGCCCTGGTCCGTTGATAGTGAGTCCCATGGGAACCTTGTCACTCCAGTCCGCGTCCCCACTTCAACTTATCCGTGCAAACCTTCTCCTGTCTGTCACTCACCCACAAATCCAAACAACGACGTCTTTCTGCTCCTCTTATCGCGGTGGCTGACAGGGTCACAGGGTTACTGCCACACTGGGCATGCTCAGTCATTCATGTATTGATATTGATTTTTCTTCTTCTTTCTTATTTGGACAGTTTGTGTGTTAAAAGAGAATAAAACTGGGGTCAAGATGGAGAGCAGTAGATATGTAATTCTACCCAGCCTTTCCCTCAGTCGCTATTCTCAGCTGCAGACTGGACTGACGGAGCCCCATATCCCAGCATCCCTCCCTGGCTGCCATTCAGCCCCATCGATCTGACTCAGGGCCCAGCCACCCCGAGGGAGACCGGGGCTCAGAGACACATTGACTCTTTTGTGGAGGGGATCCACCAGTTCAGACTGACAGCAGACAGAGCTGATAAAAATACGTCCCCCTCCTTCCTGTATTGTCCGCAGCAGACATGCTGCTATGGATGTGTAACCTTTAGAAAGCTGGCCAGACTCTAACCGTCTCTCTGTCGACCGCAATCACTAAAAAGTGGAATACTGCCCAAAGCGTCACAGCCTTTGGCATTCTCTCATCTCTGTAGCCAATCTCGCTGTATTATTTCCCACTGTGATAGTGGAGGACAGTGGTTTTCCTTTGCTCTAATGGTTTATAAATGTCACTTCAAAGCAGTGTGTCTCCAAGGCCAATTACTATAATACTTCCCCTGTGTGTCTACATTGTATCTTTTGTAAATTGTGTCACTTAAAGTCACTGCCTCTAAATACTATGCAGAAAGTTCCCTAACTTGGATGTTAAATTACCAGTCATGTGTTTAACCCTGCCTGGCATGTGTTTTTCTCCTTCAGAGAGGAAAAGGAGCGCTGGATCCGAGCCAAGTATGAGCAGAAGTTGTTCCTTGTGGGACTGCCCAAGTCCGACGTGCCTCTGGGGC
Organism: Cetoscarus ocellatus; assembly: GCA_037902135.1. Taxonomy (NCBI): domain Eukaryota; kingdom Metazoa; phylum Chordata; class Actinopteri; order Labriformes; family Labridae; genus Cetoscarus; species Cetoscarus ocellatus. Next base: position 1,078,583 of record JBAMNC010000322.1, on the reverse strand, counting down.
AGCAGCTGCTTCGGGCAGTGGTGGAGGATGACCTGAGGTTGGTGGTGGTGCTGCTGGCTCACGGCACCAAGGAGGAGGTTAATGAGACTTATGGGGACGGAGACGGGCGCACCGCGCTGCACCTCTCCTGTGCCATGGCGAACGTGGTCATCACACAGCTGCTCATCTGGGTGAGTCAGTTCAAACAGAGGTGGATCAAGGTTATTTTAGTTGCTGTGGATGGGACTTTACCATAATCTCAGTTCTACAGCACTTGAATTTTCTGATGAATGAATGAATACCTTAGCTTTCATTCATTACAACTGTGGATTTACAGTAGAAAATTCTTCAGGAACGGACCTGCAGATGGCTCTCTAAGTTTTCTGTTTGCTCACCAGTACTTAAAAAGACGGACAATGTATCAGGGCCACTCTTGAAATTAAAAAGATTCCTCAATATTTGAGAAAAAAGGGGTTGAGGTTGAAAAGTCAAAAATTCACAGAATAAAATTACTTTTTTTTTTGTTTGAAAAGTCTTAAATATGACTTCAAAAACATCTGCCCAGTTTGCTGTATATCTTGATGGACAAACACCATTATCTTATCCTAATTAGAGTGTTGTTTTCTTCTTAGTAGCCCCATCGTAGTGCAATGCATTTTTAGAGTCTGGATGCTTATAATACTTTTATGAGTCTAAGACTGATGATGCTAAGACTTCAAGTATTTCTTTATTAGTAAGTCAAAGTAAAAAGTAAATTTTGATCAGGTTCTCAACTCCAGACATTTTATAAAAGGCAAATACCTCCATGTGGTATGATTGTCCTCTATTCAATAGGCTGTTTAATACTTTACTATCTCAATCTCAAAAATTCAAGTTTGGTTACCTGCAAATTGCTGCGTTTTTAACTCAAAACTTTTAAATTTTTGTATGAAAATGTATGGCTTCAGAGTGGTCCCTACAGACTGTCATAGAAAGCCCAATAATGGAAGAAATAATAAGTAATAAAGTTGTGAACATTCTTTTTACTTGTTTCTAAAACAACATGAGTAATGAAATGGAGCATTCACTTTCAAGAATGTCAGTGTGGATATGGCCTCGTTTGGTGGTTAAAAGTTTAGACTTTAAGTCAAATAATCACAAGCTGCATTTATTTAGTAAAGTCTACAGTATGAAGAAACATGTTGCTATACTCTCCCTCCATTGTATGTCCATTGTGTATACAGTCTTTGTCAGAGGGCTTCACTGTGCAGTGAAAGACTGAGTGGGTTTAATGAAAACTGACTCGCAGTTTAAGTTGTTGCACATCAAAGACACAGCATTTATCTAAAAGTGCCCATATAAATAACAATACAATTCACAGGGGTTAAAATATTGCAATATTGTTTTTTTCCAATATCGCTCAGCCCTACCATAAACCAAACACAATGAACAATGCTTTCTAAACTACTTTTTGAAAATATTGTTAAAAATCTCACCCAGGACTTTCCAATGTACTAAATAGATCGGTGTGTGTAAGTATGAATTTACATGACAACTTATTCAACTTTTCTGTTTTTGCATCAAAATGTGTTTGAAAATATGTTTAGATTTTGTCACTGTTTAAAAGACAACTATCAAGGGCTCTTTGCCGACCAGATTGAGGTTTTGAAAAATTCTGTTTGTAGTACATGAAGAGAAAAAAAATCAAGCAATTTATGTGAATAATACTGTTACTGCATTGTATATAAATGAAACTGATACTGATTAGTTCTGAAGATAAATAAGAAAACAGTTTCTTAATAGTGAACATTGAATCTCATCTACTAGACTGATGAAGTTGTTTTATTTTTTTTTAAATATATTTTTGTCTGCAGTAACTTGTCTGAATTTTTCGAATTTAAAACTGACACTTGTCATTTTCTTCCCTCAGTATGGAGTGGATGTGAAGAGCAGAGATGCTCGTGGTCAGACCCCGCTCTCTTACGCTCGGCGAGCCGGCAGCCAGGAGTGCGCCGACATCTTACTTCAGCACGGTTGTCCCAACGACTCAAGCAGCCTGACATCTGTGCCAACTCCTAACATGAGCCGCCGTAACCCCAACCCCAACATCAACAATAACAACGCTCAGTGTGAGCTCAACCGCAGCATCAGCATCATGTAGGAGCTGGGGAACAGCCACAAATAAACAAAAGAACCCCCTAAAACCTCCCACTGTTCATTCCCAGTATATTCGCTCCTCTGTTTCACACTGTGTAACCCAGAATCAGCACCAATGCTGAGACACCAGGAGGGATGGACACTTCGTTTATACTCCACTAGGCCTAAAAAAAATGAGGCATTTGGAGTTCGGACGCTGTAGATCTTTTGTTTTATATTATTTTGTATGTGTTTTGTGTGTAAAAGTCATTCAATCTTGGTCTGAGATGATCATGATCAGCTTTAAGCTTTCTGTTTTTTAAGCGTCAACCAAACAAATGACTCACTTCGGCGTTCATACCTTCCCTACAAGAAGCATTTCCTTAATGCCTTCAACATTTCCTTTTATGTCTTCCCTGTCTGCGACATGAACCGACTTTGTAATGAGCGTGAATGAAAAACTTCTTTTAAATTTTCTAAGCTGGAGCATAATAACATAAAAACTGTGAGGAATAGTTTTACAAGTGACAAAACAATGATGTGGGAAAGAAAGTAAATCTTCCATGATATCAGTGGCTGTTACAGCTTTAGTAATGATGCATGTCTTCAACACAGCCATCAAACTCTTGGCACACTATCCGTATACAAAGGCAAAGCAATTATACTTGAAGAGTTCAAATGATTTAGATAGTTAATTTAGGGAAAATGGGCTCAGAAGATCATCATAAAGGAGTTGATTGCAGAATTCCTGTCTGGTAAAAGTGAGTCATTTCCTTATCGTGATCCTCCAGAGAAAAGTGTCCGTGACTACAAAGGAATTGAGAGTCCGAATGTTTTATGACCATTGAGCCACACAGCTTTGTAATGGGGCCTCTTCAATCAGAATTCATTCAAATTTAGACGTTTGATTGAAGCTGTGAAATTGTACCATTATGATGTCTTTGTCGGAGTCATTTTCCAATTGACTAGACTGTCTTGATAATTGTTTGATGTGCACTGACACAGTTTCAAACCATAAGCTTAGTAGGAATCCTTTTTTGAAAGCGGTACTCTTGGGAGCATTTCCTCTTTTGTTGCTGTGAATTATGTATATGGTGCTGTGTGTGTGCATCCATACATAAATGTGCGATTTGCGTGTGCTTATGTCGTGGCCTGTAACTGTGCAGCAGAGAGATAACCTGGGTGTTTGTGATCATAAACTTTGGAGAGATGAGAGAAGAACCCACAGTGAATATCGGGGAAATAACTGTGTTTTCATGTACAGACCTCTGTAAAAAGTAGTTCTTGTTCCTTCACCTTAATCCTTTTAAGAAAAGTACGGACTAACTGTTATGTTAAGGGTATAAAAAAACTTTTCCTTCAACCTGTGTGCCCTTCCTTGTCCGGAGATCCTGTCAGCCTAAAAGCAGGGAGCTAACAAAATACATGCAAGTGACTGAAGAAAAAGCACTAAGGGATTAAAACAAGCAAGGAGGGTTATAGAGGGAATTATATTAAGTTTAAGTAACTCTCTTTGCTTTGATAAAAATGTACAGTATTACACAGACAAGATAAGCCAATACATTTGTATAGTAAAATAGGACTTTAGCAGGTAATGAATTCAGGTGGAGTTGGCACTATGTCTACAGTGTATTTTCCCTTTTGTTCAACTGCCATATTTAAGCTTTTAAATGTCCTGATTTTTATGGGTTTACAAAGGCAGGATGTATGTTTACACAGCAAGTTTTGAACTTGGTACCTTATTTTGATGTTTCTTTACAGTATTTCTATTTTCATATCCTACTATGGATGAACTTGAGTTGTATAAATCCAGGGGATAGCAGCACACAGCAAAACTACAAAACTTAAATCCAAGCAGCTGATTTTGTCTAATATCCATTCAAAATATGTGACATTATTTTAAGCTAAAATCACACAGAAATTCCAAATAAACATCTTATTTTGAGATACATAAAAAGCTAAAAAAATGAAGCATGAACTGATACTAATAAACCTTAAAAATCTGCTAATGGAGCAAGCAAATTTAACTTGTAAAGATGTACCTACTAAATTAAATAATACTCCCCATTTCAAGGTACTTTACCTATTTTCTGCCATATCTTTAAAAAAGGTGTCAATTTTGGCTTTCTAGATAGCTATTAGCTGGTATGAGATGTTTTTGACCAGTAATTAGACAAATATCTCTGGTTAGATTGGATATTTTGTTGTGTATCATAAAGGAATTTTGGGGGAATATGCTTATTTGCTGTCTTGATTGGTACCACTCTTATTTTTGCATTACAGACAGTGAGCAGGTGACTCACTTATGCTAACTGCACTGTTAGCATAAAAACACAAAATGTAATTTTTAGATTTACTTTTTTTAAACAAACAAACTTGATAATGTGACATGTTTTAAATTTAGATGCATTGTGTTTGAACTTTTCTGACTTCTGATATTAAGCTTGCATAGGCAAACCACTTCCTGGCTCCACGACTGTTCTTAATAATAGTCGGGGCAGCTGTGTACCTATTCCCTAAATGTGTCAAGTTCAATATCTACTAGTTATTTTACAAAAAAACAAACACACCCTTTCAGCCACAAATTCAAAATCTGCTTCTTTAACTATGACCAGTCATTACTGATAGAGCACTGGTGGTTAGCCTAGCACAGCAAACTGTTAGCGAGACACTGCAAACAGGGAACGCCCTCTGATAACACAAACTGCAATTTTAGTGTTATTTTTTTCCTTCTAAATCGATAAATAAAATAAAATAAAAAGCCAAAATTATTCTGAACCTCCTGGGGGCATTGCTTGCTGTGTCACACTAACCAAAAAAGACTAACTTCCTTTTGGCTCTGCCGCCTTACTGAACAGTCATGAGAAGGTTTGAACCCGATTTTTTCTAAGCTGAAAAAAAATGTCACTCAAAAACACAAAAAATGTCTTCCATGCTATATTGATGGTGATCATGCTCACTTCTGCATGTAACAAAAGGAATACGGGTGGTTAGCCTAGCCTTGCAAACCGTTAGCATAATCCTAAATGTTAAGAAATGTAATTTCTCTTGCATTTTACATATGGTTTTCTTCAAATTTAAATAATATATTTTGTAATTTTTTAGGCACAAACATTGTTTTAAAACTCAAATAGCGGGCTAACAACGTATGTTCTACAATCTATCAATATGGATGCAAAATTAAGCTAACCTCCAGCTTTTGCCACTCTGGCAGTCATGAAAGTGTTTTGTGTTCTCCCAAACTAGAAACATTTCTCCCTTAACTTTTAAGCACAGTTTAGCAAAATGTCAATGTGACCATCTTTGAAAACAAACTAAATGTTTTTTAAATTTAAAACAAACAAACGAGATATCAGTTTGATTTTTAGGTTTAAGGATTATTATCTGTCTGAGAGGAGGGTTAACAGTGTCAGCCTTTTTCAAATCATTATGCTAACTAAACTGAGCTTATCTTGCTCTACCACCATACTTCTCAGCCACCAGAGTGGTGTCAATCTTGTCCTCTATCAAGCAGACAGAAAGCAAACAAGTATATCCCCCAAATCTAAAGACTTCTTGTGTGCCACATGTTCATCCATGCTAGCTTTATGTTTACTTGTACTGTACAATGGTACTGGCCTTATTTCTGACTTCTACTTGACCAACTACATTTCAGTGTCCAATAAGATCACTGAGAGGACTCTAATGTGTATAGTGATTACCTGAACCCTTATTTACATACTGTAGATGCTGAAAAACACTAGAGACCTGCCTGTTATTCCCCATATCCAAACATGAAGTGTACATATTAGGTTAATGCTTTTATCTGAAAACGAGCTCCTCCTAGAAAAAAAAAAAACTGTGTTAGGTCAGCAGTCTTTTTGACCCCATGAACCATATTTTTTGTAATTTTTGTTTCTCTTCATGTTCTCAAGGTACTTTCAGTTTGGTCTTGACATTAACTTGACCATCTTTGGTACTTGTGTATAATGATGTACATTTGACATATTTATAATGCAGTATGTAAATATATTTTGTTTAATGTTTTTTTTCCAAGTTAATTTTCCTATTGTTATTTCTTTTACGTTCAGAACGTGAAACAAAGCAAAAGCTAAAGAGTAAACTTGTTGTATGCTTGGATGCTTGGCTGACTGTTGACCTATTAATAAACACTTAAATAAAACGATGTAGCCTTTCCCTGCATTTAGGGAAATCGACACATTTGTCTTGTCCACGTGTTGTTTAATCATTGTTCATCACGCTCCTGTTGCTTCTGCTGATGCCAAGCTGACAAGGTGAGACTCTCCTTCAAACTAAAGTCTCACTCTCACTGCAACATCCGCTGCCATTTCATGTTTTTCCCTTTTTTTGTTCCACCATCAAACATCGACAAGATTTTCATCAGCACTGGACGAAACTCACTCCTGTAACTCCAAAGACAGCTGTGCCAGTGTGAAGGTAAGTTAAGCAGCAACCTTTCCACTTCCTGCTTTTGGGATCCCCCCTCCTCTCCACAGTTGCAGAAAGGGGATTAAGATAAAGAGTCAGGCTTAGTGTCAGGCAGCACAACACGGTGGGGAAAAGTGAAAGGTCTCAGTGTTCAGAGGAGTCAAGCCCTCACTAATCCACTTCTTAGTTCCTGCTAATCTTGTCTCAGCATATCTTCATCCCCTTCCTCTCACTGTAGGCCACCATTGTCTGGGCTTTATCACCTGGTTTATCTTCACTGTTTCCTCTTCCTCTCTTCATGCTGGCTGGACATGGAGCCACAGTAAACCCAGTCACGCTAAAAGACTCTGTAAACCTATTTTTACATTAGCATACTGTTAGCTTCCTTACTAGCAGCGAAATCAAACAAGAACTAACTCATTTAAAGGGGTAAACCCTTGGATGTTCTAGTGACTGGACACTACACTCCTCCATTGGGGGGTCAGAATGACAGTGTGTTGTATTTCGTATGTTATTTTATAAGTAAGTAAAGATGGTTTATATAACACCTTTCAAGAGCAAAGGTCAAAAATGCTAAATAATAAGTGATCAATAAAAGACACCGAATACAAGTAATTGAAGTGCTTCAAGAGCACAAACCTCCGCCAATGCATTTCCAACATTGATGGGCAAGTTATTGTCAAAAATGTGGGCTTCTGTCACTGTTAACAAATCATGGCAAAAATTCCTGGATCCACATCCAGATTTGGATCACCACCAAAATCTAATCAATTGGTTCTTGGCCTATTTCTGACATCCTGAAAATTTAATCAAATTATGTACATCCCTTTTTAAGTTTTCCTGTTCACGCACTAACAAAAAAACCAAACTAAAGCCGTCGAAAACATAATAATAGAGGGGTAATAATATAAATATCAAACAAAGCCAAGTCTTCACCGATGAGAGTCTTCAACTGCAGTACTTTTTCTCTCTTATTTTCTCAATGGTTTGATGATGACACATCATTTAGTATATGTTGTCACATTTTCCTGCCCCTATCAAAATAAATTTGAAATGATTGGATCAGAATGTGCTGAGGGATGATTGGTCACCACTGAGAAATCACTTTAAACCACATCCTCAAATAGACATTTTGATGCACATTACTTTAATTTTATTTTTTTCTTTTACTATAAATTGAGACAGACTTTTAAATGAACATTGTGTATTTGGACACAATTATAAAGGTAAACAAAACTGTAATAAAGTGATATGTGAGCTTCTTGTAACATCATACTCAAACTGTACATTTAGCATTAGTATATTACCATCTTTAAGCCAGTCTGGCAAAGTTTTTTTTTTCGCAAAAAGTCATTGATTAACATACAGTTCGCTGCTAGTAAAGATCCATATTACTTTAATTTATGCTGTATTCATGAATCTGATTGATTGCAGGTTAAAAAAAATCTGGTCAGGGTTTCAAGAAACTTAGTAAAATGGTAAGGGAATGCCCTGTAAATTTTGGGTCACTTCCAAATTCCAATCATAAAGATGTTATTGGGCCGTCCAATAGCATTGAAGCTATAATCTGCACCTCATGTACAGAGGCTCAAAGAGTCCTCTGAGTGGGTGGTGCAGGTTCAGCTCACAAACAGATGCTACTTAGATGCTTGGCACCTTACTGCATGTCATTCCCCACTCTCCACCCACATACAAACTCTATCTACTACCCTCTGAAATAAATACAGTCATAAAGGTCCCAAAGTCTTGAAAAAGATAGATAATAAACATGCAATTAAAAGTTGATGATGTTCCAAAACAATAAATATTAACCTGGATGAATTTGAATGAGATATAGACACCTAGTAAATTTGTTTTGAAGCCTCTGAAAGTGACCAACAACCTTTTTAGCATTGAGTGTAGCCATCGTTGATAAATACTGGACTTTGGAAAGATAAAGTGTTCAGTGAGAAAACCCACTTCCTGATTATGCCATAAAGTGCCTTAACACCCTGCTGATCCCTCATGTAACCTACAGTACCATATGACTCTGAGCAACCATCACATCCTAAACTTTGGTTTTGGCTAGCTTGGAGAGTCGCTCACTCGTCAATGGGAAGGTTGAGGATTGGGGCCCAGCTCCAATCGTCACATGAAGAAGTGTCCTTGAGCAAGACACTTAACTCCAAATTGCTTCCACTGCTTTGTCAGTGGTATGTGAATAGATATGAAAGAGCATGAATGTGATTAGCTGATATGTATGGACTACTTAACTAGCAACCTCAACGATTAGCGAGTAGACATGAGTGTGAATGGGTATGACTATAAATTCTCGGATAGATTAGAGAGGCGCCATTCAAGCTCAAGTCAGTTTATCATTTAGCAAACTGCAATGCAGACTTTGATAGACTAGGGTTAATTTATGCATGCTTGCCAGAAACTATCAATGCAGATACAATTTTACTAGTACTGACCAGCGCAATCTAAGCAACTTTGCCACTCTAAACAACTATCAAAGTTGAATGGTTGCAGATGGGTTATGAGATGTACTGCCTAGATTGTTTTCTGCCTATTTTATTCTGTACAGCATGTTTTCCTGCATACAGTAAATACCAACTGAAGGTTTTGTGAATGATACCGTCCATGCTACAAATTGTAACAGAAAACTCCTAATACTGAGATACACAAATGTACACTCACTGGACTCTGTTTAAGGTACATGTTGCTAGTACAGGGTTGAACACATTTGCCTTCAGAACTGCCCAAATTCCTCATGGCTAATGGTGCGTTCCAATTGATCTTGAAGCTGGGATAGTCTGAGTTACAAATTAGAAAACATCACTGGGAGCGCCCCCTTTGGTTTGAATGTCCCACTTCAAAGTACGACGTCCCTCAGCTACCCTGACTTTACCAGCTTGTAACTGGAATGCATCCAGCTGGGATGCGACGCAATTCCCACTCCCCTCCTCCCATTTTTGAGGTAAATGGAACGCACCAATTGATTCAAAGAGATGCTGGGAACAGTCCTCAGAGATTTTGGTCCATATTGACATGATAGCATCACACAGTGCCTGCATATTTGTCAGCTGCATATCCGTGATGCTAATCTCCTGTTCCACCTCATCCCAAAGTTGCTCCACTGGATAAGATCTGGTGACTGTGGAGGCCACTGAAGTACAGTGAGCTGATTTTAAAATTCAAGAAAACAGCTTCAGATGATCTGAGCTTTGTGACATGGTGTGCTAGCCTCCTAAAAGTAGCCATTAGATGACGGGTACACTATGATCATACAGGGATGGACAACAACTCTCAGGCAGGCTGTGTCATTTAAACATTGCTTAGTTGGTACTTGGAGGCCCAAAGTCTGCCAAGAAAGTACACCACCAACATGATGCTGAATTGTTGCTACATGCCAGGATGTGTAACGTGTCCACTTTGGGACACAATGTGCTATGTGTAATCTCTCTTGAGGACATAGGGATTGACTATGGCACAAACTACTGTAGAGTTTATGAGTTTTTTTTTTCTCTTATTAGACATGAGAAGTAAACTATTTTCAGATCAAATCTTGATGATACTTGCGTTTTCGGGAGCTTTATATTTAATGGTTCAAAGGTATGCTCAAATAAAACTGAACCCAATCACTGTTGCTACACCTTTCTTGAAAAATATGGCCAAAAGATAAAGTCCTGTCATTTCTACCCATGTCCCCACACTTCAGCAGACCCCAGCCACTCATGTTTGTTGTGTTGATCCTGTAGCATTTGCTCACACGGCTGCTGTGTGTTTTGATATTTCATCAGGGCCTGCTAAACAGTGAGGAGGGCTCTCTGCCGCCCACCTCCTCTCAGACAAATTGCCTCCAAGATTGCAGAGGTGGGTCTGAGGCTGATGGATGGCTACACAAAGACCTGACGAGAGCATATTTGCAAACATTAAAACCATATTTTCATAAACATGTAGGAGCTGCTGGGGCCACTTTAACAGACGTGTCGGGTCGTTACATAAATGTTACTTTAAGGTGCTCTGTCTCACATGCTCGTGTCTTGATTTGGAGAGGTTACAGTTGCCCCATGTTTTTTTCCTCCCTCCCCTCACCCTTTTAACCTCTTTAAGCAGTAATTACATCCACACTGCTCCCTCTGTCTGACCACCTCTCCCTGCAGACATGAACATCCATTTATCAATTTCAGCTCTATCATGTCTGACCAGTACATCCATGTTGCCCCCTGCCCTCTCTGACTGACCCAAACTCATGTCTTCTCTCTTTAATTTCATATCCTTGAACCCTTGGCTCATCAGACTGTCTCAGCTCATCTCTGCCTCTTTTTCCTCTCATCCTCTCTCCTTTCTCCTCCTCCTCTCTCTTCTTCTGTCTTACATAAACACTCCCTTCCCATCCCTTTCTCCCATTCTCCCCTTCCTCTCTCCTCACTCCCCTCTTCCCCGTTGGCTTTCGCCTGCGTTTCTCTGTTAATTTGCCTGAGAATGCATTAGCTGTAATGAAGGCTGAGGGCCGAGGGAATCCTCCAGGGTTCCATTAATCATCCCCCCTCAGACAGGCAACCTTGATTACAAGTGGCAAGAAATTCATTAGAGCCGGGCCTCTGACAACTCTTATCTCCGCCACTAGATCTGACTCATTAGGCAGCCAAATTAAAGCTATGATGGCCCTGATGAAACTCATCGCTTGTTTATCTTGTGCGATTTGATGCATCTGCCCATACATCACTGTAGCCGCCGCCGTCCAGACCCTCCCAGGAAGTCAAACTTGCAGTTGGTGCTAAGCGGACTGCTTGCACAGAAACAGGAGATAATAAGGTCCATCACTTCCTTTTTTCTGCTCTCTGTTTCCTCTTCTCTCTTCGGATTGGGATGTGGGAATGATTTCATATGTGTGCTGAAGAGGATTAAGATGTTTTGAAATAGGGTTTAATCAGACTAACAGCAGAATGATGCAAATCTGGCTTGAGTTGTTTGTAAGACTATTTAATTTTTCCAAACCTACAAAGGTATGTGTAGTTCAATTGAATTATTTTTTTTGTTCATCAAGCTTAAAATGATAAAAAAAAAAAAAAGACAAGAAGAGAACACCAGAGGTATTCAGATTAAAATAAAGCAACACTACAAAGCATACAATAAAATATCAGTGCATGGCTCTTTTAACCCAGCTGCAGCTCTTTAAAGTCCTACTTTGGAAGAAACAAAACAAAATGAAACCTTCAACTTTTGATTCAAGCAAAAATATTTACATCAACTCGAAAGCTGCTGCCGCGAGCAGCATACACTCACCAAATATTGTCTGCTGCTGGACAGTCAGCCCCCACTCAAAGTAGACATGGTAAGCCCTCCCAAACTTAGAGAAGGTCACTGTTAAAAAATAGTAACCTAATGTAGAAATCTGTGGTGGATGGATGTTTGTTCGCCAACTAAATAAAGCATCCTAATTCTACTTTCTGTTCAACGCTGGCTCAGTAAAATGACTATATAGAGAATTTAAAGAAAATGTTACAGGTACGTGTTTAAATGCTGTGTCAATAAATAGTGAAAAGAAAATTTAGGTTTTGGCAAGAAATTTGAATGCAGCTGTCAGATTCAGAAATTTTCTTCCCCAATTTACATAGACTTGATAATTCAGTTGGACTTGGGAAGTGTTTGACATTTTACATGCTCTTCTCAGCTTCTACAAGCTCGCTTAAAATGTAGTGTTGTCTCATCTTTTAAAAAATTTAGAAAAGGATCCATCTTGTTATCAAGGACTTGGATTTTTAATAAGTATTAATAAAGATTCAGTATCAGTGAACATAAATTATCCTCATCTATCATTGCACAAAACATCATGCTTTTAATTCCTTAACAGGCCACAGGTTTCATCCATATCCCTTCTTCTAAATGCAAATCGTCAAGAGCAAAGAGAGGCTCTTTTATGATGGAAGCTCTTGCAAAGTGGCTCCAGTGTGGGTCAAGGTTAAAGCAACTCTGCCTCAGTGTGTGCATGTGTGTGTCATGATGTGCTAAAGGTCCTAAAGTGTTTACTATTCCCAGGTCAGCTTTAAATAAGAGGGAGAAAGAAAAAAAAAAAACTTACAACAGCAAAATATAGCACACATTTATGACATCATGATGCTTTGAATGAGATATTAATATATAAAATAAATCATGTTTTATAATGAACTTGACACTGAGTTATGAAACATGTTGATGTTTACAGACAAAATTTAGTTAAACAGCCCCCTGTTGTAAAGGATCACCAAACTAACTGAGTCCTATCACAGGTCAGCCAATTCTTAAATATCTTTTAACATAATTTAAAGGATATTTGTGTATTTTACATAAGATAGCAGTATAAACACTCATATGTTTATATATTTTGATTCCTATTTAAAAGCCCACCTTTAAATATCTGTGAATGTCAGATCTCGGACTATTATGTTACTGTTTGAGGTGTTTTTAGAAAGAAAGTAATGCCAAATTTAATTTTTAACACAGTTTTAATACATCTTAATAATAGAACTACAATTGAGAGAATAAGTTTAAGTTAGAATAGTCCCATGCATGAACAGGACCGTCTTTACAACAAAGTCATGAAGTCTGAGCAGTGACTTTTTTTGTGTTTTAAATGAGATAGAAATGTAAAAAAAAATCATTTTAAAAATAAATTCATTCTTAGTTACAAGAGAAGCTCTATTTAAAGTAAACATTTATTTAAATAACCCAATGCATATGTATAAGAATTCCATATTACTCATAACCATGACCCTACAGTGTCCAAGCTGTGACAATCGTTGTGTCTTCAGTAAGACAGTGGTATTAAAATCACACAGTTCATCATATATGTGACGATAGAAACTACATTTAAAAAAAAAGATTCATGGAAATGTCCCATGTTTTCAGGATCTATGATTAGAACAGTCATGAGTCCGGTGTCTAATCTGTGTCAGTTTTTGGTTTATGATTTAATAGCTCGAAAATCCTACCTTTATTTCTCACAGATTTCTTAACAACTAATAAAAGAAACAAACTATAAAAGAAAAAGTTAACCTTGATGATGCATACATGCACAAGGTATCCATAAGAACAATAATGACCCTTGTGCCAAAGCTGTGTCAATATTTGACAATCATCATATTAAAAATCCAATTTTTGCTAATTGTTTTGTTTCCAAATGAAAAACGTAAGTAGCAAAATATTGAAAAGAGGCTGCACGAAATAGCAACACGCATGTAGGATCTCTATTATTACAATAATCATAACCCTGCTGTCTGAGCTGTGTCATGTCTCCTCATCACCCCCACTTCTCCCTTCATAAACTCTCAAATAGCCATTTGCTCTCTGACACTGTGTCGAGGAATTGACCGCCTATATTAGTCAGCTGTGTGGTGGACTTCATAAAAACTTCCACTGACTGCTCCCTCACACCATCAACACCCTCTCAATCCCCATCCAAGTGACACAGTCTTGATGTATGAGGTGGACAGAGGAATAAACTTCACTACTCATGGTCACCCAGGTCATCGGATGTGTGTTCACACTCTGAGGTCAAAATTATTTTCAGTGTGCACCCAGAGGGGAATTTAGAGGAGATCCCAACTTTGCTTAATTTAGTTAAAGCACTCCTAATATTAGGGCTCAGCAGTTTTACAAATTTGATGTTTGTTGTATATTTTAGAAAACAAAAATACTAAAGTATTATTTTATCAATGTCAGGGTGCAGAGGTTATATATTATCACCTTCATAAATAGAAAAAGGGGTTTCTCATGCAAAAATTACTGTATATTTCTGCTGTGGTAGTATTCATTTTAGACTACTTTACATTACAGAAATGTTGTCTAAGCTTTGGGTATTATTGACCTATAAAGAAGCCATGATAGAACAAAACATAGAGATAATTGCAACACATCCTGCACTTAAAACTTTACTAATTCAAAAGTTTAATGGTCTAAGCATAAAGGGTGCGACAGTGAGTATAAAAAAGGTTTAGAAGAAATGTGCATCTTACTCAAAAAGTTTGTTTAGGAGGGAGACTGAAAACTTGCAAGTAACTTTACATGTTGAGTCCATGAGAGAACCTGCATTTTCTGCACCATTACACCATAATTTGGCTAAAAGTGAGAACAGGCCAGGTTACTTCAATAAAATATTCATACTAATTAAATATAATTATACCTCAACAGGTGCTACTGCATTAGGCTTTAACAAGGCTCCAGGCCTGCAGTCTATTTTGGAAAAACTAATCAGTTTCTCTAATTGAGCTGAGCTGCAGTCATTCCAGTATGAGCTTTCTCTGGAAACACTTCAGAGAAACCATATGAACTCAGAGAGAAGCATGCATATATGAAAGTTATGTCATGAAAACACAAAGAAATGTCTCAGCCTTTTCCGGTAAGCGGAGAGCTGTGGTCAGGCTGTGGATTTGTAGAATCTGATTGTGCCACTCCAAAAATTTTTCCATGAGATTTCAGTTTTTAAATTGGTCTGAGAGAAGTACTTTCTCCTTTATTTCCCAGCTGAATACAAATTATTTTTGTCAACATTAGGAAATTATTAGATCAGGCTTTTTTAATTGAGGCATCTGTTGCCTGCTCATTTTGATCAAATTAATTAACTATACTATCATTAAAATAGGGTTGGTTTCTTAAAATGGTCAGAATATGTCAAAACATTCAAGTTTCTAAGATAATCTGATGTTGAATGATATTCACTTCGAAAAAAATAAAATCTGTTTCAGTAGTGTGTTGTATCCATGAGTTTATATATGACAGTATAATCGAGAAACAGCAATATGACATTCTCTTCATGGATTTTAAGACTTTAGTTTCACCGATATTTTTCTTGAAGAGATTTAAATACTCAATTTTAAAATATAAAGTCTTTGTAAATTAGGGCCTTTGTGGGTTTGCTTTCCCTCAGCAGTGACTTACAGGTAACTTCATCAAAGTATGATGAATGTATCCCATCTAATAACTAGCCGTTATTCCAACTGGGACAACAGTGCCTCCAGAAATACATATCAATCTCTGTAGTGTTTTTATCATTCATTTACCTTTCTTTTTATTCTAAGGGAAAAGGCAATCATTTCTCGCACTTCACGATAGCAACGAAAAAGATGTTACGACGTCACATGAGACGTCAAACGATTAAGCAACTATAAAAGCTGCTTCACGGAAACACTTAAAAAAATATTGTAAAAACAAAGTCAATAACTTTTAATTTTATTAAAACGTTACAAAATTTGTCTATTTCATTTTATTAAATTTCGTTCACTTTGAACTATGACTTGGGGTTTCAGCCTTTTTTAACCACACAGGCCCCATATTTATAATTTTAACAGTTTTTCCAGTATTTACTCACGAACAATTCCACATTCCTGTGTTTTCTTATAAATAAAAATTCAATCTGGATTCCAACTTTCGTATAAAGCGATTTATTAGGTCAATATACTTTACACTTGTCCCTTGTTTGGTCATTTTTTTCCTTCACATCTCTTAGCTTCTTCTCCACGTATCAGCTGAGAGTCCTCGAGGCTCCAACAAAAAGTAAAACCGTCTTAACATGCAAAATGTGCGCAACATATTTTACGAAAACACAAAAACAAAAAAAACCAGCTTCACCAAAGGACATGCACAACAGAACGTTTGGCCCTACATATAAATACTTAAAAAAATCTTTACAGTCTCGTCTCATAGTGCCCTTTTTTACCCATTTATATTTACATATTCACAGAAAAATAAATAAAACAAAAGCCGAAAGATTCATCCTCTTGTCTGTTTTCAGCCAAAATAATCGTCTGCTCCTCCTGTTTGTGCTTCATGCGTTCATCATGTAAGTGTTTTTATTTTTTCAGTATTTGTGGTTTCTGAGTTCACGGCCTGGTCCCTTGCTCTATTTGTTGGTGCTGACTCCTCACAGCGAACCTGTTGACGTGCACCGGGATGGGGACCACTATTTTGGGGTTTCTCACCGGCTCTCCTGATCGGTTGTTGACGTTTCCAGCTTTGATCCGTTTCCACTTGGCCCTGCGGTTCTGAAACCAGATCTTCACCTGCACCTCGCTCAGTTTGAGGGCGTGTGCGATCTGCGAGCGTTCAGTCAGAGAGAGGTACTTTTTACAGTGAAACTCTTTCTCCAGTTCCAGCAGCTGCTCGCTCGTAAAAGCTGTTCGTCTCCTCCGGCTCTTCCCCGCCGAGCTGCCGGGGGGTAACGCCTCCTGAGAGCCGCCTTTCAGTTTGCTCTTCTGGGACAGGGAGCCTCCGCAGTTGTTCCCGTCCGAGAAACTTTCGTTCTCGCTGTCTGCGGAGCTGTCCTCCCGGTCACTGCAGGCAGTGTCTGCGGACTTCAGGTCCAGCTTCTCGTCATCTGAGCTGTACAGTTTGGTCTCACCTGAAATATGGAGGGAGGGGGGGAAAGAAACATGAATTCACTTTAAATGAGCCTGGAGGCCAAAAGCGAGCATTACGCAATGTTCACAATTACGCACATCAATCACGAACCCCTTTCAGCAGGTTGTTACAGATGATGGCATTGAAAATAAAAGAGAGATAGAAACAATATTTCTCCTTACAGACAGCACTGTTAACCAAAATAATTGACCTATAAAGGGTGAAACGTGCAGGTTTTGTTTAAACGCCACACTGTTAATTTCCTCTCTCAACAAAACAGCCAAGCCAAAAATATCGTAAAATAAAGTTTATTAAGAACAGATTATTTCTGAATAATGCGGTATGCAATATGCGATATTTGTTTTTGAAATGCTTGTTCACATTTATTTCAACCACAGTGTAACACCCAAACGCGCTGGGGAATTAGAACACAGCTAAAAAATATAAAAACACAAAAAAGATGCTTTCCAGTCATAAATATAAATGAATTAAACCATTAAATAACCACCTAATAAGACCTGCTCTTAATAAGAAAGCACCTTTGACTACACGTTTAGTTGTCATCGGTTCGTATTCGAAATAATTCGGCCAAAATTAATGACAAAAACATTTTCCGTCCCCCTAAAATGAGACCAAGTTGATACAAGAGCTAGTATTTTACCCTGATTTCTGAGACTTTTACGCATTTTTACGCACAGTTGTCACTTACGACGCACCACTCTTCAGGTTTCAAATAGTTACAATCCATTAAATCGGCAAACCTTGAAATTTCAAAATGTAATACATCTTGTGATATTTTCTTATAATGATCCCAAAGAAGGTCATTCCACATTTTCATCCTTTACGCACAGTGATAACTTTTTACGCAAAGTCTCCAAGTTTTAAAGAGAACATAGAACGATCAAACGAACCCTAGACAACCTGTAATTTTCTGTACCTGAAATAATCAAGAACAAGCATGAACATTTTATACTGTTCAACACTTTTACGCACTGAGTAACATATTACGCAAAGAGGCCAAGCTTACCTGATATAGTTTGAAAAGTTTCTGAGAAGTTGTGCAGCTCGGAGCTCTTGTCCCGGCCGTGCAGCTCCTCAGAGTGCGGACTCTCCTGCCTCCTCGCCCCAGGATCCACTGCGCTCAGACGCGGGCCCGGGAGCTCCTGCGGTGGGTAAAAACTGTCCGGCGGATCAGAGAAACTTGGCATCGTGGTGGTGAGCGCGACCATGGACGGCACCCCCTGTCCTAGACTGGCACAGAACGTGTTCGTGAGGCGTCCGGCAAAAGAAGCCAAAGGTGCCAGAGGAGGGATCCCGGATGATAAGGGCGAGTGGGATAAAGCTTGTGGGATCACCAGAGGTCTGTACGGCATGAACATTGGGTAGCCCGTGTAGAGCAGGTGTCCCGGTCTGGGCTGAGGGGTCCCAATGAGAGAGTCGATTGAGAACGCTGTCCCTTGGCCGCCTGGTCTCTGCATCTTGGAGGCAAAGACTTATTTTGGGGGATGAAACTTGAAAAAACAGGTGTCCTTTCCCCCTCTGCGATGCGTTAAAGTTTCAGCGCAAAGAAGGAGCGGAGAGAAAGTAGATCCTCCGCCTTGTTGTCATCCCTGGAAGTGAGTGAACTGCTTCTTCTTCTGCGCGCTCTATCTCTCTTACTGCGCTTTGTTGTTAGCCCTGCCGCTACCTTTTCGCTCTTATTTGTCACACACTGAGACATAAACACACGCTCTCTCTATCTATCTACCAACTCCTCCCTCCGTGTGTGTGTGAGAGAGTGTGTGAGGAGAGAGAGAGAGAGAGAGAAGGAGAGAGAGGGCGAGAGCGCATTGGTTATCATCTGCAATAGAAGAGGAATGAAAAGGGGGTGTTTCCCTGGGGGCTCATCCATCTTCCTCAAATTACGCTTCATTTCCTTATTCAGCCTCTGACTTTTTGGCCGTCTTGAGAGGCGGTAGTTTCCCAGTGGAGACCAAATAGACGGGTCCCCCTCTCAAACCCCCTCCCCTCCCCTTTTGCCAGGTTCACCATTGACTGCAAAACGGTGTGAGAGACTGCTCCAGCCCTTCCCCTTCTATAATCGTTGACCACACCAACCCAATCAGCTATTATTAATTTTGATTGATGATAAGTAATTACTCTGGATTCAAGGGACAGCGTAAAACAACGGGGCCTTTTGTTGGAATATTGGGGGCCGATGGGCATCAGAGTGAGGAGGGAGGGGAGGCAGATGTTTCTGCGCTCTCCAGGCCCTCTCCTCGCTGATAAAACAATGCGTTTAGCAGCTTTGGAGAGAAAAAGAGAGCGAGGTGCTGCAACAATTGTTCCCTGGAGAGAGATACTCTGCGCGAAATTAGACCCAAATAAAAAAGAGGTTTATGCGAGGTCAACAGCAGTGGGGACACCGAGGGCCAAAGTCAAACTGATTTCCACTTTGTTTGACCTCGGGAGAAAAAATCTGAAAACTTTCACATTTCTACATACATATCTGTCCAAAGGAAGGGTATTTATTTGGAGACTCCAAGTAAAGACTGATACAGCCCCACATCCGCTCAGCCAGAATGAATCAAAGCAAACTTATTCGCGCAGTTAAGAAAGAATCAGGATATTTTTGAAAAATGTAATTTTCTTGGTAAAGTAAACATATTTCCCTAAATTGATTCTTAAAGGTGTTACAATATATCTGAATAATTAGGAGAGCGTGAGAGAATTATTTGCAAATGCAAACATCTCTTTAATGCTTAAGTGTTATGTTCTGACTATTTGCTTTCATTAGTGATGGAATTGCTCAAATATGTTAACAACTTATTTGTAAAATTAAGAATGAGTCAGAAGAATTTCTTGCAGATTAAAGTTTTTACCTTTTTTGGCAATGCATGTAAAACATTTTTAATTAAATGCCACTGCCTCAACCATCAATGAAAACACAGGTATATATTTGTTGTAAACCTTTATACAAACCAGAGTCTATTTCCCATGAAAATGAAAATCTATTTCTCTAAATTTAATTGCATTAACTAGAAATTAAAATACACGTTGCCAACCTATGTGTGGAATTAGAGCATGTCAGAATATATATTGCAAGTATAAGTTTTTCTTTGAGTAAACAGATATTTATCTTAATGAGTTCCTTTAACTGGTGGTAAAAGTTTTCAAATATGCTGCAAACCTGTGTGTTTAGTTTATACCATAAGATGATTATTGCTTATTATTATTTTTAAGTAATACAGTCAAAATTTCCCACTCTAATTTGCTTCAGAATTAAATGCCACACATATGTTGCCAACCTATTTGTATAATTAAGCCAGTGTGCAGGAATTTAGCTGCAAACATTTTTACCAAAAGAGGGCATTACATTAAAAACTACATAGAAGGGCAGAAAACATTGTATTTTAAAAAGAAAAAATAACCTGAACTTTCTGAACTGAGAAAATGGTCTGACAACATTACACAAAAGCATAACTAATTCGGAAAAAGACAAAATAATTGAGAAAAATATAGTTTCACCTCTAAAACAATACTGAAAATTGGAAGCATTTATTCTGGCACTGTCTAAATTACAGGAATAGCTTGGCATTATTAACTTGAAGCATAACAATTCTGACTTCAGGATATTATCCTGACACTACAATTTGAGAAAAGACTGGCAACATTAAACTTAACCACAATAATGAAGAAAAATGGTTTAGAAAAATATCATTTCATTGACTGAAAATACTCAAAGTTTCAAGTGGTTCTCCTGTCACTGCCTGTATTGCAGAAATAGATTTCACACATCCGATTAAAGCACAATAATTTAAAAGAATTCTAATAATGACGATAATGATTTAGAAAAAAATATTACTCCATCACTCCCCATCACCAAAAAGGCAAGTGCAAAAATTCACTGTTTGAATTGCAGAAATATGTTAACATTGACCCAAATCGCAATCATTTCAAAAAGCAAAACAATTTGAAAGAGTATGACATAATTAAGAAAAACAGCCTAAAACTTATGAGCAGCAATCCTGACGCAAACACATTAACATTTCCAGCCAAGTTGGTGAAACTTGAACCTCTCTGAGCAGCGTGTGGTGCATTAAACACACGTCTAGATCCTTCAGTGTTATTTTTGACCTCATATTTAATAAACATAATGATGAGTACGTCCTAAGGCCCCCCTTGAGCATGAAGCTTAGGTTGTTTTCACCTTGCTTGAATCTAAAACTGCCCGAGTATCCATCAAGTAAACCAAGCTTCTTTTTTTCTAACTGAATATTTTTTTGTATGTTGGGGGATGAAATTCATCCCCGATAAAAATGCATGTGCAGAAATAAATCCTCCTTCTTTTAAGCACTGGTTTAATCGCAGATCATTTCACCTTTTAAATGGCAATGGGAACTGATGATGATTAGCCCTATTGAGTCCTGGGTGCCCGGGCTCTCCAGCCGCTCGTCTGATTGCATGAGGACATAAACATATCACCAGCAGCTCTGATTAGAGGTGGAGGGCCAGGACAGACTAATTCTGGTAATTACCAGTGACTCCAGCAGCAGCAGCTCTGTTTGAGTCACTGAAACTGTCTCTTTATGGAGCAGTTCTGAGGATACACTGCCCCTCTTTAGACATTTGGTTTGATATCTGTCAATACCCAAAACAGATTTAAATCACTTTTTTCATAACTTTGAACTTTTTCCCCTGTTTTAAAAAGTAGTATATGACCCTTCATTGGATTTTACAGTGACTTGCACCCTTTTATTTTTGTTCAATTAATTCAATAATTAAATTTTAGCAGTCATTACATTAAAACCACTTATACAAGGTTATTAAGATGCAACATTTACCAGCAAAATGAATTTAGATTCTTGTCATAATTCATGCATGGTCTCCATTTATAATCAAACTTCATTCATTAAGTTTTTGATAAGCAAACAAACTGTTCTACCAGAAGGCTTAAAAAATCTCTTATCCACTGAGTGCTCCTAAAAATGACCTAATGACCTAAAAATATTTTGTCTCGAAAAAATAATGAAATCATGCTCTTTTCATTTCACTTTAAGGAAATGAACGACTGCTGTCTGAAATAAATGACTGTAAATGAAATAACATCAAAAGTAACTTTCATTACAACAAATGAGTGCTGAGAGTCTGCTCAGTTTTTACTTTTTCAATTCTGATTACACCAGTCGGTGAAAAGGTTTCAATATTTTACAAGAGAAGAGAAGAAATACAATCAAAAATCAAAACATTCTATTTAAAATAATATAAGATAGTTTTGAAAGGGTGTGTAAAAAAGGATAACTGACTGTTTTAAAACAAACCCCAATCTGATCCTTTTTCATTCAAAAATACATACACACAGTTATTCTTTCTCCAATCAAAGCTTAATGCAATCATAGCATATGAGTGATGACTTCAGACAATTATTAATGTTTATTTTCATTTAAATTTTATTCTGTAGTTTTCAGTTGTCATCATTATAATGCATGTAATGTAATGTTGAATGTCAGAAGTTGCTTTAACATCCCATTTCCCCACGGAGATCAACAAATCACCCTTTACTCTTCTTTTATATTCTTTGCTTAGAAATGACACAAAACAGCAGGCTATAGGCTGAGGTTCAAGAGAGACAAGTAAAAAAAGAAAGAAAATGAGGAAAACAGATGCAAAAATGTCACTGTTATAATCACTTGACCATCAAGAAATGTACTTTATTTCTAAAGAAGCTTCTCCCCTATCATATACATCAATACAACCCTGATTACAGCCGTGTCCTGTGTAGTGTCTATTTAAGCCAATCTCTGACAGTAATCCTAATGTGCATTTACATCAAACCACAATCACATTCTTTCATGTATAAAAATACAAACATTTCTTCACTATAGTGTGCAGAATTACAAAGAGCTCTGATTTAAAATAAATACAATATTAAACACTCCACTGCTGCCTGTTGTAGGATTTATCCACACTAGTCTAGAGCGCCCTCCTGTGGTGCAACATCAAACTTGTAACTGAGCAGAAAAATGATCTGGTATAAAAGTGACTATGAGCAAACAGCTGCTTCTGCCTCCTGGAAAAAAACTAAATCAAAAAGTGTTGATAGTTTTGCAGTGCTACTGTTGGCTGGTCTAATCTATATTGTGATGTTCTTCATTCACACACATGGATTCACAGTAACTAAAGTGCTCTCAGTGGATGTAACCTCTGTACTCCAGCAGCAGGTAGTTCTTGATGAAAGTGGGCAGAGCAAGTTTAGGGATAACTTTGTGTACTCGCTCTCCCAGGAAGTTTCTGATTTTGCAGCGAGCAAGGTGCTGCAAGGAACGAGGTGTCATCGCCAGAGAGAAGATGGACTCGTAGAAGTTTTTGTGCTCCTGTTAAGAAAATTACAAAATTATGAGAACGTTTGCTGCGAACTTGTTTCATTTGTCTCACCTTAGAGTGAAATGTAAAAGTGTTTGAGAAATGATCCACTATTATTGACATCCTTTTCTGGGTATTAGTTCTTTAAAGGTTTAATCTTGTCAACTACACAGCCTGCAAAGGTTTTTTTCTTTTCCAATAACTTGAATTATTCAAAGAATGCCCCTTTATGGTAAGTATTAACTTTTATTAATGGTTCTGAATTTGGAGCTCTCAGGTAGTATGGCTGGGCAGTGTATAGGAAACCGAGGCTACGATTTGCATGGGTTCACTAAAATTAGACGAGGAAAAATGTTGCCTGATCCGATGAGTCTTGATTTTTAGCCGACATTTTGAGGGTAAAGTCTGACTGTGGCATAAACAACATGAAATTATGGATCCATCCTGCCTTCTAACAATGGTTCAGGCTGCTGGTTGTAGTGTAAGAGTGTCAGGGATATTATTTTAAATTCTAAGTTAGCATCATCTGAATGCCAGAGCCTATGACCATAGTATATGGTTGAACAGGACAATGAGTTCACTATACTCCAGTGGCCTCAATAGTCACCAGATCTCAATCAATAGAGTCCTCTAGGGATTTGGTGGATCTTGATATTCACATCATGGTGAAGCAGCCAACAAATCTGCAGCACCTTCATGATGCTATCATATCAACATGGACTAAATCTCTGGAGAATGTTTTCAGCGCCTTGCTGAATCTACGGCATGAAGAATATCAGGAAAAAAATCAAATCTGTTAATACTTCTTATGACGTTTAAAGCTATTATCTGCTGATTACAATGTTGTGCTAACAATAAAAACATCCTTAATTAAGGCCCACACTTATAATCATTAAGCCACAAAATATCAAGATATGACTTTTTGTCCATAACACCATGCCTGTAGGGTACCTAGAATTATGCTTTATTGTGGGCATTTAAAAATGTGATTCAGTGTTGACTTTTGAGTAGCTTCACACTTTTTATATTGACAGAACTTTTGAAATGGGTCATTTGAGGTTCATGTTAACGGTACATACAGTATCTCACAATAGTGAGAACACCCCTCACATTTCAGCCAATATTTTACTATATCTTTTCGTGGGACATCACTGAAGAAATGACGCTTTGATACAACATAATGTAGTGAGTGTCCAGCTTGTTAAACAGTGTAAATTTACTGTCCCCTCAAAATAACTCGACACAACAGCCATTAACTGCCATTAAGGCAGTGCTAAAAAAAATAATGGTGGCCACACAAAATATTGACACTTTGGGCCCAACTTGGACACTTTCACTTAGGGGTGTACTCACTTTTGTTGCCGGCAGTTTAGACATTAATGGCTGTGTGTTGAGTTATTTTGAGGGGACAGTAAATTTACACTGTTTAACAAGCTGGACACTCACTACATTATGTTGTATCAAAGCGTCATTTCTTCAGTGATGTCCCATGAAAAGATATAGTAAAACATTTGCTGAAATGTGAGGGGTGTACTCACTTTTGTGAGATACTGAATATTAGCCAAAGCGATGGCAGTTGAAGCACAGAAGCATAGACGCTAGGCTCTATATGACAGCTATAGGGGCCAAGAGCTCTGAGTATTTTGGTGAATTTCTGTACAAACAAACTAACAAGACAACATTGGGGTAACTGTACACTGTACTGGCCACATTTGAACGCTTGACTTTTCTACTATAGGTCCCCTTGTTTTGGTATTAATTTAGAATGCAACATAGCATACATTGTACCACCTTTCAACATACCATCCAACTTACATTTAGCAGAGAACACTTTTAACCGAAGTCTGAATTCTAATGTCACTGCATCAAAGATATGAGCATTCAAACAGTTACTTCTAACTCTTTAACCATTTCTGTGCTGTCAGCAGGATAGCCTTTACTCTTTTCTTACTTTAAACATTAAACTAGGTTGAAGAAGTAACTGCTGCAATAGTGAACAGTTAAAGATTTGATGATACAAGCTCAGAGAAAAGGACTAATAATAAAAATAACACACAACTCTAAAACTTTGTGTTGGAAAAAATCTATCAGGTGACATTACACCAACGACTTAATTATTTACAATCTTACCGAAAACACTTCAGGTGGCACAGATTCCACCCAGGTGTCTGTGACTTTGAGGAAACTGTAGGCATTGAGAAGAACCTCGATGGTGCGCGGAGACACAGAGCAATGCTTCAGAACCTGAAAAGGAAACAGCACAACATAAACTAAAGCCTCAACATTCATATAATCATTACTGAAGTTCACGGGTGAGACTGCAACTCCATACAACTGAAGAAATCAAGTAATTAAACACTTGTGAAATGAACAGATTGGTCTTCCCTCCAGGGGTTTAACTGGAAATTATGCAATTAGTGCTAATTAATCTCCTATTAACACTTGCCTAATTAGGAAGCAGGCATTTTGTCTCTTGCACGTGGGTTCACTGATAGTTGTAGTCTGTTCCCTGCAGAGAGTGCAACACTTCATGTTGTGTCATGAGATGGAAATGATTTGATTTGTAAAGCGGTGAAGTCTGGAATATTGTAAGAAACAGTCAAGTGCTTCAAGAATTTCAAGGTGTTACATGTGCAGTGGCTGCTAATTATGAAAAAAATATGCCACGTTGATGAATGAGTCGAGCTAAATGTGAAATCCTTGTGCTACAAACAATTCTAAAGTTACTTAACACATAAAGACTGCACTGATGCTTATGGAGGAGTAAAGTCCAGGTCGGAGAAGGAACAATGAGCGGAGGGATGAGGAAAAAAGTTTGAATGACTTTGAAATGATATGAATGAAGTTCACATACTAAGAATTATGGTAAATATACAGTGTGAAGTTAAAATTGTGAAAAGTGACCCAGTGAAAAATCTAGTTAGAACAGGCTATATTTTTGACTCTTTTCAACATGTCCATTTTTTTCTTGAAAGTTTGAGGGTTTTTTCAACCAAAAATAGCTACTGATACTCAAAAAAAAAATCAGCTAATTTCAACTTAGTCTTGAAATATTCTACGTCTCTCGTCTAACCATTTCATTACTTATGGAAAATGTAGGGCTCTTTTTACTTTATGTTTTCAGATTTAACCTTGTGAATTAACAATGGCACGTGATATTTCAAATTATGGGATTATTTCAACTTGACAATTGAAATTTGGATAGTGTCTTCAGTGTTAGATTTCTTAACAAAATGTGCTGTTTTATCTAAATTTTTCACAATGGCAAGATTACACTAAGCCTTTGTATTTAATCAATAAAAGAATTTTCAGAAGTTTTAACTTTTATGAATAAATATTTTTAAAATCAAACTGTACCTCAACTTTATTTTAAATGTTGACTTTTTCTTGGACATTTTAATTTATTGACTTTTAATTATTATTTTTTCTACATATGCTTAAAGCTGTGAAACAATTTATTAACATTTATCCTTATGTATTAAAATTGTAGGCCAGTATGAGCTTTATTTTTGAATTTTTGCCTCTTTCACAGTCGTTTTTTTTTTTTATTTACTCACTGTATACAATACAATTCAGGCCTATTTCAGCTTTCTTGAAACAAGCTTATCTTGATCAACATGTTCATCTTATTCTCAAAACCGTTGGCCTGTTTTAGGTTTTTGAGCTGTTTTTATTAACATTTGTACTTTATTCATGAAATGAATTGACTTTTTTCTTGAGTATTTTGAATTATTTCCCCTTATTGTTGTCCCTTTTTAGCTTGATTCTTGAAATAGCTATTTTTTCCTTAGCATTTGGATTGCAGGCTAAATCATTTGCACAAAATGATAGGAAAACATTTTGATCTTATTCCCAACATTGTATGCCTATTTTAAATTTTGACGTTCTTTGTCTAAATAAGAACTTTATTCTCAAATTGTGGTCTTACCTTAACTTTAATTTGAACTATTGATCTTTTCTTAAGTCAAATTCCTAATTTTATTTTTAAAACTGTAAACCGATATTCGCGATGGTCTTGAAATTTGGATTTCCTTTTTTTTTTGTCATGTCTGTTTCAACTCTCAAAACTGTTGGCCTGTTTCAACTTCCATCCATTATTTTTAACTGCTTATACCTTTAAGGATTGCAGGGGGGCCGGAGCCTATCCAAGTTGACATTAGGCGAGAGGCAGGGTACACCCTGGACCGGTCACCAGCCAATCACAGGGGTGACACATAGAGATAAACAATTATTAACACACACTTACACCTTAGGGCAATATAGAATCACTAATAAACCTAACAAGCACGTTTTTGGTCTGCAGGAGGAAACCAGAGAACACACAGAAAACTCCCCCACACACAAGAGGGAAGCATGCAAACTACACACAGAAAGGCTACAGTCAGACCAAGGAAATCTAACCATCAACCTCCTTGCTGTGAGGCAATAGCGCTACCTGCTGCACTTTTATGAAGCCCCCCATTTTAACTCAGTTCTTCAAATTTTGATCTCTAATCAATATTTGCACTCAGCTCTCAAAATTTAAAGTCCTTTTAACTTTATTCTAAAACTTTTGACTGATTTCTAAACATGAATACAAGTCTTCCCCTCTGTCTGATGCTCAACTCTGATACTCTGCCGTGGATTTTTTATTTTACAAACAAAAAATTACATTAACATTTTGAGTTCTTACCACAGGCAGAGCTCCAGGCCACACCCGAATAGAGCCATGATTCAGTAAAGCACGGACTATCCTCTCAGGCTGATGGGAGACCTTAAAGCAGACCACCTTTAGGATGTTGTGCATGGGGGCTTCACCACCATAGTCCATGCTGTTAACACAGGCTCCATGAGCTAGCAGCAGATCCACCAAGTCTGGGTTTGCATTCTTACAGGCCATGTGCAGAGGGCTGCGTTTGTCCTGGTCTATGGTTTGGATGCTGGCCCTGGCCTCCAGCAGAGTCTTGCATACTTTGAAGTAACGCTGAAGCTCCGGTAGCTCCTGAGGCTGTGAACAAGCTGCATTAAGGGGAGTGAGACCCTCATCGTTTTCTTTATCCACAGCAGCTCCATGACGCAGGTAAAGGTCAACGTGGTCAGTGAGGCCATTCCTGGCCGCCACGTGTAAAGGAGTGTCATCTTCATCTAGAGTGCGACCGTTAATAGCTGCACCATATTGGAGGAGGTACTTGGCACATCTGCGGACAGAACGTCAGGATCATTCAGTGTTACTTTTATTTAACACTCTTTTCATCAAACAGCCATGTCCCATTTTTGCCAATCTACATTTTGGATTGAGTGTTGCACAAGACCTTGGACATTCAGAACTTTGTATGATGCCAATAGTTTCGGACTAATCTTACCAATATCTGATAATGAAATCACTTTTAAGTAAACATTCTGCCATCACTGATTAACCAACTACTTGAAACACTGATATTTGGCATTAGACTTAAAAAAAACCTACAACATTTTTGAGAAACAAAATCAAATCTATTGTTATTAGCTGAGTTATTCCACAGAGCTATCCTCTGTAAACATGGGTAATACATTTGTAAGACAAGTGCCCACAACCACTACATTTTATTCTACTTAAGGCAAGAATCTCCTTCAGTGAAACACTCTATATGCCCTAGAAATACATGAATTTTAATTAAATTCTTTAGTTTTAACTCTTTAAATGTTTACATCATTAGGCTCCAACTCTCAGTGACCCTGTGATTTTACTCAACGTGTCAGGCTATGTAACATGCAATGGAGACCATAGAGTAAGCTTACGTGGGACTTTGCTTGCACAAGATGCTTTTTCTATTTAAGGGATCAGTAGGTGGAATATTTAACGCCCAGAGCTTAAACTGGATACTGGATCTTGTGCTGCCTGATTTCCCACTTTTTCTTCAATGAGTTTTTGAAATTTGTATTTGTATGCCTGTTTTTTTGGTTGAAGTTGCTTTGCACTGCCACTTACGTATTTGATAATGAACTGAGTGCATTTCCAAGGTCCATCTACAGACAGGCTGCAAAAAAGCTCAGGTTAAAATTTTAAGACTTGAACAAATAGATATTTATACATTTTTGAACTTTTCTATTCCACTTTGGACTTATTCTTTATTTTACTAAAGAAGATTTTTCAAATACTTCACAAGGAGCCTCGACATCTTATAGTATCTTACAGCATCTTACAGTGACATAATATTGTGTTAAGATATTTAATGACCTAACATCTTTTATATGTAGTTTAAGACTTCCTAAGACTTTTAAGGATATCCAAGAACTCTGATGAATGATAACCTTGCAGTGCAGCTGGATTTGCTTGATTCCATGTTTATAATCAGTCTGATCTTTTGTAAAACTACATGCTGGAACGACTAACTCAGTCTGCAGAGGTCAATCAGCTCCTCTTTGAGGAGAGAACAGCAGTAGCTACAAACATGACAATAGAGAAAAGGATAGCAATTCTGTTAACAATGGCTGCTTGTGACATCAATTCCTCAAAAAATGCAAACAACAATTAATACATGCCTTTATAAAGATATTTTCACCCCTCTGCTCCAAGGCATCTGCGACATCCTACTTGATCATTTAATTGGCATGTTATGAATGTGACAGGCTAAACAATCATCAAGTCACCTTTCAGACATGTGTTTTTAAAAGATCTGCCCTCCCCAAACACGCTCTATGGGCAATTGCCCAGATGGACTATAGACATATATTCTGACGATATACAAAACAGTTGAACTGGCACGCTAGGTTAGATAAATAAATAACAATTAATAAAGCTTTTAACAAACATGGGATCACAATTTTTAGTTATGTTCCACAATACTCACTCTAAAGATTCAGGGCATGTACACACGTGCAGAGGCATGAGGCCCTCTTCAGAGACAGCATTGGCATTGGCGCCATGAGTCAGTAGAAGTTTGGTACATTCAGGTTGGCAGTTTTCACAGGCCTCATGCAGGGCTGTGGTTCCTCCAGGTGCCAGGTCTACATTGGCTCCTCGCTGAAGCAGGAGTCTGAGGCAGTCTGTGAAGCCCCGTCCAGCAGTAATGTGAATTGGTGTGGTCAGCTCCTGCTCGTAACTCAGTGACCAAAGTCCTGCAAGTATGAGGAACGACAGGCAAAAAATCTAAGTTAAACTCTTGCATTGTAAATAATAGACCAGACACGCCAGATTCAAGTCACATGACTTGATACAAAACTTTTTAAAAAATCCAAAGAAATCCAAATACCAAAAAGAAAAACAGGATTTTAACTATTCTGCACAAGAACTGTCAGTCTGAAAGAAAACTAAAGCTCTGTTAAACATACTCAGGCCTCTGTAGTTAAATCGGAAGTTCTTCCATTCCTCAATGTTACTGGTGTCATAAATGGCATCAATTAGATGGCAGTATTCCTCATCGTCCACAATGCTGAGCATCGTCAATTCATCGCCCACAAGCAAAGAGTTCCAAAACTGCAGGACACAACCATCGGCCTTGGCTGTGGCAATTACATCGTTGCGATATGCTTTCTTTTTGTGCCATTTAATCTTAGGAGCTACATAGGCCATCCTGGAGCTTGCTATACAGGCAAACTAAAGTTTAGACTTGAAGTAGGGTGTTTTCTCTTGAGAGAAATAGGCGCTAATGCTTGGTTGTTTGTGCACACATAGCTATTTTAGGGAGCTGTTATGTGATATTTTGGCTGACCCAGTAAACTTCATTGGTGAATGATATAGGGGCCAATGATCAGTGTGTTACACATTGCTTGCACACTGATTTAGGAAGTCTTTTAACTCATCATGCTTTTTTGTATTTGAGAAATTTAGAAATAAATTATGTGGCGTAAAGAAGGATTGTTTGGCATTAGGTTATGCACAAGCTAATTTTAAAACCTGGAGTAAGGGACACTATTACTGAGGCACCAAACAACTGCAGCATAAAGTCAATCAGCTAAATTTGTCTTTTGTTAGAGGACACAATGGAAACTATTCTGATTGTGTCATAAACATGTGATGGCTGCTATTATTATTGCCAAGTGTTCAAGGGCTCTAAATATGGCATCAGTGTCTTCTATTGCTGCCTCAGAGTGCAACTCACCAGTAAAACTTTGATTAAAAATAATAATTAAACAATTCAAAAAGCTGGGATTCCTGCCTGTGCATGCTCATCTGTAGGAAAATGATACGCAACAATGCTGTGCAGAACCATAAAAATTTCTAAATTAATTCCTAATGAAGACAGATGTTGTCTCTTACCTTCTCCTGTGGCGACCCAGCGCATTTCCCCTCCTTGTGGCTCAATGATGAGGTTTGCTGTGGATCCTCGAGGAAAGTGTTTCTGCATAGCCTCCAGGTCTCCTGTATACAGAGCGTTTTGGACGACCACATCCTGGCAGATGGCTGCAGGCAGGACTGTGCTGCTCCTTAGTGAGACTCTATCTCTGGCCTCTTTTTTCAACAGATAGTTATTGAAGTGATGAGAGGCCAGCTGCTTTCTGTACCTGTCCCTCTCCAGCATGTCCTCATCCAGCTGAAGTGAGCGTAAGGCCATGGGTGTGAAGACAAAGCTGCCTCGCGACATGCTGAATATCCCACCTCTCACAGAGAAAAGTGGCAATGAGGAGGAGAGGGAGACTCTGAAAAGGCCTCTCGCACTGTTCCTGTTGTTGTTTCTCTCTCCTGATTATGTCCACTATGTGCCTGCTGGCTGTTAACAGGATTGGTTCACAGAGTTGTTTTGATATTCGGTATGAGGCCCTCCCTGCAGTGTGACAACTAAAGCTATTTTTATGCCTCACATGCAGACACTTGAGCCTCTCCTGTTTGCCTCCAGGAAAGTTACAGCCATGATTTGTTTCTGTGTCAGGCTGCAAGTATGAAATAAGTTGAGTCAAGCTTGAAATAACAAATAAATGTTGCTTTTGGAATGAAAGTACAGGTTTTTAACCTAACCCAAGGGCATATGGTTAAAACTTTCAACAACAGCAAATAGGCAGATTTCTTCTTTACAGATTTCAAAATCCATCACAAAGAAATGCAGTTTTGTCTTTTATGCAGATGATTGTGTGCTGAATGCACTGTAGGGACACAAATATGTAGCGAAAATGTTGGTAACTACATCCATGCTCTACTAATGAATCGCGCAGCTTATTACTGCTTTATCCTATATAATATTTATACATACTGCACTTTGAATATATCAAATGGATTGTATAACTCCAGCTTGGTCTTGGGGAGTGTATAGGCAAGAATCTGGCAATACAATCTGTATCACTATACAGAGGTGAAAATGCAATATATCGAGGTTCACTGCCATAAAATCAGTAGGATGATGTATCATCATATTTTTTAAATGGATAAACTCCAATGTATATTCAAGTAAAAGAAAAAAAAAAAAAAGACAAGAAATGAAACAGAGGGTCAGAGATGGGGAGTCCAATGGCTGAATGCCAGCTGCCAACTAGTGGCCAGTGGCTGAGCTGCAATCCGAAAAAGTTACTACAAATGTCTATAAATTATTGACTGATAAAATATTAACATTTCACCCTTAAATATCGATAATGCAAAATTTCACAATAAACTGGTATATCAATATTTTCTTACACCCGTACTTGCTGTTTTTTATTTTTTATTTTTCATTACTTTGTGATTATATTTATTTGGTGGGTATGGGTGGAAGGGAATACATACAAACTGTTTCCTTAATTTGTCATGAACCTTTAACCTTTCCTTATGTCAAAGGCAAAATTAAAATATGTCTAAAAAAAGACGGTGCATATTTTCATTTTAAACCACAAGCACCTTATTAAACCTTCATGAAAGCAAATAGGCAGATTTCTCTTTTTTTTTTTTTTTTTTTTACAGCTATGAAAGTGCATCACATAGAGCATAAATGTGTTTCTATATGCAGAGCCAAACAGGTTCATACACAAATAATAAGCAGTATTAAAAGATATGAAATTTCCATTTTTAATCATACTTGCTTATACCTTAAATGTGTTCCATGGACTAATGTTTGAGGTTTTAACTATGGCTAGTTAAAGTTTGGCACTTGAGATGGATTAGTTTTTTGCCTTACATTATGCACTTTATCAACAAAGAAATTTGACATATCAAGCTAATTTTACAGGAACTGTTTAGAACACATTTTGCATGCACTGCACCTGTAACCCAAAAGCTTTAACCTAAACCCATAGTTTTTCAATGCTGAATAAATATTTTGAAAAAAACATGCATCAAGCATTTTATAAAAGGCCAAGTGTTCTTGACTTGTTTTTTGCCTGACTCCAAAACAACAGAGACTTTTGCAATAAGATCAACAGGTTTGTACAGAAATGACTTTACTATTAAAACATTTTGTTTATGTCGGTAATCAGCAATATTATTTTTTTGTATTGATTTTGACAGATGATTTCTTCAAAAGTTAACTATCAGGATCAATCCCTCGTGATAATGTAATCCTTCTATACCAGCACTGAGTTTGAAGAGTGTGTGTTTAAAATACATTTTTTATACAATATAAATGTTACCAAATTCTTTTTTTTACTTATTTCCATTTATCAGTATTATATCTGCCTCAGCTTTAATAAGTACAGAAATATCAGCATATTAGCAAAGCAGATATTGCTAGACAAAAGCCCAACATTGTTAATCCCAGATTCATCACTATACGGACTGATATAAGTAAAATGAATCTGAAACACTGCCATTTTGGATACTGGTAACCATACTGACTATTTAACCTAAACAACCGTTTTAATGCTAACAGCTGGCTTAAACATTTGGGTAATATCTAAGGTCAAATTTTGTTAAAACTCCAAAGGAAGGACAAGCAAATAAGAATGTGTTATTTGAAGCCCCTGTGACAATGTGTTTCCAAAATGTTTTTCTCAGCTTTGTATTTTTTTTTCATGCAGCCTTAATGGATTTTATGTATCCACATGGCTCCCTGCATTAGAACATTAAGCTGAATGACTGGCAACCGCTGTGTCACTCTGCCCCACGTGTAGCGTTCTGATGGCTGAGGGACGGCGCATAATTAAACCTCTTAAGCCTACTCGCTATGCTTCTGACAAACATCGCTTTTGACTGATGGAGCGCCATTTTCTGATGCTTGTGAAGTATTTTGACAAAACTGTTTCATGTTTTTACACTAAAGACTTAGCAAAGGCTTTTGTAGCTGGGTGTCTGAGGTAGGATGAATTCCATTAGCTTTTTAGACTTGTTAAAACGGTCTGTATTTGATAAACAGTATATGAAAAAGCACATATTTTAATGTCTGTTTATCAACCTCTTTGCTGGAGTCCATCAAAGTGCATATAAGCTTTGTGGAGAAACAAGGTTGGCACCACAGGCGGAGAAATATATATAATATTTGTTGGGAGGTTTTACCTTCTTTCCCATTTGAAAACACAGAAGCATCGCTGCATCTCATCTATACCTTAATGACCGTTCTGGTATGGAAATCAAGGTCATTTATTTTATGTTACAGTTTGGTAATAGATGCCACATTAAACTGAAGGCGAGTAAGAGTTTCAACTTTGAAAACACACATTACCAGAGAGAGACTAGGAATATTGTTTTTGCGGCTGGAGTACATCCTTTTAAATGATATACATAATGAGTTTATAATATGCATCTGGGCTACCTCCTCTCTACTTTGATGTCTTCCAAATGGCCCGGGTGTCATCAGCAAAACATGTAGGCACTTTCCTGCCTCATTGACTCCCAAATGTATTTTAAATATCATTCCTGGTAACGCAATTATTTAAAACGCTGAACTAAACACTTACTAATGGGGAAAAAGACAGCGACTTCGATAAATTCATTTCTCAAATGGCGGGCATTCGTGCTCCTTTTTTTATTTTTTTCCTCTCAGAAGCGGAGGCAACTCTGATGGCAACAAAAAAACATCAGCAGCAGAGACACCCCCTGCCCTCACAGCCCCCCCATGGACATATTAAATCTTTGGTTTCCTCACATTACCCACCAGTAGCTGTCTCTCTGAGGTTTCTCTGCATGGTGGTCAACTGCCTTCCATTCCCAGGAAAGTGAGAGGCTGGACATCAGCAACAACCCTGATGAGAGTGAGACACTTCATTTATGCAATCATAGGCAATTAGTTCCCTCTGATTATGTGCCTCTTAATGCTGTTTTGAGTACTGTGGCACACAGTAATACAGAAAGAGATTAAACTATAGCCCTCCCTCCACACTGAGCAGTCATTTAATATACTGAGAACATAATGAAATGTACACAGTAATTACAGTAATATTAAATGCTAATGGGTTTGCAATTGGGTCTGTTGTTAGTCTAAGACAGAGTCGGCGCACCCCGAGAAACTTTAAGTCGAGTGTCACCATGACACCACAGCACTCAGTTTTCCTTCAGGTATTTCATATAATGATGAGTTTTTTTTAATATAAAGTATTGCTATTTCTGTCTGAAGAGGCCAGATCATGTCTGCAAATGGGCATTTATGTGCCTGTAACAGCAGTTGATGTGATTTATACTTCTCCATTTAAATCTTTGGAGTTAGAACGAAATCAGTTCTGAAGGGTGTGTTCCAGTTGTATAATAAAGGTCACTATCGACACATAAAGAGATAATGAGCATAAATAACTGTTGAAAGGCATTTTCTAGAAGCTACGGTGTTAGCTGCATTTTTGCATTTGCTTATTGGTTCTAATCAGCATCTTGGCTTATACTTATTTGTCCGAATATCTTAACAATGTCACTTCATAGGGATGCATTAAAGTAGACACAAACAGAGCTTGCCTTAATTCTGTTATTCTATTGAAGGGTCTTTTATGGCCCATCAAGTGGTTTACTTCCACATGTATGGCTCATCAGAGTCCACCACATGGTTTAGACAAGGTGCCCTGCTTGCAAATCTCCCACTGGTCTCATCATCACAATGCCTGAGATGTTGTTAGAGAACCTAAATGAATTTATAAAGCCTTGAATTTAACAGTAGCACCAAACTACTCAGTGGAAGCATGATTACTTTTTCTGTACTCTCTCAGCCCTGAGCCCACTACCTATAATGTATTGTATCGGTCTTTGCAGATTCCAATTGTCTCTCAATGCCTGATCACCACGCAAATAGCCCTCTGCTTCATCATGACAATTGAGAGGTTCATATTTCAACCTAATAGTCCCGTATAACTTTAACCATCTATCACAACCTCATTTCATTGCGGTCGCAGTTAATACGCGCTTCCCTGCCAAGTGGAACATTTTCTAATGATGCACTCTCACACGAAAACAAGGCAAGCAAGCCCAGGCTCTGCATCACTCACTAATGCACCCATCCATAATGTGTTCATAGCAGCCTGCCTAAAGGAGACAGCAATGACTACCACTTGGCATGGGCATGAGAGGGAATATGGGGAAGGGTGCAAGATGCAAAACCTAAATGGCCATGATAATCACGAACAAAGTCACTGCCATCAAAGACTGTATCACCCTCATAATAACATCCGTAGATTTCACATCATTACCAAGAATACTGGGAAAAACTAAAATGGGTATCTCAACAATAACAGTCATTGGTGGGAGTCACATCAAGTGCATTATCATAGTGAGCCCAGCTTTGTAGGATGTTGGCAAGGGTCGCCTAATAGGTGTATGTAAAGCCTGATGTAAACACCATCCTAATTAGAGAGACCTTTATCAGCTCCTGGGTTTTATGCAGATTGAACCGGTGAAAACGTTGGTATCATTATCCTGTAATCAAGTAGTATTCAGTTGACAGTGTCGTCTTTTTAAGACCTGATTAGAATGAACAACAAGGTTACAATGTTCCATTATTTCCTCTGTTTCAAAAAGCATATGACATGTTTATGGCTAAATGACTAAGTGATCTTGTTCAATGAATGCATTAGATATAAAAAAAAAAATACACTGACCGTATGCTCTACTTCTACTGTCACTATAACTGTTCTTTAACAGGAGACACACTTCTTACTTTTTAGTGAAAACATTGATGATTTAACAGTATTGTCATTAAATTAGAGTTAAATTTATCCAAAAACTCCTTAAAGACACACTGTCAGTGTTCCTGTATTTGAAATTAGGGTGTATTTGAATTTACACTTTTACTATGTGATAGTTTTCATTATGTATCATGTCCATTTGAAGAAGAACAATGTTTTTTTTTCACTCAACACATTCATCTTGACAATCTTTCAATATATTTACATTGTTTTTAAAACTGATTTTTAAAGTGAATTCTGATTTTTTTTTCATTTTAGTTTTACTGAAAACATCACCCAAACTGTTAAATACAAAGTACAATGTGTTCATTTTTTATGACTTAACTTTAAAAAAAAAAAATAAATTCACAAAACTTTTACAACCTTACCCTTATTCCACACCCCCTACCCCCAACCAGAACATGGGTCAGCCTATAGGCTATTCATGGTTTTACAAATGAACACAACTCACAGAGTGAATTCATGTTTTCCAGATGTGTAAAATATGTTTTATTCCACTTGAATATCAACCAGACTTACTAAAAAGTCCAAAACCAGGCCCCATTTAAGGAGATATCTGTCCGTTCTGCCCTGCATCCTCTCTGACATTCTCTCATTTGCAGCTATTGTGCCCAGTCCAGTCGACCAACATGAAAAGGAGGTTTTCCTGTTTTTGTTTTTTTTTTCAGTTCCTGAGAATGATCTGCTGTCCAGTCATGATAGCAGTCTGTAGTAGGTTATCAGATTTAGCAGATCCGTCGGCCATCTTTGTTTTGCCAAGAATCCATTTCCCATGTACAGTAACAATTTGTTGTATTTTAATTTGTAGCAAGCAAATCAGTAATAATTTTTGCAGTGGAATAAGACTTACAGCAATACAAAGTGTTTTTTAAACTTCAGTAAGTTAAGCGACATTACTGTTTTTGTTGGAAAGTTGGCGTTTTAGATTATAAATAGCGGCTAACCTTTAGCCCAATGGAAGTCGTCGCAGCAACAATGAGCAGCTAACCGTTTTATGCGCCACATACTGTAGCTAGCCAGAGGAGCTGCTGACACCCAAACACACCTGCTCAAAAGACTTCATACCTGAGAAGGAGCCGCAGGAGGGTCCTGAAGTTACAGCGGAGAACATTTAGGAGATAAAACAAATAAAAACTCTGCATTGTTGCTGGCTAACTAGAAGCAGTGCAGTCAAACGTTGCAGTCCTTTGTTTCGTTAGATGCTTGTTAGTCAACAGCAAACATGGTCACTCCTTATGTCCAAACACTGAAGTGCATTAGCTGTACTTAAAACTCAGTATCATAATGTTGTTGCGCTTGTATTGAAATGTCTGAGGAACATAGTTTACCCATGAAAAATAGGACAATGGGACATCTGGATTCCAACCACAGTGGATGATACTTTGGTAGGAGTGTTATTAGATTTAAATTCAATTCTATGAAACTAAAATATTTGTCTCTGAAACGGTGGGATCATTCATTCATGCTGACAAAATAAGTACTAAATAAGTTCCCCTTAAATGTTTTTAACAAAGCAGACAAGATGCTGTTGAAATATTTGTCACAAAACCTTAGTCTACCAGGTAAAGAATAGGCCGTTTTTATTTACACTGCAGGCCAAAGTGAGGGCTTTCCTCAAGCTCCAGCTACCAGCCCAACAGCCAACTACTCAATTATAACTGGCTACTTTTTCCTATTGTTGACTTTACCCTAAAATAGGCATATATTAGAAAAGTAATGCATTTAGGCTCAGAAAACACAATTTAACAATTATTTAAAGCATACCATGTTTTTTTATTTGTAGTAAGCCAGTAGCTACCTCCCAGGCAGGGACACCATGTATATATATATATATATATATATATATATATGTATATATATATATGTATATATATATATATATATACACACACACACATATATATATACATATATATGTGTGTGTATATATATATATATATATATATATATATATATATATATATATATATATAACAATAAAACAATTAGTTTAGTATATAATTAGTATATAATAGTTTAGTTTAGTCTTCAGACAAATGATGGGGCTCGTCCATCAAAACAGTGACTTTATTAACTTTACCTTTAGAGACAACTGAACCTCTTTGCTGGCAACTTTTTCCTAATGGCGATTACTCCATGTCAGTGGAAAGCACAGCCCTAATATTTTGAAATCTTTATCTTTGTTTCCTTCCCCCTTGTTGTTTATCAAATAAATTTTTCACTACACTGTTTGCAGTACAAGTCTGGTCAAAGTCTGGTCTTTTCTAATCGGATTTGGCCACTTTATATGGATCTATGACTCCCAAGGCACTATCCATAGAGAAGTTACTAAAACAAGAAAAACTGGAACTGAGCATTAAAATACAGTGTCAGTGCAGCCTTTGAAACGTTTCATTACAGGAAAGACACGTAAAGGGGGTTTAACTTGACCTTTACCATAACCTGATATCCAGAAATTGAATTATGACGTAATTTTAACATGAAAGGCGAATGCAGAGTCATGAGTGCATACATTTTAATAATTGATATGTTATTTATGCTATTGGTCTGTATTAAAATGTATAACCATATTTTAGGATTACCGGTAAGCAACATTTCCTGTTGTATGACACAATATGCATCATCCTACGAACTCTAAATGTGCAGCTACCCCATCTAGTGGTCAGAACCAGGTGTTACAAGGGTTGAGAAATAAAAAGCGAAGTTACGTTTTTCAAATGCATTTATTGAGCTCAACCAGCCACCCATTCCACGCTTGTAAACATTTACAGTAACAACTCTTGAGTGTTGAAGTCTTCATTTGGAGCTGGTGTACTTGGTGACAGCTTTAGTGCCCTCAGACACGGCGTGTTTAGCCAGCTCCCCGGGCAGCAGCAGCCTCACTGCAGTTTGCACCTCTCTGCTGGTGATGGTGGAGCGTTTATTGTACTGAGCCAACCGGGACGCCTCTGTGGCGATCCTCTCAAACAGGTCGTTCACGAAGGAGTTCATGATGCTCATGGCTCTGCTTGAAATCCCCGTGTCCGGATGGACCTGTGAAGGTACAGTGAAATAGTTGTCAGTGCTGTAACGACACGAAAGAAAAGCAAAGCGAGGAAAGCGGTGTTGTTTATACTCACCTGTTTCAAAACTTTATAGATGTACATCGCGTAAGTCTCTCTTCGTTTGGCTTTTCTTCTCGCTTTCTTCTCACTTGAGCTCTTCCCTTTTCTTTTAGATATATCATTTGTCATATTTGAAACTGTGAATTTCGACAGTATTACGCAATTGTGTATGCTGTATCAAATTCAGGAATAATTAGGCTATCCCAGTTTTCTTGCTCGTGCACAGCTGTTTATGTAGTGTGCTTTAATTATTGACTGATGAAGTTCACCTGCGCTGTTTTCTAGAGTGTTCGACAGTCCTTTAAGGCATATAAAGGGAGAAAACCGAGAATAAACGGTATGTCACATTCAGGAGTCTCCATAAGGCAGGGAGTATATTTTTGTAGTCATTTGCCAACGTGTTTTAATTAGTTTTACCTTGGGTCGAACGGTTAGGCTACAACAGTACAGGACTCAAGTTTGAGTGTATGGTTAGGAAGAGTACATAAATGTGCGGGTCGAGAAAATCGTCGTTTTTAGATGGAATTGCCTGGTGCATGGACTCTGCCAAAAATGTTTTGCCTCTTGAAAAGATATAAAAGATATGATATTGGGCCCCATCCTAAACAAGATCTGCACAGTGTCTTCAAACCAGGCATCTGAATCTGGTTCAGCTAATGAATAAATATGATGAAATATAATTTTAAAAAGGACCACTTATTATCATTACAGACAGGTTGTTAAATACACAAATGGATGTTCAACAGTGGAGAACACACTCTTCAGCTGTAAATTGTAAATTAAACCATGCTCTGTAAGTAACTTTTTGGCATTTTGACCATATCAAGCATTTAATATATTTTTGTTTATCACATCAGTCCTCAGAAATCTCAGATCTTTTAACCCCATCAGATATTTAAATATTCTGCAGATTATACATTTTCTTACTCCATAACCTGCTATCTCAAAGACCTAAATATATGTGCATGCCATTCAGACTTTGGATATACACCAAAATGAATTAATGAAACTAAAATCCCCTAAAATATATACTCTGAAAGGCCTCTTTTAAAATTAGTGACATTTGATGGGAGTTGGAAGCCATGAAAAAGACCTGGGTATTACCTTTTTGAAATGAAAATTTAAAGAAATGTGTTTTTGTGAATGAATAGTAAAAACAACCTTAATACACCTATGTCAAAATGTTGCTGATACTGTAATATTTTTGGGGCTCCTATCAGTCATGGGCCCATAGAATATTCCTAACTTTTCCCCTCTTTATGCCCCCCAACAGCATGCTCATGCACAAAAGTCACATCCCAGCATTTGCAATACTAATTATGTGACTATGTTATTTTTTCCCTGTTTTAGTCGTGGGTTATTAATATAGCAGTTTTATGTGTCTTTGTTGTGAACATTTCAACAAAGAGGCATTTGTTTAGGACCTCCGTCAAATGTCTTATCTGGAATAACCACAAACACTCATTTGCACAAAACTGTGAGGTTTAGAATTTAAAGCATTGAGCTTTTTGGTTGAGAATTAATTTATACACTTTATATTTATTATCAGAGATGGTTGATAATGTAAGAAAAAAGTTGCGCAATTTCAAGCCACAGGTTCGAGGGACACAGCAAAGACACAGTATTTATCTGGAAATTTCCCCTGAAAATCACTAGATTTATCACAGGAGGGAAAAGTTGCAATGTATTTTTTTTTTTTTTACAATATTATTCATCCTGCAAGTACAAGTGCAAGTACAGTAACTGATAAACTTTTACCAAAGTAAAAATACTTGAGTAAAAATGAAAAGTGCTTTATTTAATATGTAGAGTCCTCAATGTATTATAATTGGGTAAAAGAACAGTGTGTTTAAATGAGGTTTTAATAAAATACAGGTGCATGCAGTATTCTATAAATCTATTCCAATCAAAGTAAGAAGTTATTCTTTTAAAATACATTCAAGAGTTAGGTCACTTGAGTATGATTTTCTGTGTCTTTCAAAAAAGAAAATATCTGGCGAGTCAATCAGAATAGTACAGTATATTATGAGATCTAACCAAAATAAAAATGCAACCACATATGTGTGATAAATATTACACATCCGAGTAAAATATTTTTTGCTCCCTGTTGGTTCTTTTTTACAAGCATTTGACCAAATGAGAATAGACACCCAAATGCATGATAAAAATTAAAAGACTGAATTAAGTTGTAGTTTTTAAGTTACACACATAGATTCACAAAGTTAATGTAATTTCAATTTCAATATGTGACCAACCCTTCTGAACATTTTGTCCTGGATTTATCTTCTATCAAGCACTGAACAAGTTTCATTTCAGTTTGAAGATTTGTTTGGCTTGATACTAAACTTTGAGGTTAAAATTTTGGTATCATTGCAACACAAGTCAATGAAAAGCCTTTACTGCTTTACCTTTCCTCCTTGGTTCAACCTAGTACTTTTACTATGTGAAATTTAGTGAAGTATGATACTTTTCAAGTAAAATTACTGATTCATAAAACTACTCAGCTACAGTACAAAGTAGACAGTAACATGGTTCAAGGTCTTACTTTTTACATTGACCATTTATATTTATTACTTAAAATGTAATAACATGGGTCTAAAAACTACAACTGTAAGAGTAAAAAGCTACTGATTTAAAGTTTACTCTTAAGTGCTGAGTAGCTTCTGTACTTTGTAGGGATATGAAATGTAATCTTTCTTTCATTTGTGGTACAAAAAAAATGAAAGCAGACAAACAAACAAAGCATAAGAATAAAAATCTGTCAATATTCCATGTGCGTCTGACAGTCAAAACAATTGGTTGGTCATGTAGTTTGCAGAAAACTTGCTGCTTTTTGCCTTCTAGCTTGTGTTTTTAACTCTGTAATGACTGCAATGTAATGTATTGTAAATATAACACTTTTCCTCTAAATCTTAAACTACTCAAAAAAGTCAAAGTAGTTGTAAAGCTACCATTACATAAAGGAGTTAACTTAGTCAGCTGCCTCTATTTTAATGTTGTGTCTTGCACATAATCACAGCGTCCACTTGGTGGCGCACTTGCACCAGTTTCAAGGTGAAATCGTACAGCATGTCTGAGGTTTCATCCCTGGCTGAGATATCAATGACATCCATTGTAATCTTCCTTATAGTGCGGAGTTAAAATCATCTTTTAGACCTAATGTTATATTTAGATACCACCTCATCAACATTATAACACTTTTGACCTGTATTCGTTGTATTCAGTGTTTCCGTACACTTCCTCTTGGTTTTCATAGATGGTTGTGCTGATTTTAGATAGATGAATTGCAAACAGAGGCTATGCTTATGAAAAATGTATGATATTATGAGCAAGCCTGGATTAAAGCAAGCCCCAGAACCCTAGATCCAAAAGCCCCAGTATCATTTTGTCTGATTAAATGTGTCGCTGTCAGACAAAATACAGATATGTTTGGCATTTTCCCCACTAATGTGTAGTATTGAAGCTTCTTATATAGAGAAACTCTGCATGAAATCCCTATTATCAATTATTTATGTGCAAATAATCTCCTCTTTGGCACCAAACTACAAGGTCCAGAGGTATTTAAACTGTATATCCATGACTGGTTTTATTTTCTATCTCATATTTTCATTGATGAATAGTCGCAACACATCGTTTCGTCACATTCAGAGAGGGAAGAACTTGTTATGAAAAAAATTCTCATTGTGCACACATAAGTGCACAGTGGGGGGTGTAGTTTCAGATTTACTTGGTGGTACTATTGTACTGGTGCTATATTTTTTTGTTCAACAATGGTGTGTTAAATTCCTTTTTTCTTATCCCTTTTACAGCTTTGCATTTTTAGAAATGGCAGTACATGCAAGAAATGCCCAGAAACAACATGCAGCAATAAGCCAAGGATTTGGATCAAACCTGTTAATTCAGGGCTCCTTGGAAACAAGTCAGCGCCTGTACATGGGAGTCACACTCTCAGGTAAGATACCAAGATGGTCCTGTGTTTCTCTGCTTGTGTCTGGCCTGCATTTATACTGGATATCCTTCGTGTTTTATTTATGATGTAGAGTTTGATCTACACACCTATATTCTCAGATGGCATTTGATCCAATCACTGAATGTAATTGAATATAAGAAATCAACCGCATTTTGAGTTGATCCTTAGGACAGTTTGCATCCACGGGCTTTTATTTATTTATTAATTTATTCCCCGCATATTTACTTTAATTTGAGTTAGATTTTATTCTCCTATAAATATGTAAACATGATTTCCTTAATACTGAAAGGTCAATATAGGTATAATAAAAACAGTGACACAAAACAAAACAAACAAAATAAAAACAGTTGAAAGCAAATTGATTGAATGATGATAGTAAAAATTACTTTTTTTTCATAGGACCTTAAAAAACCCAGATGTTTCCAAAGTATTTTAATCAACCAAAAAGTACAAACACTC
Organism: Cetoscarus ocellatus; assembly: GCA_037902135.1. Lineage (NCBI taxonomy): Eukaryota > Metazoa > Chordata > Actinopteri > Labriformes > Labridae > Cetoscarus > Cetoscarus ocellatus. The sequence goes on along the minus strand of JBAMNC010000322.1, from coordinate 1,033,868 downwards.
AGGGACAGGGAACATGATGAACCTCGACAATCAGACCTCAACACAGAAAAGCCTAGAAAAGCCAAACAAGTGGGCAAGAACCAAACGAAAACATAAAAGGGTAAACTAGAATACAGCAAATAAGAGGAAGTAAAGTGTTAAACAAGCAGATCTTAAGAGGCAGCTTAAGAAATAAATGAACTGTACCAAATGAACAGAATTTAAAAGACGATAATACGATTAATAAAACATGGAAAGCTTTCTATAACAATAGATAAGTTAAAAAAAGAAATAAGGGAAAGAAAAACATGTGATTAGTATTGTGTCCCTAGTTGATCAGATTCAAGGTACTAATAAGATCTGACCACAATTTCAACTTTTCGTGATTCTCAGTTTTTGCTACCACACCAGTGCTTGCACACTTTAATTGGTCATGCTACTGAGGTTCCTCACAATTTCTGATGCAGCCATAACATAGATCATGTCACAGGTTCACCTTGAACGTGGGAAATTTACTGCCATATCTCTGCCAATTAAATAAGTTATTCAGGCTGTGGACTGTAAAGTAAATTGATAGTTAAGGCAAACGGCTGTGTTGATGCTTTGTAACATTTTCATAGCTGTGAATGCAGTACTTAAAACCTCCAAGCATGTTGTAGTTATTCACTAAAATTCTCTGCAAACAAAAAAGAAAGGCAGTGTATTTATGTGTGCAATGTACACACAAAGCCTCTGCTTTATATAAGATAGAGAACATCTACCAAGATTCAGGTTAAGTTTCAGTACAGATTTAATCAACACAGCAGAAGTTGTTGAGCAAAGTAAATAAAAGAGACACATTCCTTATTAGGTTAGATATATAAAAAGCTTCTCCTTAAAAACCCTCTTGACCCTGTGTTATTCTCTTTGATTAAGTAAAATTCATTTCCAAAGTTATTTTGTTGATCAAACAGAGGCCACATTTCTTTGGTGAATTGGGTGTTACAAATTGAATATGTATTTCCGGCTAATTCTCCTCCAGTTTAACACCCATCCTGTGGACCAGGGTCTTGGCCACTCTCTCTCCTGCGTTCACTTTTGTTCTCCACCTGTGCTCAACAGATAGCGAGCAGTAGATTACATATGAAAAGGTTCTTATCTGAGGCAGCATTTATGCAAGGTCTTTGCAGCGACTGAAAAGCAGCCATTGGCTGAATGTATTGGGAAGGCCATCTTTTTTGTCCGTGGCCTGGCAGATTTTCAGAATGTTTTTCCTGTTTTCTTGTTTCATCTGTGAAGAGAGGATGGAAAAGGTGTGTGTTTGTGCACATCTGCTGCCTCTTGCTCCGACAGTCATAGAAAAAGATTGTAAGCTGTTCAGTTTATCACAGCCTCTTATCAACGTATTGCTTAAGGCTATGCGAAGTGTTTATTTTTCTGAGGGATATGTCACTTAGTAAAACAAAGCATAACTTGGTACCTGAAGTGATAACCAATGTTGCCAAAAGCTCAACTTGTTTCATATTGTCCCTTAAGTATACAAGTTTGTTTTCTATGGACATATCTACACAAAAATACTTAGAAAGACTTTATACTTTTCTGCCTTTTAATGACAAAATTAAAATTTCTGCATTTAGCAGTAAAATGTTTGATATGCTGGGTCATTGCAAAGTTATATCTCCTTGAACTCTCAGTGCTCACACAATGTACTGATTTTGAATAGGTTTAATCTGGTGGAGTAAGTGACAGACATGGTTTAATTCTTTTCCCTAATTTTAGCACAAAAGGTAGAGTTATGTTGTAGGTGTGTGAGAGAACACAGTACAATGAAAGCTCAACTTACACACATAGTCAGACATGTACAAACACACAGTGCCTTGCTTCACAGCTGGCTCTGCTGACTCTGCTCTGTACTCTTAAATGCCTCTGTTACTGCCTGCTAAGAGGGAGGAATGGCCATTTTGTTCATCCATTTTACCTCTGTGAAATCTGTGGTAGAAAGTAAATAGCATGCCAAGAAAAGGCATTGTGAATGAACCTATAACTGCAAATGCGCACCTCACTCTTCTGTTTAGATGTCTGACATGTTTTTTGTCATTTTGATGCATGGGTTGATGTGATTTTTATACTATAACAGCTTTTTGATTGGAATAAACCGATACTGATGTGCTCTGTCCCAGCTTGTAATGTTGACTTCTGAATATTGCTATAGTGAAGGTGAGGGCAGGATGCCATTCTTGTGTAGGTATTCTGGCAAGCTCCCCTCAGCATACTCATGGGGTGAACTGCAGGCTACTGTAACCAGCACAATAAGTAGATGCCATCACCATGGGATGTCTCTTATTGTGTGTATTGCCCAAGGTTTTGGGAATCGATTTTCAACAAGGCATTTTGCCCAGGAATCATTGTCTGAATATTATAATGGGAAATTGAGATTTTGCCTGATCTTTATGGTCTCCTTTTTTCATTTGGCTTACGTCTACCTTTTATTGAATGAGTCTTTTAAAACTGTAAGCACAAACAAAAGCACATTTTGCTTGTTATGTTAACAAAGGCATAGTCAGTGACACAGAAAACAGGGTCAGGGACACTCGTTTACTTAAACACTGTAAACAAAATGGTTATTTGTCTATTTCATAAAGGCCACAAACTCTTCAAGTACTCTAGAGTTGACATTTATATCCAAGCATCTGTTTTTTCAAACCTGTTTATTCATTTCTTACAGCAGACAATACAAGGACAGAGAGTTTTGACGGACACACTGGGTCCTGCTTCATAGTCTTTTATTAATGCCCACCACAAGTTAGCATGCTACAATCCCTGCTCCCCCTCAGTCATAACCTTGCAGTGCACTTGGATCTGCCTAATTCACTGTTTAAAATCAAATCCATCCAGATCCAGATCCATCTTGCCAAACTCCATTTTACAACGATTTTTGGAGTCAAAAAGCAGCGTGGCCCAGTCGGCTTCCTTTGAAGAGGAGGAGGTGGGAGCTATGAGCAACACATAAAGTGACAACTCGTACAGAGGTTAGCAAAGATGCAAGCAGCTTTAGTGGCAGTTTTGTCAGATCTGGACTGCATTTCTTTGTTTAATGAAGACAGATAACACAACATTGAAAGCATTTCTCAAAAGAAAGGATAGTTTCACTCCACTTCTGACGAAGATTTGTTTTGCGAATTTGTTCAACAGGTTTTGGATTTTACACTGCGGTAGTAGTGCCCACCTACTACATTATCTGATTTGCCCATAATTAATGTGACTGGCGGAACGATCATCCAATCACCTGCCGGATTTTGAAAGGCTCCCAAACACTTTCTATGGGCTGTTGCCCAGATGGACTAGTAAAATATATTGAACAGTCCATCTGGTGGGTCAGGTTACCTCCAACAGGCCTGCAATGTAATTTACTTTTGGTGCATGAGACTGGAAAGATCTGTTTTAAGTTACCAAAGTTACTGTTTTTACATCAGGGCATAATTTAGACATCACAAAGACTGACTTGCAGTATTAACCTCTCTTACTTCTAAATAATTTCAGGACCTTTCTTTCTATATCTGAATTTTTACTGAAAAGTTGTAAATAAAACTCTTTACCTAAACCAAACATCATTCAAGTTCACATTGTGAAAGTGGCAACAGTGCTGTGGGACTGTTTTTGGATGGTATTGATGCTTCCTCATTAAATCAAGTTGATGTTTGGAGTGATGTGACAATACTTCTCTAACAAACTTTAACATCAATGGACACACAACACAGCTGGCCAGCTGAAAAATGACATTGTTTGTAGCCCTACATTCCTGGACCACCTTATGCAGAAACATGCTTCTGCATAAAGTTTGAATTTAAAAAATGTATGTCTCTAAATGATCAGAAATGGATTTTTATGATTATGGGATTCACAAATATATTACAACGCAAAATTCAAAAACAATACAAAGGTAAACAATAGAACTCAGTTTGACAAAATATATGTTACAATACTCTTCTTTTTCATGAGCAGAAAATGTTATGTCTCTGTTGCTATTTCTAAGTAGTTGAAGTTGTCGGCAAAGGTGAAAAGTACATTCTGTGTTGTGTGTTTCCTTTCTCATTCACTTGCGCTAATTGGAAAAAAAGGTCAAAATTCAGTTGTTTTGGTATTTTATGTGCAGTACCACATGTAGCATTTATTTGTTTCGTTCAGTCATTCAGACTCCTGTTTCAGACACACTGGTGGTTTAAGGTTTTTTGTGTCTGTTTACATGGAGACTACAAACTCAGAATCCTTGATTACGCAGGGGCTATTGTTTTGAGATGCCCGCCTTAATTTTTATTTCTATTTTTATTTCTAAATACCTCCCACAAGGGCTGCTCTCTGTCTCCGTGATCCAATGTATATATATGTCTATACATATATATATATATATATATATATATATATATATATATATATATATATATATATATATATATATATATATATATATATATACATATATTCATATATATGTGTATGGGAGTGTGTGTGTGTTTGTGAACATCACACATTTTGTGGTTTACATCTGTTTTTTAGACATAGTAATAAATGCAAAAATGTTGTAAACCTGATATTTAAATTGGGTAGTAGTGCAATTGATCTTTAATTACAAATATGCTCAATCTGCATTTTTATATCAACAAAAGTTAGCCATCTTGGCCTCTAAGTTATTGAAACATTGTAAACCAACAGCTCTAAAAATGTTCAATGTCACATAAAAGTGCTTTGGCAGGATAGCAGATATCTAAATGGCCAGTTTCTACAAACAAAGATAACCTGTTCATCACAGTGGATGTAGCAGAGCGCTAGATGTCTAATGCAAGAGCCCCTTCTTCATCAATGTAAGACTCATGCATGGCTCAAATGTTTGGTTGGGCCTAAGGTCAGTTGTGGTTGCAAAGTTTTTACTTCTTTGAGCTCAATTTCCAGCTCTCCACCACAGTCTCCGTACAGTTGTGGCAGAGCAGTTTGTGAAATGTGTTTTTTTGTGGGGGAGGAAGCACTTTATGTAGTCACTAAAGCTTTCCTGTTCCATTGGACCCAGAGACATTGTGTCTTTAGCTATGCTATAAGTAACCGATTGTTATGGTCCTGCTCCTGCATTTATGTTCTTCATGCGGGGTATTTGCCACAAAAGTCCACCACCAAGTCCACCTTCCCCTCAGCTTCACTTTTGCTCATTTCTTTCCTCTTTTCCAACTTCACTTCTCTCCCTGGCAATCCAAACAAACTCTTGTCAAAACAGGCGGGCGTAACATGCAGTCTCTGATTTCTTCTTCTTTTGTTTTGGCGAGTGGCAGTTGCTTTTGAGGCTCTATTACTGCCATTCAAGTTTGAATGTGAAGCAGGGTAACTACCCCTATAAAAGACCACACTGGCTGAATCAAGTAAAAAAAAAAACAAAGCTCACTGTCATTGACATGAATTTGATCTTGATTCTGTTTTGAGACTGTTTTATCACCTAACTAGTTGCAGCATGTTTTTTTTTTCCAAATTTTAAAAGAAATCCAGGAACTGTTTTTCTCTGCTAAATTGGGCCAGTTAAATCCAAAGGTAGCTATTGTCAACCGTAGTGTTATTTGACAGCATCAAAAGGTGTGAAAACAGGGCTGCTATACCATGACAACAGAAACTTAGCCCAACTGCACCAAACGTGTTTAAAAAATGTTATAAGTCAGTAAGCTAAGACTGATGTGATGAGCTATTTATGAAGGCTCATATCCCGATAACATTAAAATTTCATCTGACTATGCAGCCCTAATTGTAAGAATTGTCATTGTCACAATTTTGAATTGTACCATCGCACTTCACGTTGTGTCTACATTTCAAACAAGCCTACTCCCCACCTTAAACCCACTGAGAACTCTTCTCTGCATCACAGAAGTCTCAATAAAAGCAAGTGTGAAGAGGATTCTTCATTTTTTTTCTTTGACATTATGAAAAACATAATCCAAAGTGTCTGTCAGTCATGTGACACTCTCTCTTGCACTGTCCCACTTAGAGGGCACGTTCAGGTGTCACAGAGCAGCCTTGCACAAAGTTAGAGAGCAGGAGTAACAGCTTCTCATTAAATCATCTTAAGGGATTTTACTCAGTCCATCTGCAACCCTATAAAAACAGCCCCACTATTGATTCTCAGCTGGGCCCCTGTGTATGGAGAAAGCTGCACTTTAAAAATTGGTGCGTTGGCCTGGTTGTATGCTCTACCAACTCAGAAGGTTACGAGTTTGAGCCCAGCTCTGGCTGTCACATTTCAAAGTGTCCAATTGGCATTAAAGGGTGAGGATATGTGAGCAAATGCTGGTGGAGAACATAGTTAGAAAACTCAGTACCATCAGTGAGTGAATGGCTGTGAATGGGTAGAAGTTACTGCAGTGAAAAAGAGCTATGAGTATTCAGAAAGACTAGAAGAGTGCTGTATAAGCTCAAGTCTGTTCACCATTTTTACCATTTAAAGTTATCAATGGACGAGCAGATGTATATGGTAAGGAGATGAACCATAATAATTTCTGTAAGTGTAACTGATTTATTAAAAAACTCGGAGGCTGCTGAATCATCTCTTGTTTCTGTAAGGTATGAACCTGCTTTAAAAAACAAATGTAATCAAGTAGACATGAAAAATGTAGTTTAGCTGTAATAATAGATAGTAGTTGTCACTTATTATGAGTTGCTTTTGATTTTTTAAAACATCACTGTATGGCTAGATATGAAACCTTCACCCCAAAAGAAAAAAAACTGAGAGCAGTGCTCAGAACGCCTCAATATTCACCCGACCCATTAATATTCACAGCATCATGCTGTGCATTCTTCCATCCACTTGAAAGCCAATTACTGTAGAAACGTCCAACACTTTCATCCTCCAATCTGCAACAACAGACAGGCCTGTCAGTATAAATTAGGAGTTTAAGTTTTCTAATCTTTACGCAAAACAACATTACCCAAATGTAAAGAGAAAGCAAAAAATGCAGCTTGAAGAGCATTTGTCTTCTGCCATTTAATATGGGAACTGAATTATACAATGCAGATTAATGCTAAAATGAAGAGAGAAAAACACACACTCAATACTGAATATTTTGTGACTCCTGGATAAAATTAAATTCTGTATTTTATGAAAACTATTCCTTTATTAAGCCCTACAGTCACTGTCAAAGCTATCTGTGCAGCGTCTTCTTTGCAATCACAGAAATTCACCAAAGTTGGCCCTGTTAATCTACTAAAGAAAGAGAGTGGTAGCTCTGAAAGGATTGTTAATGTCATTGATAAATTAGTTTGATGTTGTCACCAAGCCTTTCACATTCATCATGACACGTAAACACACATTTGACACAGATGTTGCTGCAGACTTGTGTCTGATTTTGTCAAACATTTCCTCTTTGCTATTTTTTTATGCTGATTGTGGTAATACCTTAACAACACCATAAATGCTTAGCCAAATGTTGGTATCTTTTAGTGCCTCTAAGGTGATTCCTCAGAGAGGGATTTATGGTGTGTCGGCAGTTGTCACCTGTATCGACTGACTTAGCACTGTTTGTGACTGAAGATATATTAATACTCAGTGAAGGTCTCATATGTTAAGTGGGCACAGCATCATCCATCACCCTTAAGTATTTTTAGAACATTAATCATTATAAGTCCTGACTGAATGTGCAACAGAGGGCAGCTGAATCTTAGACATCTTTAAGTATTTGAGTGGATTAGGTAGCTCTGAGTTGATTGCCCTTATCAAGCCAATGACATGGCAAGGTAAAGTATTGTACCAGCTTTTTGCTGCTGCTCCCCACTGCTGTTTGGATTAAAGCTTTTATTTATCTGAAGTGTTGAAGTTCTGACACAGCAATTCCTTAGACATCACTCTGGTAGACCTGCTTTCAGTTTTTGCATTCCCTGATACAAAACCACAACGGTCTATCACTTCAGCTGTCTTGTTACATTTCCGTCCTGTGAGCATTTTTCAAATTGCATTTTGACTGTGACAATGCACAGTTGACACTGCATTTCTCCCGAGTTTACCTATGAGGAAGTGTGTGGGGTTTTATCTGGATTGCATACCTCAGTGTCTTTGTGTCAAATGGTTGCTATGGTCTCTGTGCTCAGTTACTAAGGCAGAGTATTCATTTAATCCATAGGGGCTATGGCCATATCCTTGGCAGTTCACCTATTGTTATGTTAATGAAGCATCCCTGGATGGCCACTGAGTGTTAATCACGTTTTGTCTCACAAGAGTTGAAAGGTTTATCAGATATGGTGTAGTTAGATTCTAACCTCAATAAAATTATCCTCATGGTTATTAGTCAAGCCTGAAACATGTCTTTGGTAGAATAGAGTTAACTTTTTTCTGGGTTTATAAAAACCTTTCTATTGATCTAAATTTTGAACCACAAAAACTGTTGGATATGATTAATATCAGTGCTTTGACAAGGAAAGAAAACACTTTCATTAGTTTGTATGTTTGTTGATAGTTTTGGGCATGCAATATTGGATTTTAGACAATATCCAAAATGTATTGAGTGATGATGAGGTAAACCATTTGTATATTCTGCCAAAAATAAAGCCATTAAAGAGATATATATGGCCAATATGTGCAGTCAAAATATTGGCTGTAAATATCGTCATATTTATTTATATCTGCTGATACCAGTGATCTACTTTTTTGACAATTATCTACCTGATATTGTTCCGACATCATTGTGCACCCTAGTTAGTTTATTGTCACTTCGGGAAGGGCAAGAAATTCATATCTTGACTCACTGGCCAAGGTGACTTGCAGATAAATCTAAAAAAAAAAAACTGGCCAAGCATATTTTTACCCTAAAATGATAAATTGTGTAGTTGTATCACACATTTCAGCCAGTTTAATTGAGGAAATTTTGTTGTATGATCCACTAATTGGACTGTTTGTCAGATCAAAATATTTAAAAAGTGGTAAAAAATGTTTTGGTTTGACAAATATTCATCCATCACTGTTTAGCTAAAAATTGACGTGCCATGTTGTGAATGACATTTTGACATTTTCCAACCAAACCAAAAATTACCTGCATTTGGCACTTGGGAGGTGTTAATTTTGGACCATGCTCCTGAGATCACTCTTAGCATTCATGGGAGCAAAGTGCTGGTCTTTCCTAATCCAAGAGCTAACTCAGAAAACCAACTAGACATAAATAAAGAAAAGATGTATGACAATTTCAGGCAGACAGCAAACAAACAAACCTGGTCAAAGCAGGTGATATCGGATTTTTCAGGAGACTTCTTCAAATCCAGGAATGCAATAAACATGCAACCTGTGGAATTCCCATATGTAATTCAACATGCTTGCGGCGGAAACTGTTGGAGCAGATTAGAGAATAATAATAACACTCTGAAGGTGGTGTCCAGATTGAAAGACTTCCCCTGTGAGCACAGACACACAGGCAAAGCAGCCATTCAGCAGTGGGATGGATCCTGACTACTAAAGAGGGAGAGAGAGAGAGAGGGAGGGAGAGGGAGAGAGAGAGAGAAGAAGAAATGGGGGAGTGGTGGGAGAGAGAGAGGGAGGAACGAAAAAGAGAGTGAAAGGCTCCACACGGCAGAATATAAATCTGTATGTTAACCGGACTTAAAGCTGGAGGTCTCCTATCGGCTTTAGTGGTTACGCTGGTGGGGGGTGACCATATAGCATCCAGAGGTGGTCTTCCCCATTAGCTGAGGATCTGTGCTCGTAAGGGAAGTGGGACCTGCGGAAGCTGTGAACGCCGGTTGTCAAGCACAGTGGTGGGCTGGTCGGAGGTCCCTGACCCCCCCTCCCTCATTTTCATTTCAGGAAGAAAAAAGAAGAGCCAAAGAGACACGAGAGACAAACGAAGGTGGCAGCGAGGGACCAGTGAGCCATTTCTCTCTTTATTACCTCCATTCACAAAACCATTGCATCCCATTATCACAGCGATGTAGAGGCATTCTCTCCGATTAGAGGAGGAAGGGTCCCATTGACTGGTGGGGCTTAGCACCTCTCTCCAAAACGCTAGCCCTTTTCGTTGCAGCCCCCTCCTCCCCTTCCCCTCCTTCCCTCCTCCCGCCTCTCATCTCTGTCCTTACGTCTGCTATTTTCTCTGTTCTTCTCCCTTTCTTGTCCCTTGTATTCTTGTCCCTTTTCACACCACTCAGGAACCAGGAGGCATTGCGTTTTGGAAGAAGTGGGTGTTTCTGGAGCTGTCATTGTGTTTGGTGCCGCTACAAAGGACAGCTGAGCAGGGAGTGAGAGGGACAGCTTTTTGGAGATAATAAAATAGCAGTGTGAAAAGAAAGAGGGGGGGAGGTTGGGACTAAAGGAACAGCTGACAACCACTGGAAGATGCATGGTAATGAAAAGAAAACTGTTTCAGAGACTGACAACCATTTTAAGGTAGCTTTTTTTATTAAGAACATTACCCACTTCTGAGCATAATAAAGAAGCAGTGTGCCTAACAAACACTGTCGCTTGGATTCTTCTTTGCTGTTGCTAAGCAAAGTCTTTAACCTGAACTTCTTGGGGAGACAGTACTGAGCATCACTCTGCAGCCATGAAAGGAAGCTCAGAGGAAAGCATTGAAAGCATCAGGCCCTCAAACCTGCAAGCTTTTGCCAACATTTCCACCCTGCATGGCATGAGTCATATATTTGCCTATGGGCACATGACATTCCGGCGCTTTCTTTGGACCCTCTCCTTCCTGGGCTCACTAGTTTTACTGATGCTGGTGTGCATGGATCGAATAATGTATTATTTGGAGTATCCTCATGTCACCAAGTTGGATGAGGTGGCAGCCACTAACCTCACCTTCCCATCTGTTACCTTCTGTAACCTCAACGAGTTCCGCTTTTCCAAAATCACCAGAAATGACCTCTATCATGTTGGGGATCTGCTGGCCCTCCTCAATAATAACTACCAAATAGCAAACCCACACTTGGCTGAGCCTGAAGTGCTGGCTGCCCTAAAGGATAAGGCAAACTTCCAGAACTTCAAGCCCAAACTGTTCAACATGACTGATTTCTATAACCGAACGGGTCATGACATCAACGACATGCTGCTGCAGTGCACATTTCGAGGAGAAAATTGCTACCCAGTGAACTTCACCACGGTGAGTATCCCAGTGCACATGCTTTCTTATCTCTACATGCTGAAACTCTGCACACTGTCTGCTGTCCTGTGTGCTGGAGGCACTGACAGGCTGTGATTTCTCACAGATGCTTGATTTATTGGATGTTGCTTGAGCCATTTATGCTTGGTTTTATAAATAAGAAACTTTAGTTAATGTGTTTGTTTTTTATTTACAGGGTGCTGTCAGCACTTAGAAAAGCATTGTTGCACTATACGGGTTTGTGAACAGTGATCAATGCGCTTGCTTTGCTGAGACCATACTGTGCTCAAAACATGTGGCAGGGTGATCCTAAGGTGAGGTAGTACAAAGAAATGTTTCTTTTTTAAAACACCATCATCTTGCTTTGTGGTATCAAAAAGGTTTATCCTTGAGAAAGTGGGAAGTAACTCAGTAAGGTGTAGCAAAACTTTTTAAAAGGTTTGAGCATTTGAGTATTTATCTTAGAAAAATCAAATCATTAAATGATGGTGTTCAAATCAAAGTGATTGTCGCTGTGTTTTGAGTTTGGGGTCAGTGTGCTGTCTATTGTCATAATTTCCCCATGTATGTTTATTGTGATCGTCTCAATTTGTTTGCAATGCAACTTCAGATATATAGTTTCTCGTATTTCTCCAGTGAGTGAAGACAATGGCATGCCGATTGCCTGATTAAATGTCTGCTTAAATGCTCTGAAACTTTACAGTCTGTCATTTCATCCAGTCATTTTCAGTTCTTTGGGTCATTCCGTCCCCCATTTGTATCAAATCAGGCTCGTCTCTGCAGTTACCTCACAGCCAGAATTAATTTCTCTTAATTGATACTTTTGGTGTGTTGTGTGAACATGTAATGTCAGTTCTTTGAAAGGCATTGCACATTGCTAATAAAACATGCCAACTTTAAAATGTAATGGCGATTTAAGAAGCACTTAAAATTAGATTGATGTAAATGAACTGGACCCCACAACAATTTCATTTGATTACTCCTCAAAGAGACTTTACTTCTCTTAACATCAGAAAGTATGTATATAAAAAAAGGATGGTGACTGATGACTTCTGTATGGCACTTTTACATAGAGTAATTTTGTATTTCCCTCAAAAAAGAAATAACCCAAAATATGCCAAAGATTTAGTCATGTGCTCAAAAAGAATTAAATCATCACACATTTCATGAAGGAAGTGTTCTACCATTTTTTTTCTGGCATCTTAGATGGTTTTTCATACATTTCTCTTTGACCGTTTTTTTGTTCACACTGCAGTATTTTGTAAAGGGGAAGAGGTAGCCTTACCTCAGTGTGTCATAGCCAGTGTTGCTTTGACTGAGTCGCGCTGTGCATTATGGGAAGAATGCCAGCAGGCTATGCTACCCGCAAAAGGATAATATATTAACAGTAATTGCACAGATTAAATGTCCTATGTAAGATTATATAGATGAGAATATTTATCAGTGTGTGAAAGGCCTTATGATTTAAGTGTTACAATCTGTGCATGATAAAGAAGAAAGGCTTTTATCACTGTTTGCAGAGGTATTGTCAGCAATACAGAGATGTAGTGACAAGATTTAAAAAGGATCAATTCTGCTTGGATGAGCTAGACTAAATGCTAGGAACTAAACAAATTTTTGCATCAGTTGATGTTGTTGTGTCCTGTGATCTGCTATAAAGATGGTGAGTAATGTTAATGTGTAACTATTTTCATGGTATGTTGTGCCTGTGAACAGAAACTGATTCTATGAGATCATAAACATTATTGTTGAGTAGGACTTTGTCATCTGTCTGGTTGCCTGGTAGCAATTATTATTATTACTGCTGCTGCTGCTAATGCCACTACTACACCAGTGAGATAAGTTAGCTCGTCACTGTGTTTGTCTGTTGCCGGGTCGATTATATCCTCACTGCAAACAAACCTCTCCAGGAATAGATTGGAAGTGAGCCTAAACCACTTTTTTTCAGATGATCTTGGTGTGGTTGTTTTTGCCCAAACAGGGATTGATTAGTGTGTTCTTTTATATTCTAACTGAACGCAGATTACCCACTTGTATCGGAACAACTTTCCCAAATGATCTAGGTTTGAAAATGACCTTAGTTATCTTAATTCTTGTATTATGGGATTGCTGTAAATGTTTTTTTTTACCCATAGAATCTGTGTTTCCCACAATTCTGCTCTCCACATCAGGCATAAGTTTGAATCTTGCCAGCCATTTCTTTTTATCAGAGCACAATTATCTTGTGTTCATTTAAAAGACTGCTTCATTACAGAAAACCATCTTATAATGGTGAAATTAAGTCCCAAAACATCAGTAGACAGAGATGTTATTGGTTTATTGTAGCTTTCCTATTATTTTATTTAATCAAGAGCACTTTTAATTGACCAAGGAGAGAAATTTGCAGCCTAAGGATGTGCAATGTTACTGCTTATTCTTTCACTTCACACTCTTATTTAAGTCATTTTCTTATTCTCTCTGTATATTTGTGTCCTTTTCTTCCATCTGTTGAAGCTCCAGACAGTGTGAGTAACACTTATCTCTCAATTGAGTCCATCCACTCTCAAAAATGCAATATCTTATCTATGATGTATCTTTAATCTACTCTGAGAGGAATCCCTGTAGAAGGCCAGTTTAAGTGACTGCCTCTAAAATCTTGATCAGGACTTTTCTCTGCTCTTGGGTAAGAGGAAAAAGTAAACCAGTAATGTTTACTATTTAATGTCTTACGTTTTGTCACAATTTGGAATTAATTCATTAATATGTTTTTTCCAGTCACTCAAGTGTCCTGTAACAAATCATCCATGGGGATCTAATTGCCTTTGTAGTGCTTGATTGAAAACATTTGAAATTTCAAATAAGCTGGTAGAAACCGATGATGTGTTTAGTTGGCGGAGTGCTTACTTGTTTTTCTTTGATGGTCCATCAAACCGTGAACCCTGGCCTGGCTGTAATTACCGGCATCAGATTTGAACAGCCTCCCTGATACCCATCCATCACTGTAGTGCTGTTCAGATAGAGCGGTTATAGCAGCGCCACACCGGGCTCCATTATGCTCTCAGTGGGCAGAAATGTGTTTGTCAGGACTTGAAAGAGTGCCAAAGGACCTTACCTAGCTTTGTGTTTGGTCCTGTACTCAACAATAATCTCAGGCTACTAACTGTGAACACCCAGGTGCTCTCAATGATGGAGTAAGTGAGTTCATAACCTGCTTTAACATCACAGCAACTGTTTTTTAGAATCTTAACCTGAAAACACAGAGTGGAGCCATGTGTCCAAGATAGCGATGTTTTTAATCTACTTAAAGGTGTTAGTGATGTTTTCTTTTTCAAACACTAAATCACTTTTCACAGGCAGTGTGCTGATATTTATTTCAATTACTCACTGCTCCCACAGACATTTTGAGAGGCAGATTTACAATGCAAAGGACTATGAGGATGATGAGCTTTGACCTTGAATAAATGAGGGAAAAATTCCATTAAGCTGTCATGGTTGTGATGCAGTAGATAAACAAAGCATTTGAAATGTTTTGCATTGTCTAGATGGTTAGACAGTCTGTATTTTAAATATCATTGCCCACTTTAACACCAGAACTTAACCCAGGCAGTTATTTTGACTGTTTTTAGATCTGGGAACAGGTAGTGCCACCATCATTTTGCAAGGAAACAAAAAACTTTGTGCCAACTTTACAAGAGTCATATCGTAGTGTAAGATGGACATGACCTGTGGTGAGCAGACTTGTATACCCAAGTCAAACTGCGAAATGTTTTTGTCAGTTGCAAAAGTCACAGAGTCAAATTGGGTGATTATGTAGCCAAAACAGCTCAGAAACTTCAGAGACAGTCATGTCAAACTAGGGCTGGGAGATATATTAAGTATTTAAAAAATATCAAGATGTTTTGAAACAAGATGCAAGTTTAGACAGTATCTTTTATATTGAAACAGTTGTTGATGTTGGTGGCTCAGTCTGGTAGTGTGCTGTACCAGTAATCAGGATGTTGTGGGTCCAAGACCAGCTCAAACTGTCACATGTCAGTGTGTCATTAGGCAAGACTAACCCTAACCCTAACCCTAACCCCAATTTGCTCCCACTGTTACGTCAATGGCGTGAAGGTGTGCACAAACTGATGGACAACTTACTGGCACTTAGAAACTCAATGCCATCAGTGAATGAATGTGAAAGTGAATGGGTACAAATGGGTAGACCCAGTGACCTGCAGTGTAAAAACACTTTGAGTTTTTAGAAAGACTAGAAAAGCGCTTTAGAGGCTGAAGTCCATTTACCATTTTACCATTAAGTGGGACACCATTTAATGGCGTAGTTCTCTTGATTGTGTGTTTGGCTCTCCTGGCCTTCTTGCTCTCCTCAAGAACAAAAATGTTCTTGTGGAGAACAAAGTACTGTAAAGCACTTTGGTAGGCCGCTGGCTGTTTAAATGTGCTATATAAATAAAGCTGACAGATGTCATACTCATTGATGAATGAAATAATACATATGTTTAATTAAATGATGGAATAGTAGCATATTAGCCTAATTTTACTTACTGTATAATTAGGATGAGAACTGATAAGATTTTATTGATACCAAGCCATAATTAATTGTGCTTATCGATCCAAATTTTTGACGATTCCCGATCGATCACTGAGGATTTTCTGTGTGGACAGTTGGTCTACACAGGCTGTCAGTGGCAACAGAGTCAAATACACAGCACCCCTGATATTTAATGCAGTACTGCATAGATGAATGCCTCTTCAAGTTGCTGCTGTTTGAACCCACTAAAATGTGTGTGGTAAGTGTCTGTTTGTCAAAAATTAAGCCACAATTTAGACCACCTTTGCCCCTGTCTATGATTACTTCTTATTTATCATTTCTGCTGACTGCCTCTGATGAGAGGGTGACCTCCTTGATTTACAAGGCATGCAGAACAAAGTGGAAGGAATTGATCAGGGAGTTGTTAAGCAAAAAGACTCATGATATCGATTCCTTGAGAGAGTTTTTGTTGATTCTTAATTGGGAAAGGTTTTGGATGCTTGTCCCTAGTAATTACAACAGCAGCTATGCAGCTGACGACCAGCTAAAAAATGTACATGCTTATTAGAACTTGTTTTTTGTTCTCTGAACTTCATCTTATCAGTCATAACATTGCAGATCTGTATATTATCATAACCCCTGTTATTTATTATGAAAATGTACAGTATAACCCTCTAGTCGTTATCAAAATCTGGTATTTTAAGTGCTTATTCCTGTTGATTGTTCTTCTTGATTTTCAGGATTTTGTTTTGGGGCTGTAATGTGACTGTTTGATAGGCATAGGATAGTGGATTGAGTAGACATCAGAGAGAGAGAGGGTAATGACATGCTGAAAATGAGCCAAAATCTGGAACTAAGTGCAGGCTGCCCAGCTGAAGGACTTAAACCCACAGACGTAAGAGAGTGACCCAACTGCCAGGCTCTTTAGATCCATCTTAATGGATACATATTTTACGTGTATCATTACATTTTTCTTTATATTTGGTCATGTTAAGAACTGTTTAATCACAACTCTAAATTCAAAGTAGCCTCTTGAACTAGTGGAAGAACAAAAGTAGAGTTATTAATTAGCTCTTTCAAGCCCCGACAGTTCTTAGGTCAACGGATAAGTTAAACCAGCTTTCTTTTCAGCCAGTGCAGTTTTCACCTTTTTCAGCTATTAAGGTCTTTTTTCAGATAAGTACATTTTTAAACCTCCAGATTTTTGTGCTTGGATTTTCCCACAGTCAGTTTATTTTTCAGTATGATGAAATATTGAACTGAATTTCTTCAAGATGTAAAAATGGTCCTCTGATGTCTGGAGTGACTGAGAGTTCGTGTCTTTTTTTTCTTGCAAAAGCTGCTTTCCATTTTCATACAGTGTTAATCTGAGTCTTTTTTTCTGTTAGAAGTTAGAAAGCAATCCTACTAAATAGTGTTAATGGATAATATTTCTAACAGCAGATTTTTGTTGCAGTGGCTTTTGTATGCCACAGTATAACCTTCATTAATATGTATTTATTGAGTCGCTGTGGCTAAGACAGACAGCATGTGTAAGTTAGGTAAAAAGGCACTTTGGTTGATGATGCTGCAGAGACTAAACAAGCACTAGATTATCATAATCTGATGATGCGGATGTACTAGTTCTTAAATCTTGACAGGTCAAGACAAGTCCCCCTGGGCTCAATTTCTGTCCATTTCTTCAGAGTGTGTTAAATCAGTATTCATCATCACATTTTGCTGTGGCTCAGTCTTTTAATATGCAAGTTGTCTTTCATCTTATCGTCCAGACGACAGCAGGTGCCAAGGGAATGAAACATGGCTACAGCTGAGATGATTCTGAGACTGACAAAATGTGACTTGTGGATCTTTACGTTTATTTCTTTTTTAAGAAGAAGTTGTCGTCATTTCAATGCTCTGAGCTCTCTAAGACTACTGATGCTAGATCCAAGAAGTATTTTGTGTATATCCTTAGTACTATTGTGATTTCTGAAATCCTGAATTTCAGCAGAGGGTGTATGCATTGGCTGATTGTAGTAAGAATTCATAGACCTGTTAAAAATAAACAAAATCTTAAAGCATAATTTTATTGTTTGCAGCACAGGTCCTTTTGTTGATAACACTCTGAGCCTGCCAGAGTGAATTATCACAGTTCAGCAGATGGCGATGCAGATTCTGTTAATTGTTCTACTAATAAATGGTGGGAAACCCTGTGAAATATGCCTTTGTCCCTCTGCTCCAATAATACAATGTGGAATTATTTAAAACAAAAAAACAAAAACAAAAACATCAGGTTATGATTATCCAGTAGTAGACATTTTCCCACGGATGACATGTTTATTTGTCAAACACTGCTGTAACTAAGATCATTTATTACAGCTCTGTTTGAGTGTTGCTCTACCAGGACCCTGGAACATATCTATAAAAGAGAAATGAATCAAGCAGCATTCACGGATATTTCTTTTTTTCTACTTGGTGGCAGACGATCAATTGAGAACATAATGTGATACCTGCAAAATGAATTTGTTATGGAAATAATATGTAATTTTGCCATTTGCAGTCATATTTTTGCAATGAGATACCTGTATATCAGATATTTTCTCCCATATTGTTGTTTTTTGCTGCTAATAAGCCCACACATAGATTTGTACATAGTTACATACTTACATACATACATACAAGGGTTGAATGACATTTGTCTTAGGCAAATCCACTCTGGAATTTCAAAAAAGTACCTCCAGAATGTCATGAGCAGGACTGGGTTAAAATCATTGAGTAGTCATGTTTTGGGATCATTTTTCCAATATCTGTGAAAATAATCAAGATCGTGATATTTTTTCCATAGTCCAGCAGCCCTACTAGCCATCACTGGGTGCTTTCTACCATCTGAAAATAGTGCTGTCTAATCCTAAAACTAGTTTTCTTCACCATCAAAAGCTGCTTAAAGGTTGGGTGATTATGCTCTAGCTTTATTATAAATCCGACTCCTTAATTTGTAAGTCTGGCATTAATTCATAAAAACCGTTTTCTATGTGAACGAAAAATGTATTATAATCCAAACATTTGTGCTGCCAAATATTGGCATTTGTAGCGCATATCCAACACCAGACTACGTCTGATTGATGCACAAGCTCAAACGTTTGTTTACAGATCTCTTCGCTTTGTGTACATAGACTGACACAATATGTCTGCAGTCAGGAGCAGGGCAGCTGACACTGCAAAATGGAGCCTCATATTCACATACAGAGATGTACACTGTGTGAACACAAACAGCACTCCACAAAGCTAATCTCAATGAAAAATAATTTGTCACAGTGAAATACCAAATCAACAGTCATCTCCAGCTGCCACTGTATGAGCCCACTGTAGTCATTTTGTTTTGTTGAGTGGGTATGTGGGCTTACTTGATGGAACAAAGCTATCCTCTCAATCCAGCTGGTGGGAAGATGTAGTCTTGAAATCTGCATCATTAAGCTTATGCGCTTTTTGTGAAAAAAGATAGATTTATGTAACTGTGCTATTTGAACAGCTGTTCTGCATCAGCCTCTTGTACATGAACACCGTGAATCGAGGAAAGGGTCATGAAAAAAGACAGAGAAATGCTCAAATGATTAATGTTTCATGAGTTTTCCAAAAGTTGTGAGAACTTAGTAGAATGTAGTACACAAATTCTTTTTAACTCAGAAACTGAGGAATGTGGAAAACACAAAGACCACCAGAATGTCTTAAAAGTTGACCAACTTAAACAGTAACAAAACTCCAGATGTTTGGCTGAGGCAAATCCACCCAGGATTTCAAACTGTACCTCTATAACATCTTAAGACAGGGCTTGGAGGGTTCAGGCACAACCATAACAACATCATACAGTATATGCTGTTTGAAGACTTGATTACTATATGCCATAAGCATAAAGTATACTTACCCAAGGTCTGGAATTAAGTCTTTGAATCACCAGCCAAGTTGCTGGGTAGACAGAAAAATAGCAGCTAAGAAGTTTTGTACTGGCCTAAAAAATAAAGTTGTAGTTTGCATCACGCACAGTTTATGTGTTTATTGTTTTTAATTGAGTTATGTTGTTATGCTCCACAGATCAGTTGATTTAATATGATCTATATTTATCTGCATTTCTTTTATAAAAGTTAAAATACAGTGTGTAGGTCAGACCATTGAGCTACCCCTGCAAACCTACTTTATAAACATTGCATTAAATACATACATAAAGTAGAAAAGCGCTCCGAGAGCGTAGACCTCCGCCAAGCAGCTCAGTCGTGCCGATCTACCAGGCTGTTGTTAGCCGTTGTGTTAGCAGAACTCCTCCGCTGGCATTGCAAGGGAAGCTGGGAACTGTTGTGACATAGGCTTGAAAAACGTAGACGTCAGTTTGCAAATAAACTACAATCCCCATAATGACATATATGAATGGGATTTGCCATTATAAACTTCAATGTTTTTTTTGTGACGTCAATCTGGATCGTATCAGCACCAAAATGTAATGGCTTGTCCCTTGGACCAGCCACACCTCTGGTACAATTTTCGTGTAAATCCATCCAGTAGTTTTTGTGTAATCTTGCTAACAGGCAAACAAACAGACAGACCCTGGTGAAACTCAACCTCCTTGGCGGAGGTAATTACAGCATTATAATCACAAAGCAAAAATCCATCTGTTAATTATGAAATTTCCTTAATTTACCATTCACAGAGCACTGAGATTGGAACCTTTGGTAATTAAGAGAACCACACTGATGTTATCCTTGCTGCTAGAGGGACACATTTTTACATGTTTTCCAGCCTCTCAAGTTAGAATATATAATTACTTGGACAAACCAAAGGAACAAATGTTGCTTGTGTGTCATTTTTACTATGCAAATATTGATTTATTTAAAGGAATATCCAAAGAGGAATGCTTAATTTGATAAACTAAACACAGTATTCAGACCAAGTAAAACAACTTTTTAATGCTAGAAAAACAAAATCTATGAGTTATATCAATATATTCTATTATTTTCTTATTCTTCATGGCAGATTTGTATTTTCTTGTTGAATTCCTTGTTACAGTCTACAATGTATTGATGTTTAAAATGTGCCTTTACCTACAATGAGTGAGAAGGAGGACCGCATAGTGCCGCCCAGGCCTCAGGTTTCCCACACCTGATCTAGCAGATATGTATGTGTGTGTGTGTTTTGCTGGCTGCCCCTGAGTGTGCTGTAGTTCTAAAAAGACAGGAAGTGTGTATATATCTTTACAGGTTGTGTATATAACACAGTGCTATAAAACAGTTGTGTATGAGTAAGTTTCCAGAAAGCCGCAAACTGTGGAACACTTTGAAACAGTAAACCACACCTTTGTGACCACTAGGCTGCATTACTGTGATGCACTTTATGTGGGGGTCAGTGGCTCCTCTACCGCCTGTCTGCAGTTGGTGCAAAATGCATAATGCTGCACACGTAAACACAAGCACATTGCCCCCCAGTTTAGCCTCACTTCACTGGCTGCCCATACATTTTATAATCAGTTTTAAAATTCTTTTATTTACTTTTAAATCCCTCAGTGGTCTGGCCCCGCTCTACCTTTGTGCTGCTGCAGCCTTATACCCCCCCATCCACCCCAGGTCAGCTGATCAGCTGCTCCTGAGTGTACCTAAAACTAGGCGGAAGCTCAGAGGTGACCGCACCTTTGCTGTGGCAGCTCCTGAGCTGTGGAGCAATCTGCCTCTCCATTTGAGGCAGGCCTCCTCTCTGTCTGTTTTTAAATCCCATCTTAAAACCCACCTTTTCTCCTTGGCTTTTGACACCATGTGAGACTTTGAATGTATTACTATGTATATTCATTTGTTTTATGTGGTATTTTGTATTGGTACATTGTTATTACCTTGTTTTATTGTTTTAACTTGTTTTGACTGTACACCTGTTTTATGTCTTTTAGTCTGTTCTTGTATTTTATTTTATGTATTTTTCTTCAGCACTTTGGTCCACTGTGTTTTTTTAAAAGTGCTTTACAAATAAAATTGGATTGGATTGTTTTGACCTGGTAAAGTACATTTCTGAACTTTAAACTTAGCTTGTCTGGATCACGGATCAGCTGTGGTACAATGCAGCTGGAGAAGTCTTTTGGCCAGCCAATCAGCTCAGAGCTCATTATTGTAGCCTTTTTTGCCCTCACTGTCCCCTCAGATCTGAGCGTTTCCATTGAAGAAGAAAAAGAGCTGTATCTGATCCTCTGCAGAGACAAACTTGTTCAATTTTTTATTCAACTTAAATCAAATTCTTGCTTGATAGACACCCAAGACATGATGTAAACAGAGAAACACACCAGAACTTTGGACCTTTATATGGTCATTATGTAGTTTGGACGTAGGCAGACCTGTCTACATAAACACTGAAAGCTGCACCATTTTAACGTGGAACTCGATTACCAATATTTAACCTAATTTGAAACAAAAAAAACAAAAACCTGAACACGTCGTCTTTCAAAAACTCTCAGGGCCCACCATTATTAAAACACTTTAAATTTTCAGTATTTAGATGAAGGATGAGGGTGTCAAGGAAAAAATATGAAGACTTTTTTTTTAATCTTATGTAAAAAAATAATTCAAATAATCAATTTAATCAGTTGTTTCACCCAGCCATAAGAAAAGACATAGAAATATTAATACAAAACGCTTAATGCAGCTCCCATATAGCTAAAACAACAAAATTTAAAAGCAGTGTTAAGCTGGCACAAAGTTCAGTAAAGGAAAAGTTAATAAAATAATTGTCAGAAGGAGGTTACCCAAATGTCCGTTTAAACAGTGACTTTGAATGCCTTTAAATGCGTTTATTATGACATGAACCCAAATCATGAACTGCTCATTTTCCCTCTGCTCTCCTTAAAGAAACTCAAAGCTCTTCAGTGAAACCCTGAGTCAATAACAGCCCGCGGTCTGACAGTCGGGACAGTGTGCATGTCTGAGCAGCTTTACATATGCACAGTTGAACAGAGAGGAGAGAGAGAGAGAGAGGGATAACCAGGATGACTTGTTTGGAGTTAGTATTTACATACACGCTATTTGGAATAAGAATCAGCATTAACCACCCCTCTCATTCAGGATGAAGTTTCTGACCAAACATATATTCTGGTTATTGTTGACCAAGGACAGATGGCTGTTGTTTGCCAAGGCTTGTGGTACTAAGTGGAATATTGGAAGGTTTAAGCATAAAACTGTATTTATTCCTCAAGCCAATTGGACCTTGTCCTCAACTGGAACTGGTTTTCTGTTCCTGTTTCTTCTAAATACTCACATACTGTAATTTCTTGATTATAACACTTTTTTGCTTTTAAATAAGCACTAATTTTTCGGGTGTGTATTATACACGAGTTAAAGCAAAATACTTACCATATTTCGCCTTGTCAACATCGGGATTGCAACACATCTGATACAAAAAGCTGAAAAATTCTCTTTCTTTGAGAAAACACATGCAAACACAGGGCGCGCATGTGTGAAGCAGAAGGTGTTTCCGCATCTGTTTAAGAGAGAAAATCGTGTTTGTTGTGAAAATACTGAAATTTCATTGATTCAAACTTTGAATAAAAGTAATTTTTGAGTTGTCTGAGAGAGAAAGGTTTGAGCAAAATTTGTGTGCGTGTTATATTTGAGTACAGTGTTTTTCCAGGCAAAAATTGTGAAAATATGGGGTGCGTGTTATAATCGAGAAATTAAGGTACATAGACTGTGATGAGAAAAAGTTTACTCTCTAAGTAAATATCCTCATATGAATACCAACAAAAGCTCTTATATCTGTTAATGAATACATATCTGATTGTGTAGTGTAACTTCTGAAATCTGAAATCAGGAAAAAAATCACTTAGTTTTGGTCTTTAACACATAAAAAGAAATTCAAATCTTTAAATGTGTTAAAGATGTTTGACTTGATTAATGATGCAAGTTCCTGACTTGTTTGCACATTAGCTTGTTGAGAGTTATTTCTTCTGAGGGCTAATGTCAAAACGAAGTACATCATTAAAGAGAAACCCAGCAAACAGTGTCTTAAAAAAATATCCTTGGGCAAGTAGACATATTATGTCAGACATGCCTTGTTGGTTATGTCAGCTTACATCCGCATTAAACTCGTCAAAATAAATAGTGGTAATCTAACACCATATTTAAGCTACAGTTTGTTTATGCTTAGTTTTAAGGGTGAATTAGAAGCAGTGTGAATTTCCTGCACTTTGAAACATACTTTAAGAGGGAACAGTTTGTGTCCTTGTTACTAATAGATGAGCCCTTATGTTATTTACTGTAGGACATGTTTTTAAGATGGAATCACACTTAGTCCTTTCAAATCACAAGACCATGCTGAGACTTCCTGCTAATGTTTACAGCCTTGCATGTTGCAGGGGCTCTCCATTACCTAGAGTAAGGCATGAAAAGAGACAAGGGGTAAAAAAAAATTCTGTATGAGTGTTGAAAACAGTTTGTCCATCAGAGAGGGGAGAAGGGTTATTGAAAGATGACTTGTTTTTTTCCGCTATACTTTCATTCATAGTAAAGTACATCAGACTAGGGATGGAGTGATTACATGATGTCACTGTTGACTGTGGTCGAAAAAGTCACAGTTAATAAATCCTTAAGGCTCTCCAACCCCACAGCTTTTTGCTAGCTTAAAAAAAAAAACAGACTGGAACCTTGTTTTCAGTGCCACGCTAAAAATTATGACTACAAGATTAACAGGACTTTCTCTTGCTACATGTACAAGTAGGTTAATGATCAAATAAACATAATCAAAATTATTTTTTATGACAAAAACAAGAATATTTAAGTTTATCAACCACAGCAGCATCAATTTTAGCTTGTAATCTCACATGATCAAATGCAACTTCAGTTTAAACTAACATGGCAGACAACGCCAGGCGGATTTGGAGCTAAATATTGCGAGCTGTTTGCTTCCTTCGTGGTCGTGACTTCTGTCCAGTTCCTCTCTTTAACAGTTTGTTCTACACAATTTACAAGTTAGGCTCTATAGAAACTTGTGTTTTGCCACAAATCAATGATTTGGGCCTCCAGTTCTGTCATTTGTCTAATTTAACGCTTCACTATTACTATCATTGCCATGGGTACATTGTGCTCCCTGATTGGCATTGTTTCGTCCCATGTGACAAACACAGAGGACGTGCTGGGCTGTCTTTGGTATGCTCCACACACATCAGGATTTCATATCATAAATATTGAACACCTTAAATATTTATGGTTTCAGGACAGGAAGGCACTATCCTTTTCAGAGAGGATAGGATGACTCTTAGCATGCCTCACAACACAAGATAATCAGGCCTTTGCTGACTTTGGTCAGAATCGGGGATCCAAGCTGAAACTCAGGCCAATTATCTTGTAGACTTAACCTAATAAAAGTTACCAAAGGGAGCCTTGATTAAAGACCACTTCCTATAAATGGTGGGGCTTTTTAAAAAGTCAATTACAGGTATATTTGATTTTGCATCCCATAACTCCCACAGATACTAGATCCCACAGTTTTCTACTGGTTCTATGTTTCTGTTGTGTGACGTACACATACAGTTTTGATTTTTTTTTTTTTTTTTAAGTTAATTGGTAGATAAAAGTGCACACAGCCACCTCTCAGCATTGTTGGTAGTGGTTTGATTTCCACCTTAGGGCAATGAAAAAGTGATGTTACGCAGTTGTCCCTCGTGATGCAGACTGTAACTATAGCTGTGGTCCAACTTTTCTGCTTTATTCAGCTGTCATTTGAAATAACTACATTGTCTTATTGACCTTACAAGCAGACTGGTTAGAAGTTGCAAGTTTGTCTGACATTCTCTGGTTAAAAAAACAGTAAATCAACATAGACAGTAAATCTATTTAAAGGGCCTTTAAGAAAACATGCAGGATTCTTCATAGCACATTCATCTCAAAACACCAGCATTGGGGTATTTGCAGAATGATGGACATTTGACTGGCTTTCTGTGTCATCTCAGGAGGTGTGAATCTGTTCAACCTGACTGCAGTTGTTGTCATTTTCCCTCAACACAAGTGGGCTCCCTTCATTTGCATTCACATCAGAGAGTTTGGAATGAGTCTAATCTCTGCCTGAGATTGCCTTATGTCACTGTTCACGTTCGACATCAGCAGATAACAACATTATTTATTATAGGGCACTGCCGCTGGGACCAAATAACAAGTCTGCTTTGATAACCCTAAATATTCATATATAAAATGAAATTCTCCTGTAGTAATTAAAAAGTTGGTTTAAAGTGATGTCAGATTACACAGACACTGCAATCCCCAACAGGAACTATTAATTGTTTGGTGATTATTACAGCCTGACAGTTTTCATTATGCAGAGATCATTGTAATCATTAAAACTCAAGATTAATATGTTTTCATCAGGACAATATTATACACATCATTTTAGCCATGACCTCTGTGTTCTGCTGTTGATGAGACGGGTGTTACTTTTACTCAAGATATTCTAAACATTTTTGAAAAGTCAAAACACTGCACAAGAGAGAACTGTTCAGTCCCATATGGACAGTAAATGCACTTGTTCAAATGCCCAGAGCAAATAAATATTACTGGGTTATTTATCAAACTGTTCCAATGGTTAGTAATTGACTACAATTGGCTCCAGCAGTTTATTCTTTCCTGGACCAAAAGATTTCACAGAAGCCTGTTCACTCTAGCAAAAAAATCAAGAAACAATTCAGTAATTGCTCTAAGAATAAGCAGAGTGCTTTCAGACTATTAATCTTATTACAAATTGATTTAATGATGCCCGGCTGTCATAGTATGAATAGAAAACAATCTTACCAAAGGCCGATGCCAATAATCCTTAGGAGGTGGATAAACTCCAACTTCAATTTTACTCTTAACCCCCTTGCTATAGTTAAAGTAAGCAGAAGGATTTAAAGCCATCAAAAGAAAAAAAGAAAAACAATGTTGGGGAAATGGAGAACAGGGGAAACTGAGGCCAAACCTGATCAGAGGCTACTCTGTAAGAAAACACACTTGGCCTGCGCAATATTACTCACATTGCAGAGCCGGGTAATATGGTTGAAAAAATCATACCGTGGAATTTGAAAGAAGTGAACATCAAAGTCAGTGTTCAACAATTAAACAAATACATGAAGTTTGTTCTTTTTGTTTCTTGCCAGACTTGAACTACTTGTACCATGCTAATAAGCTGGAATCAGTAACCATTTCACAAACATCATCGAATGAACACATTATTATTTACGTACAAAGAAATGTTATTGTACCACTATTTTACCTTTCTGCCTTTTTGTCCAAGTACAGACATCACAGCTGCCTCTCCCAAACTGCTTCAGTAATTTTTAAACAAGTTTTAACACTTAATCTATAATCACATTCAGGAGATTAGTTTAACTTGAGGATGGCATGCCAATTTGAATGACATATCAGATCAGAAATAAACACTCTCCTGTAAACCCTGCTTGTGAAGTTACTGTAATGCAACATATATATTTTTAGTGTTATAAATAACATTGCCCTTACTATGTCTCATTTGAAATAATTTCACAACCAAGGGTCAACCGATTGTCGGCCTGACCCATGCAGCGACAACGTCAAGTCAGTGTTCATAATATGATAGCAGACAAACAATTTATTTCTTAACTTCTGTGTTACATGTTAAAAAGAGTATCACCAGCATCGATTTAAAGTGTTGAGAGGAGCACTAAATCACACAGAAGTGAATATGAAGCAGCATTATTACGTGCACAATGATTACACTAGAGAACGAAAGCTGCAGGGTTTCATTTTTGTATCTAACTGCAGTGCAAGACGGCTCTTTGGATGCTTGAAAGACCCACTGGTGATCGTTTTGAGTGGATGTATCACAGAACTTTGATGATGTGCAGAGGATACAACACTTCCGATGTCCAAACAGATTTGAGTTTGTGTTATCCCCTTACAATCAGATAAACTCCTCCTGCTGCAGCGGTTGTTTTTATCAGTGGGTTTATGTGATTGATTCAACGCCAAAGAAGTAGTATCACTTGAAGAAATCATTATTGATATTCTACAAAACTTATTTAGCATGCACAGTCATTTATACTGGAAGCAAAGTAGCTAAATTTCAATTCTTCACTTGCCAACATTGAACAGCAGACATGAAGTGACAAAGATGTTACCTTTGCAAAACAAGCACTCGTTTATATTTTGGTGTTCCTTGGGCACAGTAAGCATATTCACCTTCTGTTTGCATGAGTGCTTTTTCCATTAAAGTGCAACAACACAATGAGGAAGCACAAATGAATATGTCTACGAGTAAATCGATTCTGCCTCCTACATGTTCTGAATGTTTATTAATTCCCACCAAAAATTTGCCCAGAGCTTGAAACAGCAGACTTCTTTTAGTTCCTTACATTCCTGTTTATTTGAGCTACTAATAAAACAGACAGAGCTGTGCAGGAATTCATTTCACCTGTCATTACCTTGATTGTGATTTGCATTGCACTGTTATAAACAGGTAACAGTGATTAATATGTTTGCATTAAAATGCTGTGGAGGTTTGTTTGTCTTCGCCAAGGCTAGAATGCCTTCTGAATTTGTATGTCCCTCTATATCGGACAGCTCATTTTATGAGAAAAAGAAGCACCACTCCAGTTTACTTATGGGAAACATAAGTTCAAGTCTGTTATCTGTAATAAATATGGAAGAATTTCTCAACTTCCAGAAAAAATAATCACATAAAAAGTTCCAAGTTGTTTGTGTGCTGTGCGTTTGCTTTAATATGAGGTAGCTCTGAGTCTTGTTCTTACTGAAATTAATCTTTGAGAGATTGGTGTGTGCCTCTGAGCTTAAAACTTGCTCCTTTTTCTTCATTAAACCCGCTCGGTTTGCTCTGGGTACATAATGTGCTCTGTCATGATTTGTCCCCAAGCACAGTCATGGCCAATACAATTATGTTTTAAAATCCTTTAATTTGTGGTCAGCGCTGAATCCAGTGCTTTCCTTTTCTCTTGGTACATATTGCATTGCTATGTGCTTTTATTCTTATTCTTATAGTTTGTGTGTTGCATTGCATGGAGCATCATGCTGGCTGCCTTTCAGAGTGTCAATGGAAATAGATTGAGAAAAACAGAGTGGGTCAATGGCCCCCAAACACTTAAGCACTTGCCAAAATTCAATCTTCCAATGTTGGAGCCAGAAATAGAGAGACAATCCCCACCAGGCTTTGTAAACGCTCCTGTCTATACAGTGTTATAGTGTGCAGTTACAGAACATGCTCCTGTTACAAATACAAAGCTGTTAGATGATGTGATGGCCTCCGGTCAATGGCCAGACAGAAGGTCACACCTCTGCTATGAGAGTAGCATACAGCTCCAGCTTTCTGCAGCCTCCTCTGTGTGTGAAACCATCTGTGCTGACATTTGATTTTTTTTTTTTTTTTTTTTTGCACAGTGATAGTGGGAGATGAAGGTTGAACTGTTTGCATTTATTTTTTACTGATTCATCCAGGGAAAGTGGTGCTCTTTTTCTCAGTAACAGCAACCAGAAATATATGTGCACCTGTGATATCTGACATTTCATGATTGAATTCAGCCTGTTGTTAGATGCTCTTGTTGTTGCTCTTTGAAAACTGACAAAAGCATAAACAGTTTCTTAAATGACTTACCAAAGGTGCAATCATTTTTTTAATATTTAAGATTAGCCTTTATTGCCTTTTGTTGTGTTGGATATGACAGTAAATAGATTTTAATTTTGTGGGATGAAGAAAGGGGAATGATATTAAGGAGAGAGGCCATGGGCATGACTCAAACCCAGATGGGCTGGTTCAAGGACAACAACCGCTACACTTGGGGTGGGAATTACCTGTGGCCACACGATGGGATATTATCACAGTACTTGAGTCCCAATTCAATTTTATTTTATTCGTAATAATTTACGATATGCTGATTATCATAAAACTTAACATTGTGACATACTGTGATTTATAACCTTTCCTTTGCATTTGCCTCTGACAAGAAAAAAAATCTGATTCTGTTTTAATTTAGTAAGAAACATATCTCAGTATATTCATGCCTCTTCAGTCAGTTTTATTGAAAACAGGAGTGAAACTTGCAGACTGATTTTCTCAGCTTGCTCAGAGTAGGGGTTGGTGGTGGGGGCAGCATCATTATGCTAAAGATGTCAAGTGTTTTCTGTTTTTTCAGAGAGTTTAGTTTAGCATTAGTTTTGCTGTCATCAGCTTTCGCTTAAAGGATAAGTTCGGTTTTTTGACACCTGGACCTTATTTGTAGGATTAAATACGCTCGTAGACTCACCCAGACAATTTTGGCGGAGCTCGGAGCCGTTTTCGAGCAATTTAGATCCATCCGACGGCGTTTTTCTCTCATGCTGTAGTAGCAGACGGGGCCAGAAATCGTATTTTGGGGGGCATCAATACGTGTTTCCTTTGGTCCCAAGTCCCCCTCTGAGCAGCAAAGGCACTCCTCCTCTGTTGTGTTTGCCGTGCAATGTCCACAACAACACCACCAGTTAGCCCCCATTCGTGGACGTGCAGTGGTTGCTTGTTCTCTGGCCAGCTGTTTGGCTCTTTTCCTCTGCATCCTCCTTTCAAATAGCTCCTCGTCGGTATATTCTGGCTCAAAACGATACGGCATCCATTATACTCAAAGTCGTCGTCAGACACTTCTACATCGGATAAATATTCCGCCATGTTGCACAAAAATAGCCGTGTAGCCGTGTAGCCTAGCAACAACAGCGGCTCTACTCATGTTCTTGTCTATGACATCACCAAAAGGTACCCATCCTTGTAAAGCCCCGGATGACCATAACAATAAAGTTGAGCTGACATGGTGATAACACTGGCTATTCATTTATAAATTGTAGCTGAAATGAGCGAGTTTCGCAGCAGATAATGTCTAATTTAGGGGCTTGGATTTCTGGCCCCGTCTGCTACTACGGCATGAGAAAAAAATGCCGTCAGATGGATCTAAATTGCTCGAAAACGGCTCCCAGCTCCGCCAAAATTGTCTGGGTGAGTCTACGAGTGTATTTAATCCTAAAAATAAGGTCCAGGTGTCAAAAAACCGAACTTATCCTTTAACCTGGGCATTGCCAAGTGCAGTATTTTATTCTCATGCGTCACTCCTTACAAACACTATGAGTCATGTCCATCTCTTATGTCGGTTTAAAAATCCAATGTAAGTATACACTGTGAATTTAGACGGTGATGAAGATTTTCTTTCATCTCTATCTCGTGCTGCCATGTTTTATTTATCAACTCTTTCTGGCAAAATGAACATTATTAAACCTGCTGACCTCATCTGCGCATGGCTCAACAGCACCATCATGTGGACTTGTTTTATGTCTGTAGAACCAAAAGCGTTATTAAATGTGTTGGACATTAATATATTAAAAAAAATTGATACTTGGAGTTAGTGAGGTCCAGTCAGGTATGGGACCATGTGCCGGTTTGGCACTTCACCTCATCAGAGGTGACCCCTCCACAATGCACGTGGTTACCCCTGCGGTCTGGTCCAACCCTCCAGGTCCTGGGCACCCAGTATACAGAGAGCTGGATCAGGTTCAAGAAAGCGTGCCACAGCTGCTGCTCCCGTATCCAGCAGCTGATCTTTCCTATTCCTGCCCTCATGAGCATGGCAGCATTGGACACATGGTCCAAAAATGAGTTGAAGGGAAATAGTCATGAAGGAGTCCAGCCTGCGTCTCTGACAGGTCAAGTCTGCTATTGATCTCAGCCTCACAGTAAGCAGATCGATGAATTACACTGCCAAAGTAAGTGAACTGCTCCACAACTTCCATGTCCTCACCATCCACAGGCACAGACTCAATGGCATTATCCAAGGCACACCCTAATGCCTGAATCTTTGTTTTAACCCAGAGGACCCGCAGTCTTCACGACTCAGGCTCCTCACTCAGCACTTCAAGAGCCCCCACCAGGATATCTACAGTCTTTTCAAGAATTACAATATCATCAGCAAAGTCCAGATCAGTGATCCTAACTTCGCCGAATGACCCTCCACAGTTTGCTGTACTTGTTACCTGCCCCATTATCCAGTCCATGCAAGCACTGAAAAGTTTAGGAGCAAAGACACACCCCTGCCTCATCCCAGAATCAACTGGGAAGAAGTCATAGATTGGGCACTTCACAGCGCTCTCTGTACCCGAATATAGGATAGACATCAGCTGTACGAGCACACATGGGATCCCACAGAGCTCCAGAATCCAGACTCCTATCTATCGCCAGTGCTATCGATCACCAATACTATCGCCATGCTAAATATGGCATTACTATGGTATGTCGATCTCCTCACCACCACCATTCCTACTCTGCATGTAGGATGTATGGACTTGAGCACTAATCCACCATCCACCAGTACTCAACAATATGCACAATTGTAACACTTAAGTGTATCTGTATTAGTTTAGTACTTATACTCAAATATTTGCAGCAGTTTTCAAAGTCAAAGAAAGCCTTAATGTTTATACTTACAACGGTACATGACTGTAGTGGCATTCACCATAACAATCTCAGATATGATGTTTAAATCATCAAAAACATTGTGTACAAACAGCTTATGCAATTTATGATATTTTTGGTAAGAAAAAAGTGTAGAAGGCAGATCAAGAAAGAAAGACAATTCTAAAAAGTGAGTTCAGTAAAAGCCCTGAAGACAAATTCAGAGTTAAAGCTGTAATTATGTTTATGTCCAGTAAGTTTAACTGGAGGGTGAATTTAGAATAAATTTAAAAAAAAATGAAAATTTGAACTATTAAGAGGGAAGAAACAGGAGCTTTTATGCTAATTTGTCTTGTGAGCACATCCTTAAATAAAAATATATATCAATCCTTTTTTTTTTCAGATTGCAGCACAGGAATAATTTTTTTCTTTGTTTAATCTGCCCATAGTCTAAGCCTATAAATGGGCTTAAAGAAGAAAAAGAAAGCATTTAAAATGTACATTATTAAACAAGCTAGCAAGGTCTCCATAAATTACATTATTATATGATTCAGTGACCCTTCTTACCTGTTTTTTTTTAATTCTCTCTTCTCGCTCCAAGATTTCAAAGGATATCGCCGAAGGGGAAATCATTTCATTGACAAGGGAGCACAGTAGCTGGCCTTTGAAAACTCATTGAATCATAATTATTCTTGTCTCTCTATTCTGGATCCAGTGGAGGTTTTTTTCGTCATGTGATTTTCCAGACCATCAAACAGACCCTCTTATCTGCCGCAAAGCAACTTTTTAATGGAAAAAAGTGAAATTTTAATAGAATTAAATACGATTGCATATGACAAAAAATGTTAATTACAGTGACTGATGAACCTATGACATGTCAGCTTCTATTGAAAAAGGAAACATTAAAATTCAATTTATACATACCATGTTCTGCAATATGTTAAGTGACACATGCCATACTGTACTATTAATGCAGTTAAATGTATGACAAATGAATGTTTAAACCCTGTGGGTGATCAGATGTACAGTATGTCTAAAAGCCATTTATGTTAAACCCTTTGTATTTGGATCATTAGCTGCTTAGATAGATGAGACCTTGATGTAAGGGTTCTGTTTCTCATTTCAGAGTGTGAACTGAAATAAAATCTACCCTCTTGGTACCTTGGGCCAGTCTGTTGCCATGGCACTGGTCTGTGAAACATGTTTTTATGCCATTTTCAGGAATTGCATTACTCTATGTTCGGCACAGTTACACGACTCATCTAACCAGCTCTAATGCTGTATTGAAACTTCTGCTGCCCTCAACATGGGGCTTTATGTGAACGTTGGTCTTTAATCCTGTACTTTATGTTCCCTTTGTGTTTGACCTAAAGTTAGCCTTTTGTACGAAGCACAGTGCATCACCTGTGTTTGACCGTGTTGACAGCAAAATGACATCTCATTACCCAGCTGATCAATATATCGTATCAGGGACCATAAAGACATACTGAAGGAGACACTCTTCCCCCAAGAGAACCAATACATCAGCATGAGCACAATGAGATCGTTTTTTTCCCACAGAATATATTCAGAAAAAGTCTTAAATTAAGGGAGAAATATAGACTTTAAAGGTCGTCTTAGATTTAACTATTGGCTGAGAATTCTTTGAGTCTGGGTCTAGTAAATCACAGATCTTTAAATATCACTGTTACTTATTTAAGAAGTCATTCTCAAAACAGGTTGACATTTTATTTCAGGGTTCTCACAGTTCCTTGAAATGCCCTTAAAGGTCTGAAACTTGATTTTTGAAGTTCAAGGCCATAGAGAGTCCTTAAGTCTTATTTTGTCCTGTGTGAGGTCTGAAATTTTAGATTACACATCAGTTAAGACCTTTTTTGCCAAATCTATTTTGGGCCATTTTTAGGGCAGCTTCAGAAAGCCTTCAAGTTAAGGAGCAGCATCAACACCTCACCTCAATGCGTGTGTGCTCTCTCATGTCTGCATCAATCTTTTTCTTTAGGAAGAGTGGTATGACTTGATCTGTTGTTATTAGACTGGTATCTGCTGCCCTATATTGTTGTAAAGTCACATAATCTTTTTGACAAATCAGTATTCAAGCACACAGTAGAAAAAAGTTAAAATACAACACCTCCTATGTGTTGGTTGCTGTTTGTTGTGTAGTGAAGGAACAGTGTATTTAGTAACTCAATGTTATTGAGAGATGCCACTATGATCTGTGCTTACATCATTCTCAATTCGCCATTGTTGCTTTTTATCTTTTTGGCCGCAGCAGAGATTGCTGTAAACACGGTTTCTACCTTGTTGTTAGTCAAAACAATTTAAGAGATATGATAAAAGAATTGCAGATAACATGTAAGAGGAAAGCATTAGAATTCTGGAAAAATGCAGTATACTGTTATTTTATTTTCTTAATTAGCATTATCTTTTGTGACTCCTTAGTGTACAACTTTTTACCAATACCTCCAGTTTTTTATAAAAATTTACTGTATGTAGCAAGTTCTCGTTCAGTAATTAAGTAAATGTAGTTACTCACAAAAAGTTCTGATATTTCACTCAGACTGAAAGTTTTTATCTGCACAAAGCAAAGCTTTAGACAGTACTACTTTCAAAGTCAAAGCATAATGAAGACAAGTTCTTTGAGAAATTCTCTGAGCTTAATTGTTAACCCTAGCTGGTTTCTTCACACTACTAGATAAAGTGACTAGACTAGAGTCCCTGTAATGTTTCAATGCTGTGTTATAATCCAGAAATCACTGTATTTCAGTGAATGAATGCTGCACATGCACTCTTGTATATTTCTAAATGTATTACAGTTTCAGGCATGGCATGTCATGGAATCAACACTTTTAAGGTGTCTCTTACAATTAAATCAGTGCGATACTAAACTAAAAGTAAAAAAAAAAAAAACTAGAAGTGAAGATTGCAGAGCTCTTCTTGTTTGATTCTCTTTTCTGGACATTAGTAAGAATTACTTTGCATTGTCAGAATTAGTTTTGAAAAATTAGTGGAAAATATTGTTTAAATGTCATTGAAATGTTGGCTATCACGATTAAATGAGAAATTAGCAATTTATTGGGATTAAACATTAGCAGCCCTAGTTGAAA
Organism: Cetoscarus ocellatus; assembly: GCA_037902135.1. Taxonomy (NCBI): domain Eukaryota; kingdom Metazoa; phylum Chordata; class Actinopteri; order Labriformes; family Labridae; genus Cetoscarus; species Cetoscarus ocellatus. The sequence continues at coordinate 998,772 of JBAMNC010000322.1, read as the reverse complement.
CCAACATGAGGCTAGTTTTGTTTTCAGGGGACAGCACTCTAAATAAATGTTCATCAGTGTTAAGTAACTGGTAGTGCACCAACCTGGGATGCTGCTTGAAAGAGGTTCCTTTGATCACTTGTTTAGGTATTGATCCACTATTTGACAACTGTAACAAGTCCCAATTTATGAGGCTCTCCTATCTGCCTGTGCAGAGTCTGCTTGTTATTACTATACACTCCCCTGAGGCTCATTATGTCTGTGGAACTGGAGGATATAAAATAATGGTGTCACCGGGGACATGAGCCTGGACAGAAAAACATTTTTGGCATGTAAAACTTCCACCTCCGTGGGTGTGTTTACTTGTTGTTTCTCATTAAGTGTCTGGCCTTGCCAGGTGGACGCTGAAATGCCAAGTGTGTATTCACCGTCACACCATATGAAAGTGCTAAATTGACTGTTGTCATGGATATCATAATGTGGCCAGGGCTGAGTTCGGACTTCTGTGTTATTTACAGTGACAATGGCTCTTGTTTATTAATGGATTTGATTGGAGGCCGACATGCCACCTGAGGATTTTAATGGAGGCGAATCAAAAGTGGGCTTTGTTTTATCACAGAGCAGAAGCAGATGTTCTGTAGGTGTTGTACAGTAAATGTGCTCTCTGAGCTTTCACCCCTACTGATATTGAGAAAGCTTCATGAATCAGGCAGTGTCTGTGTCACAAACATGCCAATCTTTGCCGTACAATAGCAGAATAAGTGAAGACCAAAGCAGCCACTTTGTGAGCTGAAGGGGTGGCGGGGACAACACTGACAGAGCTGCTAAACCTGCAGGAGATAGTGAAATACAATCACACAGTTTGCACAGCTCTGGATTCTACCACTGTATTGTTGTCTGTAATTGTAATGACCTTACCTGGAAAGTGTTGTCCTGATACGTGCGAGGAGGAGTGGTGACTCATCTAGTTTGCATTTTCTGTAACTGTGCTTATCTCAAAGTGTCTCTATTCTGCAGCACAGTTTGTACCTTCCTGTCTCTCGTCTCTGCCTCTGTATGCACGGATTAGTAAACCTTTGCTGCTGCTGATTCACACTTTGCCAACAATAACACAATCCAAAGAGTTGACTAGTTTAAACAGAATGCAAATTTTCTGTATGAGTGTGCACTCAATATCTGATCTTGTTCTGTGTTTGTTTTTGTTTTAGTAACAGCCCAGACCACTCTCTCTTGTTCTTTAAAAGTGCAGTTATTTTAGTAATGTTGAGTACCTGTAATGCAGTTATTGCTGAAATAATGTGCTTTTTTTTTTTTTTTTCTTTTTTGCATCGAACAAAAACAGCAGTCAGATATTTTGTGTACCCCAGAGAGCCATGGGAATCTCTCTGTCTCACTCTCTCCTCATGTCAGCTTCCTTCCCTCTGTTGTTTCATCTCCATATTCCTCTCTGTGTCTGCTTCTCCCTCATATCTGTCGATAAAGTCTATTAGGAGTCTGACAGCCACAGGGGATCGTTCCTTTTTAAAGACACTGAACACTTGAAACAGTGATTGTTATTAAGAAACTGCAGCTTTGGTCTCTGAATTGGCTTTATAACGGTGGGTTTTAGGCTTTATGTTCCCCACGTGCAGTTTCTTGATAATGCTATTTTTCAACAATTTGTTGGTATTTTGCTGTGTACTGTACAAACTATAAGGATATTTAGGGCTATGTAATGATGTAAAGATATTGGAGACATTCTTTATCAGTGTAGGGTCGCTACTCAGCGTCTCCCCTCAGTGATCGTGGGAAGGCTCTCTGCAGACAAGTCAATGTCTCACTCAGTCTGCTTAGTCAGAGCTAACGTGCTCCAGGCACATTGCTCTCTGCATGCATATAAATTAAAGCAGATAGCAGCATCCATGCTTTATTATCTTCTCCTCTGCTCAGTGCTGTTTTAAACTTCACACTGAGAGGTGGCGCTCATTCAACGGAGGCTAGTGATGGGAGAAGCAACCTCATTCACATGCTTCAAACTGGGGGCAGCCATTAATTTATGGGAAGCACTGCAAATCAATAATCTATGTTTCATTGCCATTCTGTTTTTCCATGCTGCCATTACAGTCTTTAGAAAAACCTTTGTTTATGATCCACACATGAGGCACTTTATACATCTGTGTCACATTTTGGAGACAGAAATTGATGTGACTCAAATCTAGTAATGGATATCACCGAAAACTTAATTTTTTCAAACAAATATATTGGGAGGAGAAGGCAATTAGGACTTGCTTTGGCATGTTGTAATTAGCACCCACTAGGCCTGTCACTCAATACTCTACATCCAAATACTTGGGAGTAAAAATTTGTGATTGAAACATAAATATACTGTACATTTGAGTTGACTGTGCAGCAACTAGGGATGCAACGGTATGTAAATTTTATGTCACGGCTATTGTGGCAAAAATTATCATGGTTATCATTATTGTCACAGTATTGTTGCAATGTGCTCAAAAATGTTCAAAAAGTACTCATACACACACTTGAAATCATGAAACCCTTCTAACAGAATAACTTTAACAGGCCACCTGGTCTTTTTTGTCTTTCTTTTGTCAATAAATGTGTCAGGAAATGTCCTTTTGGTTAAATTTGTTCACCATTTTTTCATGAGAAATAAAAGTAAACAATTTTGACAAGTATTTGTCATTTTTATGTTATAAATGCCTAAAACATTTTGTAATTACAAGAAAAGGAAAGAAAGGATTTGGACTTTTGACAGGTTTCTCTTTAAAATTGTAAATGAACATGTTCAAAGTTTTTGAGATGACCAAAAATAAACTTAACATATTTTACTTAAACTCAAACATTTTTTTTACCTACAGCATTTAGTGTCCATGTTGCAGCTTCTTATATTAGACCATGTCCAGGCGTTTTTTTACTGATGATAGTCCCTGAAGCAGTTCCTGTCCAATCAAAGACAGACATCACGCATGTCTTTTTTTTTTGCCAGCGACAGCTTTGTATTTCAACAAAGTTTGATTTAGTTAAAAAATAATATGAATTTAAGAATGATCTGCAGTGGTCAGAACCTGACCCTTGTCACCCCTCTGGTTCCTTGCTGAGGTCTTTCTCAACAATCCAGTCAGGCCGCTCCCCTCTGATGCTACTGTGGGGGTGTTTGTGGTGGAGGTGCTGCTGGTGCTTTGTGGTTCTGACTCCCTTCCCGGATACTTTTTTTTCTGTATTTTCTGCAGACAGGGTGACCATCTTCAATTAGTTTACCCTCAGCATCCATGTTAAATCTAAAATACGACCAGACTTCAGACTTTGTCCGTTTTGAAGGGGGAAAAATCTCTGGTACAATTTCCGTGCGTGCACCAACCACCATGCTTTCACTTTTAAAGGCCAAACATTGCAAAATGCACATGTGCACCTGCATCTGAGGGCCTGCTGCTGCTTTGGTGAGGAGCAGACACATAGTTCTGGCTTTTCCAGGCAATGAGCAGTGTCACAGTGAGTTATTGACCAATTGAGATAATCAAGCACGGTTTTAATGGTATTTAAAATAGGAAATGGTACTACCAACCGTCTGAAATTTTAACAGGGTTTATCATTTTTACTGGTAACTGTTACATTCCCAGCAGCAACACATTAAGGCACCTGGAGCAGTGTACTGTTTGATCAAACTGAGGGTGCTCTCAGTATAACTTGACTGTCTATACACTTATGCTGCTCTCTTGACCTCTAGAATGAGTTGGGTACATTTTGAGAAAATGGAGAAAAAGACAAAGCCACTCTAATTGGACAATAATGACACCAAAATATTTGAGGAGTGCTGTGCGGAAGTATTTGGGTTCAGCGCTGTTGATGGCAAAATTAAAATAAAAGGAAGGGATGTGTGCTGATGATGTGCAAAGATGCTGTCTAACTCCTCATCTATGACAAATCTGCAGGCTCACTTATCGTGAAATAGGCTGTTCATCCGCTGATCAAAAGTTTAAGACCCTAGCTAAAAAAAAAAGAAAAAAAACCCCTCAAAACAGAAATGAAAGAGTCAGAAAGGGCTGAGTAATGAGTAGCTCCACCGTTCTTGTTGATCACTTCAAAAATTTGTTTAGGCATGCTTGATGCCGGTGTTTCCAGCAGGCTAGCGGGAACGTTGTTCCAAGTAGTGAAGATGGCATCACGATGGGCATCCACTGTCTGGAACTGATGTCCATTTTGTTAGACTTCACTTGCTATCCATCCCCAAATGTTCTCAATTTGATTTACATCAGAGGAACATGCAGGATAGTCCAAAAGAGTAATGTTTTTCTCCAGGAAGCAGTCCTTTTTCAGGTGGGCATTGCGAACTGAATTGCTGTCCTGCTGAAAAACCCAGTCATTACCACACAGACGAGGGCCCTCAGTCATTACCACACAGACTAGGGCCCTCAGTCATTACCACACAGACTAGGGCCCTCAGTTAAGAGGGATGCCCACTGCAACATCTCCACATAGCCAGCTGGCATTTGATGCCTCTGCACAGCCTGTAGCTTCACTGTTTCATTGAAGCACCCCAGATCATGAAGGTGCCCCTTTCACTGTGCCCTGTAGAAAACATCTCAAGGTGAATTTTTTCTCACCAGAGAATGAAATTTTCTTCCACCTTTCAATGTCCCATGTTTGGTGCTCCCTTGCAAAGTCCAAATGGGCAGTTTTGTGGCATTGAATGAGTTGTGGACTTTGAAGATGTTTTTTGTTTTTCAAGCCCTTCCCTCGCAGATGCCAGGGATGATGGTTATTGGGTTGCAGTCAGAACCTGTACCAGCCTTAATTTCATATATATATATTTACTGTATGAACTTTATTTCACCAGAAAAAAACCTCATTGAGATTAGAAATCTCAAGAGTGTCGTGGCCAAGACAGACAGCAACACAATTTACAAAGTTACAGACATGGAACGATTACAAACACAGATACAGACATATCAAACTATCAATTCAGAGTCACCTCAGCAGCAATGCTGAATGTGAGAGGCCTTGCTTATGTGGCTCAACAATCTTACCACATTCAAAGACACAACTTTGCAAGCAGGAGGTCATGACAGTGTGAACACCTGACAGAGGATGACATGGAATCCAATTTTTTGCGCAGATTTTGTCTGTTAAAGATTGTTGTCTTAAACATTTGATCAGCTGATAGAATTATGTTTAAGTTTAAATGCAGTTTTCAATTAATTGCCTGCTCAAATATTTTATCCTGCATTTCTTCTTTTGCTCCTTTAAGCTCTAATTAAACCTTCTTAAGATCCAACAGTGCAAAATGCAAGTTCCTTGCAATTTTTCAACTGGTCTTAAGATTTTGTTTGGGAGTGTATATTTATGAAATTACTAACAAACCATGCCTCAATAGATCCTCTCTGCTTTCCACCAGAGAGCACTAACAGACTAACAGTAATTCTCCAGCTTAACCTGGATCACTGTCAGAAGTCTACAAAGTAAATCTAAAGCCTCAAGATTCTATGTTAAAAAGAGCTACCGTTAAACTTCTGTATTAGTCTTAAAATTCCCAAATTGTAAAAAATTTCAGTCTTCCCATGTTACTAGTCTCACATTCTTAAATGTTTTTATAAAGCCAGCTTCTATATTACAATACAGAATCAGCACAACAAAACTAGGCACAAATCATCAGAACTGTCCTCATCTTGACAATACCAGCATTTATTCTGTATGCAGATGCTGTGTAACCTCTGTGTGTTCTGCAGTGGACTGCACTGCCTTATCTCTTTCAGAGCTGTTTTGAGTCAGTATTTGCTAATCTAAATTGCTTGTGGAGGGCGTAATACAAGAGTTTAAGATGCAGTTAAGAAACTCAGCCTTGGCGCGTTCATTATCATAATGAACTCATTATGGCGGTAATAATTGGCATCTGATTGGAGGCTGTTTGTGAGTGATAGTTCATTTCCAAGTTTATTTTCTATAGTGGGGTATATGCTACAAATACACCACTCAGCTCTGTAACTACACAGGCATGCTTGTCAGCTCAGTAATTCTTATATTAACAGTACAATTGTTGCTTGTCTGTATAGATGCTGCTGTGTTTGCAGTTTAACAGGGTATAATTTTACCAGTCATATAATCCTTTTAAAATAATTCTAATAACAGGGAAAAATGATAAAATTAGTAGAGCCATGAAAACTGAACATGTGATAGCATAATGTTGCTTTTCCACTTATGCTGTCTGCTCAACTCAGCCCACCCGTTCACTGTGGCAAGAACTGGACAAAGCCATATGATGTCAGTCTTTTGATTATCAAATGAGCCTTTAAAATATTGTTGAAGCTGATTTGTGGACACTGCCATACTGCACATGCCCTCTTAACCAAACTTTAGATCAACCTGACAGACAGAGAAGCCAAGCCGAGGTTGGACTTAAGGCAGTCAATCATTAAACAACATTATAAAAACAAAGGTGGTATAAGAGAAATACCCCCCTTACATTAAGAGCCTTTTGATATGTTAAATATATGGACTAAAGCTGTTTGCTGAATCATACTGTAGATATTTGTATTTAGGCTGATAAAAAACATTTGTACCACAAACACAATCATATAACTTTGGGGTTTCCTGCAGCCAGCCTCAAGTGGACACTCAACGAACTGCAATTTTTGGCAATTTCTCACTGGCTTCATCTCTCATCCTTGGAGGTTGCAGCTTGGGATTGACACTACACAGTGTGTATACTTCTTGCTTGATTTTTCCTTACAGTATAGACTTTAATTTGGTCTTCCAAGTAGTGTGGCTGCGCCAAACTACTTTGACGTCCTCACAACAGCAAGAAGAAAACAGAAATTACACTGCTGCCCCCTTCCTCTGTCTTGCTCCAAAGACAGTTGCAAGCAGCAAAACAACATACTATTTAAAGAAGAGAAGAGTTTGGGAAGTAAAACAATGTTACAGAGCCAACAAAGGGTGGTATTTCATTTCTGTGACTAAGTGGTACAAACAACTGTGCCAGGTATTGGGCACAGTCCCTAATGGAAAAACCAAAACCAACAGGTTAAGTCGAGCTGATACCATGTGGTGGAAAAGTCCCATTAGATGGATCTTTGGGAACCTATCTACATGCTGATAATTCAAACAGGAAACTGACAGGACACAGCACATGTGGAAGGGTTAGGAGTGCTTCAGGTTTGCTTTGGACAGACTTCAGCCAACTGAATAAAATCTCAGAGGAAAGACAAAAAGTTTCCTTGGGCTTTGAAATGGGAGTGCAGTATTCTTTCTCCAAAAAGGAGAAGGGGAGAATCAAATGAGTTGTAGATACAGAAAGTTCGAATTAAGATTTTATTGCAGTTTTACCGATTGGCATGCATCACATTTCAGCATATATTGTTCTATTTTCCTGAAAAAACTGACGATCCTGCTTGAGTCATATCTTCCTCAGCAGTGGCAATGCTTACTCAGACAGCTGAAACACTCCTAATTTTCCAGGTCCGGTCTGTCCTTATTCAGGCTTGTTGAAGACTGTCCTAGCTTTCAGCCCTTTTTAAAGAAGATTTCACTCAGTCATGCCTTCTACCTCCCTCACGACAGCCCACAACCACCTCATTTACAAAACCAATTTCTTCTCTGGTTTACAAACCACAGTCAATGTGAGAAATGCCATGCTCTTGTCTCTCGCAAGTGTGAGGGTGTACTCTCTGACATGTTTGGCAAATGAGGACATCGCAGGTTCTGATACTGAAACGACTCCATAAATACTTAATGTGTTATTTGTACAAGGTTACGTTAAATGACTTTATTTGGAAAATAATATTGCACATTATTGTAGAGCTTCTTAATTACAGAAAAAAATCTAACACATTATTATTTTTGATTGAGATTTCAATTGTAAATATTAAGCACAATAACTCACTGATTTTACAACCTCTGTGTATACATTTCAAATGATTACATAAATCATATTGCCTAGAGCTGTGAAACAAATTCTTCAATTTTTTGCATCATCTTAAAATTTGTTAAGATTTTCTGATAGTAAAAATATCATGAGACTGATACTACACTGGAAGTGCTGAAGAGCATTGTACTCAACTAAATCCTATATAATTTAGAGGATATGGACAAAATAATTACTTCAAATTTTGTGCAGATCCTCTGTACCGATATCTTACAGACAAAAGGAAGAGAAAGAGATTGTTGATTGATAAATATTATCTGTAAAATGTTTTAATACCATGAAAACAGGATGGAAATACATTTGTGATTTTAAAAAATTATAGAAGAAACCTGGACGTAGTGCTCAACAACTTGCTTTACAACTTTGTAATTCACATAAAGCTATGCCTTACATCAAGGCCTGTATGTAGTGACAGGCAGGGGACGTTCTGCAGCCAGCAGTGAATGTTTCCTGACACACCAGCAACATGCTGAATCATTTCTCTTAGCAGAAGAAAACTAAATATCAGGAGAGCCATGTCTTTGGTGGTGTTGACCCTGAAAACCTGTAGACCTGCTTTATGTGCAGACAATCCACAGGAATCAATAAAGAGTGGAATCAATGTGCAGAGCCAATAATTGAATTGGTATCAATTAGGGATCTGTATCAGTATTGGTAAAAGCTAGATTGGGACCTATGTGAACATTTTTTAATTGATTGGGGATCATGATTAATACTGATCATCTTACCCAAACTGTAATATTTGAGCAAGTGATGTAGCAGTAGCAGCCCCATGGCTAACATGTCATCTGTGTTTGTATATTTTAATTTACACAGCACTCCGAAGTATGTATAAATATGGGTATATAAAGCATTCTGAGTCCTTTATAATTCATGAGTTTTACAGAAATGCTGGTCAGACTTAGTTTAAGGGATTCAGTAAGAGCATCTTTTTACTTTCTTTACTGAATTTGGTTAACGAACAAACTGAAAAACAAAAGGAAGAAACAATGTGTAGCTGCATTGTCTAGGTAAATGTAAATATCAGATCAAGATTCAGAATTATTCAAAAATCGAATCAGGGCCAAAAAAGCCTATAGGGACAAAATCTCAATTCCTTCTTTAGGATATAGAAATAAATGATCAAATAAATCAAATGCACCATGTTAAAGCCTCTCCCTTCCAGACGTGGTGAAAGTCTCTCATGCCACAAGCATGTTCCGACAGAAGCGTGCTCGGCTCACATGGGGGGCTGAGAAACAGCTCCCTTCTGCCAGCCGAATAACATTCCTCTCCCCTACAGTCTCATAAAACCACCTCCTGCCAAGTGACTCCCACGGCACAGCCACCTGGTCTCCTGTTGCTAGTCTAATCCCAGCCAGAGACCCACCCACAAGACACCCAGGTTTCCTCATGAGGCTTTAGTCCAACTATCATACCGTCAGCTACGACCCCTGCATGTGTGAAGAAGAGAGCAACAGGGTCAAATGCTTGACAAATCTTCTTGAGATTGCGTAAAATGAAAATTAATTGTTTACCTCTAATATCATCGGCTAAAATGTGTTGATTAACAGGTAGAAACTGATGCAGAGATTTGCATTTATGAAGAGAACATTTTCAAGATGATAAGGTTTGTCTTTCAATTCTTAATCCATGGCCCCTCAGCTGCTGGAAATTAAAGATTTACAGTTTAGGAAGGGACATTTGTTGTTGCTGGCAAAACAATTGTCGGTGCTTTCCAGAAATGGATGGTTTTAGTAAACAAAGGCAAGGCAAGGCAATTTAATGCTTTTGATCCAGGAGGCTGCAGCTGCACAGAGACATTTAGTTATTCAGTGTGTGGAGGGCTGAGGCTGACCTTTTTAAATGGAATATTCCCTAAGAGCAGTCGCCAGTGACCAAATTTAAGTCTTCAATCTTGTAGATGTGAACTCTGACATTCACAGCCCTCATGTTTATCTCATTGATTCAGAAAACTTCAAAGCACCAGGGCGTTGCAAGCAAAATCCCTGCTCTCCTTCCTTCTGCCTACCAATTTTTACTGCTTCTTTAGGTCTGTGTGACTGGTGATTACAAATGCCGTGTGATATTTAAACAGTCATAACATTTGCCTGTATCAAACAATCATCGCCCAAAGCGGGTTGGATTCACTGGCAGAATGTTGAAAACATCCTCCTTTTTGTGTCTGTAATTTGCCCTGCTCTCTTTGGTAGGAGTGCGGCCCATTAGGCGTATGTTTAGAGGTGACATGGCTGCTGTCAGCGGCTGCAGCACAAACTCCTGCTCTGCCAACTGTTGCTGATGATTCATGATTTATTCACAAAGAATGTATTTAAACATGAATGATCTTATTCAACAGGCAGTGACTGAAATGAGTGGAGGTCTGATGTCTTCAGGATCACAGATTCTTTTAGTTATTGAAAAGGAAATGCAGGGCCATCCCAGGTCAACAAGTCATTTTAGAATCTGTTCATGATTTTATAAAGTATTAAATCAAATAATCAAATAGCAAAGATGGCATTAGTTCAACATTTATCTACAAACTAATAAAAAATATGTCAGGCATTTTAGCCGAAGTTGCATTTATCATTTCATTTTTTTAATTGATCATAGTCTACATAAAATCATAAGCTGATACATGTTATCTTCTCCCCCACCCACCCCATGACATATAGATTCAAAATATGAATGATTGATGACCAATAAACAAGAACAAAATGAAAAAAAAGATCCCTAAAATTAACCCAGACTTTCTCCACTGCTCATTTTGTTCCCCTTGGGTATAGTTAACCCCCCCACCCCCGTTTTTTCCAACAGATACACAAGAACAATTTTTAAGATATTTTTTGCACAGACACATTTTATAGTGTATCTTTGAGAACAAAATTACAGCAAGGACTTTAATTCTCAGAGGAAAGTTCAGTATGGTTTTGTGTAACATTATGATAAATTAAGGGAAGACCTGTTGGTGTAATTTCTGTCCTTGTACATCTTTTTCTTTGAGAGGGAAAAAAAATCAATCAAACTGGGAATAGTGTTTTTATTAGAAAAATCTGGGATTTTTGTTTTTAGGCCACATCACCCAGCACTGCTTTCACCTGATGAATACTATTGTTTTCATCTAACTCCAAATCCACAGTCCCTGTTCATCTCTAAAGTTTGCAGAAGAGCTATCTACCAGTAGTTTTGCTTTCAGCCCAAGGTAACATTAAAGGGATAGTTTGTGTTTTTTGAAACAGGGATGTGTAGGGTACATGGCACGAGCCTGTGTGTCACATCTGAGTTCTCTCTCTGCTTAGAAATCTGGGGAGAGACTCTAATGCCAAATGTTTAGCATAATCAAAAGAATTGTGGGAGAAAACAAGCCACAGAAACAGCATGGGGTCATCACAAGCTAGAAACAGTTTGTTTAATTTCCCTCTACTACACCGCTTTGGTTAGGCACTATTCTGAGATATGGCACAGCCTACGTGTCCTTCCACCAGTGTCACTGAATAGTTTGCTTCACAAGAGGAAACATCTGCTACCAAACGGGATAAATAGGTGATTTTTGCAGGGAATATGATCGCTGTGTACTGCTGATACTTTGCAATGCTTTGAACTTGAGTACAAACAGGAGAAACTTTTATAGGTGGAAAGTTAAAAGTCTGAATAGAAATTCAGACCTGTTGGCTCTCCATCTGGAATCTGCTATGAGAACTGGAGGACTGGAGAAACCCACGGTAACTTTTGATTCAGATGAATAAATCGTGAGCTCATGTTGTCAAACTGGATGAAATAAGAGTGTAACTTTGAAAAATCTACTTCAGGATGTTCTGGATCAGAGGATACTATTGGCTATTATATGTTCTTTTGGAGTGAGCAGCTCTCATCACTCAGAGCCTCCTTGCTTTAATGGACATTTATGATTGTACAGACTAGATTCACTGTTTTACAAACTCTGAGGACAAAACCAGGGAGCTGAATAAAAGTTCTTCTTCAAAGTAGGTACTCTGCTTATGCTGATTATTTAGTTTGTAAAGACATAAGCTGTAGTTTCAATGATAAGTGTACTTCATGATAGCACATGGTATGTTTGTTGTTGTTGGGGGGTAAACTGAGCTAGATCACAGCAGCTTGGTAGTGAGAAATTAAGCAAATTTAAACAAACTGTTTGTAGCGTGTGATGACCCCATGTTGTTTTAGTGGCTTGTTTTCTCCTACAGTTCTTTTAGTTTGGCACCATGTACAGCGATGTATAGCATTAGAGTCTGTCCTGAGATTTCTGAATGGAGAGAGAACTCACATGTGACATTGTGGCACACATTCAGCCTCATGCCATGTACCTCACACTACCCCACTTCATAAAAGCAGAACTATCCCTTTAATAACTGTAAGGTCAAGGCCCCAAGACTGCCAACAATTAGCACACAAGTCACACTTCCCCCTCACAGGTCACTTGCTGTCTTCGTTTGATGACCTACATAAACGGTTAGTGGATAAGATCAGAAAGTGTGGAGAGTAACTACAGGCTGGATTTGAACCAGGTCCAGCTTCTGTATGAATACAACAGTCTCTGTACTTATGTTGTGTGGACATGACCTCAAGGCAACCAGTGCCCCCGCTTGCTATCTGAAATGGAGTTTTTTTTTATTAATTAATCACCCCACAGGGTTTTAGCACTCAGTTGTCTGTTGTATTGGACGGATGGAAATACTGATTTGTTTATGCACGGGGAAAAGAGAGTTTATCCTTTTATTATTTCCTGATGTCCTTATTTCCTCATTAGTAGATCACCAGTGTTTTTATGAAACCTGACACATCAGAGGGACTGTTTCACATATTCATGGGATATGCATAATCATTAAAAAACTTGAAGGGTGATTGAATAAATGAGTGTGTCTCATTTATTATGGGCTTGTCAGAGGCTTGTGGTCATTTCTCACTTCCAGCCCAATCAAACCACACTCATGACTACTGCCTCTTGTTCTTACAATAATACTGAAAAACCAGAAACAATCATGTAAGTTTGAAGCTTTGCTAGATGGATCAGCCTGACATGGACTCTGGCAAATCCAGCTGCCTTGTAACAAGGTTTGTTTTTATGTCCGAATGAGAGAAAAAATCTCTTCAAAATTGGCACTGCTAGCATGGTCTTTGTCACCATGTTTCAGCATGCTTTATGAGTGAAGCAACAGCTCGCAATACAGAATAAATGGGAGAAAATTATTAATGATGCCAGGCTGTGTGTATTAGGTGACTGTGAGTGCTGCACTTGTGCCCATGGCAGCTCTGGTAGGACACAGCAACAACACGAGCCTTCATTGCCACAACTTTCTTTTCCAAGTTTTGGCATTTTTGGCCTAGTACACAACAAAGTTGTCAGTGTAGAGAAAATCAAAGTGAAAATAAAACATAATCACTTGAATTTTTGAATGCTAATATTACACGCAAAAGTTGTTTTGCAGATACTTTGGTGAGTGACTTTGCCCCTTGGTATCTGACTTTCCTGCCTGTGTCCTTCATTTTAATAGCATAGTGTTAGCCATGATCAAAAGGGCATTAAAGAGAGCTTCTGTTGGATCACAAGTTAACTACTTCAATTGCTTTGTTGGACTTTAAAGACTATAAATTTTGTATTAAAATGAGTCAATACTCTTTGTATCTGAACTTTTATTCTTTGAAAAAACAAACGTAGTATAGTCCTCTAAACATGCATGAAATCTGTCTGTCTGAAAAACAAATGTTCAAAGCTGTGCATAGCCCCTGCTCCAGGATAAAAATCTGAAAAATAAAAAAGACACAGTAAAAGCAGTGCTCTGGTCCACCACAGCCTCTTTGATTTAGTGTAAGTTAGACATCTAGAGCCTTTTTCTGTTGCATGAAAAACTCCTCTCTATCAGTCCTCTGTACTCTCTTTCAACTATAAGTTCAGAATAAGGGTTGTTGCCAAAAATAATATACTTAGATAATTTATCCACCTTGTAATTATTTTGGTTGGCTAAAAAATAAGATTTCCTCTAAAGTCCTTCAAACTCTATATAATGTATGATATGTGTTTTTGAACGGACATTTATGAGGACAAGAACTTATTTATGTCTGGTTACTTGAGGCATACATATCCTGGCAGGAGTTATAATGCACAGTGTTACCTGGATTTTATCAGGATCTGCAGACAATAGCTCTAAAAGCTCATCATTGGTACCTGGAAATATGAGCATTTCTGCTCGTCATAAAAGCAGATAAATAGCTCATATGTATCAGCAGAATGTGTATAAGGCAACGGTCCCCAGCCACAGGGCTGCTCCACTCTTCTTGGCTACTGTCGCTAGGTTAGAAAAATTCCCCCCTCTTCAGGCTTCTTCCCATTTAAAACAGCTGAAAATTCTCCCTGTTTTGACAAATCTTATTTCACTTTTGATTGACTGTAATTGTCGACTAAATTTCTCTTAGTGAAAGAATTAAGGCAGAGATACAGTGAGGTGTATGAAAATGTTTAATTGCCAATGTGAGCTGTCCTCCAGCAAAACATCAAGCAAGTACTTGTTTAGTTAAAAAAAAAATGGAGATGTGGTATATATTTAGTTTTTTCTTCCTAGACCTTTACTAACTATATGTTGACATGAGGAAGCTCCTGTTCCAGAAGATCACTGGATGTTAAAACACGCTGTAAGTAGTAATATTATGTTGTCATAAGTGTTGTCATAAAGTAATGCTATATCTTTTAAACATTACCAGAAAAACACACATTGTCTGTATTAATACAAAATTTCCTCTTACCTTCAGGAATATTAATGTACTTCTTAGTTATGTTTATCAGTGGGCTGCAATCTCAGTGTGGTCACTCATAAAGGTAAATCCAAAGAGAACAGCTCTCTTAATTTAACGCACAGTACATAAAATTTGAAATTTATGTTTTTATATTTTTGTACTAAAATAAAAGATTCTGTTTTATATATAAATATGTATGTTTATAAATAAATATATAGAAATGTATGTATATATATATATTCTTTCATTATCAAACGTTTTCCCACAAAACTGAAACACTGGTTTTCTGTTCAGTATATACACACCTCGACATTATTCCTGAATGAAATCCTTAATTTTAAAGAACAGAAAGCAGTAGAGGTGGGTGGGGGTGAGGGGGTGACTATGTCTTGACTCATCTGCAGTTGTTTAGTTTATTTGAGAACCTCCTGGTGGCCAAATATTACATACTGTGCTTTTTAACCTCAAGACCAGGAAAAAGGGTGAAAAATACCTCTAGATTATGGTGGAGAAATCTTAAGTCTCTCCCAGAGGCACCCCAAGCTCACCTTTCAGCCTTGTTAAAGGAGCGAAATAAAAAGTCACAAATTCATCGCAACTCACTGAAAAGACTCGTCTCAGACCCAAGTTTGTCTAACCAAAGCAGCTTAGCAACAGTTGCTATGAGAAGTAGCTCTCTGTTTGGTGGGTCAGTTAATCAATCAGAGAGCTGACAAAGGGTCAATTATCTGCCAGTGCTGATATGATTCTGATAATATTGTGCATCTTTAGACAATATGAATCACTGATTATGTAATCAAATATTAATTGCCTAGTTTTTTGCAGGAGGTGTTATGACTGTGTAGCTGAACTGGGCTGTTTTAAATGGCCTAAACAAACATCTTCACAGCCTAGTTTGAAAAATGGCTTCTGTCTAAATATATACAATAAATGTAAATGTTTTTACTGTAGGGGGGTGTTTTATATATTTTACCCATTTTAATAGAGGATTTCTGGTTTTGTAAATTGGGAAATGTGTTACATTCCTGCACATCCACAGTCATGGTTGGTCAGACGACCAGTCAGAAGTGACAACAGCTATCATCAACATTCCAAAGGGTCCTTTAAATCAAACTGTCTGGCGTCAAATGGCTTTATTGGATTCTTTTTTTTTTTTACAGCATTATTTGTCTGTTTCTGAAACACAAAGACTGTCCAAATAAGAATAAAGGGTACATTTTATTACAAAAGAAACTTTGTTTTCAATACAGTAAAAAACATATGTATGTGTATACTGGTATCTGCTAAAATGAGTTTGGAAATTTCAGCATTAAGTGTATTGGCAGCAATCCAATGTAGTGCATCCCCAGAAGGAATTCTTCTTCAGATCTGTAAACAGGCCAGTTGCAAGTCTCTCTCAGGCATATATGAGGAGGCAGCAGGATGAGTTACCATAAGGAATGATGAGTCACATGGCACGCTTCCCCTCCAAAGCCCAGACTGTGTGTTCTGTTGACCCAAGTTGATCCGCGGATACATGTCAAGACAGAAAAATGTTGGGCACACTCAGCTAATTTCTCATGGCTGTGTGCCACTGGGGTTGGCCCGGCCGGGGAGCATAGCTTCTTGCTCAGGGACCACAGTATACACACAATCCATCACAGAGCCACGACTAAGCTTTCCAGCCAGCCTCAGCTGGATCAAAGCACCCAAAGCACACTGCCTTGATTAATGGAGTAGCTGGGTGCCTAATAAAGGTCTTTATGTACCTCACATTTCAAACAAATCGCTCCAGATAAAAGTCTTTAGGGTTGTATTTTCTTTATTTATTTTTTCCCATGGAGTGATGCCTTTATCCCATCCTATTCCGTCATCAAACCATCTTATCTATTAATAATTGTTCTATTTTTACTCCAATGTACTTGCATTGCAGACACAACGGCATTGTCACAGAAATCAATACCCGGCTCAATCTGCCAAGCCACAAGCCTTTGTTATGTTTCCAGAAATCAAAGATGAGCCCTTGTGCACGCAGCCCTGCATTGGTGTGAGAATCCCTGTACACCTCATTGGATCTGCATACTGTCATTGTCCAGGAACATTTTCAAAGAGAAAGCTGCATGAGTGAGCAAATGACAAAGCAGCAGCATTGTTCCCTTTGTTTGTAGTGAAACACAAACAGTGACAAAGTGCAAAGAACTGCTGCCTCTCTTTTCTTCTTAACCCTCTCTGTATTGCAGTGTAGTCCGTTGAAGAACATGTGTAATTACCTGAGCCTCTGAAGGTGGAATTAGCAGGTGAATTGAAATAGTTTGGATTGCAGAGGTGAATGCAAAACACAGACAACACTAAGCTTTACTGATTACATTTTAAATGGTGACAAATGCCAGAGTCACTGTATGCTTGTGTGTGAGTGTTGTGCATTAATCATAGAAAGAAGGATCTTAGCGTTACTGCAGTTTAATGCGTCTTGCACACACTCCCATCTGGCTGTGGTGCAGAGGAGAGATTTGTTCGAGGTTGTGACACAGCGAGGCACAGTAATGGTTGCATCTGTTCTGTCAGCCTGACCTGAGGGCTGCTCTGTTTACAGAGCACCAAGATATTCTTTGAGTCAGTGACCCCGCGGTGTCAGGAGGCTTTTTGTTTTGATTTCTGGAAGGGTTCTCCAGTCCAGCTGCACAGTTCTAACCAGGCTGTACAAGGAGTGAGGAGATTTCATGGTCAAGTGGGGATGTTTCATGGATATTTTCTTTCCTCCTGTCGAGGTAGAGATTTAGTACATTTGTACTAGGACTGGGAAATCTATCGAGTTCTCAGACCTATTCGTTTATACAGGGATATACATCAAGCCTGTAGCTAATTTCTATATGGTGTACGTTAACATGAAAAAAATACAATAAAATAAAATGCAGGCCTAATGCTCAAAAGTATTGTTTACAGCACAGTTTGTCAATTAGAGGGGCAACTTGTCTGGGTAGGGCCTTGACCTAATTGTGGCATGGGACCCTGGAATTTTGATCAACCACTATAGGTGCATCGGGATTGCTGCTTGCCATGTCAGAGGTGGGATTCATGTAAAAATCAGTGGCACAACAGAAGGATAAGAACCACTGTTCTACAGTAAGACCTGCTTGGAGATGGGGTCTCAAACTCAATTTGACTTGAAGCCAGTTTTGGCCCTCCAATTTTGATCAAGGGTCACTTTTTCTTTCGTTTATCATAAAGAAGGTGTCATATTTCTGAAAAAAGTTTGCTCTCCAGAGTTATTTTTCAGTAACCTGGCACACCAGATGGATTGTTTATTGTATCTATTGTTATATCAACCCATAGAAAGTGTTTGAGAATGAGGAGAGCCTTTCATTAGCATGTCTGGCAGGTTATTAGACAATTATTCCATTAATCACATTCATTACAAGCCAATCGGATAATGTAGTGGGTGAACGCTAATGCCATGGTGTAATTGACAGAATGTTAACCACTTTGTAGTAAAAATTCTCCCCAAAATATATCCTCTGAATAGAGAAGTTTATAGTGTTGTTATTTGTTTTTTTTTTTTATTTAATAAAGAAATGCTGTCTAGATCTCATAAGACTGCTACTGAAGCTGTTAGCATCTATGCTATTCTCTGTGCCAGCAGTCATGTTCTGCTGTTGTCTTGCGCGTAGCTCCCCCTTCTTCCTGCTTTATAGGACGTCGATTGAGCTGTGCCACTTTGGCATGTATCAGAGCTTATCAGAGCATTCTCTTAATTTGTATTTTCATTTTGGATTGTACACGCTTTATAAGGATCCACAGAGAAGGCAGGGAAAAATATTGCATTATCCACATAACTGTGCGTCGGTCTAAATTATCATTCTGAATAAACTATTATTTTTCCTACTGTTTTTTTTCCACAGTAAGCTCAGCCTCAAAGTAAAAAATTTTCTAACAAAGCAATTTTTGAAGAAACTCTTCTATCAGTGATTTTTCACATATAGCTTGATTATGATACGTCTTGCAGGGATCTAAAACCCACAGCAGGTCAGACTTTTCCACCTTTGATAACAGTGAAATGTTGAGGATTTTCAACATGATTAAAGAAATCAAATATGTCTAAAATTCATGTATGACGGACAGTAAAGCATAACTACTTATATTTTTCAAAGAGTTTTTGTAATCTTACAAGAACTGAAAAGGAAGACCTCTGAGAGAAAGGCAGCTTCTTAAAAAAAGTAACAGAGAGAGGAGTTGTGCCTAATGCATGGGGAAGTGGGATGCCACTTCTCCACTTATATTTATTGACAATAAAAACACTGGGACTGACGGACATTAAATACACTTTTTGTCCGTCCATTCGTCCCAGTGGCAGAAAATTCACTGACAAGATTCACCTGACTTGGCATGGGGAAGGGAAAAGACTTCTCTGCCTGCTTTTGCCTGGCTGTCTTATATAAACCCACAAATCAGCTTTTTATGCTGGAGCTGGATTGATCTGTGGGGATTCAGCTATTCCGCTGGACAGTATTTGAGCTAGATGAGGCTTGCATGCTTGCAAGGTCTTTTCTAGTGAGAGAAGTGGTTGAAGCGGGACTGTCAAGTACCTGAATGCCTGCTGCCAACTGGTGGCTGGAGGATGAACTACAACATGAAAACTAGCTCAAATATAAATGATATATCACTTAATAAAATACAGTTAGTGGTATAACAAGTAGGGATTAATATCATGTTTGAAATTTGAGTTTTATATTTTCTTTTAATATCTGTACTTTCTGTTTTGATATATCACTATTCGGCTTAAAGGTATCCTGTTATGATTTTTTGATCCTGTTATCCAGACTGATTCTGTACCAAACAACAGTGGAAAAACAGCTGAATAATATGTAAACATTCCAGAGTAAATAGAAGGCTAATTTCATGAGAAATACAATTATATTTCTCTTTGAATGTTATGAATTGTAGCATCACATTCCCCAAGGTGAGACTTGAATGGGATTCAAAAGGGCAGAGAGTAGCTGCCACAGCTGTTGATGGATGAGTGAAGGGATTTAGCTCCCCACGAGCCTTTTTTATCAATATAACTACAATCTGTGACACCCAATATTTCCACAGTGTCAGTCACAGCTTAACACTGGGTTAAAAAGTCAATTCTATTTCATATGCACTCCTCGGATTGCCTTTTTCACTGTCAAATAGTGACTGTGGTACATACAGTTGGAGACGACGAGTTGACTTTTCCTCCGGGGCTCATCCTGCATCAGAACATTTTTCACTGCCGTCTAAATTCAAAGTAACAGAAATTCTGGAGGCGTTCAGAGCACAGTGCTGTATATATGATATGAGAGCTACAGTCGCCCTACAAAATTTATTCTGCTAAATTTTTTTTGCTGTGTGTGAGTCTTCCTGATGTGATAGAGTGAGAGGCTTTTTCCTCTATAAAGTCTGTGTGTTGTTGATTGTTGTTGCTGCTGCAGCCCTCAGGCAGAGACTGTGCAAGTGACGCCTGAAAAACTGTGAAAATGCTTTCAAACCACTCAGGTGTACAGTCGTTACAAAATATCTCATAGCAGTCCAATCTGTTAGACAGTCAGTCCGCTGTGAGTGTATTATGAGGACATGTTGCAGCTTTTTTCAGCGTCCCTTTCTGCCGGCTCTTTGGCTGAAGCTGGAATAACCGAATTACCATTTGTACTTTGGTAATGAGTTTTTATTACTAAATTCTCTGTGAGGAAAGCAGTTAATGCACTTCAGAAGGCAAAGTAAAGTAATATCTGTGTAACTGATCATGTTTTTACATACCCACCAGCTTTTTAATGAGAATCTCAAGTACAATAAGACATTTGATGCTCTTAAGAAACAGTCTTACAGTTAAACATTCATATTTTTAAGCAAAGAATGCTCTGGGCCCACACCTCAACCTTTCCTTCCACACTGTCTGCAGCACATTGAGCAGACTAACATAGTTTGGGAAGGCATTCTGTTAAGTTTAGGTGATGTTTTGATTTAACTGATCAAGTCATATTTTTTGTTGTCAACAAAGGAAGAATTAAGATTGTTTTCTTGAACTTGCTCTGTCGTGCATTTTGCTTGTATTTTTATGACATTAGGTAATACTTGTCTCATGTTAATGTTTTGCCAAAAACGTTTTAGCTTTTAGTGTTGATGTGGACAAGCTTCACTATCTCCAAGCTGCAAAGTGTACCTGTGATTACAAAATCAAAGTATATACTTTAAATCTGGGAAAGACATTAAGTTAACCTTTATGACATATTTTAGTAAAATTAAAGAGGATTTTGTTTTGTGTAATTTCTGTGCCATTTTTGGTTCTATGATGATGATCAAAAGTGGAAATCAAGTTTTGTGAGGGGAAATCTGAGATTTTGTTTTCACTCCATACCACCCAGCCTAACAGTCTCCAATAGAACCTGTCAATGGTCTATAATGAAAATATCCAAAATTAGAGTATTTAATGAAGTAGTTTTTTGAGAACCCTTGAAGTGATAATAAGGGTGCATAAGTTTCTGAATCATTGGGTAGGATGGCTGGTTAATGAAATTTACCTGTTGAGTGGCAGTGAGCCCTTTCATTTGACAAAACTGAAAACCTGTCCACATTTGGTGCTTGGCTGATGTTAATTTTGAACCCTCATCTTAGTGAAAAGCTGTTTAATGATATCAGGTTTATCAGCCTGTTCTTTTTCATGTCAATTTTTTTTTATTTTTTGTACACCTTCTTCATCACTTTTTTAGGATTGATATCAACTGTTACTCCTAGAAATGTCTAATCATTCAGGCTCTAATTTTGTGTTTTGTCGTTTTTGTAGCAGTAATGTGACACCTTCAAAATTACAGTCAATGTTTAGGTTAATGTACCCCTCTTGGGGAAATATTTTGTCAGCAGTCTTTAACTATGGTGTTTAGACTTGTAAAGCAGTTAGCCCGGCAGGGCGCCCATCTAATTGTTCTGAGAGGAAATAAAGTACAGGCTTATTGTTGTTCTACTTTTGCTGATGCTCAGGATGAAGTTGTAATGCTTGAAAACCCTGTGCAGAGATCGTTTACTACTGCTGTCAGGGCTTTAATGGAGATGGATGGAGGATGAGAGACACTGTAAACTAACAGAGGGACACATTAACAGAGAAAGACAGGATTCTGTTTGTCCAATGTAAGAAAATGTGTCTTTTTTCATGTGGAAAACAAGTAAGAAATACTAGGCCTCCACACTATGTTAACAAAAATATCACAGTAATTGGGCAGTTTGTTCCAATAATAACAGGAGAAAATGCAAAGCTACACCAGCAGCATACTTTAAAATGATGCAAAGCTTAATTAGGGGAGAGAGCATGAGAATTATGGTCAGGGAGTGTTCATAATAATGTGTTTCTGTAAAGTGACCTTTGGGTGTGCGTGAGCACTTCTGCTGCAATTTATAATTCTGAAGGAGAACCTCCTTAACAAAGAAGCCACACAGACTTTGGACATAAAAGCGGTATTTAGACATGGAATGAGTGGGTTATGATACAAGATTGTAAGTAGATTGATATGAATATTAGTTTATTTGTTAACTAGAAAAGCACTCAGAGAGCGCAGACCTCCGCCAAGCAGCTTCAGTCCACTTTGGCTGGCAATGTTAAAGAATCCTTTAAAAAATTCCTGGATCCAGACGGTGATCCGGATCACCCCCAAAATTGAATCAGTTCTTTCATATCCCATTTCCGACAATTCCTGAAAATTTCATCCAAATTCGTTCAGAACTTTTCTAGTTATTTTGAACACAAACAAACAAACAGACAAACAGACAGACAGACAGATAAACGCCGGCAAAAACATAACCTCCTTGGCGAAGGTAATAAAAACAGGAAATCCCACCTCAAGTGGTCCTACCAAAAATATGCAGCAGTATTCTAAAGTCAAATATTAGTCATATCTTTTGTCCCTTCTGTGGAGTTTTAATTGTTTACAGACACAATCCACTGAACACCAACATTTGTTCTTACAGATGCAATCAACTGATTTAGAAAACCTTGATATTTATTGTACAGCCTGTTTTTAATAGAAGAATGCACAACAAACTATTTCACAAGCGTAAGTAAAAAAAAAATGCTGGACTAGGACAGAGTATAGCCTTGGTTTCAAGTTATATGATTGTGAAACATTCCCTTGTCCCCCTTTGTGATTTCTACTGAATCATCCACCATCAACAACGATAAATGTTTATATTCACATTGTTTTTACTGATACCCTGGTACTCAGTAGTGGTTACAGAAGACACTAAATTGAAGTAGGAGTAAATAAAAAGCAAGCAGGCTCTTAAAAGGATGTACTGTTATAGATATGACATTTATAAGGTAATATCCTTTTCAAATATGTTTCTGATTCAGTTTTTACAGTATGTAAGTTCATACAAAGATATATTGGATGTGATTACAGACTATATTTCATTACAGCAGCTAATCATTTATTTTATTAATCTAAAAGCTGAACCCAGTTTTATATGCCTGGAGTTGCTCGAATCTTTGCCAACAAAGGTGGATCTTATTTTGAGGTCCCTATTCCTTAAGTGTTGAAATATGTAGATCAAAAATAGCAATTATAATGTCATACCAGCCATGCAACAAGAGGGCACATCGTCCTTTTTAAACAAAAACAAATTAGATACACTATATTACCAAAAGTATTTGCTCACCCATCCAAATAATCAGAATCAGGTGTTCCAGTCACTTCATGGCCACAGGTGTATAAAATCAAGCACCTAGGCATGCAGACTGCTTTTACAAACATTTGTGAAAGAATGGGTCACACTCAGGAGCTCAGTGAATTCCAGAGTGGAACTGTGATAGGATGCCACCTGTGCAACAAATCCAGTCGTGAAATTTCCTCGCTCCAAAATATTCCACAGTCAACTGTCAGCTGTATTATAAGATCGTGAAAGTGTTTGGGAACGACAGCAACTCAGCCACGAAGTGGTAGGCCACGTAAACTGACAAAGCGGGGTCAGCAGATGCTGAGGCGCATAGTGCGAAGAGGTCGCCAACTTTCTGCAGAGTCAATCGCTACAGATCTCCAAACTTCATGTGGCCTTCAGATTAGCTCAAGAACAGTGCGCAGAGAGCTTCATGGAATGGGTTTCCATGGCCGAGCAGCTGCATCCAAGCCATACATCACCAGGTGCAATGCAAAGCGTCGGATGCAGTGGTGTAAATCACGCCGCCACTGGACTCCAGAGCAGTGGAGACGCGTTCTCTGGAGTGATGAATCGCGCTTCTCCATCTGGCAATCTGATGGAGGAGTCTGGGTTTGGTGGTTGCCAGGAGAATGATACTTGTCGGACTGCATTGTGCCAAGTGTAAAGTTTGGTGGAGGGGGGATTATGGTGTGGGGTTGTTTTTCAGGAGCTGGGCTTGACCCCTTAGTTCCAGTGAAAGGAACTCTGAATGCTTCAGCATACCATGACATTTTGGACAATTCCATGCTCCCAACTTTGTGGGAACAGTTTGGAGCTGGCCCCTTCCTCTTTCAACATGACTGTGCACCAGTGCACAAAGCAAGGTCCATAAAGACATGGATGACAGAGTCTGGTGTGGATGAACTTGACTGGCCTGCACAGAGTCCTGACCTCAACCCAATAGAACACCTTTGGGATGAATTAGAGTGGAGACTGAGAGCCAGGCCTTCTCATCCAACATCAGTGTGTGACCTCACAAATGTGCTTCTGGAAGAATGGTCAAAAATTCCCATAAACACACTAAATATTCTCTTTGGGGTTCATTTTCTTTTTAATTTTCTCACATCCTTGCCTTTAAGAGGTTTTTCTGTTTCAGTTATGCTGTATTTACATTTAATGGTGGCCCTATTTACAGTGCCTTTATGTAAAGTTCTATTATATTTACAAATTAAGACATTAACAGTTCTAGGATTCCTCATTGACCGGTGTTGTGCATTTTAGGATGCAAGATTACTAGTTAAGTCCTGTATGTATAGGAAAAAAACAAAAAATAATATTAACATAACACCAAAAAGCTCAAGAACCTAACACAATGGTGTTGTGATACAAAAAAACACAAGAGCTCAGCAAAGAAGAAATCAAAAGACATTTTCAAAACCCAGCAAACATGATTAACACAAACATCATGAGAACCTAAGCAACATAGCAACCAGGCTCACCAGCTAATCCTTTCTAAATATGGAGGTGTGTAGAGAAAAGTGAATCTTTGTTGAATTGTCTTTCAACATTGAAAATAGAGAAGAAAACTTACATAAAAGTTTTTCAATTCTATTACTTTTGGGGAAGGACAAAAGTTTTTATTAAAATGGCACAGTGCTGACAGTCTTTTTCTGCCTGCACAGTATGTGACAGTTTCTGGAACAGAACTAAAATTGCGAAATAATGAGAAATATATAAGTCTGTGTTATTAATAAGGCACACACAAAAGCCTCAAAGTTTGTACACAAAACTAAATAAAAATCTGAAGAACATATCCTCTCACTCAGTGTTTACATCAAGTCTACGTCTGTTTAAGTCCCCGGATAAAGTGGAGCTTTCTTGCCACTACAAATGTTTCTCACTTGAAAGCTTTGTCTTTATTTTATTCAGTGACACTGCTTGATACAACCAAAATAGATTGCACTTCAAATCTGGAAGGGAAACAGATCTGTAGCTGGCAATCATGTGACTGAAAAACAAAAAATATGTTCTCCAGAAGATAAGAGCACAACGGGCAAGTGTGCCAGCCAGTCTGCCAGTCTGAGGAAGAGAGCTGTCCTTAGATCGTTCTCTCAGATGTCTCCATGATATTATTTTGTTTATTCACTGTCGTTTTTAAACAGAAGACAGCAGGAAAATGGAGTTTCTCATGACATCCAATTTTACTGCCTCTTAGACTTTTGACTTTTCTCTGTTCTGAACAAAACTTTGTTCTGATGACAGGGCTGTTTATACAATTTGCATTTAGATATGGATCATATAGTAGTAGGACTAGGCAATGTGGACCAAGTTTCATATCTGGACATTTATTTTTGCTGAATGGTAATACACAATAAACATTTTTGTAAAAATCTGTAAAGAACTAAACACTTGTTGTTAGAATACCAGAATTCTAAGCTTTGATAGGACTCCAGAAAAAAAAAAAATATATTTTAATACCTGTTAAATACTGCAACAAGAAAAACTGAAATTCCTGACACACAATTTTGAGCATTTATGAGTTTTATTTGTCAAACATTGCAGAGAAACTCAAATAAACTACCTTGATTGCATGGAAATATTGGCACATCTAAGTTGCTATGATAAAGTCTCCATTACTTTGGCAATTGGAAAAAATACCTGATTTAAACTAATACTTTGGCTACATGTTTGTGCAATTTAAACACTGCAGAAGTTGGCCTTTAACTTGTCATCATCTTTGTTCTAACCCTCACCAACGCTTAGGGTGGCCTGGCCCAGCCTTCAGACCTTCACACATTAGATGTATTTTTTTCTGCACAAATATTTCTATAATCAGTCAGTGTGAGCTTCTACACCAGCAATGTAATTTCACTGAGCTAAAATTTTATTTTTGCAGAGTGCACACGATCTTTCTGAAGTTTGGGGTCCAGCAGGCCCACATCTTACCAATGAAAGCACTCACTCTTGGCATATTCATTACAGTTACAACATTCTGCATGATAGACCACTTGATTTTGTGTTTTTTTTTCCACAGCACCAAGTTTAATTTGACAAAAATCAAAGAAAAGTCAGAAAGATAATCAATTTAAGGGGAATGTTTGGAGGAGAAAGCGTTGGAGCTGCAGTCTGACAATGGTGTGTGAATACTTAAGCCTTTACTGTTGTGAATAGTAAGTTGTGTAACATATATGCCAGGCCTGTAAGTGGCGCTGTAACCCTGCTGCAGACCCAAAACCAGAGAAGGAGATATGGAGCACAGCCCCTATATGCTGCGCTCACTAAATCCTCCTGTCCTTTCCAGATGTGCCCATTTAGGTTTTCCTTTTTGTTTGATCGAATAAAGTGAGCCCTTGGTCATGGTCATTTGGTGTCAAGTCCATTTTGACTTTGATAGCTCAGTTTTTTTAGAATATACTGTATACAAGTTATTTGTAAAATTGCTTTTCCTCCAATATGAATAGAAGGGGTGTCACAAAGTTCAAATATTTGTTATTATGTGCTAATTATTCACATTGCCCTTGGTAGGCAAAAGCCTTTAAAGATATAACATGTTTTGTGTTTTCACACAAAAGCACCGGAACAAAACCACCATCTCAATACACCTTAGTACGGGATATTTGTATCTGAGCAAGTTTCATATATACACACATGCATACAGCATTGTGCTCCCCTGCTGGTTCTGCATGCTCCTGTCTCACATTCATTAAGCCTCTGATGCTACCTGTAGAGATAGAGCAGGTGGAAGTTATCATGCCTCCTCCTCTGTAACGTTCACAATGAAGTGGTAACATACAGAGGCGAAAATGCAATGGCTTGAAATTGCCCTATGAACTTAACAATGGGGTGAGGGGTGAGGGGCCCATACAACTAGAGGGACCTCAAAGTAGAGCCACCACTCAAAAAAGCCATTTGAGATGGTTCGAGCACCTGATGAGGATGACTCCCAATAATCTTCCAGTGGAAGTCTTCCAGGTCTGTCCAGTTTCAAGGAGACCTTGAGGCAGACCCAGAACTCACAGGGGGGAGTACATCGCCCATTTGACTGAGAACCCTAAGGATTCCCTCTGGAGAAACTGTAAAACATTGCTGAGACTTCTTGGTTTCTTCTCTAAACCCACTGCCACTCAGCCTGACACAGCAGATAGACTGTTCATATACTGTATACTATAAAGAACATATTTCGCTAGTCCATCTAAGCAACAGCCCATTGAAAGCGTTTGGGGTGGGTAGAACCTTTTCAAAGCATATCCAGCAGCTGATTGGCGATGGTTCCCTCAATCATTTTCTTTACAGGCCAATCAGATAATGTTGTAGGCTGGCGCTACTGCTGCAATGTAAAATATGAAATGGTGGCTACGTGTAGAACCAACTCTCTGGGAACATGTTGAAAGTGGAGCAAAATTATCCTTTCTATCGAGAAATGCTTTCAGTGTTGTTGTTTTTTTTTTTATTTAATAAAGAAATGGGGTCCAGATCTGACAAAACGGCCACAGAAACTGTAAGAAGAAGCTATGCTAATGTTTTCACGAGCTCTCACTTTGGGCTGACTGACTGCTTTTCAACACCCCACTCTATGGCCTGTGAGTGACGTAAACAGCTCTGCCCCATGGCAAGTGACATTATAAATGCGCAGCACAACAAATTGACAACCACCTTTTGTTGACATCTCTTTTCGATTTGTTGTTGCAGCTCTAACTAATAATATAAATAGTTCTGAATTTGTAAAAAAAAATATAATCCTCATATGGATCGAACATATGAAATATATTATTTGGTGGTTATAAGCACACATTTGTTATTGGGTCAGTATTTTTATTGTGCATCAGACCTGGCATATAATTACTCTGTTTGTCAGTTCATTCTTTATAGCACTTACCATTGGTAGGATCAAGTCAGAGGAGGTGCACACAAACTATATCAATATAGATTGCATTATCTGAACATAGCCTTTCTTTGAAAACATATTGATAAATCTTAAAAACTATATAATTCCTGGCCTTACAATAACATAATCTGCCATAGTCTTGTAGAGTGCAGTATTACTGACATGTTTTTGCTATTGTTTTCCTCTCCTTAAAGTAAATGAAAATGATCTAATAACTCTCAATTTTATTTTGTATTTTATTACCTTTCTCCCGATAATCAGCAGATTGACAGCTTGGAGAGATTTGGCTGCATGTACGCAGGGATCTCTTTAGCAGGATTTGATAAGAGTGTGAGGGATTATTCCACCTACTGACAGCTGCTACGTTGTGCTCTGAATTTAGAGAGGTAACTCACACAGAATCTGTTGTAATTTCGTTTCCTGGGCTTGTTGCCTGACTGTCCTTGAGTCCGGATCCTGAGCACCTTGGGGTGGCTCGAATTGCTTTCAGTAGATAAAATAGCACTATCAATCAGCCTGAGGCATTCAGCAAGTTTAGATAAAGCCAAGTGGAATATTGACTTAGCCTCTGTAAACAGCACAGGTATTGAAACTCATGTGCTGCATCTGTTGATGTGTCCCTTGAAGTTTTTCTGGTGCCTGAATATATGCGTCTCCTGAAGTTCAGTGATAGAGTGACAGTAGGTCAGCTCACAGTGAGCAGAAGTGTAGAGGGTCATGTTTTTTTGTCCGACTATGTTTGTTTACACTGCTAAACTAAATGGACAGTTAGGGACTAGGCAGATAGGATGAACTCATTATTAATGCAAACAGGTTTGACAGGAGCACCATTATCAATAATAGACAGTTCCCTCTCATAGTCATGCTGCTGTGAAGGAGACAATGAACCACTATTACTCTGTCCTGCTTAATGGATACTGTTTTAGCTGTCATATTCTGATATTTTTATTTAAACTTATTTTGCAGATTGACATTTTGTATTTGTTTAGTTTGGTTTAAGGCTGAACAAAAAGAGTAGATGACATTTGGGATGGATACTCTTCTTTTTGTATTACTTATAAAGTATTTCTTTTTTTCTGAACTTAAGTGCACTGTCAAAGATCAAGGTGTTGTTACTTTAAATGTTCTTGTTTCACCCTGTCAATGTCAGAAGAATATTTTTGGAAACTGTTTATTTTAAATGTGATTCAATACATTAGAAGGAACAAAGGAAACATGCCAGTTTTTGTCAGATCACTTGAGAACACAAACAACTATGTTCAGTCAGTATGCTCTGTATTCTATTTCCAAAGAAGATCAACGATGGAAAGTAGTAAATTACAAAGAAGTATGAAAGATAAATACAGTCAGATAAGAAAGTCAAGTGAACAGAAGTTATCTTAAAGCAACAATATGTACTCTCTACCCTAAAACAGTATTTTTAAGGTCACTCAGCCTGATGGCACCAGTTCACACTCCAGCCTTTCGCTAAATTTAGCCAGTTAACCCCTCTTTGAACTGTGAGACAAAATGACAGAGGATAAGAGACAAAAGACGGCTAAAACTGAGAAGAGGAATAAAGATAGTGACCAGAAAAAGGGCAGCACAAAAGCAATAGTCTGTTGGCAGAGTCGACATCCCTGCAGATGTTATTGTAATCAGAATCAGAATCTCTTTATTGTCATTCTATCTAAATACAACAATCATTTAATCATAATTAAAGTGTTTGGGCATGTGAAGAGCAGTCCCTACGATCTAAACTCAGAGACCGAAGAAAAGGCACTTCTGTGACTTCCTATTAAAGAATATAAAAAGATCTAACTTGCAAAAGTATGATGTTTGGTCAGTATTCATTTGTTATAAAAATGTACAGTGGCAGCAGCCAACATCATGGACTACTGAATTATGACTAAACATGCATGTGAATCTGCAAATGAGAATATGTTAATAAACTTTTTCTCTGTCATGAGATCCACATAAATTAAGAAATGAGGATAAATGTGTGATTTATCCTCTGTTATTATTTCAGTTTAGCCTTGAACAAGAACACTACGGTCACCTCCTCTGTTACCTCCTCTGTTATCTGCCACACCCCCCCTTACAAAGAGACAGAGATTTTATTCCCCTCCTTTCTCCAGTGCTGCCGTCGGTAGCTTTTGATGTCTCTTTTTTATTTTGAAATGAACGTCAGTCATGTACTGCAGGCATTTTTTGCCTCTCCCCTGGCAGATTCAAAGCTCTGTGGAGATAAAGCCGGCAGCCTGTACATTGTACTGAATGAGAGTTCCTTCTCCCTCACTGCACATCTCTGAGAAGCTCCAAACCTGTGCAGCTGGCTGGAGTGAAGAGGACAGAGAGAGAACCAAAAAGACTTGTAAGCAATCAGAATCTATTTTAGAGTTTTCAGATCAGTATTGATCTGTCAATACAAGGCAGTTACAGTAGCGATGTAGCAATCACAGGCCTTTTGTAAGCCAAGCTAGCCTGATAATCAGGACTAAGTGAGTGCAGTGACTGAGGATGATCTCCTGATAGCACACTTCTCCACAGCCTAGAGTCAACTTCTTTTTTCTGTTGGACATGAAGGACCTGTGCCTCACCCGCATATATGTCTGCCAAAAATCACATTACCTGGAGAAGTGCACTCACAAGATTGTGTTAAAACAGCCTCCTCTGTAAACTGTGTACTGCAGGCTATGTTTCTTATTTTTAAGGTTTGTGATGCCATGACTTATAATGCCAGATCTAGTTGGATTTTGCATCTGAAAGGCATCGTTGTAGTATAATGTAAACAACTTGTATTGCTGGGTTTATTTGTCAACAATTGAATCACTGCAACTTCTGCTTTTCCTGCTTTAGCACAGAAACATGACATTCTCATTTTAAATCCCTCTCATATCACTTTGATTAAATCAGGTTATCTGATAGGAAAACCAATAGTGAGCTCAGCATTCAAAATAGATGTTTGAAGCATATTTTCAGTCAGACTGTCTTCTGATAAATCAATTTTAACTCCAGTTTGCCTTCATGGAGGAACTAGTTTGACAACAAAGAGCAAACAAAGAGAGCTCTTGAGATTCTTTAATAATCAGACAGACAAAGACAGTATTTGCATGTTGGGTCTCAACAGAAAAGACAGAAAAGCTTAAAGACAAAGAATCAAGTTTACATAAACTCTGAATTATCTGCCGAGCAGATGGTATTAATATTAACACTACAAATGGTTCTCACAAATACTAGACTTATAAACTCTGATATAAATCTAGTTAACATCAAACAAAAATAAAACCAGTTTGATTCCACTGTTACACTAATAAAAGCTCAAGAAATCCAGTTTTGGAGAGTTTTTTTTCTTTTTCATTGTCAAAAATTAAGAGTCTCAACACTATCTAATGTACCAAAATTCTGACAGTTTTGAAAACTGAGGTCAAAAGTTTCTCTTACCATAAGTTTGGTATTATTTGTGATCTAACACTGGTGCTCAATTGGTACTTTAAACCAGTGTCAGTGCCTAAACAAGTTCTTCATAGACACTCTAATGTAGGGATGCACGGTAATATCTGTATGTATTTGGTATCTGCGCATAATTGCTTAAAAACTTAAACATTGATATTGTCTAATATGAAAATTCCTGCTGATGTTTACTGGTGATATTTTGGCCTTAAATATTGGCATTTAGTTTGTAGGATTTTTGCATATTGATTTTTAATTTCAAAGTATAAGCTCCAAAAAGGCTCGTCTTGGTCTGCTGATTGGTAAATTACTGTTAGTAGCTGTTCAATGCGCAGATTTTGCATTAATATTCTGTTACTGTTGAAAATACATTTGACATTAAGGGTAGGTATTGTCCCCAAAAACTTCTTTCATATTCCATATATCAGTATTTTTATTGGAATCGGATTAAATAAATTTAAACATATTAAATATTGGCCGATTTCAGAGGGTTGGGGGTGCCAGAGGGTCCCCGGGGAGGCTCTGTCTGCTTTTGAGGTTGTCAAAATATGGTTTACATGTATTATTAAAACAATGAGTACACACCAAAGGCATACTCTTTGACTCTTAGCACAAGAATATGTGTTTACGCTTGTTTTTATTTTGATTTCACCATTAAAACAATTTAAACTGGTGTTATTTTTGCACAGAAATGTGCCAATCTTTTTTGTGTGCGCACGAGGGGGGCACAACTCTTCTTGGGTAGAACTAGAGGGAGCCTCCTATGAAAAAGGTCTAAAACCACTGAAATCTTTGGTCATAAGCGTAAATCTGTCAGTGGTTCACACCATAAGCATTTTCACTAACTGAATATTGGGCATCACCATAAACTTAATCAAACAATGTAACACTGTCTTAGCCTCTATCTTGTTTGAAAATATATCAGTATTTTTAAAAACCCATATACTGACCTGTCCCCTAGTAGAATCAAACCTTTATGATTTCCTGTCTCACACTTCTCACGACAAACCACTGAAGCTTGGCTTCTTTACCCAGACACAGATAAGATAATTATCAGTTTTGCTGAGGCCTGTACATTAATTAATTATAAGCTTCTTTAATATACTTTTGATTATGGGGTTAAGTTTTCAGAGGGGAGCTTTCATTCATTTCATTTCCAGACGTCTATTAATTCAGTATTAGGCCGTTGAGAACAGGGCCAATCAGATACCCAGGAGAGCATGATAGGGGAAATGAGGGAATTGATCTCTGTCAGACAATTCATGATCTTTTGCCTGTTTGGAGCTCTGGATGGCATGTAAAGGTCAAATGCAGCCAATGAACATTCAACACAAGACCAGGAAGGGCAAATAAGTGCTAATGTGTACAAACACATTCACACCAACACGCAGAAACACCTTCACCGCGCATGCACTTATCCACCCACCCATTTGTACGAGGAGAGCGCAAGAGACACACAACTACACAATGCAGCCTCCCACACATCTATATGCACACTGCATTTAAATCATATCAAACACACACACACACACACACACACACACTCACACCATCAAACACATGTCACCTTAGGAGCATTTTTATTAAAATCCAACCTGTCTTTAAAGTCTGCAGCAGTGTTTGAACCTTCACTCCTTTCTCCCTGGGAGTTAAAAGGAAGCTGAAAAAATAAAAGAGGGAAGTAATTTAGCTGTGCTGTCATTATTGCCTTAATAATTTTTTTGGTGTGTGTGTGTGTGTGGGTGTGTGTGTGTGTGTGTCTGCTCATACTTATGCATGACTGACAGGGAATGCGGCATGTATGCCTTAAATCCAGACCTGTTTGAAGTCGGTTAAATCTGAGCCCTGCCAAGAAGTCTGAACTCAGGCCTTCTTTAACGGTATTTTGGGTGTTTCTTTAAAAATCAAGAGGATTTTTGAGTATCTGGGTGAACTGCTGTTATTATTCAACTGACTCACAAAATGTTGATCCTTGAGGAGATCATTCGATTACTTCTTTTTCTGAAAATGTAATGCTTTTATTTAGTTTATTGAGATCTATATCTGACAAAAACACAATATGTCTCACTTTGGTAAATGGTACTCATGCTGGATATGTCCCACCTGACCACAGCTGCGCTGAATTTAAAGCAGATGGCATCTTATTCGAAGTGCTTCCCATTTATCATTCTGCTGCTTGTCCTTTGCATTGACAGGAGGTGATGAACCCAGGAGATAGCCTTCTTCTGCTTCTCGTTCCAATGGTGAATCTCCTCTTGATTAAATTCAAATATTCTGATGGTGATTCTGAAGATGATTCTCACGCAGAATAAGAACAGCAAGTCTGAAAGGTATGACTTATGACCAGATCAGACGATCAGATCTGAGTCAGATTTTAACAGATTGTGTCATCACAGCTCACTGTCAGGTTTGATTATTGACATTGGGAATGACAATCTCTGCTTTAAGATGAAAGTAGAGACCTGACCTAAAGTGTATGTGCTCACTGTGGGACCCTTAGTTTGCATACATCAAGGATTACACTCATAATGGTATTTTGCAGAGATAATAGGGCTACTTTTCTTGAAATGCTGTCACAATTTTACTTGAAGATGTACTTGAAGGTAAACCAGTCCATATGGTTCTCTGTGAGTCCACAATCATTCCTTTGTTGCCCTTTTCTTCATTTCTGAGCATAAAACGACCAGAATTACACACAGTGCCCCTGCTGTGGCCATTATGGCTCTCTTTAACCTGATGACCTAGCACCCACATTTTAATACTAATAAATACAAAAAAGGATTAAAAAAAAACAAACAAACTGAACAGCTTGATCTTGCCAAAATGCCCAACTTTGATGGTGTTTCCAGGTGGTAAGGTTATCAAGATTTTGATTTTTTGATACTTGTCAATATCAGTTATTTAAATCAGGGGTTTCCAAACTCCCCAGAAATCATGCCAGAGATTGGGGACTCCCACTGTCCCTTGACCCAGTAATAGCTTTTTTAAAGCTTCCCTAATGACTTTGGTACACATTTGTGTTTTTTCTCTTGCATTAATGCATTTTTGCTATAATGGATGGATATACCGTCTGAAATCACTTTAAACTTTTCCTTGTTTTATGAAAGGCATCTTGTGACCCCCTCTAAACGTTTTGCTGACCCTTGGGGAACCACAGCTTGAAATGATTTATCAGTTGTTTTCATGTTAAACATTGCATAAAGTACCAAAGTTATAAAAAAGTTAATTTAGAGCAGTGGTTCTCATTTACGCTCTGCTGACTCTCACCCCCCTTTGAAATTAGATTTTATTTTCATTTAATTTCATCAGTATATTTTCTTCCATTTCTAGCAGGCCTAGTTAAAAACGAGTGGCTCAGTGCTAAAAATACATATTTTCAAATTATGAACCATGAACTTACGTAAAGTAGCAGTTTCTGTAATGGAAACTGAACTTTGAGCCGGCGCATTTTAAGATGGAACTTGTACAACACTGCTGCACACAGGATTGACTCATATCTTGATGCTGTTTGGTGCATATCTCCACATTTCCTGCTCTTTTGGAACATCACATCACATTGCAGATATTGAAATGAATCCTATCTATTGACAGCTTTTGTTGCATATCAAGATCACACTCATGTACAACTCCACAAGTCTATGATTTTTTTTTAGCTAAGTAATCAACTGAACACAGAGCACATAGCCCACTGAATTGCACCAAATTGTTAAGAAACAGACACCGATTAAAATGCAAAAGTACCAAAAATAAGTCAGGGTAAACCTACTTTTTTCTTCACTCTTTAGGACAAGTAGCAGACGGTTATTCACCATGGAAGTCTGCTGCATTTGTCTTTAAATCCTGTCTGGTAGTTTCTTGTCAAAAGCAACAAATGCAACATGTCAAAGGCAAGAGTCTAAACACAAAGTTTTATTCTTTTTGAAAAAGCACAAGATTTTGATGCAGTATCATCACACTGTAGTGTATATACACTCACACAAAAAGAGGGGTGAATTCAAATGTCACGTCAACTTTAGTGCTGTAGTCAGGCAGGCAGAACATGAAAGAGAAAGTATGTCAAAGTAAAATCTGAAGTCATGCTGGAACTGTGCTTTAAGTTCAGGCAAAGAAGAGAGGAGTCTGATCTACTTTTGATCCCCCTCAGACATTTTGAGATATTCAAACATGTTTGATTTAGTCTGCTCGAAACCCACAATGCTTTTGCACTGTAAGACGGCATTAAAAAGGACTGCAGTGGGCAACAATTGGGAGTTTAAAACTTGCTTGAATATCAGAAAGAGGTTGGATGAAGCCTGTTGGTTTGATTGGGTTTAATTATTTTGGCTTTTTAGTTTACTTCCAGCTCTCATCAGAACAAACAACACATGCATCTCACATCTTCTTAGTCACCGTATCATTCTCATTTGGCATGAAGCCCTCTGCTTGTCTTGATTTTGTCCTTTTTCCCCTGAGCCCACTGGAAATAAACCAAGACCTGTTTGTTCTATGTCTTCTTGCATTACTTCTAAATTTTGTCCCCACCCTCTCTGAATATTTTTCTTCTCTCCTTTAGAGAACACCAACTTTTTTAAGTATGAGGAGTTAAAAAGGCGACAGAGTTTCAGCAGGGAGTCTGTACCTATTTTTTTCCACTTTCTACTCTGAAAATGTTCGCTAACCCAAGGCTCATTTTGTTGATATTTTGCTGTGTTTCGACACTGTCTCCAAAGTTTTCCCTGAGGGGACATGAGCTTGAGTTCCCTGTGGCGTGGGGTTTGATTGATGCAGCCTCTCTCCATCTATGTGATGTGTGCACTGAAGCGGTTGTGATGGAGCGAGCTACCCCTGCTGAAGCTGATCTAGTGAGCAGCTGGCCCGCGTTTCCCCCTCACACAGTGGCTTCGCAGTTGTTTCCCATCACATTTCTCCTCCTCGTTATGACTTGAGGGGCTTGTTCTGGCAGTTTGACTTTAGGGAAAAGATAGACTTTATTAAGCTGTTTTTCCACACCAGGTGACGATTCCCCAGTATAATTCAGGATTTCGAGAGTAAGGTTTTTGAACACCTACAGCTCATTTGTTTTGATTTAGACAATAAAATGAAACATTACTGAATTTTGGCACTGCAGTATTGTAAAGTAGGCCTTAAAACTTATTTTCAAGCAAAGTCAGAGGTTCACTCTTACACAACACAGCACGCTTTAGATCTTTATCCTCCTATTAGTCAATTTTCAATACAATACAGAGGTTACAGATTATGGAGGACTTATAGCCTTATTTATTTGTATTTTTCATAGTAATGCTTTTACTGTAATAATAAATACTGCACTCATACACACTCACATGCAAGTATTCATAAACTTCAGTGTTAATTTTGTTGACAAATTCTTTTCGTCATATTTTTTGTTAACAACCTTTTTCCCCTGACGAGAACTAGACTAACTAAAAAACAAGCATTCATCGACAAAAACTAAAACTAAATTAACTGACTTTTTTGTCAACAAATAAAAGCTAGAGTACAATGTTTGACATAGACTAAATCCAATCAGACCTAATTTCGTCATGTAGAAAGTAGAGACAAGTTAGGAATCACAGCTACTTTGGTTGTGTGGAAAGGTTGGATGATTTAAGAGGGACATCCAATCACAACTGCCTTATCTTCATGGTGGCGGGATCCAAGTGTAAAACATGACTTCAGATTTTCAAGGAAACATAAAAAATGCCTTACACTTTACAATTCATATTTTAGTCGACTAAATTTACAGCAGATTTCGTCTGTTGTAAAATTTCATCAACCAAAACTAGACTAAAATTAATACAATTTAGATCACTAAATTATGACTGAAACTAAAAGATATTTAAGGCAAAGACTAAAACTAAATTAAAAAGTGCTGTCAAAATTAACATTGATAAACATGTTTTATTTTATGGTCTGATTTTCACTGTATTTATTGGTAGTTTTTTAACTATTATTTCATAATATTGATCTGTTCTGATTTTTATTTATGTTTCTCTTTAACTTTGTGATATTTTAGGCTTCAAATGAGCTCTTGGAGCTTTTTGCGTCCCCATACACTGTATGATATGTATTCTTCTTGTTTCTGTGTCTTACTGTGCAAAATAAAACCATTA
The DNA here is from genome assembly GCA_037902135.1 of Cetoscarus ocellatus. Classification (NCBI taxonomy): domain Eukaryota; kingdom Metazoa; phylum Chordata; class Actinopteri; order Labriformes; family Labridae; genus Cetoscarus; species Cetoscarus ocellatus. Next base: position 961,097 of record JBAMNC010000322.1, on the reverse strand, counting down.
ACGTACTAAGGCCAAAGCACACACAAAGGAAATGCTGTCTTAACATTTTCACATCACTTTTGTGAAAATCATCTATCGGTAAACATGCTCTCTGGTTGCACATAACACCGATATGCCAGTTAAGCATATCAGCAAGCTAACAACATAATGAGTCATGGTTTCACTCAGAGCAGAGTGGAGATCTAATGCCTCATGAGTGTGTCAACAGATGAACATAATTATCACATGTTCAACTCAACTTAAGAGATGCCATTTGACAAACTCTGTGCACATACAGGGATGGCTTTAAATGCTTGCAGGTGGTTTCCGGTTGATATGTTCATTTTTTGCACCATATGACAGCAGTGGTGGCAGAAAAAACTGGACAGTAAGTAACATCAGCCAATAGCTATTTTTTTTTTGCCAACTAGCACTCAGGCACTTTTTTTTTTTTTTTTTTAAATCTTTGTTTATTGAGCTTTTTCTTTTTCCACAACAGAACACAGACATACAGGAACACTCAGAACAGGATCCCCACCCCATAGAGTAAAAATAAATAAATAAATAAATAAATAGATAAAATAATAATAATAATAATAGTGAATACATACATACATAAATAATAGTAATAATAATAATAACAATAATAATAAAATTAGAACATACATAAACATAAAAAAGGAGAGAAAGTTACACAAAAAAAACCCCAAAAAACCCAAAAAACAAACAAAAAACAAAAACATTTGAGAAGTACAATACATGCGGGATAGTATTTGAGCAGGTTATCATTAAAACACAATGAAGTCAGTAGTTGTCCTTATTAGCTTGATTCATGCAGCTCTAATTTCTCTTTCACATATCTCAGAAAAGGTTGCCAAATCTTATTGAATTTGCCAGCTGAACCTCTACATGTATATTTTATTTTTTCCAGTTTCATATAACATAAAATACTTCTGATCCAAAGTATGTGGGATGGAGGGATGGCATCTTTCCATCTCAGAAGGATTAGGCGACAGGCAAGCAAGGTACAGAAAGCCAAAAAGTCACACTGGGAACTGTTCAAACTGTAAACAACAGACGGTACTCCAAAAAGAGCTATAATTGGGCAGGGGGCTATTAACACCTCCAGGACCTCCGAGAGTGTTTTAAACACCGAAGTCCAGTAGGTCGTCAGTTTGGAGCAGCTCCAAAACGTGTGTAAATATGACGATGGGGTCATTTTACAACTATTGCACGCTGGATCTATGTCTGGGAACCTCTCTGATAACTTCTCTTTGGTCCAGTGAGCTCGATGCAATATTTGCACTGTATTAGTCCATGCCTTGCACAGATAGAGGAGGTGTGGACTCTTTTTAATATAGCATCCCAAGTTTTATCACGTATGGTCTCACCTAAGTCCTGCTCCCATCTATGTTTAATAATGTCAAGGGACAGGGTTTCTAGGGACGAAAGTGCACTATATAGGTTAGATATTATACCTTTAAATGACTGCACAGGAGCCAATAGAGAATCAATATCAGAGGTTGGAAGACATTCTGGAAAATGAGGCAGCTGTTTACGAATGAAATCACGCAACTGTAAGTATCGAAAGAAGTGTGTATGTGGAATAAGAAATTTAGTGTGCAATTGCTGAAAGGAAGCAAATGAACCATCTATAAAGAGATCCTGTTGTGTGCATAGTCCTCTCTTTTGCCACTGCAGAAACACACTGTCCTGAAGAGAGGGGGGAAACATATGATTTGCATGGATTGGGGATTTCAGTGAAAAATTATACCATCCATAGTGCCGACGGACCTGCTTCCATATTCTAAGTGTTGTTCTAACTAAAATATTTCTTGTATATGGGGCAGTATCTGAAGTTAGAGGTGCATAGATTAATGCTGGCAATGAGGATGGGGCACAGGATCTAGCTTCAAGGGAGCACCACGAGGGGGCATCAGCACCTGGATCCTCATATAGCCAATGGAGAATAGGTCGAATATTAGCAGCCCAATAATACAACCGAAAATTGGGTAGCGCCATACCACCTAATACCTTTGGACGTTGTAAATAGGCTCTGCTCAATCGTGGACTTTTATTATTCCAGATGAAACTGGATATAAGGGTGTCTAGGCGTTTAAAAAATGACATGGGAATGTACACTGGGAGACATTGAAAAAGATAGCTAAAGGACCTCTTTCACAATACATGTAATTTTGCCCACAGCCCAATTTTTTGTTTATTGTGTGGTATTTGTAGTACACCCAGAGACTCCCAAGAATATACCTTTAGAAAATCCAAAAGTCATCCAGGGCCTGTATTATGACCTATTTTATGATCATTGCCATAGGTGTGAGCCAGGGTGCACACTTTACCCCAAAACTTACTCAAACACAAATAATAAATCATCAAATTGGGTCAAATCACCTTCACTGATGTCTGGTGCATCTTTTGAAATCAAATGTAAAGCTAAGTATTACAATTGAAAGAAGTTATTGAATTTTAACTGGAAAAAAAAGTAGTTTTTTTTATGATTTTTTCAACAAATTCAATTCTTTGGAGATGTGTCTGACCAACTTACAGTTGCTGTACACCTAAAATACTTACAAATTATTTGGCCACATATATATTCTCAAAGTGGGAAAAAAATCATCAAATTCTGAGACCGGTAAAGTTGTTCAATTAACAGGTTGGGTTACTGTGGTAGAATCAGGATACTGTTCCATATCTTGTATATCAGGGAACCTTTAAAGAGTTGTTCAGAATTCATCCTTTAAGTATGATTTCTTTTAGAATTTGAATGCTAGATTCAAAACAAACATTTCACATGAAATGTTATTCATTTTAATATTGAACAGCCACAAAGGGCCTGTATATTATGCCTTTGTGATGAGATAATAATGAGCCATTGATACAAGTAAAAACCGATGCAGTTTTGGATTGTTGTAATCAGATTGTATATATCTACAATGACAGCAATACATGAACATTACTTCTGTCAATTTCTGTTTCTAGTACTTATATATACATGTAATCTGTTTTATGGCCTTCGTGTCTTTTTGCATAGCAACGGCTTGGACAATTTTAATTTGTAGACTGGAACTATAGTGAGGGAAAGGGGATCTGAGAAATCCATAAGATGTATGATTGGCTGGTTATTTCATAGAATGGAGTCTTTGAATTTGCTTGTGTATGGTTGGAGGGGTTTCTGATTTTGAAAATGTTTATAATATCCCAAATAATAGATTACAGATGCAACATGTGCACACATGCCAGAGGTTCTCTTTCCAGCAGGACAGAGACAATAATATGCCTTCACAGGATCATCTGATGCATTCTTGTCAAATTGAATCCAAACATTGTATTTTATTTGAGATCTGTGACGAGAATGAATCTGTCCCCTAATGAGATCAGCATCATGCTGGTAAACCCAAATCTCATAGTCACCATCATTTTTTTGATGCTCAGCAATGTAGCCAGGGGACTGTTTGATTTGGTATGTATCGCATGTTATGGTCCCAAGGTATTCCAGATCCACATGAGGGAACGAGATATCAGATGCTTCAAGCTTCTGCCATTCACTACGAGCTCTACGTGACATATTTGTTTTTTATTTTTCAAACCTTTCATGGAATCAAATGACCATGCTTACTAATCTTTCCCAAGCTACACTGTCAAGATATTTTCATACAATTGCAGATATTTTGAAAAAAAAAATGATGGTATATATATATAAAATACAATGTTTGGATTCAATTTGACAAGAATGCATCAGATGATCCTGTGAAGTCATATTATTGTCTCTGTCCTGCTGGAAAGAGAACTTCTGGCATGTGTGCACATGTTGCAGCTGTAATCTATTATTTGGGATATTATAAACATTTTCAAAATCAGAAACCCCTCCAACCATACACAAGCAAATTCAAAGACTCCATTCTATGAAATAACCAGCCAATCATACATCTTATGGATTTCTCAGATCCCCTTTCCCTCACTATAGTTCCAGTCTACAAATTAAAATTGTCCAAGCCGTTGCTATACAAAAAGACACGAAGGCCATAAAACAGATTACATGTTTATATAAGTACTAGAAACAGAAATTGACAGAAGTAATGTTTATGTATTGCTGTCATTGTAGATATATACAATCTGATTACAACAATCCAAAACTGCATCGGTTTTTACTTGTATCAATGGCTCGTTATTATCTCATCACAAAGGCATAATATACAGGCCCTTTGTGGCTGTTCAATATTAAAATGAATAACATTTCATGTGAAATGTTTGTTTTGAATCTAGCATTCAAATTCTAAAAGAAATCATACTTAAAGGATGAATTCTGAACAAATCTTTAAAGGTTCCCTGATATACAAGATATGGAACAGTATCCTGATTCTACCACAGTAACCCAACCTGTTAATTGAACAACTTTACCGGTCTCAGAATTTGATGATTTTTTTCCCACTTTGAGAATATATATGTGGCCAAATAATTTGTAAGTATTTTAGGTGTACAGCAACTGTAAGTTGGTCAGACACATCTCCAAAGAATTGAATTTGTTGAAAAAATCATAAAAAAAACTACTTTTGTTCCAGTTAAAATTCAATAACTTCTTTCAATTGTAATACTTAGCTTTACATTTGATTTCAATAGATGCACCAGACTTCAGTGAAGGTGATTTGACCCAATTTGATGATTTATTATTTGTGTTTGAGTAAGTTTTGGGGTAAAGTGTGCACCCTGGCTCACACCTATGGCAATGATCATAAAATAGGTCATAGTACAGGCCCTGGATGACTTTTGGATTTTCTAAATTGGGAGTCTCTGGGTGTACTACAAATACCACACAATAAACAAAAAATTGCGCTGTGGGCAAAATTACATGTATTGTGAAAGAGGTCCTTTGGGCAAAACATTCATTTTTATAACATTTATTCTACCAGCAAGCGACAGATGTAGAGGCATCCAGCGTTTAAGGTTCTGCTCTACCTTGATTACTAGAGGGTTAAAATTCTCCTTGAAGAGTCTGCCTATACTGTTTGTAATTTGCACCCCTAAATATGTGAACTGATCATGAGTAACCTTAAAGGGAAATGTGCGAAAAGAATAAGTGCGGACTAGGGAATTAATAGGAAACGCCTCACTTTTCTGAAGGTTTATTTTATACCCTGAGATTTTACCGAAACTCTCAAGGATGGAGAGGATCCTGGGCATAGAGATGTCTCACTCAGGCACTTTTTGGATTGCAATGCAGTGTGCAATAACATAGTTAAATACTGCAATAGCAATATGAACTGCAATAATTTAACAAAAGATACAGGGTGCATAAGCCAGTACTCGGTGTGCGAGCCTATGCTATTCTCCCTGTTTTATGCAACACTTGCAGCTGCAGCATGTTTTTCTGAATCAAAAAGAAATCCAAGAAACTCCCTCTACACAAAACTGCCACAAATAGATTTCAAGATTTTCAGCCTTTATTTGGTGGTGGAGAGAGAGACAGTGCATAGACATCCAAAGGGGCGGGGGGCGGGGCAGCCCCTTCAGTACATGCATAGGTACTATCCCCTCCACCAAAGTAGCATTCCCATTATGTACAAATTTACTATAATGATTTACCTCACCATACCTGAGTGTCCACTTTTTAAACAACCTAAACACATTGTAGTGAGAATAGAAACTCAAGCACCTACTGCAGAGATGCCCCTACTGGGATGGCTGATTTCATGCCCTGCCAACGTTTGTCTACATCCAACACTTGAGCTCATCTTGACAAGAAAACAGTGACTGTGACCCTATAGCTCTTAACTTCAGCCTCAGCATCAATCTATGTGTGTTTTGGTCTATGTGTGTATTACAGCTTTAAATTAAACAGCATGTCGGAGAAAAATGGATCTTTCTGCCTGGATGGTTTAAGCTGTTTAGGTCAGAGTTTTGTTTTTAAATATAATGCCCATGAAGTATATTCTGCCTCCAGTAAAACTTGAAAAAAACACTTAATATTCACTGCAGCGACAGGTGTATTCAGACGGATGTTTTGTATAGGGACCATTTAATGCTTGAGAGAATCCTAAACTTTGCAGCTTATTGATTCATAATGACTTTCAGTGGAGCCAGGCTGGGACAGTTTATTAGCTATTGTGGTCATGAAGAAGCTGAAAAACAAGACTCTAATCTTTTCTGCTCTGTGGGACATCTCCATTGGCGTTACATGAGACTGACTTGTTTGAATTAACACTGAACTCAGCTTTACTTTACATCTTTATATTTGTTATGGTTGTTATAACATTAAATGTATCCAGCATACAAGGAGTTAACACATTAATGAGTGTTGTGTAACTAACCTCTAATAAAAAACTGCTCACAGGATGAAGAAAACAACATAACAGCTTAGTTTTCCCAGTTTCAAATAATAGATAGCCACTCAGACCTGCTACTGGTATTACTATGCAATCAGGAGAGTGCATTAAAGTCAAATAACATCCTCTGTTCAGACTACTTGAGCTGTAATTTTCAATCCAAAGCTGTGAAGTTTAAAAAGGCTTAAATTCCTGTGATAAGTGCCTTCTGCTCTCGATTCCTGCCGTTTTGTGTTTGCAGCGTTAAAACAACTTTAAATTCCTGGATGTGCCTGTGCAGATTTAGCACAGTCCTCTCGGAGAATCAAACTCTCTCCTCAGCTGGGATTTCTGACACTGATTTAATTGAGAGAAAATCAAAAACTCTGAGGAGGGTAAAGCAGCTCTAAACAGACCAAATCAAGTGAAAGGGAATTTCTGGGTCAGCGATATTTAAGGCCTCAAACTCTGCTGTGGATCCATGAGCATTTAACACTGATATTATAGACAGAAGTTGTTGTCTATGTGGCTCGTCCAGACTCTTTAAATAGAGTCTGTCTCAGTTTTCTTTAGAGGTCAAAGAAGTATAAAGGGGAGCTGTGTATTTATGATAAATGTTGTTTTGTCTGTTAATACTTAAAGAGCCTCAAATTAAAGGTAAGCTCAGACTCTGTTTCTAAAGGAACTGTTTGTGCCAAGTTGTTCCAGAGTTACATTTAAGAATGTGCTTAACATAATACACAGACAAAGCCTCCTCTAATACAAGCTGCAGGGTGTCACCACACTGTTAATCCTTAATGCAGGGGGGTCCAAACTATGGCCCGGGGGCCAAATGCAGCCTGCTGCCCATTTAGAATTGGCCCCTGAAACAGTTTAATGAAAAAAGGCATTTTGATTACAGCAGCAAATACCATCAATGATGCACATTTCTGTCATATTTACTTCGTCACAAGTTCTCATTTACAATGTATGTTGCGATATTCATCTTCAAGCATGAACGTTCTTGCAGTTTACTCTTGTTTTGTGTCTGACAGTGAAGATAAGCCATCAGTGTCTCCTATCTCTGCTGCTCAGATAGATGGTCATCCTCACCCTGACTAGGTTTGAATCCAGTGATAGCCCAGGGTTACAAGAGCACCTTGACAGGTGAAAATCCACCCCTAAACCCTAAAACTTTAACTTAAGTACACTAAAGTGAGGTACAGCAAGTAGCTCAGTCGTCCGTGTATTCCTCTTTATGCGGCCCTCAATGTAAAAAATTTGGACACTTGTGAATTAATGGCTATAGAACAAATACATTATTAGCAGTAGGGCTGGGTGAAACTGGTAAAAAATGACATGTAGATATTTTCTTTTGCTGTATATGTATTTTGTTTTTACCTCTTCCAAGGAGTTCATGTTTTGCCTGCATTTACTTGCCCATCTGTCAATTTGAGAACAAAATATTTCAGTAAGTTCTGCACGATAGGAAAGTTTTCCACAATAATCACTCAAAACGTCCTCAACAGATGTGTTAACATTGTGTGCCAGGGCAGTTTTCATCATTTCAGCAATGACCTAAAGTTGAATGTTAGAAATGTCTTGACAGAAGTTTGTTCTTTCTGAGCACTTCTAGATTCATGTTAATTAATTAACCTTTGAATTAAACAATTATTTTCTCCAATGAAGGACACTCTTATTTGCGTCATACTGTAGGTTACTGAGCATTTAACTCTAAATCCTCTCCTTCTTTTTTTTTCACCCTAAGAGCAATGCTCTGACAATCCAGGAGACACACATCAATCAATCCATCAGTCTTTATTTTTATAAATGACAATTCACTAACAACATAAAATAGCAGAAGGCAGTAGAAGTGAGGGGAGACCATAGTGAGAAACAGACAAATAAATCAGAGAGCCAGAGGTTTCTGCTAAAAAAACACAATAAACCTCAACATCAGTCACTTCTTTCGTAGCTTTTTTGTTGATCAATTGTGTTTTACCGGAACATTAAAGATTTGTAAATGTTAAGAAAGTGAATCTATAGATGCTGGGAAATGTTTCAGTCCATATAAACTGAGAGGCGTCAAGTTAGCTAAATAAATGATAGAGGACATTGTTTAACTGGATTGGCTCAGTGTTATTTCATTACGTGTGACAGGCAGAGCATGCAGGAATGAAGATGGAGCTTTCAGCTGGTATGACGCAGATTGCAGTCTGGGTATGATATTTTGTTTGCTTCTAAAATGGTGGAAAATCCATGATGGCGCAGAGAAAAAAAAAAAAAACATTTATGAACATCCAGAATGTTCATGATCGTCCTCATTTGCATGTCAAGGCCTGTATTTGTGCATCAGCATCATTACCCTGGAAGGTGCATTGAGTCATCTTCCTCCTCCTCCTCACTGGCATTTTTTCCATCGGCTTGATTTAACTGAAACACCTGATCAACAGCTTTAGAGACTACTTTAAACACAGCATATGATTCAGCAGGCATCAGCCCAGGAAGTAAGTAGATTGACTGAATCTGCTCTCTGTGGGCTGCTTCATAAAAGAGCAGGTTGGTCACGTCATGTTATGGCTGACGGGTTTTTCTCTTATGGTAGCCACCTGTGAATCTTCACTGTTCTGTTGATTATAGCCCATGTGTATCACATAGGCTGATTGTCTTCTGTTGGGAAAACATTGAGCTCATCATGTGATTGCTAGCCTCATTGATTATGCATTGTTTTGCTTTCAGTGTTCTGACATATGCTTTTTAGATTATGTTTTGCATATATTACCCAAGTATAGTGAGGTATAGGTCACCACTGATGAGCAATACAACTTACAGCCATTGACAGCTCACAACAGCTGGTCATTAAGAGTGCTTTATAAGTGGCTGCTTCATGGGGCTGTCTCTTTGGGGCTGGTAACTTTCAGTCTTTGAACAGCCTTACTCTGAAATACAGCAGCACTGTGCTTATCTCACCAGAAGGCAGAATTTTCATGCAATCACCATAATGGGCTTTACTCCACTGCGACATCTAAACATGCCGTTTCAACATTGCTCATGGCTGGAGCTAGAAGTTCTTTCATTAATTCACTTCACTTGTCATGTAATTGGAAAATAATCGACATATTGATTTTAAAATGTCAAAAACATTAGGAGCAGCTCATTACAGTTTTCAGTTACCTCAGATCTTCATGTTGGGTATTTGAAAATTGATTGTTTTGTCAGTGAAAAATGAGTTAGATGATATTATGGGACCAAAGCAACAAATTCACACAATTTAAAAGCTGTCATATGCCAATATTTGTGAAGAACAAATTACTTAAATTGTGAGTGAACACAGTATTTTTGCTCAAATAATGGATTAAATTGCAGTTTAATGATGAAAGAATCAACAGAATTATATTAATCAGCCCTCTGAGTGATCACATCCTTCAACTTTTTTTTCTACACACCTTCACTGTTTTGGTGTATTTGTCCATGTTGTGCTCTTTTTTTTTTGTTGGTGTTGTTCGTTGTCCTAGTTGCGCCTTAAAGGTAATTTTCAGAGCACTTAACAATGGTGCCCTTAGCGGCCTGGTAATTGAAGTTAATGTCTGCTTTCCTCTTAGTCTGTTTTGAATAACTATTTTTGTTTAACATTTTTCTTTATTCAAGGAGTTTTCATCAAGCAAACATGAAAACAACAAAAAGGACTTGTGTCCTGGCATTAGTGGGTGGAAATTGTACCTTTGAAAAGATGAGTCATATTAGCATCTCCTCTAGCCTGGTTGATGTCTCTCCATCAAAGCTGCAGTATGCAGTAACTACACTGTACCTACGCTGGCTTCAACATTTATACTTGTGCATGGTATATCCATGTTCTTCTGCCAAAATGCTTGATGGCTGTGTGATTTCTGTCTTCATATGTTTGCACTTGTTTATGTACAGCACATGTCAAACTCAAGGCCCGCGGGCAGGAATTATCTTTGGCCCGTTGGATAATATCTGATTACTATTAGAGCTGGCCCGCCGGTATATTGCACACACCACTCATACTACAAGTCCCACAATGCACTGCCAGTGCATTGGCACGTCAATCAGGGGCCCGCAAGCACGAGCCCTTGCCCCACCCTTGAACTTGCATCCAAGATTAGATGCCAAGTGTCTGGCGTAGACTAGTGTGCATCACAGAGCAGCAAACTGAGCTTTAATGTATGTTCACTTTTGTGCTTTTTTCTTGCATGTTTGATTATTCTTCAGAGGAAATTGTTTTTTGGCTGTTGTTGGCCTGTGGAAAATGTTTTCACTTGATATTATTCAAGAAAGGCTGCTTATAGGGCCATAAGAAATAAATAAAACTGTTTTTTCCTGTATTTAATGTTGTTGTAATGTTGTTGTTTATAGGCAATAACTTATAAGCTTTGTTAGTTCCAGGTTCAAGTTTCTGGCTAGTGAGCATCAGAGTGCAGCATTACTGAGCTGTAATAAGTTTCTTTTTGCACTTTTTCTTGCTACCACAAGGCATGTTGGATTTTCTTTAAAGGAAGTTATTTTATGGCTGTGGAAAAACATTTTCATTAGAAATTATTCTGGAAATGCTACAGATAGAGCCATTAGAAATAAATGCAACTTATTTTTAATTCATTTAGTGCTTAATGTTGTTTTTATAGGCAGTAATTTAAAAGCTTTGTTGGTTTCATTGTCAATATATGCAATATGCTCATTTCAATAAGTTATGCAATAAACATTGAATCAGTCTGGCCCTCAGCTTGCACTGATTTTTTTGTTTTGGCCCACTGTGTATTTGAGTTTGACACCCCTGATGTTCAAGAAACGAACAACTGAAACAGAGCATGTAAGTTGCTGAGTAAAGCTAATGGATACGTAAAAAACAGATGATTTTTAAAGCATTTATTGCAGGAATAGAAAATAAAAAAATACTTTGGGAGATGGAATTCATGGCTGCTAAATCAGTTGAGACAGAGAACAAGGTTTTTTATGCAAGTGAACTTAACCTGTTGGTTAAACCTTGAAGCCATTTCATCACATTATAGTAGTACACAAGATCTTGCCCCAGTGTTGTGCAGACCAATCACAGGGCTTGCGATCTTCGTTGTTTCTATATTTACATTTTTGAAGAGATCAGGATCAGGCTACATGTGAAGGTGTCTGTGTAGCTTTAGGACCATGCAGCCTATAGCATAGGCTGATGTAACTGCAGTGCAGAAGTATAAATCATTCAGCCAATGATGTTGACAAAGCTGATTGTTACCTTCAGCCCACCATTGACTTTAACTGGTTGCTGAGAGAGAACTGACAGTGATGATTTTGGTGTTCTAAATGTTGAATATCCTTTATCTGAGTGCAACGTAAGTGCAAAAACATGAAACATATAAAAAAAGGGTTTTGTCTTCTATAAAGGCAGCCAGAATCAGAGAGATAAACACTTTTTCATCTCTTATGGAGATATCAGAGTGCTAAAAATTCTGACCGCCGTTGAATTCTCTTGAAAACTGTCATTGCCATCTCCGAAAACTGCTACAAGGATACAAGACCTAATTGAGGATTAAAACCTCTTTAAAACTGTTCACAGCCCATTTTGTTTAACTGCAACAACAATCCTCATTTAGAGGTAGAAAATAGGCATATCATAACCACCAGAGAACAATATATTTCCCTGAGGAATTAATTGAGATAAAAGCAAAGCTAAAAAGAACGAATGAAATTTGGACTGTTTACATCACGTCTATTAAGCAAGAATTTTGATTTAAAGGAGCTCTCCAACATTTTTGTTGCTTTCGTGTATTGCCTCACTCCCGAGTCCATGACAAGCAGAGAGACACCATTCTTTCGACTGTGTGTCCAGTAACAGACGAACGAGGAGAACTGATTTGCAGTTGTGAGTGAGTCATTTGTTTGCACGCCTGTAAATCGCTTTTCCTTGTTCATTTAAAAGAGCTGCTCAAAAGACTCGTCTTATTCGATAACATCACATCTCTTGTGAAAACCTGTTTAGGAGTAGAAGAAGTTAATATGAAGATAACATAACATAAAGGAGTCACACCAAGCACACAGGAGCGTTTAGAGTTGCTGAAGAGTTTGTCTGATGACTGTAGGCAGAGACAGACTGGCACTACCGGTTGACTCCCAGCGTTTGAGCTAAGCTAACTAGTGGTTAGTGATTTTTGTCCGTCTCTTCTTGTTATTGCACACACAGACGAAAGACTGGTGTCTATCTGCTTGTCATGGACTCGGACGTGAGGCAAGACATGAAAACAAGAAAAATGTTGAAGTGTTCCTTTAAGTTGGAAAAAAACGGACCAATTTTGGCTCTATGAAGGACCAGGTGAAGCTCTTTTCCCCTTCCCTTTGGAAACACTTGGAGCTGAGAGGGCTTTAATAATCAGGTCTGCACTTATTGGCTGCCCAAATGAAGTCTGGTAGGAGGGTGGGGGGTAACAGGCTACAGAGCAGACTTTGAAAACAGTGACAACACTGTCACAACACAAATATAGGTGGAGGCTGTATAACTACTACATCATAAACTCCAGAATGTGAAAAACAGAGCATTTTAAGGGTCATTTTTTGAAGAGGTGTATCACATTCCCCCTTTGAACTGAAAGTTTCTTAAAAGGTGTCATGTTCTTCAGCTCTCCAAGCTCCTCCTAACAACATTAAAAGCAAAGAAAATTGATTTGGCAGGACATGAGACCTATAATGTTTTGGTTACAGCTTTAGCGCACATTTAATGAACTTTCAATGTATACTGAATAGTTATATCCAGGAAAATTCCCACAGATATTTAATTGATGATTATTATTTATTTGTTGATGATTTCACCAAGTCACAGGCATGAGTCCTTCAACAAATCAATCTTATCTGAAGTTACTACATAAGAAGTCTAGCTTGCTATTTGACTTTTTCTGTTAATCTATAATTTGCTTGATCTCTGGACAGCTGGTTTTTTTGGCCTCACAATTATTAGCTCTATACAATAACAAGACAATCCAATGCAACTGTTTTAATATACGTTCCAGTAACACATTAAAATATTTATATTGAGTTTGGCATTTAATCAAAATGTGTGGCTCTGTGAAAAGTTCTAGAGAAGTATGTCTGCTGCAAAGATTGAAGGCAACTGAACTCTCTGGAATAGGATTTCTGCTCCACTGAAGCAGTACCTTTGCATTTCTGACACACCTCAAAATTCTTCTGTCTATGTTCTGGACACACAAAAAAGAAAGAAATTATTCTCTTACCCCTCATGACTTTAGTTGTTAAATTTTAACATTTAATTAAACCAGGAGGAGCCATATTAGGTTGTATCAGTAAATGTGCTTCCATTCTTTGCTGAACCTTCAAACATGAATGCTGAGCAATCCAGCAAGACAAGACAAGACTAGCCTCATAATTAGAACGGGCTCAAAAAACAATTTCTGTGGTGCTGCTGAATAATGCCTGTGATGAGATTTAAATAACAGCAATTTCTTCCAAGGTATTTTTCTGAACTTATATAAATATGGATTTATACTGATACGTTTTTCAATTTGTGGTGTTCATTATCTATGCCAAGGCCAGTTTAGTGCAGTTACTGTGATGAATACTGAGGATACAGGAGCTGTTCTGGTGCTCATTATGAAGTGAAGCTCAAGCATGTTCATACTGATGACAGAGAAAAACATTTTTATTTCTTCCTTAATAATGCCCGATTTAAACATTTCTTCTGTGTTTGTTTGTTTTTGAGATGAGGGCTTGTCATATAATTGGCAGCCTCAGAGGATTGTCAACACATTCTAAACTGACTCTTGTTGATATAAAGGGAATGTAATCTCCTTTATCAAGTGGATTTGCATCCCACTCCCAGAGTAGAGGCAGCATTTTGGAGTCTCACTAATCCGTTATTGTTGACATCAGTAATGACCTTTTTGCTCTTGATAACACTGACTGGCTGTAATGAGAAAAGTCACGGTCCCACTGAGAAAATTCAAAGAGAGATCAAGCCAAACAAGATAGGAAAGAGGAAAAAGAACATTTAGAGATACTTTTGTTCAACATTTTCACACAAAATATGATTTATTGAAAAGTCAAAATATACTTGAAAATGTAGATATTTCCCAACATAAACATCCAGAGAATTAGGATAGCCTCATGATTGAGGATGAGAAGGAGAAAGTATCCAAAGGTCTCTGCACTGGAATCATCTGGATGGAAACAGTCAAAGGCAGCTGTTACCCAGGTGCACAGAGAGCAGCAGCCATACAATCCCTCACAGAGCTGCAATGATTGAATGTCTAGGCTTAAATGGGCAACTAGTCAAACTGTAAAAATGCAGGATATCCACCAAAATAGCAATAGTAATTGTAAAAGCTGTTTTATTTATAATTCAGGTTATCACAGAGAAGTACAATAATTTTAAAATTCAGAGCAAGAAAAAAAAAAACGGAATAATTATTGTAACAATTATGAACAGGATACAGAGATTTACTCAATAAAATGCTTGCTCAGTGTACATTGGACACACCACACAACAGTTCATTAGACTAACAATAAATTACTATACTTGCCAGGGGTACCCTGATACCAACCAACAATTAATTAGACTATCATGTTTTCCATAACAACCCATTAAGTGTTTGAAATATGAAATGCTCTCAAAGAAAAATATAAGTGTCCTACAGTAATAAAGTGTCAAATGGTATAGTAAATGGACTTGAGCTTGTGTAGCGCTTTTACACCACAGGACACACCTACCCATTCACACTCATTCACTCTCACTTTTACTCACTGATCAGAGTTTCTATGTGGGAAGACTATGTTAAGTATAAGTATCAGCTAACACATCCATACATTTCTGTACTAGGACTAACTTTTTCTAAAAATCAACAGACATTATCGAAAAGATAATTTTACTGTTTACCTGCCCCAAGGCCACTCCAGCTGGCTGCAGGTCCTTGCATATGAATTGATCAATCTTGTCTGTGCTGAGCTTTTTCCTTTCCTCTGGCGGGGGGCCAATCAGAGGATGTGGTTGCACAGGGTTGAGCTCTTGACAAGGCTGGCCTACGGTGCTTCCCCTTCCACACGTTAAGAAAGCTGAAAAATGGTCCCATGCATTTGTCGTGAATGAGGAGTGAGCCAGCTTTTTTGCACATAATAGACACACAGCCCAGTCTTTCAGTCTTTGTTTTTTATTCTGATGTCAGTGGTGTGGAGCCCAGAGTGCTTCCACACAGTGCTTCTCAGATATTCTAGGTGTTGTTAGCTTAGAGTGGCTTTGCGTGTCCTCAGTTTTCTCAGAATGTACTCCTCTTGTTGTTGAGGTCAAGAAAGCAGCATTGGTGAATGGATGGCAAGGTTGTGCTGGGAGTGTTCTTTGTGGAATGAGGCTGTTCACTGCTCCAGGTGCCCTAATGCGCTGCTAAGCTGTATATATTCAATTAAAATCTATATTTGCAGTTCAAATTCAATTTTTTACCCCCAAGTTTGAATAATATTCAAATATGGGGTATAAGGTGACAACCCTATCCCATACCCGTTCACACACCACTGATGCAGCAGTGGAAGAAATCTGAGGTCTTGCCCAAGGCCGCAACAACATGTGAAGCCAGAGCTGGGCTCAAACACTACATTTCGATTGATGGTGGATCCAACCACCAAAATATGCCACCCATGATGATTTATTAGTCAAATGTTTTTATTTATGTGACTTCATGAACACAATCTTTAAAGGTCTGAAAATATATTCAGTCTGTCCAACAGACTACAGTGCAAATAGTCTATTACATGAACTTAATTACACATTGCATCTGATGTAATCATTTAATTATGCTAAGTAAACAAACACGTCACCTTAAAACTGTCTTCGCCAAAATCCAAACTGACTCTTCTTGAAATGACATTTTAACACGTAATGTTCTAACCTTCGTCAAATAGTAATTTTACAGTGTCAACATAAACACATCACAAGTGTTACTGACTGCCATTTAAAGGCATCACAACATGCAGAAGTCAGCTTTTTTATTCAGCAAACTAGTTTTTTATCGAGTGGGTCTCAATGTTCTACTTTTGCAGGTGTCCAGATGTTAAAAACTTGACAACACACTCCCACTCGCCTTTGTGAGCAGGGGCACAGGCATGAAGGAGGCTTTGAGAGTAGTTCACATTGATTTTTGGAAGATCTTGAAGACATCTTGAAAATCTTGACATTTCTACAGTAATGCAGATGTGATCTGAAAACAGAGAAACTGACTCTTTAAGTAGCCAGGCATTCACTATTCTTGTACACATACCTTTTGTCTTTATTTGTTTGCTTGTGTGTGTATGTGTGTGGGGGTATTATTTTATGGATCAAACTGCAAGAGTCTCCTTTGGTAGAAATACAGGAAAACACGTCTCTTCTCATGTGGGCATAAGTACACTGTGTATATTGGTAATGCATCAGATTTGTATTACTCGTATTTCGACATAACATGCTGGAAAATAAAGAAATGGTATAGAACTGGCTTCTTAAATAGCCCATGGCATATTGCACCTGACCCATTGCACTCAATATAAGGAATGTCAGCTTTTTGCCCCTGGCAGTGATTCAAGACAGCTGTTTTTTTATTTGCCTGCTGGAAAAAGTTAAAGAATTCTGCTGCTAGCAATGTTTGATCATTCTGCTTTCATGATGGCGATGAATTATCAGACTTCTTAAGCGTTTCAACCAGGATACATGTAGCCATATAGCTCTCACTCTATGATAAATGTTGTCACAGAAGTAAGCAGAATAGCTAAAAGCTCATAACCCCTTGTGCTGGTATTCTTTGCAGGATTTTCCTCCACACTGACAAATACTTTTAAGTGAAGTACAAGGAGGTAAGTCCTCAACAGAAAGAGGAGAAAAAATAGTACAGATTAAACCACTGGCAGTTGCACCTTGTCTACATCAACCAATATACATAGATAAAAAAAAAATCACACCCTGAACAGTGTCATTTTTTGAAGCAGTTTTAATTTTTTCCTGTAAAGTGGGTATTTTAGCACGGGCTATGGTCTGTATGTGAGTTCATGCACCTCTGCAGCCAGCCTCAAGTGGATAGGTTTTTTTTTTGCCAGCTTGGATTAAACTCCCTGAATAAAAAGATTCTGATATGAGCTATATGCTTCTGTTCATGTTCATCACTAATGTTATGAAACTGTATTTCCTCCATTTCTAGAGACCCATGTGCTCACTTTCTTTTGTATGGGATGTTCCTAATGAACTCACCCAGACGTCCCATAGTGACCAACTCAGTTTAGGCAAAAAAAAAAAAAAAAAAATGTGTTGGAGCCTCTACATATGTAACGAACACCTGCAAAGTTTTAGGTGGATGATCTTAAGGGATTCTGAACTGTGGGCCTTTAAAAAGGGGGTGTTGTGCCTCTTTCTGACACTCATGAATTGCATATGTTGCTGTGTTGCCAATTTTAGGGGCCAAAATCTCTAAGACAAGCAAAGATTTCTGACTGAAACTTACTTTCCGGGGTAATTTGGGCCCACACTTTCAGGTTCTGTCATCAGAAAAGGCTGATCTCTTCTAGTTTCAGAGTTTTTGCTCTCCAAAGTGGTAAATATTTTATGTGTGAAAATTGAAAAATCAATTTTCAGGGAGCCAGTGTCAGCCTACAATCATTTACAACAGACCATTGCTTGAGTCCTTCAACTTTAGGACAGGACTGTCTACAGGAGGGAACCTGACTCTGCAAAGGTCATCATTTCGAAGTTAGGGGACCCTAAAAATGGTTCAGGCTTAAAAAACAAACAAACACTGTTTGTCCAATTTTTGACTGGCAAATTCACAATGTGGGCAACTACCCATAGTCATGAAACTTTTTCTAACTAATTTTACATATCATACAATAATTCACCCAAAAATCTGCTTGTTTCCTCACCTCCCTCATATTTGGATATTTTTATGTATTCTTTTCCATCATGTGGCTGCTGTCACACTACAGAGTGACATTTCTTATGGGATAATCTGATGAGCATTTTTCAATCTATTGATATTCAAGGCGTGTGATCACCTTTTTTTACTTATATTGCATTATATTTATTCACACAAACAGGTATTGTTTACATCAGCAAACTTAAAGAAGATCTTCAGGAGGATTAGGCCATTTTTATGTTGGACTTTGCTGAGAACTATAGTTTCGTTGTTCAGGATGAGTTGCAAGGGTTTCACTGGAACAATGCCCAGGCTACACTTCACTCGTTCATGGTTTGTGTGACATCAGATTACCTTAAACATGATACCACAACTGTTCATTACAACTGTGGCATCATACATCAAGCTTGAACTTCCATTCATCAGAAAACTCCTGGGCAACCACAAAGATTATGGAATGGGCTCAGATTGGCATTTTTTTGCAACGTCACATAGCAAGAGTCCATTTGACGGCATTGGTAGAACAGTCAAATGTTTGGTTGGAAGAGCTGCCTTCCAGCAAATACAGTTTGACACATTCTTACAGCTTGTCAGACGTATGATTGGTCACTTGCCAACATTCAGTGAGTCAAAATTTCATATATATCGATGGCTGATGTCATCCACAATAAAAAAAAACAAACTTCGACTTGCCAGCAAGATTCGAAAAAGCAGCTAAAATAGCTGGTACAAGGTCCTACCATTCCTTTATCTCAATTTCAACAAACTCATTGAAAATGAAAAGGATACCATCTGATGTTCATTTTATGGTTGTTGGCACAGAACAGCCAGCATCTGAAGTGGATAATGATGGATAATGAGTTACAGCCAGGAAAATATGTTTTATGCATTTATGATAAGGAATGATTTGTAGGTTGCATTATTGAGCGGTCAGATCAAAATAGCAATGTATTCATCAATTTCATGAAGCAGTCAAAGACTGGACTTCTCTCATGACCTTCTGAGCACCAGAATGACTGCTGGGTGCCATTCCAGAACATATAACGCGTTGTTTCGGGACCTGAGCTCCAAGGACAATGTGTAAGGTTTTATAAGCTTGCTCCTTGACATTCATTTGGAAGAATCTGCCATGATTCGGACTATGAACTCATGTGTTTTACCAGTATTGTACCCAGATCTCCATATAACTACCAATTTAGAACTAGTTAGAGAGTAGATAGTGACACTCCATGTTTGACATTAGTGGTCACAGGATAAAAAAAGATCAACATTTGAAATCAAACTAAAGGAGGTGAGCAAACAAGCAGATTTTTTTGAGCAAATGATAGAAAGATATGTACAATTTTGTAGAAAAAGGAACATTTTCTTTCCTTTTTAAAGGCCCATCACTCAGAATCGCTTGAAATTTTCCACCTAAAACTTTTGCAACTGTTCATTATACATGTAGAGACACCAACACAACACAAATCTGAGTTGGTGATCCTGGGCGATTTCTGGACTTTGGTTGAATTCATATGGAATGACCCGTATATTTAGTCATTGTAATTTTGGAAATTAGTTATATGTTACTGTAAACTATATACAAACTGTAATTTGTGAATGTTTTATTATATTTCCTTACATGCAAAATAAATATTGTCATACTAACTTGCAAAAGTTGTATCTAATGTGAAAGACTGATTTTGAAACTGCTTTTCACCTTTTATTTCCCCTGTCAGTGCTATCAATTTGAAATTTTACTGTCTAAACTCAGTGAGAAAGTTGTGTTGTCACCTTGAATCCCAACCCTTTACATATAAGGTGAGCATCCTGTGCACTTTGAATCTGCATTTTAGAAAATTTAATTGAACATGAATTATTCAAGCACTGTAGGGCCAAAAGGTTGCTCTGTAGTTATGTATACATTTAATATTAATGAAAAACAGCAGCTTTAATTTCCTGTCATTTATCCAATATTGTTTCCTTACCAGTTAAACCGTGGCAGTGTTTTGTGGGTTATAAACGCAAAATGTCTTCATTTTAAGTAATTCAACAGTACACATTCAGCTGTGGCGGTCTGGTTTGGTTGAGAATGAGTAAGTGCTGACTCAGGAGCTGACCGATATTAGAAAACATACATACTATATGCACACATATTTACATAAATGATCCAGCTTAAATTTAGACCAAAACGATAAAATCTCTTTGTTAATAGCAAAACCCCAGCAGACAGGAGCACAGTGATTTAAAGGAAATGAAGGCACTCTGTGTGGTTTGATTCATGTTTAGTCAAGGAACATAATATATCCTCTCTGCACCCTGTTCCTGGCTTTGCACTGGGAATTGGCTTAGTTTAAGTACCAAAGTATAGACTGACACTGAATAACAACTGTGTGCTGCACACTCTCAAAATAGTGCATTAAGTGTTTTATCACCTAAAGCTCAAAGTCCATGAGGATAAATGTGATGTGCAATACTTTGATTACAGATTGTGATGATTATACGACATGTAATAACTGAACTCACCCTAAAGAATCTGTGTTAGCTTTAGCTTTAGCTGTTCACAACATGATCTTCCTGATTTCAAAGTTATTTAAAGGTGCAAGGATTTGATTTAAGCTGAAAAAAAAGGGGTTTTTGTATCTGTATAGAAGATCAGATGCAGCTCTTTTCCCTTCCCCCTTGGAAACAGGCCACAGGAGGCTATGAAAATGAGCTCTGTGCTGATTGGCAGCTCAAATGATGTGTGATGGGGGGGGGGGGTTACAGGCCATGGAGTGGACTTTCAGATCAGTCATGGTGTCTGGCTGTGATGAGCAGAAAACACACATAGGTAGAGGCTGTATTGAAATTAAATAATGAACCCCAGGAAGTAAAAAAAAAAAAAAAACGTTTTATGGGGCATTTTCTTTAAAGAGGCATAGAGCATTTCTTTATGAACTAAGAGTTTAGTAAAAGATGTCATGTTCTTCTGCTCCCCAAGCCCCTTCTAGCAACATTCAAAGCAAAGAAAATTGCTTTTGCAGTGCATTGGACCTTTAAGCATTTTTACCTAATTTGCAGAACTTATTCTGAGGGCAGCTGATGGCATGAAGAATGAATGTTGATGTGCTTTGTGAGAAACAATCCTTTGCAGTTTGTTTGCTGCTGGAATTACTGTTGTGATAACAAAACATTTGATATTCATTTTGCAGTTCTTGTCACACTGTGTCATACAAGTTAAAGTTCAGCCAGGCAATGAGCAGAGATTTGTATGCAACAACAGCTGAATGCTTTTGCATGCTCCTTTGTTCTCTTACTGAAGGGGATGGTTACCTGTGCACTGATCCACTCACAGAGCTGCTCTTGTCTGTCTGCCAGGAAAACACCATCTCTCTGAAACTATGCATGTAACCTCCACCGGCCCCATCCACTGAAGCACTGCACAGATCAAAAGAAAAGCAGTCATGGGGCTCAAATCAAAATTCAGGAAGATTGATACTTTCTGTCAACTACTTTTTTTGTGTTTTGAGTCCTGTTGGGCTAGAGTGATGCAATCACAAAAGTAGTTATCTATCAACATCACACAGTCCATCTCTTTCCAGGTGGAGACATGAACTTGCTGTTAACAGTAATTAAGCTAATGATGACAAGATTAGATGTTCATTATACAGAGGCCTGGAGCTGCGAGAGATAGCAGCATAAACTTGATAAGTTAAGGAGACAAAAAGGCAGGAACTGGCAGTTTGTGTCAGAGAGAGCAATTTGTGTCAGAGAGGAACTTTAATGAAACATAAATTTTGCATAATCACTCAGTGATGGAAGTGATCAACAAGGGAGAACTCTCCAGTTCATGAATATCATAATGTAGCCTGATTAAGAAGGAGATAATCACAAGGTCACAGGCTGAATCACTCCTGAGAAGACTAATAACTTTGCTACATGTATCAATACTTTTTGTTTCTTGCAGGAATTAAACTAGCTTGTTCAAGCTTTTAACACTGATTATTTCCATACGAGTTGTCAGAAATAAAGCAGTTTCATTAGTTTAATGATTGATGAAAGCATAAAGTACAAAAACTTAAAAATAACTTTAAATTCCTCTCATATTTCTAACTAAGGCTGATGCAGCTGAAAGACAGAGCTCTGTTCAGATGGCAAAATTGTGTTGGTAACAACTTAGGACCAGAATGTGCCAAGGGATTTTGACAATGTAATGGGTGTGCAGGAGTTTGCCTGCATCTTTAATAATAAGAAATAAAGAAAATCCAGCTATTTGATGTTCACGAGCAGTGTTGGTAGTAAGGTGGTACAAAGTCATCCATGTAAGATTACTTTTTCAGTATAATGAGTAACGTCACACTTTAGTTTTGCAAATCAAGTAATCTAGTATAAATTGCTTTTTCATAAAACCATTACTACTGAACAAAAACTGCCCTGTTTTACTTTTTCTTTTGTCGCTACAGAACAAAACTGCACTCTCCCTACCACCTGTTGTCACCTCAGCACAGACCTGCTGGTAGGTGGAAATAAACAAGGCTGTGCGAGTGCATGAGCAAAGCTAGCAGATACAGCTAATTAAGATGGTCGAAAGGACATCAACACACTCCAAAATATTGCTGTTGTCTTTGATTTTAGGATAAAAAGACAGGAAAGACATCAACATGAAATATGAGTTTATAACATTGTTGGTTTGAAAGAGCTGTGGCGCACTGTCGCTTCACCTCAATTTTATGTATGCTCAGTGTGTAACAGTGTCACTGTTACGTACCCGTTGATTGTCAGGCTGTGAGCATAAATGAAGCTGTTGAGTTAATCATGTCTGTTATGTTGTCATTAGGCTGCAGAACTACAGTTTATGGGCCATAAACTTTGCTTTAGGATCATAATAGAGTCCACATGTGTTAACAAAACACTGTCGGCTGTGTGCCATGTTTATCACCAAACTGAGAAACAAGAAGTTGAGGAGCTCTGGATTTTTGCGACTTAAAATATCTGTAAAGCTGTACTTTACAGAGTTTGTAATGAAGTAAGATGCGACAGATGGCTTATAAAAGTAATGTTACCAACACTACAGGACTTGTATTTTTGTTACTGATGTATAAAAGTATCATTTCATATCTTCTTATGTTCTGTCAAGTTCAGAAAACCTGTACTGTGACAACCATAGTTGATGGTGTGAACATACAGGTTATGTCCTCTGCCCTTAGTCGTTTGGTAGTATCACAGTCAACTCTGCTTTGTTCTTAGACACTTGAAATCAGTAAGAAATCAGGAGCGGGGGGGCTTTTGAGCAATATTGTGTTTTCTCTGGAACTAGCGACACATTTAACATCAAATTATTCATTATTGTCTGACTCTTCTTTGGTTTCTCTCTAGCTTTGAAACGGCGCTAACAGTTAATTATATTTCTTAATTAACTTTCATTTAATCTCTCTCTTTGCAAAAATTAAAGAAAAAAGTCTTATTCAGCAGTAGTTTCATCTCTAATATCTGGCTTATAATGACGATAATCATTTAAAATTTTGAACAATGAAAAAAAACATTTAGGACTAAGAGATTGCCTTGATATAAATTTTACATTCTATTGTACACTTTTCTTTATGACCTGTTGAAATATAACAGTCACAGACTGCCTTGTGAACAAAAAAGTTGATACATGTTTGGTATGTTGGGTTTTAAATCAGTGAGTTTTACATCCTTATGTTATGAGGACTTATCAAATTAAAAAATCAGCTAAAACATTTAGATGCTAAGAATGCCAATTGAGCTATTTTGAACTGAATTATAGTTGATACTTTTTCCACATCATTAAGTTCATTATGGTAGCCTTTAAAAAGACAAACTTGATTGTAATAATTAGCTTGTCAGAAGTCATTACTTTGTTGAGGCAACTTTAGAAGATAATTTTTGCCAATTGCATCCATATTAACTTCTATCTTGCATAGAGTGGGTACTTTATTATACCTTCCTGCTTCCTGCTGACATTATTCTCCAATGTTTTACAGCTCCTTGTGGCACCCCTAAAACAATTCAAAGAAAACGAAAAATGACTATGGCATAATATCTCATATGGAAAAGCAGTGAGCTGTTTTAACCTTTTCTAAACTGAATCTTGCCTGCACAGCTTCCTCTTCAACATGAAAAGCTTAAAGAACAAAGATGGACAAAAGCAGAACACAGATAAATAATATTCTTCAGGCATTGTGCTCAGAGAGAAATACAATAAAACAAACCGGGGCTGAGGAGGAAATTCTATCTCATCTTCTAACAAATTTCCACGCCACTGCTGCTCAGGCACGTTCCTTTTAAAACTTAATTATCTCTCATTATATGTCGCCTCTGTGTGCTGGATGAAGTGTTCAGTGGTGCAAAAGCCGTTTAAGATCACCTCACATTCATACATCTCTGTGCTTTAGCACCCCCTTATTTCTCACTATCACATTTTCCTATTTAAATCCAATTTGACTGACATGGCAGAACACTCCCTTTTTGCTTTGCAGAGAAAATCTTTGAGAAACAACCGTAGTAAATCTCCTCCACGGGTCCCTGCTCTACGCAGCTTTAAATTACCAACCTGCCCATCGACATGTTTCTATAAATAGCTGTGTGGGTTTTATTACTGAGCCTTCACACTGAAGGCGGGAAGGCAAAAGTACATGACACGGGTGCATACCTCCTTCACAATTAATAACAGGGAATACTGTATGCTAAGTATCTAAGAGCCTTATAACCTTTATTCTGTGATAAAGAGGTTTTCAGTATAGCACAGATGTGGATGAAAAACTGTGATTGTATAAGAATTACATCTGTAAGATGAGACCCCTGCCTTTATCATGGCTTAAATGTTGTTTGTGTGAAATATTATCCACCCTGTAGGGCTGCTGGATCATAATTTTTTGATTGTCACTATGATCTCAGTTATTGAGCATGATTATCCACTAATTTTGAACATCTGATTCACACATTTTTATCATAGACAAAGTTCCAGTATAGCAAACTCAGAACTTGTCTCCAACCACACTTAATATGCTGGAATATTTTTGCTCTTAATGTGTAAAAAAGACTGACATCTTTGTGTGACTGCATTATGAATTCAGATAGTTAAACTGAGGACACACCACAAGATTTTTTCTACCAGATTTTCCTCACGATTCCCAGTTTGCTAAAGTCCACCAGTCTTCGCTAGTTGGGGACAGTCTGCATGATGAGTTGGCACAAAAATCTCTTTGTGTGTGAATGTGTTTCCAACAGCAAATGAAAATGAGAAGTTGGGACATATAGCGTCAGAAGACAAAGGGAAGTAGCGGGAATACCAAAATATACTGTTGCCCTAATCTTTGTCTCCAATGTTTAAATTCATTTTGAATGAATCAACACATATGTAGATAGGAGTTGTTAAGTTGCAAATACTGAGCCTTGTACCCTTAAGGATAAATAGCATTTAGTTAATTTGTAGTTTTTGTGACATTATGAGATTTTAATGATTTTTTTTAGATATGGGACACATATTTTATGCAGTAAATATTTTGATTTATTTCTGTTATCTTCGTTTTAATAAATAGAGAGGCTGTGACAAGGTTTTTGTAGACACAAGTGGCTTTATAATTGGAGAGTGGTGTAGAAAGAGCTACCGTCATCTCTGCTGGTCATATTTTGGATAGATAATATGTAACACTCACAAATACAAGCATCCAAGCAGATGCATCAAAGCAGGTTGTTTACTTTCTGTTTATGGTCAGAGTCTGTATTTGACGCTCTAGTGCTAAGCAGGTAATCTGTGAAGCAAAGGGAGATATTGTTTATCTGTTTAGGCTGAATTAATAGCAGTCATAAACAGTTAAGAATGCAAACGTGGTCTGCATACAAAGCTGAGCAGTCTGCCCAGGTGTTATTAACCTGAACTACTGTCACACAGCTGAGAGAACAGTTAATATCCTCTTCGTCCTCAAGCCTTTTGACGCTTACTGTTAGCATCAGCTTAATAAAGCTGTACCCTGTAGATGACGGTTTAAATCCATGTTTCGACTTTAAATCAGTCTGATTGGATAATCATTCAGCCAAAGCCTTCAAGTATCCATCTATATCTACAAATATATGTATATATATATATATATATATATATATATATATATATATATATATATATATATATATATATATACATATTGTGTGAGGTCATACTGGGGATTCGATGATCATGCCCTATCAGAAAATCCTGCCCCCCATACTGCAGCATATTAACAGCACTGTGTCCTTTGGTTTTATATGGTCTGTTGCTTAGCTTTCTAAATATGCAGTCATTCAAGGGCTCCACATTAGCCACCAGCTAAATGCAATACCAGTATCTTTGCTCTGTGTTGGGTGAATCTGCCCTCCAGCTACAGTGGTGGACAGGTTACGTTACAGTGTGATTCTTCAGAGAAAACATCTTTGAATCTGAGACTCCTCCCCTCTTTCCCTCTGACACAGAGCTGCAGTCAGGCTCACAGCCTGCACTGTGTCAACCTTATACTAGGGTGCAATGCTGTGTGCTGACATGGTTTGTCTTATGCAACGCAAACTAATATCTACACCTGCTGAATGTGTGCCTTAACTGTTGTCTTGGTTGTCTTAAGTCCACGATAATGAAACTGGCTGTGGCAGTATATATTGTAAATGTGTCTTTAGATGTGTATTGCTCCCCAGTTAATCAAATTCTTCCAATGATTCACAGTTTCCATTTTCAGTCATCTCAATGGAAGTCCTCACCTCTTGGGTTAACACAAAAACCCAAGTTTAAAGGAGCAATGTCAGGAAATGTTGTGTATTTAGCAGCAGAAACTGAAGATGACTCAAACAACTTTTTGGCAGGAAGTCGTCTGACATGACAAAGTTCTGATTTTGGTGGCTCAAACATGTAGATCTGACAAGTCCAGTAGTGCAGACTCATTAACCTGCTGTTGTGGTGATCTTTTTTTAATGTAGTGAAAGGATCATTTGTAAGTTGCATGGTTTTGAAAATTAAACAAAAATAGAGCAGCGTCTTGAAGCAGAGACTGCTGCTCTAGTTTCTACATTTTGAAATGCAATTTTATATAGTTCAAGATTTTTTTCACCACTTTTATGTTTATTAATGAAACTGTTTTCTGATTAAACAAAAGTTCAAATGCATATTTTTATTGCTTTAGCGTGACTTTCAAAGCTCTTAACACCTTCCATTCTGAATCCTGTAGAAAACAAGCAGTAAATGGAAATAGATTAGTGAATAAATTAAGGGATGTACAATTTTATCAGCACAACATCAGCATAGGCAGACGGTTGCTTAAAAAATTAACTTAGTTTGTGCAGTTCATGGACGAACTAACACATCTACTTCAGCTTAACTTCTTTTCTTTTTTCATTCTCATGTCTTTTATTTTAATGCAGGTCCTAAGGAGAAAGGTTTTGGTTTAAATGTATGCCTGGTTTATGAGTTTGCAGTGGAGATTTTTTGGTTTTGATTTATTTCAAGCCTCAAGACTCTCACTGAAAATTACCCACAGAGCCTGTTGTTTATTTAAGCGTATTAATGTAAATTTTGAAAGTAAAATCTCCATACAAAGGAGAACCTTCTTATTTTGTCCACAGCAGAGCTCGCTGTCTGTCAGCAGGTCCCAACACTACTACTCAGATTGCTCAAAAAGGGAGGAATCTTAGTTTTACTGTCCAATTTAAAAATACACTTTACACATTTGTTTTCGTCACTTTGAAAGAAGAGTAAGAAGAGCTTAACATTTCTCTCTGTGTAATGATTTATTTTATGCTCATGTTAGTTCACAGTGTACATTTCTGTGCAACCCCGTTACTCTTTCCTGCCACTTTAAGGCCCCTTTGCCACATGAGCCCGGTCCACTCTTATTGGTTGATTAGTCTACTCTGTCTGAATCTGTCAGGTCAGTGCTTCTCAGCGCCAAGTTTTAATCGACTCTACATTCATCCTACCATCTCTGCTTTGTGCTGGACTTACCACCCAGAGCCATTGGGCTTGAACCGCAGATGAAACAAAGGTTGGTAGTCATAATGGCAGATCTGTTCTTGGGGGCTGGGGGGATAAGCCATTTCAGCTGCACTGGTGCCTTAAGAGGAGGGAGAGGGAGAAGTGTAGAAGCTGCAGACTCAGAGAAGTGCTCTACCACACTGAGGAGACATATGAAACATACTAAAGGGCATATAAAACTCAAGAGAACTGCAACAACAAATCAATAAAATCCATTACTTTCAATGTTTAAAGGCGGAGTTAACTAATTTGATTATAAATTTGTGTCACACTGTTATTGCGCCACTTGCTGTCGTGCAGAACTGTTTACATCACTCACAGAACTTTCAGCTGAGTGTTGAACAGCAGTCAGTCAGCTTGAGTTTGTCTGTGCTACACAGATCTTTACTTTAGTCTTTTATAAGGTGGTAACAGTGGATTCAGTTAACATTATGATTACCCACAATATTTCCACCACCATTTATTTTAGATGTTATGAATTGGCGCTATACAAATAAAGATTGATTGATTGATTGATTGATTGAGATGTCTATCAAAATACAAGCAGAAGGATTTGAAAAATGTGTGTTCTGTGAGCAGCCTTGTGTTTGTGTGTCTGTGAAAAGCTTTAACAAGCTGAGGACACACTGACCAATCAGCGAGCAACTTGAATCAGTCTGTCATTAAAACATCATTGCTTCACTAGGTAAAGGTAGAAAACAGAAACATTGTATTATTATATGTCATATTTTGTTTTCTTCGATATGAATGATGTTCAAGTTGTCATTAAAATACTGCACACTTTATGTATTTATTTATATATTTATCTATTTATTGAGCACAATTAGGAAATACACAAAAGACAAAGATAATGTAGTGCAGGGAGAAGCGAAAAGCCCAAAGAGCTTATTTGAAGCCTCCACCTAAAGTACACTATATTGCCAAAAGTATTCGCTCACCTGCCTTGACTTTCACATGAACTTAAGTGGTGACATCCCATTCCTAATCCATAGGGTTCAATATGACATCGGTCCACCCTTTGCAGCTATAACAGCTTCAACTCTTCTAGGAAGGCTGTCCACAAGGTTTAGGAGTGTGTTTATGGGAATTTTTGACCATTCTTCCAGAAGCACATTTGTGAGGTCACACACTGATGTTGGACGAGAAGGCCTGGCTCTCAGTCTCGGCTCTAATTCATCCCAAAGGTGTTCTATCGAGTTGAGGTCAGGACTCTGTGCAGGCCAGTCAAGTTCATCCACACCAGACTCTGTCATCCATGTCTTTATGGACCTTGCTTTGTGCACTGGTGCACAGTCATGTTGGAAGAGAAAGGGGCCAGCTCCAAACTGTTCCCACAAAGCTGGGAGCATGGAATTGTTCAAAATGTCATGGTATGCTGAAGCATTCAGAGTTCCTATCACTGGAACTAAGGGGCCAAGCCCAGCTCCTGAAAAACAACCCCACACCATAATTCCCCCTCCACCAAACTTTACACTTGGCACAATGCAGTCCGACAAGTATCATTCTCCTGGCAACCGCCAAACCCAGACTCGTCCATCAGATTGCCAGATGGAGAAGCGCGATTGGTCACTCCAGAGAACGCGTCTCCATTGCTCTAGAGTCCAGTGGCGGCGTGCTTTACACCACTGCATCCGACGCTTTGCATTGCACTTGGTGATGTATGGCTTGGATGCAGCTGCTCGGCCATGGAAACCCATTCCATGAAGCTCTCTGCACACTGTTCTTGAGCTAATCTGAAGACCACATGAAGTTTGGAGGTCTGTAGCGATTGACTCTGCAGAAAGTTGGCGACCTCTTCGCACCATGCGCCTCAGCATCCGCTGACCCCGCTTTGTCAGTTTATGTGGCCTACCACTTTGTGGCTGAGTTGCTGTCATTCCCAAACACTTCCTCGTTCTTATAATACAGCTGACAGTTGACTGTGGAATATTTAGGAGCGAGGAAAATTCCCGACTGGATTTGTTGCACAGGTGGCATCCTATCACAGTTCCACACTGGGATTCACTGAGCTCCTGAGAGCGAACCATTCTTTCACAAATGTTTGTAATAGCAGTCTGCATGCCTAGGTGCTTGATTTTATACACCTGTGGCCATGAAAGTGACTGGAACACCTGATTCTGATTATTTGGATGGGTGAGCGAATCCTTTTGGCAATATAGTGTATGTTAAGGTTACACAATGTTATATATACATGTAACATACAGAAAATGTGGAAAAAAAACTAGTTACACACAAGATATGACAAACTGGTAACAAAATACATAAAATAACAATTATAAAGAAAGAAGAAATATCAAAGAGATTATGTGCAAGTGAGCAAGGAAAACTAAAGCAAAAATCTTTTACATTTGTATAAGCCTGTCTAATTTTTGTCTACTTTTCCAGAGCTATCTCTAAAACTGTTTATTGTAACAATTCTTGCAAACATTTACATTTTTATTTGAGTTTTAGTTTGTAGGTTCATGTTATTTTAACTGCTAAGGAATGCATAAGAATGTCTGTTTTCTGGTTTTGACATAATGAAACATCTTAGTCACTGACAATAAAGAAACCGTCTTATGAATTGTGACCTAAAATCGTTCTTAGTTGCAGCCCTAATTAATATTATGATATACAATCATCAGTCATTCATCAGACTATTGTCTGAATGTTTAAAGCACATCATGTCAGCTTTATCTCTGGCCTTTATTTGTACGTGCACACACAAATACACAGGCATGTCCACTAGTACCATGCTTACAGCAAAGATTATATATATATATATATATATATATATATATATATATACATATATATATATACATATATACACACACATATACATATATATATATACATATATATATACATACATACATATATATATATACATATATATGTATATCTACACACACACACACACACATATATATATATACATATATATATATATATATATATATATATATATATATATATATATATATATATATATATATATATATATATATATATATATATATATATATATATATATATATATCTTATATTATGATGACATTTAAGACAAGCAGTTGGGTAAATATCATGGATTTTGACCATCTGACAGCCGAATGCTAAAGTTTCTATACCATCACATGTCAAATGTCCTATCACACTCAAAGACCTGGTCTTGGTTCCCTTATGTCTCCACCCTGAGAAATGGCTTGTGATCTCCTCAAACTTTATTAATCAAAATATTAATACCATCATTGTGATAGATAAAGGTACAGATTATGTAACCCTAATGAGCCGCTTAAGCTGACCAAGTGTTGAACTTTGCTCCACTCACTGTCTGAGTGTTGTAAATGAAAACAAAACTTCATTTATTTTCCTGCACTACCTCAGAGTAAAAATCAATTATATAACTAAAGGTTCAACTACTAATTCATTTTTCTCCTAAGAAGTAAATTATCTTTTCCATTTTACAGAAATTGATTTACATTTTTCTAAATTTAACACCTGAAAGATTTCCATTACTTTGATGTAATCCTTCTCAGTGTCTGTATAAAAGGAAGTGAAAAAAACACTGCTATGATTGGACTCAATCTCCTGGAGCAATCACAGTGTAGACATGTGTTCAATAGAATGAGAGCTTTGCCTCAGGCTCTTGATTGTATTGTTTCCTTACAATTGATTTGGGGGGTTAAATTCAAAAAGCTCCATATGAGCGGGCTTCAAGGTGAAACAAAATTTCACATCATCTGAGGCAGCTTGTTTTTCCCTCCAAACACAGGAGGCACACACAAAAAAGCTTGTTTAACTCCTACTTGACGATAGAATGCAGCGCCTTAGGGTGTGAGAACTTATGGAAATTATAGTATTTTGTCCTGAGTATGGGTTTTTGTCTCAGGAAAGGAAAACAAAATCACAGAAAACATGCTGAGCATGATCATTAGCCCCTGTGGTATCATGTCTGGGTTTTATGAGCTGTGTATGTGAGGTAAATTCTTATTGTGATATTAAATTTTGGTTGAAAATAAACAGGAGGATGAAGCAATTTTCTGTGCCGCAGCTGTGCTATAGTGCTGCACAGAGAACAAGAGGTGAACATCTATTTTAACCTCATGGGCAAATCTAAATCAGTTGTATACACTGTTTGCATTTATGAATTTACTTTACATAGTGACTGCAGCAGTAAGTGAGACCCTGCCTGACACTACATGCCCACACACATTTCTGCATGTGTGGGAGTGGGATTTGATGACAAGTCAGGGATATATAGTGCTTGACTCAAGCTCTCTTGGTGTTCTCGTGTATTTCAAAAGCCACATAATTCATACAGAACTGTGTTTTTCATGACGAGACCCACCACGCACAGCTTACAGTGGTGTCATATTTTTTTTTTTACGTTTCATTGTAATGCATGAATAATATCCCCTCCTACTAGCTGAGAGATGCTACAACAGCAACTAGATGGATGAAGAGGTGCCTCTTTGTGCTGCGTCTATCTGATTCCCCACCCCCCACAGCTACAAGCAGGAGCCGTCTCCAGCTAATGATCCTTTACAAATTAAAAAGCTGCTGCCCTGAAACCAAAGTCATCCCTTTCCATCCATCAAAACATGCCCATCACCGGACCGGGCTGCATTAAAACAGACTTAATCCTGTGTTTCTCTGCTTACACCCTGATCACACATGGCTGCTCATAGACTGTAATATCCGTGCAAGCTGCAAGAGAGACCTAAAGGCTAATTGATCATGAAAATCAGTATTTCTATACATTCTGGCTAAATTAACATGTTTTCCTTTCAAAGAGACTGTATAGATACCAACAATTATGTGCATAATTGTCTCCTAAATACCTTGATTACACCACTACATCAATGCAGATCTGACATTTTGTGGCTGAAGTACTTGGTGGAGACCTCTCCCAAGGGTTGGGAAATATGGACAAAAAAAATATGTTATAACGAATGGGCAATACACATTTAGGGATGATTATTGTTTTTTATTCTGAATACTGCTGCTAAATTGTTTTTTTTATTGTAATAAGGTGCAGGTATTAAAATGTTCTTGAACTGATACTTTAAGGAAAAAAAGAAACTGCTTTAACAGTGTTGTGGCCTGTCTGATTCCACTTCTGTTGCCTTTGAGGTTTGTTTCTTTAGCCCTAGGATGTCCAAACTTTTGGGCCACTTGATGGCACACACCTTTGATCTGTTTAAATTGAGGAATTTGGAGTGACCAACCAAAATCAATTTAGAGGACCCCAGTTGGCCCTGGCTACCACCTGGTCCGTCCCTGGTAAGAATAAAAACAGAACAAAATAGAGTAGCGTAGCCTTTAATGCCATTGCAACCAACTATTTAAAATTGTAATTATAAATACATGATAAAAATTAACAATCAGGTTCAAATAAAGGGACCTGAACACCTGCGGTGTTACATGCAGCAAAGGGAAGATGTTGACACTTAGCCCTGCATTCAGACACAAAACATGGAAAAACTTCACAAAGCTGCTTTACTTTAAGGAAGCGTCCATCTTGGAAGACAACTTGTGCATTATACTTTAGAATTTGTCCTTGAGACAGTGCATACAATTAGCCTGATTTGTGTTATTTGCTGCCTTAAATGTGTCTCCAATTAAGCAGAGGCTTTAAGTATATTTGCAGGCTGTATTCCCTATTACCTTCCAGCCTTTGCTGTAGGCCAATCAAAAACAGATCCCGGGCCGCAGTTGGCTCCTGGGCTATAATTGGACACCCCTCCTAAACCAAAGGGCAACAGACAGTAGGATGGCTAGATGAGCAAGGAAGGATAAGAGGGTTCAAGCATCTTTGACCCTGACATTTAACAGGATTCCTACTGATCCTTAAAATGTGTCAAAGTATGAAATGTGATTTTTTAAATTGGCCTAAAAATTGTATTGCTACTACTGAGGGGTCATACATGGCACTTTGAGATATGTCTAAGTACTTTATCACGAATGCACTGTCCTATTAGCAATATATATAAATAATTTTTTTTTTTGTTAAGTTGTAAAAGCATAGCATTAAAGGTGGGGCATGATGTTCATATTCAGTGACCAGTATTGTAAGAGAAAGGGTAGGAAAATGCACTTGAGAGGAAATTTGACTTCAAAATGAAGAAACAATTTGGAATGCTTGGCAATTAAGCCAAAAACAACCAGTGCAATGTGGTACAGAACTGGTATTAATTTCCCGTTGTTTAGGTTTTGAATTGGATTTTACGCAGCAACCCTGTTTAGTGAATGGTACTGAAATGAAGCACTAGTATCTGTGTTATGATTAGGTTTGGTAGGTGTTGTAAGTGCTGGTACTGGTATTTGCATCAGTGCCTGTATTTTGGTACCCATCTAACGTTATATGTCCCAATATTTCTTTTTAAAAATAGATTACTAATGTTGGTCCCTATTGAGTGGTGCAGGAATGAGTCCAAAATGCTGAAGTGAGGGATGTTGCCTGCTTTTGAATCTTAAACCCATACTGTGTGTTTAATATGACAGTTACTAACTAACTGCTAACAAGGACTACAAAATGGTCACTGACCCAACAGCAAGCATTTCTGACAGTTTTATTATGATCAGTTATTCATACAGTATTGCCACAGCCATGAGGACCAACTTGATGAGGTAGTTCAGTTAGGAGGACATTTTTAAAGAAGAGGGTACATCATTACACATTAGAAATACTGTAGCTGCTTCTCGAAATCACCATGTTGTAGTTTGATAATAGCTTTCCAATAGCTTTTCACTCTTACCGATTACGTTTAAGCTTAAATACAGAAAAGTAAGTTCGTTTTTCATGACTATCACAAAGAAAAGGAATATGAACATTTCATAATTTTTTGCTCTCCACAGAGCTTATTATCAGCAATGATCCAAAACACAGTGAAAAATCCCATAGGCTTTTAGAAGGCTTGCAGTCGAGGGAACCAGGGTGATGCCAACTCGTATGTTGGCCGACAAAAATGTGTCATCCCTGTGTCACTCTATATGGCTTTTTTCCAAGTTATGTTGTAGGTAAAGCCTGACTACATGTTTTTTTTTCCTTTATGATGCTCACTGTGTTAGATTGGGCAATAATAGAGCCATAAACACGTGCAGTGACTTGGCCGGCGTGCAGATTAGACCCAACTTCACATCAAGACTGACGTGATGACTTTGAAAGAAGGAGGGGTAACAGTGATGACAGCAAACCAACATACTGTTTTCACAATATTATACCTTTTATTTCCAAACATGATGATGACTTATATGTTAGCTGAATGATTAATGCTAGCAGGTACTCACAGAGGTGTCAACATGCCTCTGCTGTTTCTACCCAACATTTCTCTTTTCTCAGTCTGTTGTTGTACTTCTATCTTGAGGCAACAACTTTGGTTTGTTTACACTGATGATTGTAACACATGCTGAGCTTTCTGTGCCCTCCCTGGACAAGAATCGGACATGCCAGACTTTCTGTCAGAGAATTGTGAGGCTTCTCTGGTGGGTCTTTGACAACTGGGTCAGACCTCATTAGCAACATTTTTTTTGTTTATTGATGTTGTCAACATTTTCCAGCTTCTTAAATATGTCTCAAAATGGTGAAATCTTAAATACTGTAATGATTGATGGTTTTAAAAAGTGCAGAAACCTCATGATCTTGTGTCATATTTCTTAACAATGCTTCTCTATGAAAATAGAGAAGCATTGTTGATCTGGGGAAGGAAGCCCTTACCTCATCCTCAATCCACCCACTCTATACGCAACATCTTTGGACAGTCAATACAGTGAGCTGGAATTTGACAGCAGTTTCTGAGCATTCGACACAAATAATTGTGGCTTTTATATGGAGATGGACATCAGTATGATGTTGCTATCAAAAGATGATCCCTTGAAAAATTATCTATCAGTATTGAAAGATGTGAAAGTTCTGCCCGTATTTACTGCCAGTGCTACAGCGTTGTATACCAGCATTGTGGAGTTTTTCCTAACCAGATGTAACATTAGGAGAAGTAAATTTGACAAAAATTACAAGCTCCATAAAAGATGGCTAATGTTCTGTCAGTAGGTTGGGATATTGTTAGTTGTTGCTCACACTTTCAGCTATTTTCATTTATCAGTATCAGGTAAGATGAGGTTTGAAGTATCAGCATATTGGATATCTAGAAAAAATTGATACTGTGCATCCCTACTGCTGATGACTTCTGTTTTTGTCATTGTTTTATCAAGTTGGAATCAAATTCACCGGATTTGTTACCAGTAAAACAAATAATTCACCAAATACTCCTTCAACAAAGTACTATTAATAAAATACTGATTTAGACTAGTTACTTTACTTTGACATTTTTGTGATCAGTAAGTATTTTATTGTTAGTAGTTGTTACTGTGAACAGTATTTGTACTGAGTCTTGGGCCCTGGCATTTTTCTCTCTTATCACTTTATTCAACATTGCTCTCAATAGTGCCCAGGGTTTCCTGTGAGCGATAAATGATTGTGTCTAAATTATAGCCATGCTCATACTGACAAACAGCAGCACATGGCTCTGGCTTTTCTGTCACTCAAAGATTTGCCCTAAGAGCATTTATCATGGCTGGACAGACTTGTTTGCCACCATGTGTGCTATTGGTCATGCAGGCTTGAGAGTAATAGGTGGAAAGCCAAGTCCTCCTTCACCGCCATGTACCAGCGTCTCTCACAGGCACCCAGACCCTCCGTAATCTCTCACACCAGTGAACTCAAATTAAATAGAAATTTTCAGGTGTCAGAAATGTATGAGAGTCCTTCCGCTTCTGCTAGTCTGACTACTTAGGAGCACTTTTTGTGATTTTTTTTCTGTCCATAGGCATAAATATATTTTGCAGGGGGATGTAATTTACCATAACATTTGATAAATCAGCTTTCTATGATGCTGTGAAACAAGATGAATAGGGGGCATCATTTATTTATGTTTAGCTGAGCAATCATATGAATATATTTTGTTTGAAATTGGTGGCTTCAGTCATTTGAAATGAAAGCAACTGGAAATGACATCCATGAAAATCAACATTGAAAAAACTTAGTTTGGAAGCTCATCTCTGCTGACAGGAGCAGATCTGGACTAGGTTGGATAAATAGCTTGTTTGTGCACACTAACAGAATGATTTGTGACTCAGTAATAGTTGTTCAGTGATAGAATATCTAATGTTGCTTTGCTGTGTGTTGCCCTGTTATTCACTCATAGCGACTACCTGCTCAATATTCATCACTTCATTAGTCTCTAGCTTCCAAGGTCTAAGTTGACTCATAGGTTGTTAGCAGGTAGCACAGATGGCTGAACTATGTGTGTGTCAGCCTGTATTCAGCACTACCAAATAATCTGTTAACTAGATCTGTGATGTATGGGGAGTGTAGACTACTGTGGGTCAGAAAGCAAAAGTTATTATCCATGCTGCAGTGTATCAAATTTGAAGTGAACCCCAATTCCTGTTAATGGAAGGACATGCGTTTAAAGTCCCTGCAATAGGTCACATATTTTTCTCCTTTTAACAAGATTATACTGGTCCCAGATCTACCCAAAATTCACTATTGAAGTTTCTTGTCCATACAATATCCATTCACATATTGGATTCCGGCATACCTCCAAGCCTCTCTCTTTCAACCCTGCTTAAAAACAGTCTGTTTTGGTGTTTATAGCTTATAATGCTCATGAACTGTGTCTGGCCATGACCCTCTCAAAACGACAATATGTCTACCACAACAGTTATGGTAGACAGATAGGGATAATCAGACATATTCCTTCACTAGAGCAGACTGTTTGAAATAAGGGACATACTAAATTTATGTTTTTGGGAGGCAGAGTCAGTGGGTCAAACACCTAGCTCAGAAAATGTCTCAGAAAATTGAAGAGGTAGCATATCCCTTCATGAGATCACCATGGGGGAATTTTTAAAGTGAATTTTGTTTATATATTTTTCCTTTAAGGTGGAACAACTCTTGGGGGATGATATATTTTATGGACACATGTCTATATAAAAACCTTTAAAAAAAAAAGTTATGATACACATGGTACCTGGCATTAAATGCTGTATTTCAGCTTCATCCCCACTTGTGCTCATGACTGCTGTCTGTAAATGGACAAATGTGCTGATAATGCCGTTCAGTTCAGTATATTGAAATATGCATTTTTAAAAACAGGATCTGTGTTGTATTGTGGCAAAAAAAAGATTTTAAACTGCCAAGAACTTAGCATGTTTTGTCAAATGTGTCGTAAAAAAGTAGAATGAATGGCAAAACAAGTTGTCAGTATGCTCTATTAGAAAGAAACACAAGGTACATGTGTCATAATGAAAGACCTAGAGAAAGGATAAGCACTCAGTTAAGAGACTCTGAACCACACTCATTCCTAATACACTACTGAAGAGAAACAAAATGTATCAATTGGCCCTTCGTTGCTACAGCATTGGCACCTTCAACGGACCCAGGCTCCTAACATGCAAGCTCCAGGTAGTGACAATACCGGCACTTCCTGTCCTACCACATGGTCTCTCACAGGCCATCCAATCAACTACTGGACTGATGAGCAGCAATATCCAGAACATCACTGGGGTCATCAGATTAGGACCTCCTATCTTAGGTATTTTGTCCAATTAGCTACCACAACCCCTCTAAGAGGCTGGCCAGTGAACTCTGGCATCCCAGAGCCACCCCGCCTGCCAATACTGACCACCCACAATGCTTCTACAAATTCCTGCTTTATCTTTCCGGCAATAAAAGTTGTATGTATGCTCTATAAACATGCAAGGTTAGACAATATATTTGCTGTTTATGCCTTTTTACTTTTATCTTAATCAGTATACATATGAAAATATGTAGATGTACCAGTTTTACTTTGTCAGACTGATCAATTTGGCTGTTTTACTTACCAAACTGATGGTGTTAATCTGACTCCATATAATGTATAACCATATTTTAGCAAAATAAAATGACTTGACATAGGGCAATGGTAGCTCAGTTGTACGCCAGGGAGGGCGTTTCAAGCCCAGCTCTCCATGTGTCCTTGGGAAAGACACTTAACCTCAAATTGCCTCCACTGCCTTGTCATTGGTGTGTAAATGGGTATGACAGAGCATTAATGTGATTAGATTTACTGATGGACAACTAACATTGAAACTTCAGTGCATGAATATGTAAATGGTTGAGTGTGACCCTCCGTGTAAAAAGCTCTTTCAACAGATAAATGACCAAAAAGCATTACACAAGCCCAGATCTATTTTTCCATTTACCATTCAAAACAGAAAAATAGTTGTCATAATCAACACAGTAACACTGACATTCAACATCCACAACTACATTAAATTAGGCCACTCAATCTGGTTATCAGCATGTTAGCTAAGCTGGTAAACTGTCACACATTATCTACAAAATCCTAACCTTGCAGTGCATCTGGATCTGCCTGGTTCATTCTCTGTTAACAGTCAGCTCCATCTTGCAAAGCTCCAGGCCAGAACAAAAACAATAATAATAATAATAACTATAGTTGTATAGCACTTTTAAAAACAGATGTTTACTAAGCTCTTTGACAAACAGACAGGACCATACAGAAGACAAAGCACAAGAGCTTAAGCACAAAAGGAAATGACGAACAAAATGCACAACTTACATCAAATAGCCCTTGCAGACATACAGGAAAGGCATGATAAGAACCAAAGAGGAGAACATTTGGCGCTTCTGGTGTCCCTCAGATCAACAGTGCTCATGGAATGAAGAAAATTTCACCGAACGTTAGGAAAACCTAAAACCTAAAAAGTGAGCACAGCAATCCAGGCCCAGTCATCCAAAACGAAAAACACAGGAGGCCCCCCTACTCATATGACCAGAAACACCACAGACCACACCAACATGCATCGGCCCACAACCCCCCCAAGACGCAGCAACACACAAGAGGCAGTAATCAGTCAGTGTGTAACTATATCCCCAAGAGGGCGTAAACCGACATGCACCGGCACAATCTCCAGTGACTCCAGGCCATTGAATTAAAGGCCCTGCTCATGTGTCATAAGAACCCAGACAATACAAGAACCCAGCAACATAAAACGAGACCATGAGGACCAAAATAAAAGACAAAAACATAAAATCAGTAAGAAAAGGAAAAGGCAATTGAGCTTGGTCTGCAGAGGTACTGCCCAATCAGAATCCTTTAAAAGCAGGAAGAGGAGGGACCTAAGAGCATGACGACAGCAGGAATTGACTGCTTGTACAGAGATTAGCATGGATGCTTACAGCTTCAGTCACAATTTTATCAGATCTGGAGCACATTTCTAAGATATTTTTGCTGCACTTTTGACATATTTTGGCAAGTTTGAGATTTTGTTCTACAAAATGGCGAATGTTTTTTTTCCGCACTGTTGCAGTAGCGCCCACCAAATACAACATCTGCCTGGCCGATAATGAACGTGATTGATGGAAAGATCACCTGCCAGATACGTTTTTGAAGGTTCTGCCCTCTTAAAACTCTTTCCATGGACTGTTGCCCAGATGGACTTGTGAGATATATTCAGTGTAGTATGCTGCATATTGAATGGTCTATCTGCAGTGTCAGTTTAACAAAATAAAATTCCCAAGATACATTTTTCCCAACTTATTCAGAGCCCACATTCTGGATAAAAGTGTAACAGCAGGCTTGTTTAATACCCTGGGGATTACAAAAGCAATGACAGCACACCGGGTTGACTTGTCTCTGTAAATATACTTCAGCTGAATTATGTCATCATGGTTTAAAAGTGCTTTGATAATGGATTAAGTGCTTCAAAGTGCCAAAAATTATATTGCATACAAAGGTGGTATTGTTTTCCTGATCATTGAAAAGTTTGCTCATGACATCCCTGTAGAACGCTGCAGCTACCAGCAAGTTACCAGCTACTTTTAGCAGAGGGTTATTTTCCCACTCCAGCTGCGTATGTCAGTCCCATCTGTCTGTTTTGAGAGGATTATCAGGCAGTGACCAAGTAAACTGGGGTGTCATTTTGACATTTTTTCTTGAGCCATCACATTCACATTTTGATTCATAGAATTTATGAAGAACAAAGTTACTTATTCAGGCAATGTTTTATGTAGGCTGTGTTGTGATTTACTTGCCTTCCTTTCCAGACGGTCATTCCCAAACACAATTAGGTAGTTATAGTATAATGTAGTTTTTGCGGTGATAAGTGAATGAAATTAATGATTTAAGTAAATGTTATATACTAGCCCTGTCAGGTGCTTGACAAGCTTCAAAATGCAGCCCAAAAGTTCATGAAACATACACAGACCCTGGGAAGGTGGCAAAACATAATAAACACCTCACTATACTCCACTCTAACTCTACAACAACTGACAACCCCAGTTATCAATATAAAGAAACATAAATTTCTCCCTGAGAGTGTAAAGAATTATGAGAATGAAAGCATAAGGTAGGAGCTCTTTAGAGCCAAAAGCTTAAAGTGCCTTTAAAATTAGGAGGGCATAGGGTAAGATAAATTACGACGCTATTACTAGTTTTTGAAAAACTAGTAATAGTCTGTTTGACATGTTAAATAGATGTGACAAATGACTGTTTCAGACAGTGGCTCTAATGCTCAGTACTGTATCCCTGACTAAATAAACATTGCCACCTGCTGCCAGCCTCTATTAATTGAATCAGGGCACCAAAGGATTGTTTGAAACACTTTTCATTGTCTCAGTGCGCACACTGACATTTAATTTTTCTGTCATGACCAAATGGATAACTTAATTGACTGAGAGAAATGTCAAACATGAAACGTTGGGAGCACAAATCACTGAAAATGCTTCAGATTTTTTCAGATCTATCAGCAAGCAGGTGGCATCATAGCTCCAGGATGCATCAGCATGTGTTTCACAAACCCATGCAGGCACTGCATCTGTTGAATTTTCAAAGTTTCTCTCGGTTGGAGAAGAAGGGATAAAGTCTCGAAGCTGAACTACCTAGGGGGTGAAGACAGTTCGTAGGGACTGTGTAGGTAGCGGGCTCTAGGTGGATGAACAGTGAAGATGTGTGGCATTGCTCTGAGGCACACAGGAGAGCTTGTTA
Source organism: Cetoscarus ocellatus (assembly GCA_037902135.1). NCBI lineage: Eukaryota > Metazoa > Chordata > Actinopteri > Labriformes > Labridae > Cetoscarus > Cetoscarus ocellatus. The sequence continues at coordinate 918,940 of JBAMNC010000322.1, read as the reverse complement.
AGGAGGCAGCTGAAAAGGATAATGGAAGCTTCTCACATCGGTATCTGCTAAAGGCGACCAGAATGGGGGGAAAAAAATGCTCTGAGAAAAGACATGAACACAGCACAATGGACCCTGGTACTGTATTTAAGCATCCCGTCCCCAAAAGAATTTTGTATGGCCCTAAAGCAACTCACAAAGTGTTTTGTTTTCTGCCTGAAAACAGTAAGACAACACGTCTACACTCTTGAAATGAAAAGTTATTCTTCATAGTTTCAGTTTCTATAGTTTCATAAACAGGTTCTGTAGAAAATCTGTTTAGAAGTGGTCATAATACAGTAACTACAGCAATCCAGCAGGAGAGGTCTGATACTACTGGCTGTTTCTACAGGATATTTGAAAAGCTGTTTATGTTGCGTTTGATTTATTATATCTGGTAGAGACGAGACATAAAATTGAAGTAGCATTACATTAGCCTGACTTGTGTGATACAGTTATCATATAACTGGTGCCGTCGACAAGTTTCAACAAGTTTATTTGAAAAATGATGACACTAAACAGAATTACCTGACAATTTGACTCATGATGCCTCAGCATGGCATGTATGACATGGATAAGTGTCAGCATTTTTGTTTTTCTCAAATGTGTAACTTTCTCTTCTTAAATAAGACAAAAAAAACGTAAGTCCCAGTTTTGATTTTATCAGAGACGAAAAGGAAACCCTTGAGCCATCAAAGATGAATGTAATGACTAAAAAAGTCAAGGCAGATTTATGGGAACATTGTTGGCACTTTTTTGGTCCGTGGATGATTTTGTCAGAAATCTGGTTGTACAAACGTATGGGGCTCTCTGTATAGTTAATGTATGTGTTCCTCAGATCTGAGTCTGTCTAGAAAAATATTATTTGTCTAATATTACCTGGTTCATTGATAACAAGGGTATTGAAATGTGCATGACATGCCAGTTTAAACTGCTTGCAAGCAGACCTTTCTCAATTAAAAGCTGATTTTTGCTTCCTTCTTTTCCAATTTAAAAGTATGATCCTCAGTCAGTCAATTGATCAATCTTTAGCACTAATTCATGACAAGTGTTATCTCAAGACACGTTACAATAGAGCAGGCTGGAGCCATACTCATTTTATAGATGCACATACATATATCCAAACCTGACATGAATCCACCATGAGCACAGCACTGGGCCAACCTATGGGAAGGTGCATCAATAGGAGACTTACAGTAACAGTGGCAAGAAAAAAGCCCTCTGTTTAGCAGTTCGAAATCTCGAGTGGAGCCAGTCTCAGGTTGAACAGCCATCCACCGAAGCTGTGTTTGGGGTCTGGGCTTAGGAGGGGCAGTGGGCAGAGACAAGGGGATTAAGTAAGAATTGAAGATAGGGACAGATCCATGGGCCAATCATAAATCTGTCCTCATCATATTTGTCTCTGCTGAATATAAATTTATTTGAGGTTAGCCCCTTGAGATGTTACATCTTGTTTTCGAGACGGTCCTCTTCGCTACATGGTTGTAAATGTAGTTTTTATAGAGGTATAATCAATAACAGCCACGGATAGAGTGATTTATCTAATATTAACACTGACATCTATAATGATAACGTATAAGGCAGAGATGAATAATACTACAGCATCTAGCTGAGCTGCAATTAAATTGGATTAAATTTATTTGAAAAACCAGAATTAATGAGTATGAATAGTATGTCTTTTTTTTTGGGGGGGGGGGGGGGTGTTGGCAAAGCTACAACAAATATGTATTTATGATAGCAGCAAACTTATGGACGCCAAGGCCATAAATATGTCCTCATCATGTTGTCTCTGCTGAATATAGATGTATTCGAGGTTGGCCTCTTGAGGTGTGACATCTCTTTTTCAAGAGGGTCCATGTCTATATGGTTGTAAAGGTATTTTTTATGGAGGTATCATTTCATTTTACCCAGCTTACTTTGTTTCGCCAACTGGCACTTCTCTGCCTACCCTGTGTGCGTTCACTCCCATCACTTTGTCTGTGTGAAGGATTTGATGGCCAAGTAGACTCATGTGTGATCATTTTGGGAAATTCATTGGTGTGTGACTGTACTGAAATAGGTACTGTAATTACCATAAAAGCTATACTATTCAAACTTCAGTAGATCCAAGAGCTTCGCTGTGTATCCTAATAAACAAATAAAAAGATAAATAAATGAATGCACTGGATAGTAAAAGAATAAAAAAATCATTTTATTCATGCAGTGCCTTTAAAGAGCAGATGACACAAGGTGCTTCACAATGAAATATGAAAACAGCTGACAAAAATAGACAATAGAAGACAATAGCACAAAAGCAGACAGGCAGGTTAGACAAAGGAAAGTCTAAAGTGACGAGTCTTGAGCTGCTTTCTAAAATGCCCACAGAGTCCACAGTTCTGAGCTCCAGTGGGAGACTGTTATTGAGTTCAGGAGCGACAGGCTCAAATACACAATCTCCTTTAGTTTTGAGACATGTTTGAGGGGCAACCAGCAGACCCTGATGAGAGGACCTCAACACCTGCTGCTGTTATAAGGTTTCAAAAGTTCAGATATAAGTAGATGCTTGATCATGCAATGCTCCGTACACGCTCACAAACATGTTGAACTGAATATTGATTACAGCACTTTGGACCACTTTGTAGGTGGTGAAAAAAGGGGCTTTCCAGACATGTAAGTGAAGAGTTACAATAATCCAGTCTTGATGATGCAAAAGCATGGAAGAGCATCACCAGCTCACTTTCTGACACTCCAGGTGTCTATTAAATTTATTATCTCCAACCAAGGAGGTTATGTTTTTGCTGGCATTTCTTTGTTTGTAGGATGACTCGAAAAGTTCTGAACCTAATTTGGTAAAAAAACTGCCAGGATAGGTCAGAAATGGGCCAAGGACAAAACAATTTGATTTTGGCAGTGATCTGAATCCGGATGTCAATCCAGGAATTTTATCAAGGATTTTTGAACATTGCATCAAAAAAAATCATGACACCCTGTGTCTAGCATTGTGATACAGTTTGTAATACAAACTGTATCACCAGATTCTCTCCCTACTCCTATAGGGGGTATCATATAGTGTTATGTTAAGTTATTATATCGTATCTAATGGTGTAGTATCACTCATTGTGTCAAGTATTATGTCATGCATCATGTTGCATCGTATCATACCTTCATTATTGTGGACCATGTAATGTATATTATGTCATAGTAGGTATCAAATGATATTGCAAATTGTATGTTGTAGGATACCTTTGTATCCCATAATATAGGGATGCAATGAACAGGACCATAAATCTTTTTGTCTTTTTCATTTTCCATTGGGGATCTTATTGTATAAAGCAGTACAACAACAAACATTATCTCTCAGTTGTGTTGAAGGTCTACTATTTCCAAAATGTCTATGTAATAATAAAAGGGCTCGTCATTTAAATGGTGCCCTGAACCTCATATTTCTGCCATCTTATTATAAAACAGTACATACTGCATAATGTGTAGCATTGTGTGGTATCATATTGATTCATTTTGCATCATTTCATCCTGATTTCTTTTGTGAGTGACCTTAAAATTCCCCTCATGGTCTCTGAAACTTGGTTATTATACTTAAGTCCTTCTCTTAAACTCTGAAGGAATGAATGAGATGTTCACAAGTTAATAAAATGTTCATATTAATAAGCCCTGATGTCCTAGCTTGGGTCCCGCTTGGTTAATCATCAGAAAGAGTGATGCAGTTAATCCCATGGTAATAAGGGGAAGTAAGGCCCAGCAGGTCGTTCCCGTAGATTAATGTCCCAGGTTGTAGCCGAGTGAATGTTTACTTGCCCATTTTAATTGAATCCCTCATGCTTCATACACCGCCATTACAGGCCCCGAAATAGCCTGATTAGTTAACTCGAGCCTGCAGTCTGATGACAGTTCACTGCCACACCGAGCGGTCCAGTGTAATAAGGAAAGATTCAGGCAATCAGTAGAAATACAAACTTAAATTCCATTGACTCCCGAGCTGACCTCTATGCCCATTTACTTAGACTCAGCTGAAAGTTTTTGTCAAATGCACAGAGAAAAGGAAATTAGTGTCAGTGTTTTGTTTGCACAATACTCCCTAGAGGAGTTCAGAAGTGACTACACAAAAGACTTTAAAGTCTTCTAACTCAATATGTAGATGGTCTCAGTTTTGTTCATAAATACTTTGTGTGGATGAATCAGAGAGAACTTTTGAATAGCGGATAATATTTTAAAACACCATAAGAATTGAACTCAAAGAAATCTGAGTATAGTAAGAGTTGATACAATAGAAATGTAGAGGAAGTAATGCATAAATAATTAAAAAGAAATAGCATGAATGTTCAGCACGGTTAGTGCAGACATAGATAGTTGTTTAATACAGGGAACAAGATTTTCTTAAATTTAAACAGCAGTTCAGAAAGAGGAGTGTTTTATTAAGGTTAAAAAGTGTTTAGAGCAGGGTCACGCATGTGGGAGGCAGAGAGAAGCAAAATGCATCTTTACCTACTGGCTTGGCTTTAAAGCTGACCGCTTCCTTTGGGCCTTTGAGGCCTGTTAAATTTCCTCTATAAATAACATGAAGCAAGGGTCAAGGGGGCTAGAAGTTATGTTCATACCACCAAACAAATTTGCCAGTGTGCATTTACTTTGAGAGAAAAGTGCAAATAAAGAATTCACATCAATTTATTCCTATCTTGAGACTGGAATCAGAACCTTATTCCCTAAAAGCCCAGATTGACATTTTTAAAAGAGATTGCTGCTGCTGCTGTGAGTAGCATGGAAATATATAACATGGTCCTCTGCTGCAAGTATTTCTTTATAAATTTCATCATAAAATCTGAAATGCAAGTCACATTGCTTATTAAATACACTCTGATTTAGAGAGTCTCCCACAGGGGAAAAGAACTGAAGCTGTATTTGTACATGATGATCTTAAGGGTGTTCAGTAAAGTAAATAACATGAAGTTTCTGTGCATCTGTGTCACTATTTTTGCTCTGTTGGCTCTCCCCATTTACTACCTGCACTTCTGTTGTACATTCACAAGGTTTCTGTTGCGCAATAACCTTACATCATTAAGACAGTATTTTTTTTGTGTGTTTTGTTTTGTTTCCTGAAAAGTAGCAATTTTGGAAATACAAGGTTGTGACATGACAGTGACAATATATAATAATAGTGTGACTCTCATCTGTGAGAATTATTGTAAGGTAAAGACCAAATATTGATCATAGGATGCTGGTGTCACAGCATTTGGGTGGTATTGATTCTGTAAAATCTGAATAATTATGTGTATTGATAAGGGGTATGTAATTATATATTGCTGTATGGATATTCTTAGCACAGGCCTAGTCAGAGGCTTTTAGTTACTTTTGGCTTTCAACAAACTTAAACCATTTTTGCAACTACTACTCTTTGTCCTCAACCACCTCTGATTGACCCAATCTCTTTCTGATTATGAGCAAACATTTTAACTTTGAAAGAAGGATCTGCCTGATGACAGACAATGAATCATAGTGAAACAAACTGCTTGCAAAAAGCTACACAGTGGCAGGGAAATTAATTTCAAGCATCAGGTTGTGTGCAGTGTTTGACTTTGACAGCTGCACTTTAAGTCATGATGGTGGATGTCTATCTAAAATGACATACTGGTTAGGGCTGAACAATATATCGTTATCGTATCGATATCGAGATATGAACATTCAAAATATTAATATCGAAAAGCAACAATGTAAACAATATAGATTTCCCCCGCGCTAAAACTGCACTTTTCACATTCTTTTGTATTATGATGTTTTTATTTTTCTGAAAAATGCTTGGTTTTCACCAAACCCATAGTCGTATCGTATCGTATCAATATCGAGATATCTGGCATGAATATTGAGATATGAAATTTTGTCCATATTGTTCAGCCCTAATACTGGCCACATCAGTATATGGATGGCAGCCAACTTTTTTGTATGAAAACAGGTTTGAAATGTGTATTCTAAAAGCAGATGTTACTGTAATAACTGTTAAAATGTGCATGGAAAAAAATGATAGTGGTAGTGGCACAATCAAGAATTGGATCTTTCTGGAGTCTCAATAATACTATCAGTATGATCAGATCATTTGTATTCCCAGCCCCTTATGACATGTTTGTACAGAAAGGTCAGTGTTTTTAGATTTTGTACCACGTAACACAATCTGTTGTCAGCATTAGATTGTGATCTGGGTAGTGGCCAGAGTGAAGATTTTGGATGATGGGAAATTGTTGAACACACAATCTTTCTTTCATCTATAGCAAAGAAATATGAAAGCCTGAACCTGTCCAAGTGCAGGATGCAGGATATGACTGCAGTAATCAGACATCATAGTCTTTGTTCACAAACCACGTGTCCTGACCACCCACAGAAGCCTGAGTGATAAAACTGTGATTCTTTAAAGATAAATTGACACAGATTTTTCGGGGATTTTAAAGGCAGACCATGTAACCTTTTCCCCATTTTACAAAGGTAAAGCCTGAATTATCTGTGATGAGTGCTGATGTGTCATGAAGTGCAAGGGACCTGTTGGATGAACGTCTTTAATGATGTCCCGCTGCACTTGTTTATGAAAAGAAACATTACTTTTATATATTTGATGTCAAAGAACCTCATGTCTTTAAAATCCATCCTCTCCCTGTCTGTTGATCTGGTACATACAGCACTGCAGGAGCTATATACATCACCACAGGCTGATTACCAAAAACACACCTCTAAGAAAAAACTGAATTGAACAACAGTTAACATTAAATAGAAATTCTTTTTATTATTTATTTATTTATTTATATTATTTTGCTTGTTGTGTTTGACTCTAATATATGTGTCTTTTTGGGTGAATAATTTCATATTTTCAGTCGTTTCTAATAAGAAACTACAAGAGGTCATGTTCTGCTCTATTTTGAGTACATATATTAGATTTTATGACTGTTAGCTGAGACTTTAAAATAATGTCTCTGATTTCTTTCCTCACAAAATTTGATTTCCATTGGCAATTGTATCTCTAAGAAAAAAAACTCTATATGACAAAGAAATGTCAGGTCAGTTTTGCCTTAATATTATCAATGTTACAAATTACACATATTTATTGTGTCTATGTTGGAAGGAAACCTGGGGAAGGGTTTATATATATATATATATATATATATATATATATATATATATATATCTATATATATATATATATATATATATATATATATAAAAATGTTGTTTTTTTAATTTTAAATATTTTAGTCATCCAGCCCTAACTTTTACAGTATGTTCATGACAGCTAATGTTTGTAAATCCCTCTAGTTTTCACATACTGAGCCCTGATCCACCTCTGTTCTTCTTAGTATTGATCAGCTCAGTGCGGTTCATCACCTTGTTTTCAACAGCTTCACACTCATTGAGGAGACCTCTGCGCTGCACTCTTACCTGAGCCAGTGTACTAAAGATGAAACAGGGACGTCACAGTGGTATGTGATTAAAGAGGGGCCTGGACAGTCATCTGCTTCAGGCAGTCACTGGTGCTGTCCTGGTGCTCTGGGCGTGCCTTGTTCATAGAAGTACTCTGTCACACAGAGGTAGCAAACAACAGATGTTTAAGGACATGAAAAACACATAAAAGAATAATATGGCTTCTTTTACTTTAACTGGCTGAAAGTTTTAATGAAAAATATTAAAAAGTTGATACCTTTTGAAGCAGCAGCATGTTTTTTCCTCCTCACATTTTTGAATTTGACAACCCTCCTGGGGCAACATACGAATCTGAGGGGACCTGATGAGGTCTGGGGGCCATCAATTGATAATCACCACATTAAGGCATTCAGAGTTTCGCCAAGGCCTTATGTTTTTATATCCACAAGCTGGGCTTAAACCTTTAGATGTTATTACTGTTGCCAAAAAAGAAATATCCCCTTTTAATTTAGCTGGGGGAAAAAATCATCAATCATGTCCGGTTGTTTACTTACTGTCTGGGCGTCTGCGAGAACTGACACAGTGGGTTTTTTTGTTGCAATGTATGAAAAGAAGCAAACACAAGCCTGAAACCACCCAAAATAAACAAGCAAATGCCAGGGAAGAGGGAGAGTGACTGACTTCCTCCTTCAGCTCATAAAGCAGAGGATCCAGCCAGAACAGGTGTCAGCAGAGCCTCAGATGGACTTCCTGCCAATCTCCCAGAGGGAGCCGACAGCAGACTGGAGCAGCCAGCACTTCAGGGCTGTAACAACCCTGGCAGTTATTCCTCCTTCATCCTTTGTTCCATTTTCCAGACGTCCTTCAGACAGCTATCAAAACAATCAAGCTCCATCTAGTAGTGTATTAATTAGAACGAGGCGATTTATAGCTGCTGTAATTAATGACTGTGGGAGTGAATCGGAAGTAAGCTTGCGTTCCCAATGCAAACTTTACACCCAGGCATAAAATGAGAAGAAGAGGGAGTCGCTTTTTATTGACGAGAACTGTGCAGTGCCGCTCTTCCACTGTCATTGTTAATCCAGTTAGCTGACTTTGTTCAGCAGTGCAAAGTCAGGGCAAGCTGGGAGGCAATTATTATGCTGTAGAGCTGCCTGAATACTCTGCCATTTAGTATCAGTATTCCTGTCTTAAATATCTCATATCGACTCAACAGATTAGACTACTTAGCTGTGATAATAATGGATAAAGATCTAAGGATTTCTTTCTGTCAACTTCATCAGCATCTAAATTTTATCTGGAGCTGAATGATTGTCTGCAACTGTATCTACAATTTGCCAAATTATTAGCAGGCCTCCGTGTAGATCACTAGCTCTGCATCTGTATAGACTTTATCTTCATCAGGTTTTGTTTTTTATGATATGATAATGGCTGCGGAATCATTTTATCAATGTGCCGGATAACAGGATTAATAAGAAGATGTTTGTTTGCGTTAGGATCAGAATTCACCATGGGCTGCAAAGCTTCATGCAGTTCTTAGAGAAGCTGAATCAAAATATGTGTATAGAAATAATTTATCATGCAGCATGAACACTCTAAGGAGAGTGTTACTTGCTGCATATGAAAAAAAATGGTTAAATGAGATCTTGTTAAAACCCAAATAATGCATATATATTCAAATCAAGCATGATTATGGTACTGAATGGTATGTTCAAGCAAATTTAACAAGAGGTCAGAGATCTTGGGTTGCTCAGTTAAGAGAAGGAATCATTCCTATGCCTATTTGAAGGAGGCAGATATAAAAACATCCCAGAGAAACACAGACAATGTACATTTTATGCTTCTTTTCTATGATGAATTCAGAGCATCTTCGTCAAGTGAAATGTATATTCAAAATCCTAAAATGTTTTGGAGTGGTGATGGTGACAGGATGATGTGGTTGTTTACTTTCAGTGTGTATAAGTTGGCCACTTTTTTCTCTAAAACATGGAAGAAACACCAGGATTCTCTTTTTAGTTAGTATTTTTTTATATATATGTATATATTTTTTTAATTTCATCATGTAGTTGAAGTTTGTAAGGGTGGGGTCTCAGCACTTGACATAGCAGAGATGTTAAGTTCTTGTAGTTTCCACTTTTGGTTTCTGGTCTATCTGTATCATCGATTGTCACTTGTAAGCCTCCCTGGGCTGGGCATAATATATATGCATGACACAATAATGAAATAATTTAAATTACATTAAAATTAAACCAATACAAACAAATTCTGTGACACAAGGCAGGGTGCTGCGACCACAATCACAAATTGTACACTACCTAAGGCCATTAACAAAATGCCCCTATGTATTGGGATAGACAAGCAGCTGTCTCACTGCTTGAAATATGGTAGATTATATAGCCACACAAAACCTGCATAATAATCCTGCATTAAAAAACAGTGGTATACTTCAAGTAAATAAACTTTCTAAAGCGCTGGTTGTGATTAGCAAAGATTGACAGTTCAACTTATAGGCTGTGAGTCTGTACTTAACAGCAATTACAGGAGGCTGAGAGCTAACTTACTGTATTATAGCAGGCAAAAGCACAAACTCCATAAACTAGAAACAGGTGGCAGAAAAGTGGGGCTGTTCTATCACAGCAAAAATCGTGATTGGCATTATTCATGATTATTAGGCACAGTTACTCATTGATTTAATCTCAACTGTTACATGCATTTGTTGGACTTCTACACTTTGACATAATAAAATATTCAAACACAAGAAATAAGCAAAAGTAAATGCAAAAAAAATAAGAACATATAGAATGCATGACATATTGTAAATAAAACTCAAAAAACTGTGTTTGAGGTTGTGGTGATAAGCTTCTGTAGCCAAAATATAAACAATAACACTGAAATATTAATGACACATAACAAAATGTGGACAAAAGCACAAGATGATATCAAGCATGTTAATTGTTTATCTGGACTATCTTGTTTGCTAATTGTGGAAAGCCAAACGTGTTATTGCAATCAAAACTCAATTAATTTCCCAGCCCTTGTACAAAGGAGGCTATACAGCTGTGCAGAAACTGCACATTGTGGACTTGATAGGAGACATTAACTGCAAATGTTCCTATTATTAATCAATCATGGGTTCAAGGCTGCATACCTGTCAATTTTAACACAGAACATGGCTGTTTTTAGCCAAGTTGGGCCAAATAAAAAACATATTCAGGGTTTTTCAAATTGAATGATACTTTCAAACTATGATGGCAGATGGACTTCCAGCTTCAATACTCACTTCATTACTTGGCGGATGGGTGAAAGGTCATTTAGCCAATCTTGTTTTGTTTAACAATACAACAATTTTAGTGACAGCTGTCATTGTAGGACCTTTCACACGTGGTTTGATTTGGTAAGGTTATCTACAGAGACTTTATATTAATTCACTGCTGCAGCATTCACCAAGTGTAAAGAAAAACCTTTCACAGCCACAAACCCTGAACAGAACCTGACTCATGCTCAATGGTCATCTGCTGATAGTGTGTTGGAGTTTTGATGTGGTAGAGGAAGATGCAGTGACTCTGACTCTGTGAGAAAGAGACGGATGGAGACAACCTTTGACCTGTGGTATAATTTATTATAGGTGGATACAGGGATATGCACTTCTGTAACACCTGATGGCTTTTCAAAAAATATGTTTAAATATATTCAAACCAACAAAATGGATTCCTGTATATTTCCTTTTGATAAGTTTTACTAAAAATACAGTTTTTCATGTGTGTTGGTTTCAAATATTTCCTCAGCGTTTGAAGTCTGTTTTCATTATTGTGAGAAATATGTTGTAGGGAGTCGGTTAACCTGCAGCAGGGACATCCTGCAGTGTGTTTCCATCTTGATATCTGTAATCATGCGCCAGGAGAGCAGGTCATTATTGTATAATGAGCCCTGACAGGTTGAATGAAGCATAGAGCCTGCTGGGATGTGTTTGTTGTCAGTGCGTGGGATCTTGAACCACACAAGGCCACTGGGAAAAGGTTGTCCTCAGATCAGCTTTGAACCAGCCATCACTCCAACTGTTTTTGCGACCTTGGATAACTAATGCCTCGATCACAGTACAGTAATATAAAGACAAGTGACATAATAAAGAACAAGGAGTTTTGGTTGTTGTTAGAAAAAAAAAAACACCATTTAGTAGAATCAGAACAACTTCAGTGGGTCTTGGCATTGATTCACAAGCCTGTGAACTGCTGAAGGGAGAGGGCACCAAAAGATTTTCCCTTAAGTGCCATGTTGTTGATGTAGTGGAGTGCTTTGTAACAGGTGGTTCCAGACCTCCCTATAGGGGCTCAGCTGGGCTGAGGCGACAAAGGCTGAGCTCTCTGTTCACACTCTGTGAAACACATCTAACCATTTTTAACAGACAACTTTCCCTGATTGGAGTACTTGTTCCCCCGAGGTTGCAAGTAAGCTAAATCCATTCCATCACACCTTATGGTGGGGGGAAGTTTTCAGGCTTTCCTTGAAAAGCTATAACTGTGCCCTTACACTATAGACATAATGTACAAACTCCAATTCCAATAAAGTTGGGACACTGGGATAAAAACTGAATACTGTACATTAAACTGCAAACTTTTTGCTCTATATTGAGTTGAATACACCACAAAGTCAAGATACTCAATGTTCTTACTGAAAAACTTTGTTTTTTGCAAGTATTCACTCATTTTGAATTTGATGCCTGCAGCATGTTTAAAAAGAACTGGGACGGGGCATGTTTACCACTGTGTTACATCACCTTTCCTTTTAACAACACTCAATAAGTGTTTGGGAACTGATGACACTAATTGTTGAAGCTTGCTAAGTGGAATTCTTTCCCATTCTTGCTTTATATATGACTTCCGTTGCTCAACAAAACAGGCTCTTTATAGTCATATTTTGCACTTCATAAAGCACCTCACATTTTCAATTGAAGATAGATTGTTCAGTACCCAGAGTTTTTTTTACTATGAAGCCCTACAAGCAGAACATGTAAAATGCACAGGATGAGGCTTGGCATTGTCTTGCCGAGATAAGCAGGGACATCCATCAGAGACATTGCTTGGATGGTAGCATATGTTGCTCCTAAACCTGTATGTATCTTTTAGCATTAATGGTACTTTCACAGATCAGCAAGTTACCCATGCCATGGACACATACCTTCACATGCTGGCTTTTAAATTTTGATCATTTGAATTTTGAATGATCCTTTTTCTGTTTAGCCAGGAGATCATGGTGTCTTTGATTTCCAAGAACAATTTAAAATGTGGACTCCTCAGATCACAAAACACTTTCTCAGATGGACTCAGGCCCAGAGAAGCTGGCAGTGTTTCTGGGTGTTGTTAATAAATGGCTTTTGCTTTGCATCGACAAGTTTCAACTTGCACTTGTATGTAGTCATGAATTGTGTTTACTGACAATGATTTTCCAAAGTGTTTCTAAATCCGTGTGGTAATATGCTTCACAGTATATCAGATTTTAAAACAGTGCTGCCTAAGGGAACAAAGGTCATGGGCATTCAGTGTTGGTTGTCAGCCTTACTCCTTATTTGCAGAGATTACTCTGAATCTTTTGATGATGTTATGGACTGTAGATGTAGAAATCTAAACTCCTTGCAATTGTACGTTGTTCTATTTGCCCACACAGTTGTTCACAAAGTGATGAACAACACCCCGTCCTTGCTTGTGATGACTGAGCCTGCCAGAGATGCTCCTTTTATACCCAGTCATGACACGCACCTGTGTCCAATGCTTTTTGAACATTCCTCAGCTTTCTCAGTCTTTTGTTGCCCCTGTCCCAGCTTTTTTGGAACATGTTACAGGCATACAATTCATAATAAGTGAATATTTGGAAAAAAAAAAAAAAAAACATGTTCCAGCGTCCCAACTTCATCAAAATTGAATTTTGTATTATCAAGAGATGATTGATCTCTTGCATAGTAAAGTGGTCTTAATTTCCCATTTGTTAAGTTTGACCTCTGTTAGAGTATGCTCACAATCGCTAATGTTTAAATAACCTGCCAGTTTTTACTTACTGAGTTCCCCTGATCCAATCCATCAGAGAAGCTCTTTTGGAGCCCTTATCACTTTAAGGCACCTTCCTCAAATGGGCCCAGTCTCCTCTAATTGGTGTACCAGTTTACTCTGTGGTAACTGGTTATTTCAATACTGCTTAGCACCATGTTTTCTATGGCTCTGCATTCATTCTACAGTCTTTGCTCTGCTACTGTGAGCCAGTGGGCTTTAACTGCCGACTAAAACAATGATAGTATGTCACACTGGTAAGTCTACCATTTCAGGCAGCTACTCGAGTCTAGGGGCTCCAATTTCGTAGACCAGGCGCAGGCGCAGGCGCAGCGCACCTGCCTTGCGCCGCGCCTGGGCCGCACCAACAGGGTATGTCCAGGGCATTTTGCAAGTTTCGTGCATGGCGCGGTCTGGCGCAGGGAGGCATCCACGCCTCCGTCCTTCCCACTGGCGCAAGTAGCAGAGAGGGAGGAGAGAAGGCATGAGTGGGTTTAACACAGCCGAGTGTAATCTTCACCAATCAAATGAACGCCTCTCCTTGCCTTTAAATGCACCGCGGGCGAGGCGCAGTGACAATTTCTGCTCGGTGGCGAAGAAAGTCAGAGCCGCTGTCACTTTTGCAGCAACTGGGAGAGCGCAGAGGCCACCGATGCGCGTCACTGTGTGGACCACTTCGCTGGACAGATGTAATCTGTTCCAGTGTCATAAATAGGAGTACAAAATTAAGTGATAATTACATTTAAACACGGCAGCAGGCTAATCTATTCTTCATGCTTGTGATCCATCTGCATTCCTGGTCTGTCATCGCCAATTAGCAGAACCTTTGGTGAAATACTCTCTCCCGATATCTCCTCCTCACCCTCCTTGCAATAATGTACTCCATCTTTTTAGATCAAGTTAAGAATAAAGATTAAACCAGAGAAATATGGGCAATCACAGGTAAATCCTTAAGACACCGAGTGACTTACATTTATTCAGCGAGCGTCTCTATCTTTTTTCTTTTCTTTTGAATTTCATGAGATGAGAGAAGCCGGATACTCCGTATAGGATGATGTGGCTGTTTGTGGTTGGCTGAGAGATATGAACTCGTTAGTTTGCGTCACCCTTCCAGCTGCCGTCAGGTTGAGTTTCCATTATGACAAACGTCTCTGATCTGACATCAGATGTGACGGGACAATTAATATAGATACAAATGTATATGTTGGCTCAGACGGTTACATTAATTAGTGGTTGCTGTGATTGTTTATTGCATTGAAATGTGCCTGACACTGTGGACACCTGCCTGTGAGGTTTTGGTGACGTGTGCGCACTGTGCGCCTGTCAGCCAAATTACCACTGCCCCGGGTGCGCCTCGCCTGCGCTGAGATTAGACCAGGTTGGAGCTGGCGAGCATGGCACGAAATTGTCACTGCGGCAAGCTGAATCTTTCGACACCTCCCCCTGGTGCGCCGTCACACCCACCTCAGCGCAGCTGGTCTACCAAATTGCCAAATTGGCTGCGCACGGCAGTGCACCGGACAAAATTACCACTGCGTGGGATGCGCCACCCTGCGCAACCCTGCGCCACCCTGCGTTGCGCCAGGAAATTAGGGCCCTAGTTTACAAATTTGTTTCTTCAGCAGCGAAAACAACGAATATAACTTACTTCTGCCCAAAGGTAAGACAAAACATTTTAACACTGAGAGTACTTGGTCTTCTAAGTAAATTTCCCAAAAATAATTAAACATTTTGTTGATAAATAATGCATCTAGGGCCATTCACCAGATACATTCATAGTACTTTGACACTGGTCAATGACATTGTCATTTCCTGCAGACAAGGGATGTCCTGAAACAATACTGATGTAGGGATATTGGTGTATCAGTCTGACTCAAATATCAGGGTCAGATATCATTGCAGTCTAATATTTGTATTTTATGAGTGTGTACACTATTTAAGTTGGCACTTTGTCTGAAAGAGTAAAAGTGGGCTCCTTCTGCCTACTTGAAGGAGATAAAGTGTCAGCTGATAAGAGTTATTTCATGCATGTCCCTCTTTCTTGTGTTAAGTATTGATTATTAATAAATGAATTGTGTCCTTTTATTGATGCTAAAATCTTAAAAGTAACACCTCATTGACGTTTTTGGTATCTACCACTATCTAAATTCTAGGTTTTGTTATCAAGACTGAGAATATTGGATTAGTGCAACCCTCATGTGCTCTGATTTGAGAGCTACCATTTCTAAATGGAAACAGCATTGATTTGAGAATAAAATCTCCAACAAGACCATATAATCCAAATTCGACAAAGTCAGCAATTCAGACTGAAGCCTTTATTATCTGGATAGCCTTGGAGAAAAGTGTTCATTATCCCAAGTCAAAGACCACCAAAGGCTTCAGTAACATTTATTCACCTTTACAAAGAACATTTCACTCTTGGTCTCATCTTAAGTAATCAGAGCATTTAAGTGCTTCCATAGAAAATGTGAAGGGTATTCCTTTGCATCCTTCAATGTTGAGTAGTCTGTCATTCTTCATACTTAAAAGTCTGTCCCATAATGACATCCCAGATTACACAAATAGTCTCCATTTTTGGCAAGTAAATTGGTTGACATTGACAGTTGCGGACCAAGTTGTCCTAAAATGATATTATATTGGTTTCCCTGCAGAGAAGGTGTTCCGGTGATGTTCCTGAAACCAAGAGAAACCTGTAAAATGATTTAAAACAAAAAAAAGTTCAAGGTCTCTGCAGGGGAGGACACAGACAACATGAATTTTATCTCAAGAGGAGATTTTCTTTCTAAAGTGTGTGTTGTTTCCAAACTGCTTTTTTATGTTGGTGGAGGAGAAGATACCGTTTATTCCTCTTAGCAGTACTTACAGCTAACTGCTGTCTAAGATGGACAAAAATTATTTTTTGAAAGATCTTTTGATGTTCCCATGGTGAAGCTTTCTGCCTTTTTTACTGCATGTGATTACTTTGGCAACTGTATGAAGCCCTCTGCTTGCGCCTGATGAATAACTGTCGGCATGGAATTAGGTATTAAATCAAACTGGGGAGGATTTTTACATGAGAAAACACACGCTCATTGAACACTACAGTAAATCCACAGAATTCATCAATGCTGTGGTGCAAACAGCAGCTAAAGCATCTCACTGGTATGATATTTCATCAAGGATTATGTGCTGTGTGTAAAGGGTCAATACTGAAATATTGAATTTCCTAATTATTCATCGCCCATTTCCTCCTTGCTACAAGAGAAACCAGCTGCAGTCTGCATTCACTGAAGTCCCAGATTCTGATCGTTGATATTTAAAGATCTGCTTTTATGAAGTCAAAGAGGAGGAGTGAATGATAAGCAGAAAATACTTTGTCAGAGTGTCAAAGACTGCTCAGTGGTTTGATTGATTTTTGTTTGCATGTGTAAGAATTGAAACATAAATCTTTTTTTTTCTAACTGTGACACAAAATTCAGTTTAATGATACCAAGAGGCACTTTAAAGAGGCAAATAAAATCCTTGCTTCTGACTTAAAAAGAAAAGTTTTCAAAGTTATTTCTTGTGTGCTGTGTTTTTGGGTAGTTTTGTGTTTTTGAAGAAATCGACATACACATCGAGTTTTTGGCACAAATTGAAGCTGCTATTCTTAGGCAGTCAATACTGTCTGCCACAGAAAAGAAAGTCTTCATTAAAGGTCAATGTACGGGATTTACTAGAGCTTTCTGCTAGAACTTAAGTGCTTAGTCAATTAACTGATTTTTGTGAACTCAGATTAGAAGGAATTTCTTTAGCTAAGATATGCCTAAATTGTGCATTGTATTTTATAATATTGCTAATAATAATATATTGTTTAATAATAGTACTAAATTATATTGTTTTAAAATATAGCTTAATTATAATGTTTTATAATATAAGTAAATTATGTTGTTTTATAATATTTAATTATTTTTAATATTACTAAATAAGGTTGTTTTATAATATTACTACATTATTCTAAAAAAATGTTTTCAAGAGTAAAATTTTTGTTTGTTCAAACATTGCATTTTTGAAAAGTTTTCAATGGCTTTTGAGGAAATTTTCTGGCAGTGTTGTTTATGGTACTAGGTAGATTTGTAAGTAGATTTTGGTGGAGATACAGGATATTTTGAAAGGATTTGCAAACAGTGCAAGATGAATGAATGAATGAATGAATGAATGAATATTTATTTTGAAAATGTAAAAGAAAAGAAAATGATAAATGAAAAGAATGTTCGGACAAACAGAAAATCAGCACAATGGAAATTCTGCAGATCAGGCAGTTTTTAATATTTTGCAAATAATTTGGTGGGAGTTTTGCTCTTTGAGCACTTCTTGCTTTGAATGTACTGTTTTACAAGGGATGCACAATATTGATATATTTGCCAATATCCAATGTGTCTTTTTTTCTAAACTTATTTTGGCCTGTACTGATATGTGCACATTTAAATTGCATATAGCAGTGTTATTCGATGGGCGCTACACAATACATTTTGAAGCAGGAGAAATACCGGGTGTGTTGTGTGGGAGAGCGAAAAGGTGCGTGTCTCATACACTGAATGCGTGAGACTAGAGAGCCCTGTAAAGTTGAAACTTCAGAACGAGGCGCTATTGGGCAGAAGCGGTGAAACGGATATCCGCTCAGAATTTCAAAATAAAGGTGCTGAAGATGACGATGTTGAACGATGTTTTGAGTTTCCATCGATTTGATTGGATCATTGCTTAACCAATCGATGCATCGATCCAAATCGATGGATCATTACACCCCTACTCTTTACCAGAATTAACTGTCGTCTTTCAGTTTGATGACCTTTTCATGTAACAAACAGATGTGAAATTAGAAAAATGTTTGGTTCGTCAATACATGATGGTGGACTTATTTTTCAATGCATACATTTAGTAATTTAAGATGAAGCAGAAATATATATTTGAACATTCCGCCTGTATTATGGATTGTATATGAGATATATGCCTGATATTTATGACCACTGTATTTGCTGTGAAAATAAGTAGGAATTCGTATATCTGCCTGTACCTATTGTCACCTTTTAAAGCTATTGTCTGCCGATTCTGATATCATGTTGATAAAATCTTGCAACCCTATTTTTTTTGTTTGAACTCCTAGACCCCTTATGTAAGACAAACTCATTTTTTCTGTTGTATTTGCAAAAGGTCTTGTAATTAGAGAAATATGATATTTAGGTATTCTTCTCCTCTTAGTATTAAATTTCAGTGATTTTTCAACAGTTGAAAAAAGTCGCATTTATCTGAAAGAGACATTTTGGAAATTGTAACAGACAGCTTGTAAGTAGAAGCCTAATTTTTCAATCAATTTGTTGTATACTAATCAGCAGATTAATCAGCAGTTTTGGCCCAGAGTTTTTCAATGTCTTTCTCACTATTTCTGGGAAGATGAAGTTTCATCATTTGATGCTATTAGAAACCCCCAGAAAAAACACTAAGTGGATAATTGTGTATAAATCCCAATATTCTCCATTAGGCACATGTAAGGTATGAGCCATTGGTGTATTTGATGGTTGGTTAGACTTAGAAGCTTAACACTGAAGAGGTTTGAGGTCTAAATTTTATGAACACTTTGGTTTGAGTCCCAGCATCCTGCTGCATCTTGCATTTTAATGAGTTTATTTGGGTCTCTGTTCGTCATTATCTCAGTGATGCTTTTTGATGTGAAGTGTGTCTTTACATTTATATGTCAGCTCAGCACTTTCAAACTTGGCTCTTTCTCTTCAGTTTGATTTCTGGAAAAACATGAAAGACCCGCTTGACATGGGGTAAAAGGAACTTGGAAAAACTGTCTGCTGGGAGATAGTCTGATAAAATCTCTTCTATTTGAATTGTTTATCAGAGCCAGTCTTATTCCTCCAGATGCTTAGATACTCTTCTGTTACTGACCTCTGGCCATGCTGAAGAGCAGGACAAACAATTTCAACATCTCAAAGACACACAGAAAAAACAAAGAACAATTAATCTATTCCACCCAATTCTGAAGACTTAAGTCGTGTCAAAAGTGTGTGGCACAAAGTAATTTGAGCTGTATCGACTACATTTTGCTTGTTTCATGGCGCACAATTTGGGCAGAAAGTTAAGCCTAGATTGTAGACAGATCTAATTTGGTCCTTCTGATTATATTTAGGTGTGTTTGTGGAGTAAAATAAAGGTGAGGCCAGGTGCTCCTGCAGGCCTGCAAACAGAAATTTTAGGTGTTAGTTCTAAAATAAACCAAACTCCAGTGTGCATTTTCGGCCTGTTTTCTATTACTGTCCAAGTGAACTTACAGAATACACACAAATATGTTGGTGCTGGTTTTAATTCTATCATTGCTTACATATTACGTACAGATGAAACGCTGCAGTGAAGTGAGGATAGGAAATTCCACGTATTTTTTTAAATCTCCATACATGCTGACATGATCATAAGTTGTTCTGATCTATGTTAGCAAATGTTTTGTGTACTTAAAATCAAGTAAAGGTAGACTGTGAACCAGTATTTTCTCTTTATGCCTGCTGAAATTCATGGCTACATTCTTTAATGGATGTTTAATGAACAATGACAGCCTGTCAAAGAGTCTATGAGGATTGTCTTTAGGACTCGTGTAAGAGTTTTTGAGAACCAACTCTTGGTTGTGCAAAATAGTGTGTGGATTTGTGCTTCTGTCGCTTGGTTTAGACAGCACCTTCTCACAACCCTCTGTCTCAGTCAAAATTAATTTGAAGTTGTACACTGAGGGGGAAATGTTTTTGAGCTAACAAATGTATACTAAACTTTTGAACACTCTCTCAGATAGCAGGCATGCACTGCACTACAGACTGTAGACTATTAACAAAGTTTATGGTAGCCTAAGGTAGTTTTCACAACTATATCGTTTGGGAGAGTTGTTTTGATACAACACGATATGAACGCTGCATTCAACCACATCGAGCTGGCCTGAAAGAGGTGGTCTCGGCCGGCTCCCAAACAACCCCTTGCACGGTTCATTTGCAATGAGGATACAGTCGACACAGCAACTGACACTAATAGGGTGATAACTGCTGAAGTAGTAAAAGCAGCAGCAGAAATAGTAATAATAATTGCTTAATGGCTACTAGGCAATCAGACTGATAACAAAGTACTACTTAATAATAATGTTTTGTATCCCACAGAGTTACTTTCTGTGCACAGGCACAAAAAACCATTAAAATATAAACAGGTCAACATTACCCTCTGTCTCTACAGTGGATCATCACAGGTCTCACCAACATAGACCGATTCAAGAACTTTATTAGTTCCAAGAATTTAGTTTGTGTCTTTCAAGTGGAAGAATTTATCCTTTTTAAAGCTACTCTCTACTTTTCGACATCACTGATAGTTTCTCTGCAGACACCTCTACAGGTATTACATTGTAGTAAGTTACCATGCTATCTTGTGTCCTCTGTTGTCCGCTGTTGACACTGGCTACAGGTAAAAGCTCCTTCTGCAGGCTATGAGTTTTGTTTAACTGTATCATGAGGCATGTCACATGTAACACATAAATATGCTCATTTATATAATCTTACACAGGACATTTCACCACTGCTAATCAGTGAGTTGTTTCGTGGATAGCCTTGCCTACTACCAACCTTAACATAATGAACAGTGCAACTTGGCCTGGACTTGGCCCGCTTCAAAATACTGCCATACAAACATGAAACGATCCAAAGGAAATATGCAAATGTGTTGCTTTTTTTCCAACTCCATTGGAACAAAGCTACCAAGCTGTAGGTGTGAAACCACCAAGACACAGCTTAGACACCTTTTCCCAGGTGTACAATAGGGTCCTATACGTTGTGAAACCAGCAATGTGATGTATGGATGGATGGAAAGATGCAGAGGCAGAGTATTAGAAAGGAATGGAGGGGCAGGTCAAAACCCAGTGACCTTTTCAGCATTATGAAAATGGCATTCTTTTGGACACCCGTAACATGTCCTCTGTCAGATGGACAGACTAACTGTGACATTCTCCACACAGTGGGGATACAAAGTGAAAGAGCACTAAGTCTCTGAGGATATCAGTAATCTTGACACGTGTGAATGCAGCCTGGGCTTCACCTCACTGTAGGGGGAAAGGAAAGTGTTTTCAGGACACGGCGAAACTGTGATGTACTGAATCGTTGATTTCTTACGGCAGTGCATTAGCCAGTACACCGAACTTTAAGCATGTGGAAAAACTCTGGTGTATTGACTGTGTAGTGGCCTGCACTTCACTCTGAGTGCAGCTATTAATTACAGGAATGTGCTTTGACCATTTTCCTGTTTGCAGAAGTAGAAGACAGATTACACAGTTTGACCTAAAAGTGAGAGTGCGGAGATGGTGCTCACAGGATAGCCATGCTTCATTAACTGCATGTGTATTGGACTGTTTTTTTAAATGAATTTTGAAGTCAAAATAACAAACAAACCTACTCCAAAAAAATACACAGTCGAAGCAAGTGTTTGAAACACTGAATTATTTGCAGTACTTTTTGTTTCTTTACAATGTCTGACATTGTCTAAAATTCTTTTTTTCTTTCTCCCTGTGCGAAAGACTGCTGTATAAAAATCTTTTTCACAATGTTCTTCAAGGCAAAGCTGAACATTAGCCCTTAGATTTTGCTGCCTTCCTTTCTTTTTCTTTTGTTGTAGCCCATAGATTCACGGTTTATGGTGTGTTGCAGCTTTGGCAACCTCTCCTTTTCTAATCTATTCCATGTAGGGATGCACAGCATAACATTTTGGCCAATATGACGACATGCCAAGCTCATTATCGCAGATTCTGATATGCTACATAGATATATTTTGTCAAGAACTCCTAATCTCCCCCATTGCAGAATTAACATGTTCTTCTCATTGTAGCAGTCTGTTTGTGTAAGAAACACATGTGAGACAAAAGAGAGAACATTTGATTCTCAAATAAATTATATCTTACTTCTTTTAAATTGCATTCATTGAGGATAAGGTCAAATATTAAGGTACATTTGAACATTCTACTGAAACTACAGCCAGTGTAAACATATGGTAGATGTAACAGCAGCAAATATCAGCATGGAATTTCTTATCAGCCAATACTGATAGTTAGATATTAATAGTGTGCCATTGATATTGTGCATGCCTGTTTTTGAATTGCTAGAAGATAGGGCTGACAACCTCTGGCAGGTTGGTCAATTAACTGGTCAGTGGTCTCATCTGATCAAATTTTGTTAAACAATGTTCTGTGTTTTCACTCGTGGATTGACTTGCGTGCCAACATCGATTGTTTTCATTGGTCAGATGTGGGCTTACCAGATGCGAAACTTCAGAAAAATCTACTGCAGTCCAAAAATATAAAAGCTGCTTTGTAGCTTTGGAGCATTACGTTGCTGGTGTGAACACTTGCATTGACTGGCTAGGGAGGGAAAAAATAATATTCACACAAAAAATCATGACTGGTATGCAAAGGCTTTAAGACTGCTCCTTACATGAGGTAGTAATTGTGTTTAAGTTGTTTTATTATGTGTATGCTATTATGTAGGAAATATTTTGTTATTATACAAAAAAGAATAATTAACATGGTGGATAAAAACAATGGCATGGTGAAA
This sequence comes from Cetoscarus ocellatus, assembly GCA_037902135.1. Taxonomy (NCBI): domain Eukaryota; kingdom Metazoa; phylum Chordata; class Actinopteri; order Labriformes; family Labridae; genus Cetoscarus; species Cetoscarus ocellatus. Next base: position 895,905 of record JBAMNC010000322.1, on the reverse strand, counting down.
ATTTTACAGCCTTGTCCATCAAAATGACAGACAGCAGAAAGTCTAATGGGACCTCCGCTCCTGTCATGCATTCCTGGCTGAAGCTCCTTTACCTCTCCCTCTGTTTCTCCTGCACTTTAGCTTCACTTTAATCCCCATGGTGCCCCGTTTCAAATTTCAACCACAGATAATACTATGTTAGGCAAAGTTTGGGCTCACAAAGCATGAATCCAGAAAAAATACTTGAAAAGATCAGCTTTAACATTTCAGTAGGCTTTTCTGATGCATCACTGTAACACACAACCTTTTCAAATAATAACCAAAAAATACAGTATAATGAGCTCTGTGTTTTACCCAGCGGACATCAGCTTCAGGAACACCCAAAGCTGCCTCCAGAACACTTGATTCACTCCTTCCCTGGTCCCAAACTACACCAACCTGCATGCTATCCTCTTCACTGAACCCACGTCAGCTTTTTCATTTGTTTACTTTAGGTTATTTTATTTGTGGGGTTGTTTGTGTTTTAATGCTGATTAAAGCTTATTATATGTCCAGTATTAAGTTTTTTGGTTAACTATAGCCAAACTAGGATGATAGTGTTGTTTTCTTGCATCTCCTTTGTTTTCCTCTTCAGGCTTGTTGGTTTGCTTATTGGACTGTAGTAAATAGTAAACAGCTGTTAATGGCATTTGGAGGGAAGTTACAAAAGACAAGAGCCAAGCAAGAAGTGATTACTTTTGCTGCAGATCCCGTTAAAGATTTATTGACTCTATGTGAGATTGCATTTTGATTTCTTTTTAAATTACTCCCTTATTAAACCGCCAGATTGACTTGAATGTGAACATTTCTCGTGTGCCTCTTGATCATATCCAAAGCCAGACCATTTGCAGCCACAGCAGGGTTGTGTTTTTTCTTATCTTACAAAATGCATTCAAGGCCTTTCAAGCACTAATACATGTTATTAATAGATTTAATGAGAAAAGAGCACCTGATGTATGCAGTTTGATTCCAGCAGTTATTCATGTAGGTCCTCTCATGGCTGACGTGAATTCTTGGACGGATTGAAATCTGAGTCAGTGTTTAGTGCAGCCACACACTGACAATCCCTCTGGTAATGTTACAGCTGTTAAAGCTGCTCAAATCAATATTTTCACATTAACAATAGATGAAAAGGCTACATGTAATACAAAGGGGAGATTTTGTAGAGTTCAGAGGGCCACCATGTGATATCCTGGTGCTCTATGTACTGTTAGGTTTTTAACGGCCACCCAGCTCTTTTCATTCACCCTTTCTCTCTAAATTGTCACTCAGATTTGCCAGTTTTACTGGTACCTTGACAGCGCTTCTGTCATGTGCATATGTGTATGTATGCTGACACTGGCAGCTAACGCTAGCTAACATTAACTGGTCTGAGTATTGATAGTGTAAGTATTATGTGATGATAGCACAGTACAGTAACTTATACTTTTACATTTTTTAGTCATTAAAGCAGTGATGATGTGTTGACATGTTATTGTTCCCCCCTGCAGAGGAAAAGTCCAAATGCAGTTTTAATCGTAACATACGTCTTCAAACCTGGGTCCACCTAGTTTGGTGGACCCAAATTGGAAGCAACTGCATTTTGTCAAACAGACCAAATGTTGAGTAATATAACCACCCTCCAATAGGTGGGGCTGTAGCTGTGGCCTTTGCTCTTGCCATATGGCCGATTGTTGCACTGTGACGCAGAAGTACACAGCCAGCTTTGAGTTCTAACATTTGTTTCAGAGCAATTTGTAACCATATTCAGCACTGATCTGTCGGTGTTGTCCTTCTAAGAGAACCAGAGGCTGGCAGCACTATCAGTGCTAACGTTAGCCACTCCCTGCTTGATATGGTCAGCGACCACTACACTACCTTGCTAACTGTTGTTGTCTTGGGCCAAATTCAAGCCACAATGCCCTGCTTTTTGGTTTGCTTGCCTTGCTTCGTCCTGGTCCTTCTAGATTAGATCCTGTGTCAATCCATACGGTTGAATCACTGTTTCTTGTCATTCTTGTGCAGCCTCAGTAAATATTAAAGCTCAGGACTAGATAGTCAATGCCATATGCACTTCTTGAGAGGGGTGCAAATTTTTATCATTTAAAGTTACTGACGTCTAAAGAGTCCATTCTTAGAAAGGCGAAAACAAATGCGTTTATTGTTATGCCAGAACCTGATGAGTATTTTTTTAGCAAGAATCTTCACAAATATGTTCCAGAGACACCTAGGGCCAATGTTAACTTAATTAAAGGAGTAAAATGTTGAACTGTCAAATTAAGATGACAGCAATCAAATGAATAATATTCAATCAATCTTTATTCAGTATGAATTCAAATGAGTAATATTCAATCAGTCTTTATTCAATACCAACTCTTCAGTGAAATAATCAACTCTTTTGCAGATGAATGCACCTGTATGCCCACCAGCCAGTTCTCGATAATAAAGTCCTGAAAAGTTGAAGACATTGCAGTTAGAGGTGTTGATCTTCTTCTATTCATCTCTTTGATTAACCCTTTCAAAAAATCATTATATAAACTTTCATTAAAGCAGTTCAGGTCAAAGGAATCTCAAATGAATGAGATGCACTTCGCTCATATTTGAAGTTCCAGACGGTCACTGAATGAAATAGAGCTCAGGGAGGTAAGTATATTATTGATTCAAGAAGGGGAAGGATGAAGAGGCATGAGAGGAGGAATATATTTGCAGGAGGTTAGAAAAGCAGATAAAAGTAAATGAAAGGAGGTGTTGACATCAAGTCGAGATTGGTGGCTGGGTAAACAAATGCTGGACAAACAGAGAAAAATGGTTAACAAGGTATTTTTGTAAGCTGTTCAGACAGGCGAGTCGAGGTGTGGCTTAGGCCTTTGCTTTGCTTGTAACACTGGTTAACTCATTAACTTGATTTAAAATGAATGCTGCCCTGAGCAAATCAATTTTAAGCGAGACTGATACTCATCAGGATGCACTGAAATAACCTCAGGCCTGCACTTGGCAAATATAAACCTCTGTCCATGAGTTGAAATGTATGCAGGAGAACACATTAATAATTGATGCTGTTACAGAACACATGATAGGGAGGCTGCAGCAGGATGGAAGATGATGTGTGCTGCAAACTTAGGGGATCAGCTTCGGGTGCAGTGACTCAGACTTCACAGGTTTTAATCTCTTAATGGTAAAAAGATAGTTTTTGAGAATGTATATGGTAGATATACGTGCTGTATATCACAAGAGGAAGTTAAGCCATTATATCATGTGTAGTCTAGAAGTGTAGGAGGGATGATGATAGCCTTTCCTTCATAAATGTCCATCTGTGCCTAAGCAGGCTGCCAGGTTTGAATTCAGCTGCAGTAAGCGTAATGGCTTCAATGAATGAGTAATTTTCCAGCCTTTCACAACAATGTCCATCAAGGTTTCATTAAGAAAAGCACTAAATCACTCCCCCAGTGTGGAGCTTCTCGGAGGCTAACAATAGATTATTTGGGGCTGTACATGGCAGCCCAAGCTTCGAGCCCTTTGAGCTGCTGTGACTTAATGTGATGCTAATGGGGAATTGCTGACATTTTGTATCTGCAAAATGTCAACTTTAAAGGGAACTTAAAATAAAAGCCTCTTTTTCAGTTTGGTGACCACACATATGTGATGCCTCCTTTGGGTTCTGATTTGATAAATGTTTTTCACACCCGTTAATTAGCAAGGAACTTCTCTGAAATTCAGCCTATTAAGTCCTTTGTAGGACAAGATATCACTTTTACACAAACAATGGCAAGTGTCCAGAAATTTCCCCTTAATTAACCCAAAAGGACATTTCTGTAAAAAATGTGGTTGTCTTTTGAATAATGAATAGAGTGATGACTCTATAGAAATGTAAGTGTGATACTAAAATATGATAAACTTTGTTCTGTCTTTTGTCAAACTACTCCTGTTGTTGGTTGTAGAGTTTTTTCAAATTTATTTCTCTATTTGAAACTATTACCTTTTTGTTGCTGTCATTTGTATGTATGTATTTATTTTTATTTTCTTTTTGTAATAACACATAATTACATCACATGTCAGGGGCAGAAATCAGAGCATCTTTTATAAGTGTTCAGCAGCCAAAAAAAACAGTTATTACATATTTTTTATAGTTTATACGTCATTTATTTTTTTGTCTGATGTGCCTTTTAGTGTTTAACATGTCTCCACTTCATGATAGAGCACCTCTGTGAAAAAGAAAAGTCTGTGGCATTCAGACTTCTCTCTCTCCCTCTCTATGCAGATGCCTAAAACATCTTGTTACCCTGGCCCCCCAGAATAGACTTACCAGTATGATGTCTTACCATTGTTTCTTCATTTTTGTCCATTAGCTTGCGGTAGCAAGCCAATTGCAGAGCTTACATTTTAGAATGAAGAGTTGTTGACAACATGGCACAGAGCAGTGCTGAACTGACCAATCACCACAGAGTAGACCTGTAAACCAAGCAGAGAGGATGGGCCCACGTGGGGAAGGCAGCCTGACAGAGGCAGAAGTTCTAACAGAGCGTCTCAGACAAGCATAGAGTACAGCACAATCAGAAGTACTTTGTATGGAAACTAGATGTTTCTTTTAACGTTAGCGATGAATATATGAACCTGATTAAGGCAACGTATGAGCTCTTTAAGGCAGTTTATGTAATGAAGTACCATTTTCTGGTTTTAAAAACATGAACAGCTGAATGCGGTCTGCATAAAAATGACAGGACACATCTTAAAAAGTTCTTACAGGAAGCCCTAAAGGAAACAGATCAAACAAAAACAACCAGAGGCCAAGGACAGAGCCCTGAGGGACACTTAAAGACAGGGTTCAAACAGATGACACATTTTCCAACAGACACTAAAAATCTTCCATGTCACAGCTGACTGTTTTGTAGTTAAGCCTTTGACAGCTAGTTGGCAGAAGTCATTCAGCCATTTTACTCTCCCCTGTCTCCCACCACTCTCTCTAGAAGATGAGATCTCACAAGCGTAAAAGCCTCAAGTGCATGACTAGTTTTTATTCTATCAAGAAGACAAGCTGAATTTCAGCAGATAATGTGGGCCCCTGCAGCTTTCAGGGCTGAAATTTGGACTTGTTTTGGCTTCAGTAAAAAGGAAGGCAGTAAAAACTTTGACAAGAGTCATGATGTTTATAAGTTATTCCACGCCAAAGTCTAATTCTTTGGCAAACTAACAATCTCTGAACACACAGGGCCAGACGCCAGACTGTTTACTGATGTAGCATTGTAGCCAATGGCTAATGTGAAACAAGTGGGTGTCTCTCAAACAACTGTGACAAATTCATATATCAAATTTCTAATCAACTTTAAACTGTGCAACCAGAATAACACTGTCAGTACTTGTCTTAATTTACAAACCTGCAGCCTCTTAGTGATATGGAAAATGACTGCTTCAGTAATATGGCAGAAACATTAGAGGGGCAATACACTATGCCTTTTTGACAATACATGACTAGCATCGCTTTGCCAAATTGTATACACAAAATAAAGCAACAGTTCTGAACTCGCAACTCAATTAAGATAGCATAAGAAATTATTCAGGGAGTGTAATGGGAGTTTCAGGCATCATATTTTACTTTAGTAACCCTGATTACCAACACTTTTGTATGCTTAAGATATTGCTAGCTTATAATTTGGGAGTAGTATTGAATTGACTAAAAAGAAAAAAATATTGAAATATTGTCCTGCTTATAGAATCCCAATATGACATGATGTACTGTTGTCACCCCTGCAACAATATATGTGTCATATTGTCATTTTTTTTTTGCAAATACACAAACCTAGTACCATTTATTGACTAACTGAGTTCATAGCTTACTTACTTACTCAAATGGTAAAGGTGCGCAAAAGTAAAAAAAAAAAGACCTTGTGCTAAGATGTTTTGAAACAACAGAAAATGCATTTTTCATCCATAAGAGGTGACACAACTGAGTATGAATCAAAGAAACCTATAAGCCTTTAAAAATAGTACACAGAATTTGTGTATGTTAAAGGTCACTAAATTGAATGTGTTTCAGTTTTCATCTCTTCCTCTGTCTCAACCATCCTCCACTACCCGCTGTGGGATCAGGTCTTACTTCCCAAATGAAACCAGATCTCTACAATTCAATGTGCCCTCTAAAATCTCAAAGAGGATTGGTTGATATAACTGTCCATCACCACTTCTCAGCTTCACAAATCCAACCCCTTCCTCTCCCTCGGGTACCAAGGAGAAACCAGACCCTTTCTCCTCCTGCCTCCCTTGTACATTTAGTTTAGGTGAACCACCCCTTTAGCATCAGTTATCAGCGGGTCACCACTGAAGGAAGACAAAACCCAGCACATACCTCAACTTCTGGGTGAAAATGGGAGCTCCAGAGGAGGAAGCGCCTCGTCCCCCGTCTGACATTACAGTATTCGGGGCCAACTGTACCCTTCATGGCCTCAGCCACATCTTTCTACCAGGTGGAGTGACTATTCGACGGCTGCTTTGGGCTGCCGCATTCAGCTCCTCGCTTTCCATTTTCCTCTACCAAGTGGCCGACCGTGTCATTGAATATTACCATTACCCTCATGTTACCATCCTAGATGAAATGGACAGTCCAGTCATGTACTTTCCTGCTATCACCCTCTGCAACTACAACAGTTTTCGAAAGTCACAAATACGCAGGAACGATATCTTCTGGATGGCTGGGCTCTTGGGTGTGGAACAAGGCGATTTTGATGATTACATGGCCGCTGTGGGTCAGCCGTCGGACAGCAGCAAGTTTTTCCCCAGCAAGACCTTCAATATGCTGGAGTTTGTGCAAAGGACTAGCCACAATATAGATGAAATGCTGCTGGACTGCAAATACAGAGGGAAGGATTGTGGTCCAGAAAACTTTACTACAGTAAGTATGGCCGCCTTAAGCTTGATCTCAGAAGGAAAAATGCAAAGTTACTTAATAATTACCATAAGTTTGTATAAGACAATCTAAAACATATATTAAATTGGAGTTGTAAGTATTCAACACAAGAAGCTTAAGAGCAAGATTAGAATGAAAACCTGTGGCAACAATATTTAAAGCTGTGAGCCATGTCAGAGTCATTGTGATGCTATGATTTACATTTTGTTCCTGAAGTATAAGGCAGATTATGATAATCCTCACCAGGAGACATTAGAACACATCAGATTTAACAGAGCACTTCATTTTTTAGCATGCTCATGATGACAAACACATGCATGTCAGTTATCATTCTTGAGTAACAGCCACTTTAATTCAAATAATGTTGTAATTTCTTTATTATTTTTTTTTGTAATTTTTGCATAATCCTCCTCTTTTTTAAAAAATAATATGGCATGTTTGTGGGAAGATTAAGTCGCTCCAGGGGGAACAAAAGGTACGAGGGTGTAAGACAGGAAACATTCTGAGTAATACTAGTACAAAAAATGATCTCATTTTGCAAGAGCAGGCACCAAAAGCAGAGGGAGATTTCTTGTTCTTTTATGTCATCCTAATGCAAATATTTTTCCTGGGTCCAATCCTTTATTTTGTGACAACTGCAAAAAACAATTTTCTTGAAAGAGGAATGAGAGTTAGTTCCTGAAAAGCGCCCTCAGAAAGATGTAACTACGGAGGTGCCATATGGTTCAACAAATCTCTGCTGACATCATGCATCATGCATTATGAAGCAAACATATGCTGTTTTCGAGACCAGCAGCTTTTTATACCTTATTGTTTTTCTTAGTAATTACAGCTCTAAAAAGATCATTTTCATATAAACAACTAGCATCATATTATTTCTTTTTTAAACTCAGAAACACATGATGTTGCCAAAACGGACAATGCCCTTTTACAATTCAACCAAAAGATTTTATTTTCCCAATTAAAGAGGCTTTCATGTCTGTGTAACCCAATTTTGTACCAATAAGATAAAATCATGTCAGCAGAATTTGAATGGAACACTAATTGTCCTGCAGCAGAGACAGGGAAAGGATTGTGTTTCGATGAAATGGGCCATTGATTTGAGTGATGAAAGCCCAGCACCAGGATGGGTTTGTCCTGCTGCACAGTTTCTTTGAAAACCAGCAGCAGTAAAAGCGAGGCACATGATTTATACTTATTACTTAGTGGTTCTGCAGCTGATATAGTATTGTTATTTTGTCTAAGAGACAATAGTGAATGGAACTTGAGGTTTAGCTTTTTCATCCAGCACAAATTGGACACATCTGATAAGAAGAACTTCTAACTAAAATGGAAGGATGCGTCTTCAGATTTGAGATGTGTCCCGAAAACAAAACAGATGATGTGAGCTTATAAAGGCAGATTTTGATATCTCTGTGGTCAGTCAGGTGACCTTGGCTCTTGCTCATCCACAGTCACAAAGGGCAAATTTCAGCTAAATGTCAGAAACTGGAGACGCTCTGAGGGCCTAAGTATAGAGGGGACTAATTAAAGATTCATGGCGCAGCCTGAATCCCCTCTCCTCGGCCTGGTGATCTTACCGTGGGAGGCTCACAGGCAGGTCCTCTCACAGAAGATGAGAAACAATGGGATTAGGCACAGCTATTATATACTCCAGCAACATCACTGCCAGATGACTCACTCAGGGTCTAGACAACATCTGACAATTAGCTTTCTGCATGTGGAAATGTTGGAGGGAATATGTGTATGTGCCTCTGCCTATATTTGACCTTTCAGAGTTGTGCATTTCAATATGACATTAGAATAAACAGGCTATCTTTTTTCAGTTGCAACAGCTCCCGCAGAGTAGGGATGTCATCATACCAGATTTTTAAAGTTTGATAAGATTCTTGTAAAACATAAACTATACCAGAGACAGCTTTGATATTGTTAAAACCAAAATAAGTCTGAGATGCTGTTTTACAGCTCCCGTCACTTTAAGTCCCTTTTCCCATGGAGGCCCAGTCTGTTTTCAGGGCTGAACTGACCAGTGTGCCTGTGGTAATTTGTCAGTTCATCCCTGATCAACACGGTGTATTCAATAGCTCTGCATGTTTTTCAACAGTCTGTGTTCTGTACTGGGCTTGATCCTGCAAGTGAGTAGGCTTAATCTGCCGACAAAACAAACACACACTTGTCGGTCCACTGTTTCAGGCAGCTACTGGAGCTGGTCACAGAGGGAGAGGGAGAAGTCCCTATATCACGGCCTTTGTTGTCTTGTGCACAGAGGTACACTGTCATGCTGAGGAGATATGTAAAAAATGTTAAAGGGCAAATAAAACTCAAAAATGCATAGTATGTCCTCTTAAAAGCTTTTTCAATAGAATTGTGTGTGAGCATTTGAGTACCAGTTGTTGACCTTATTACTCAGGTAAAGTGTCACTAGCTGTGCACATATTGTTCTAGACTACAGTAATTGAACTCATCTGTGTCACATGTGCTGTGCTAAAAAAAAATGGTGTTTGCAAGTACTTCAACAGAACAGACAATCATAAAATGCACTGCAAGATGTACAATATTTAATCTCTACACAGTTGAAATACTACTCTACTGCAGAGACCCCAGTGAAACAGTTGTTTTGTTTTTTCCAGAACATGATTAGGGAAAATGTTTGTTTATTAAAATATATAAATGTAAAACACTACAGTTAGCTCCAGAGTCATTTTTGCACTTTTGTTTTTACTTCTGCTTTAAAATGGCTAACTAGCTATGACATAACAAAAGGAGCATTGCTAAGTTTTCCTGTAGTCTACATAAATAAATATGGATCATCAAAACAGGTTTATTAACGAAATGGAAGCAATCATTTATTCATACATATACAGTTGTCACCAGAATTTTAATTATGAATTCAAAGAGTGCTGAAAAAGGTCAGGATGAGGAGATATACAGACCATAAAGGAGAAATGAAGTTTAAGTGTGATGTGAACCAGCAGAGAACAGAGCAGGTGTTGAGGTGAGTGAGCAGTGTAAGCTAGTGATATCTGACACTGTGTTCAGGCTTAAGACGACCGTGTTTTCAACTACTTGGAAATCATTTAAAACATTTTGCAGAGTCATCAAGGACAGACAGGATGCTGCTGAAGTGCAAGTTTTTTATGCACTATTTTCCAATCTTAACTAATATGATGAATTTTCTCCCCTTGATCTTCTACGGCTGTGAATGTCCCTGTATCCTCTTAGGCTTTTTCATCCCAAGAGCCTTCTGACAACTTAAGACCTGACAGCTTTTATCGTGATGAATTTATAGAAAAATTAATGTGTTTGTCATCTAATTTGACTTTGCTTCAGCATAGACACAACTGGCATTCAATAACACGATGAGACGATACAATAGATAGACAAACCAGCACGTTTTCTTTTAATGTCGGGGACTATGGACTAAATATCCTTTTTGAACTGGAATTTAAGAAACAGACATTAACAGAATAATGACCCATCTCAACAACAAATGAATTTAACAAGAGTTTTAAAATGTTATATGGTATAACATTAATGAGCACTCAGACTCTGAAAAGCCTTTTGCTCTACATGATTATAATAACAGTTAGAGAACATAATCCCCTTTGGTGAAGTAATATCATGCAATAATAAAAAGAAGAATTTTTTAGCAGCTTCACTGACAGTCGGCACTCCATCCAAATTTGAGCCTTTGTCCTATGATTTATATACATATTTTAGCAAATTTAGGGCTGTTTTGAAATGTGTTGACTTGTGGTGCTTTTACATAAATGGTACCAGCTCAACTGTAATAGTAGACTCTACTTCACTCTTGGTTTTTCAACAATGTATTTTGCTTTCTGTTGTAGTAAACAGTTTTGTAGTCTCTCCTTGACGTAGACTGGGTTGTCATAGCAAGGCTGTGGAACATCATTGGGGTGTTGGTGGCTCCATCCAGAGAGTCGCTCTTCCATTGATTGAAATGTTATTAGTTTGAGCGCAGCTCCTGTTCTCACATGTCATGAAGTCATTGGGCAAGGCACTTAACCCCAAATTGCTTTCACCACTGATTCAGTGGTGTGTAAATGTGTATAAAAGTGCTTTAATATCACTGGTAGCTGTGAATCATACTTACATATCTGTCACTGCAAAAAAAAAAAAACATGCATTGGTCTTTTCAATGCTATCATCGGTTACAGTTCTCAGCTAGAAAGATAATGCAGACAAGGGGGGAAAAAGGAGTGCTTTAATATGAAACTATTAGCAAAATATTATTAACCTATCTGGTGTCCCTCTGATGACATACCAGGAGACAGAACTTTTTAACTATTGAGTGGGATGTGTCTTGGCTATACCGTGTAAAGAAAATGCACCATCAGTGCACCATTAGTGCCCAATAGTACACTGATGCATCTTTCAAAAGCTTTTTCACTATCACCTCTTTATCTTTATCAGGGCTAGGATTCATTTTTCACTACAAATACACAACAGTAATTAAAAGCATTCAGCAGAAAACACATCAGAGCATGTTGAAGCAGCTGCTAAACAGATGGGTCCCAGAGGTCTGTGTTCAGTAAGTTTTTATTCACTGAACAAAGAATAACTAAAGTGTAATTAAATACTTGTTAATAAGGTAATGAGAATGCTCAAATTTTGGAATTACAGACCATTTTAATCCCTCCTTCCAAAAAAGCATGGATTGTTTATCAAAGCAAAGACTGAATCATGTTCACATTATAAAAAAATGTTTAATACATAGCCATAAAGTACTGCTTTTTAAGGAAATTCCTACATTTGAATCTTGGAGCATCTTTAGCACCCCCCTGTACTTCTAAGGATGCGTTTGAGTAATTGTGTGTGTATGCTATTTCCAAATTTGTGTTTTTGTGTCAAACAATCAGTGGCTACAGAAACTCAGCATGCCAAGAGTGACAGGAAAGACCAGATGTTCCATCTAATGAGATGAATATGGATGTTGAAGTATTGAGAAATCTTTCAGAGGAAGTATCAGAGCCCCAAAGTGCAATTATTCCCTCTGCATAAAGTAATGAAATATTTTTGGGGGGGGTTGGATGATGCTGTAATTCACTGGAGGAGAACGAGTCTCTGATATTAAAAAGGCTGGCAGATGGTAGATGCCCAAAATTTCCTACCCAGGGCTATAAATACGTACAGGAGCGTAGCCTTGAATGTCCCTGTGTCAATGTGGAAGTGAACTGAGGTGATAAGCTTTCTTCAGATCACACTGAAGGATTTCTCACACAGTTTCTGACTTTGCATGACTGAGACATACATTTTATGAATTCAACATTGAGTATCTTCCTCTGTGTGTATTAAAACAATATTTTAGGCCTCAGCAAAACTGATTGGCTGAACAACTCTCTTAGCAAAGGCTTGATTTAATTATCAAAATTAATCTCTAGGCTCCATCTTGTTGCCTCACACTGTCTCTGCACCAGCATGTGATTGATTACCTCATTAATACTCAAAAGCGTAAGCAACCCAACACAGCCCAGCTCCCCGCTCTGGATTAAACCTGCAAGATTGGCGCGGACCAAATAAATCATCTGTCAGTGTGTATATGCAGGATGCATGCTGAAGTTGACGTAATACCATTTCCATCGATCCGTGGCTCAGCATTTTAGCTGACTTACATCAATATGGAGGCTTGATTTTAACACATTTATCCTTTCACTGTTGATCTCATGTGTGTTGTAATTGAACTTCCCGTTAAGGAATCGTCTTGTCTTGAAACCAAAGCCGGAACCTTTTAAATATTGCATTATGATCTGTCTGCAGTGTTCAGGGATTTATTTAAGGGTCTGCCAATCCAGGACCAGGATACAGTGTTTCGACTTTATCCACTGCATCCAACTTTAGAGGTCAGAGAAAATAGAGAGGTGTTTAAAGGAAGTAGATGTCAAGATTGAGTGTTAGACCTGCTTTGAAACAATGACTCCAGCTGAAGACAGAGGCAGAAAATAGGTAGTGTCAAGAGAAAGGAACAACAGACAGAAGAGTAGTGTCTTATAGGGGAGAGATGGAGGGAAGCATGAGACAGAGCTGAAGGGCAGAGCCTCGACAAAGTAAAAACAAAAGAGAGAGAGAGAGAGGAGGAGGCTGTGCTCAGATTGAGGTGGGACTGGGACTTAGCTCAGGACTGACACCATCATTGTGATTCAGCCTGCCTTTGGAGCCGAGCCAGCGCCATTGAGCACAACTGGAGGCATTAGGAGAGATGAAGGGAAGAGGTGTGTGAAGGAGCACAAAATTACAATGCTGCCTAGAGCATGAAAAGGGGAGGAGGGAGAGAGAGAGATGAAATAAAGCTCCATGGTTCAAACAATGAAATAAACAAATCTGAGGCAGTGAGCGTGGATGACAGGCCAAATAGCAAATACGTAATGTGTTTGTTCCATTACTCAGTGTCAGAGCAGGCCAGTGTGAGAGCCACTGTTACTGTAAGTGCAGTATTGGCACTTCGATCAATGGCACTGAAGAGGAATAGTGAAGGAATTCATGGCCGGGGATGCTGCACGGGATGCTTTCTGCTGACTTGCACATTGGGGAGCAGATACCACCAGAGGCAGACATAAGAGGTGCCAGTTGACAGAACCTCTTAAGTTAATTAGCTTGTTAGGTGGAGACACCCAACACAAGTGTGGCTCTTTCCAAAACCAATAGTGCTATTATGCTGTGTTATGTTATGGATTACAAGCCTTCTGGCATTGGATGTTATCAATTTAAAGCATGTGCTACCCAGATTTCCATATTTTAAATGATAAAAAGACAGCAAATACATGACTCAAGGTTTCATAGCTCATGTCTGTTTGGTCTTAAATAACACTAAAGTGCTGTATTTAGCTTTCCTTTTTTCTAATGGCTCATGGGATCTATATCCTGCTCTCTGAGGCTATGCTGTGTGGGGGCTCAAGTATTGTATCACGCTGTCTCACTATAGTAAAATGAGATTCTCCACAGCCCACGTCATCTTAAAAACATAGTAGGGCTGCTCAATTAGATAAAAATAGTTAATCACTATTATTCTAATTAATAAACTGAATTGCAATTACGTGGTTTACCAATGTCTAAATCAAACATAAACACTCATAAAACATGCAGAAGATTAAATATCATATAATTATTTTGTGATTTATTTATATATGTGTGTGTGTGTGTGTGTGTGTGAAGATAATTATTAGTACAGATAAATTTAGTATAGTGTTGTGGAAATGGTATTATTTTGTTCCTAAAAAACAATAAGTAAATATTTAAACACATAAAAAAGTTATGAAAATAATGACTGCAGCACAGTATGCAGCAAAGAAATCACTGACTCAAGTTATATTGTCTTCATGATTATGGGCCAAAATTGTTAGAGATGTTAATCTTTCCCTATCTCATGATTAGATGCCATTCTGAACAGTGAGGATTCACTTCAGGATAAATTTTCAAATAAGAATGATTCAGGATTCTCAGCCTTTGCAGACAAACAGTCTAAGCAGTGTGTTGGTGAACACTTAAAATAGGAGGGCTGTCGGAGGTCTCTTTAGATATCATTTTTTTCTTTTTAGATCTATTCAGAATCTTAAAGAGTAAGAATTGCAACACTGACATGAATCGTTCTTTTTCAAAGCCTCTAAAAGTTATTACTGAAGTTGAAAATTGTTTAATTCCCAAGTGCTAAAGCACAGTTTGAAAATTCCTCCACCACAGGGCTCTCTATTAAAACAATCACCAAAGATGAGTACTGCCTTGCTTTCGAAGTTAAGACTGTTCAACTAAAACTGCGCTCTACAAGGAGAAGTTTTACATTTTATAACAACAATTCATTTCTGGACTCGTTTTAAGTTAGAAAAGCTTTCAGAAGTGGACCTAGTAGAGCTGTGAGGGAATGCTTTTCATGACTTCAGAGGTGGTCTAGTGTTTGGAAAAAATCATCTCGTGGAATTAACCTTTGTTTGACAAAATCTTCTCAGTTCAAGAGTCCTCTTTACAGTGAATTAAAAGCAAAAGAAGTGCTGTTACAAAGCTGTGCCATCATTACACCTCAGAGCATTCACATTGATTCCACAAGGATGTGATATTGGGGCTTTTTCATTGTACGATATGGTTTTGGAGGAGCGCAATAGATCACAGCACAATGCAAGCTTCACATACACAGTCAAGCAGACATACACACACAGCACTGGGTTCAGCCTCCACCTCTGGAGACGGAACAGGTTGGCGGTCAAGTTGTCCTGACAATGAGCCCCCGGGACATTTAGTGCGAAAACTCACAAGTCCCATCATCCAGCCTGAAACAGCACTTTAAACAAGGCTAAGGTGGAACCTTCTTTTTCCCTCTAAACACAGCTGCCTGTGGTCTGAAGGAAAAGTCTACTCTGTGCTTGGTTAAAACATTATTAGACCAATCACCCGAGGGAGTTTGGGCCCTTCATAAACCAGCTCTAAACAGTCCTTTACTGAAAGTTCTCTTTAATAGCAAATGAGATCCTCCTTACCTCTTACAGATTTCAGTATGATGACTTATTCTGATATCACAAGGAGAGTAGACGCCCAACAGAGCATTTTATTTCATGTTTTCAGATAGAGATGGACCATGAGCAAAGGAGTTGGTTGTTTTAATGAATCTTCTGTGAGATGACATTTTCAAGATACCTTCATATATGTGTAAATAAACTAGTGAAGGGGTTTTTAATTATGTGTACCCTATGTAATGATATGTAACCACCTCTGTAGGCAGCAGAGGTGGTGTCCCTCATTTACTTTGAATGAGTAGTTGGGCCACACTGTTGCTCGGGGCTAAAAGGGTAAGTGCTGGATTGACATTCTGCAGGAGGAGCTTGGACAATTAAATGCTCAGCCAATGTCAGATACATTTCAAGCAGCACAGGACATGAATGAGGCACAGACAGAATGGCAGCGTATTTGAGCATTTCCTGCGGGCTTTTGTAGCAGTCTCTGATTTACATCCTTGCAACAATATATGTCATGACCATTACAACTATACTAAGAAAGGATTTCCCTAGCTTTTAAAACGGTTGTTAGTTTTTAAGATAATGGGATTTGTAACATAGTATTAGTCTTTAATTGATTCCGACAGTTTAATAAGAAAATTCCACAGACTGCACCTTTAAAGGGGAATCCAGGTAGGACAGATTGCTGGAACTGGCAAATAAGATTTCAGGAAGTTTGGGTGATGATGTAATCCACTTTCAGGCATTTAAAACTCTGTTATTTATTCTGCAGGGACATCAATTTGAATGTAGAAAAAAGGAGATAATCCGTGTAGCCTTGCAGGTGTTTAGGGCTGTGATTTGAATTCCATCCACCTTACACGGGAGAAACTCTTGACGGAATGCGGTTACTCGATGGCACTTTCGGGCCGCTGGCAAGTGCTTAGTTTGCTTAATTTCTGGGCGAGATGGCAAAATGGATTCAGGAATGGATACCAAAAGCCTCCAGCTGAGCAAACAAGATGAGAACATGCTAAAAAAACACGAGATTATCCTTGCAAATGAAAGTAGCAGTGAGGAAATTTGAGGAGGGAGTTTATCAAAGTGTGACTGCGGGCAGCCAACTGAAAGCTTGAGTGGCAGCGCTCTAACTTTTTTTTTTTTTTAACAGTTTTATTTGGGTTGATTCTGCCTGGAATTTAACAAGGGAGAAAAGTGACAGGTGCAGACGGCAGCATCTGTTCCTTCTAGATAAAGGCTGCATCTGGGCTCCACCTGGTTTGCCTGAGTGGGATATACCTGCTGTACCTGTGCTGCGTCAGAGATGTTAAAATCACTGTAGATTTCAAAGCAAACACTATCTTTTATAAACCTGTAAAAATGAAACAGCAATGCAGGGCCTTGAATTATTAGAAAACATAACAAAGGAGCATTTTTGATTGGTACAAGGAACATCAATATACTCTCCTCAAAACTGGCTTTGGGGTTGATTTATTTAATTCTGCATAGAAAACCTGTCAGTTCATCTCTCTTTTGATTAACATTAAACAAGGTATTTTAAAGTATGAGTTTGCCTTTGCAACAAATCCATTCTTGCCTCCCTTGCATTACACGCACAGCATACAAAGAGGCTGTTTTTCTTTTTATAGCAGTGAGAGGTTAGTTTCATTTAGAGGCAGGCCACAAGATGTCTCCCTCTGCTAAAGAAGCTGCCCATCCACCAGAGTGACATCCCCATTTGAAAATGGTGCATCTCTCTTACCGCCTGTCTGCTCCACATTCACATGTATTTGGTCAATTTAAAAACCTCCAAAAACACACAGAGTCTCTGTTTTCCTCTCACACTGATTTCAGACCAGGGAGTAAAATATAGAAGAGTAAAACATTAATGTTCATTGGACTATAGATCATTTTAATGTTGATTAAATAATAGAAATAAGTATGAGTTTAGTCATTACTTCATTATTTCTATTTTTTTGTTATTTTTGGGGGGTTTTTTTCATTCTGTTTATTAATTTGTCTTGATAATAATTGACATATAAATTTAAATTAATAGATACATGCATATTTATTCTTAGTTTTAGTTTTTTTTGTAGAATTACAAAGGTGATATACAACACCAAGCCCAATGCTAAAGTAGGTGTAATTTTTATATGCACTGTCTCGTTTTTGTGCCACTTCCACACTAGGGATACACCATATTATCGCAACAGTACCAGTATCAGCAGATAATTGCCTAAAATGTTAATTATTGGTATTGACAGATATGAAAAGTTTTGCTGATATTTTGGACTGTCCAAATATGCCATATTTTAGTTAGAATATTGGAAGAATGAACAAATGTACCAGAATGATTTATGTCATCACTGTATATGCATTTTTATAAATCAAAAATATTATTAAATAATAAAATGTTGTTTTCTTGTGTCAAATCTGTTTCTAACACAACTGGACTCTAACCCTGAAATAAACAGGTCAGTGTAAGTTAAGTGGAGGGTTCGTACTCTTGAAGAAAAATATCAGTATTGGTGATACCGAGACCGATGGAAATATTGACATATGCTGACATACCCGACGAACCTCAGCGTTGCCCAATTGAAGTTAGTTCTGCTCGGCTGAATCAGCGTGACGTGGCTTGTTGTGTCCCTATATGTAGGCAAAAGTTGGCCAAAACATCAGTGTGTGAATGTAGCTTTGAAGATAACATCTGCAATTCAAGTTTTAACAAATTGATTAAATGCATTTGTATTACGGTTTCATTTTATTTGTAAATATTTATTTTATATTTAGGATCATTTTTTATTATTATCATTATTTTTATCTTTCATTTTCTATTCAAACATAACTGATAATTTTTTTATTATTATTACTGTTGTTATAATTATTACCATTATGTCATTGTCTGTATTTTTCATTTATTCATTAATTCATTAATTCATTTATTGTCTGTTTTATTTTACCGTTTTTATTTTAGTTTTTGTTGATTTTCTTTTAATAGAGAAAGAAATGTCTATCATGCCATAATACCAATTTGCTTGTAATTTATAAACTTTTCAAATAAGATAAATATTTAAAAAAAACGTTAGGTGTAATACTCAGCAAATGTTTGTTTACAGTAAGAAGCAACAATAGTTATATTTTTATCAACCACAGGATAATCTAATGAAATTGCTGAGTAGAGAGGGGTAATTATTATTATTTTTGTTATTCTTTGGAGCTGTTGAACTATTAGTAACTATTTGAAATATCACCATCAAACAATATTGAAACTTGTTTGGTTGGTCCAAAAATATTGACTGAATATCAGAAATGTCAACACCAATAATCATCAATAATTGTGACTTCATCATTAAAAAACATAGTGTGTTAGAGTAAAGAAATTGATTTGTGAAAACGTACATTAGCCTGAGATTATAAAGCACTTTTGTAGTCCCCTGACTACTCAAAGCAATTAATTCTGACATCCTGATTAAAAAGAAATGTTGACGTTTTGTTTTATTTAGATTGTGTGTGGGAGTTGTTACTAATATTACTAATACTAAAACAAGTATTAACCCAATATTTGGTGTCTAATACCTCTTTTTTTGCAGTGGAAACCAACTAGGAACATTGTGTCACCTTGTTTTATTAGCAAACAAGCTTTTATCCTGTCAGTTTTAATAAAGATTTTGACTTGAATTTTTAAAATTGGTTAACATCATTTAAGTATGAAGTCTAAAACCTACATTTGGACAGTTGTTGTGCTGCTGTCTCATGTGAATGACCGAGCCTCAGAAGCAGTGGAATATAGTTGACTGAGCTGTTGTCAAGCTGTGAGTTGAGGAGGCAATATTTCATTTAAAAGGCTGCAGAAAACAGAGTATCAACTTAAAGTGATAGGATTATTGACTTCAGGCATTAAATTTCTTTCAACCAATCAGTTTTTTTTTTTTAAAATTGGACATGGGCATAATAAACCAAATGGATAAATAATCATCTCCCAGTTGATTTGGTACCTGTAAATCAAACAGGTATTGAAATGGTTTGATTTATTCAAGAATAATATGATAGTTTATGATAGTGGTTGTTGTGATAACCATTTATTTTTACTTTTTTTACAACAGAAAAATATTATGAATCCAGACCTGCCTGTATTTAGGTCTGTTTATATAGTTAATCTATTGACACTTTTTTTGGGATAGGCTGAATCAAATGTATTGCAGTTGCAACACAGAAAGCTTTGTATGGTAAAGTAGTCATCAGTTTGTCTTAGTCATAAATAATATTAAATGAACTTCTTTGTTTCAGACTGAAAGATGAGTTTTAGTTGGATGAATTGTGATAACATTTTGTTCTTGTCTCTTGGTTTCAAAAAAGCAGCAATTGATCAGAAGAGAGAACAATTTCCAGATCCTTCCATTTTCATTTTGCAGTCAATAACAGCTTCAATTAAAGATAATTGTTCCATTATTGATTAATTATCTCTTCATTATAGCACTAACTCAGGTTGCTAAATTAAACTGTCTGGATGAACAGTCTGGATTTCTGG
Organism: Cetoscarus ocellatus; assembly: GCA_037902135.1. NCBI lineage: Eukaryota > Metazoa > Chordata > Actinopteri > Labriformes > Labridae > Cetoscarus > Cetoscarus ocellatus. Next base: position 876,044 of record JBAMNC010000322.1, on the reverse strand, counting down.
AAAAAAAACAATATTAATGAATGAACCTCTTCATTTCTTTTGGACAACTGCCAACTACCACACACCAGCAGTGACATCAACATTATGTACTCTTCATCAATCTCAGAGGCATGCATGTGTAGACAAAAATGACTGAACAATTTATAGACACATTTATTCTGCAAAATAAGGAACTGATCAAAACTGAAATTACATGCAAATTATGTCTTTCTATTCAAATATCACGTATTACATTGTAGATTATACGTCCCGTGGTATCAGAGGTTTGACTGCATTTGATTACCTGAATATTCAGTGAGTTGTGACTGGGAGTAAAACTTAAATGTCATCTTATCTCGCTGGCATGTTATCACAAATAAGCATTATTCTTTAAATATATCAGATGCTTAAACATAAAAGGGAATATCTTACTTCACAGAGATTTGGCTTACACATTGAAATTCATACAGAGAAGAAGCTCAGCTTGGTTTACTTGGAAAAATATGCTGTATATCTTAAAAAGATCATATCATGCTTGATTCAGTTTTATATGCTCTTCAACATCTCTAATATGTCTTCTCTGCATAACAGAGCACCTCGAGAAACAAAACAAAAAGTCTATGCAGCGTGCAGGAGCCACAGAAAATATCTTGTTTCCCTTGTGTTTTCCTCTTATCTGTCAAGTGGAAAAGAGAGCCATTTAAGTTTACTGATAGAAACTGAAAAGATTTTGTTGATAACAATGGCGTTTTTTATTCTGCTTACTGACAGTTCTTGCTCAGTTCCCTTCTTGTGGATTGTCTGTGTTGAAAAAAGTGGGCCCCACAGAGGTTTTGGGGTCAACAGTTTCAAACACATGGCAGTTCTGATATGTGATGCTGTGCTGCATAGGCAAAGATTCTCTGTGTTACTGCTCTTTACACAGAAGATATAAAGGGCCTTCTGGGGTGCCGGTACCCTCGTGGTTATGTCCGCATGACCCATGTACAGAGACTGATGTCCTCATTGAGAGTGGGTGGGGTTCCACTTTTACACAAAACTTGTTTCCGTTTTGTCCATCCCCCATTCTCCTTCCCTACTACTCAAAGTCTGTCCACTGTCCTGTCCTCTAATAAAGGTATGACAGTGACCTAGGGGTTAGTGGTTAGTGGTCTTGGCTGTAGCCTTTTTGTGAGTCTTACAGTGTTTTCAAAGATGGCTAATGATGTGTAATGTCCTCGACGTAGTTTGTTGAGCTCAGCCATTAATTCTAGTAAATCTACTTAGTGTAAAACCCAAGACTACCTAAATGTCCCATATACAGCCTTTATTCTTTCATTCCATCTCTGCCCCCTTCTGTGAATCTCAAGTGTCTGATGTGCATCTAATTGCCTCCAGTATTTCATTTGGTGTTGAACATTTTCACTGGCCCTTGAAGGAGCTCTTCTTCTTTACCCAGTCAAAATACTTCTCCTCCTCTAATGAGACCGCAGGGGTTCAACTTGGCTTTGACATAAAAAGAGAGGATGGTTAGTGTCGCTCTTGACAGGCTCAGGGATCACTCAGCTCACACTTAAAGCTGGCCAATAAATGTGCAAATCATAAAAACACGTCCTTCAAACTCCAGTTTTTCTTCCCTATCAAACAGCAATCAGCCGACTGCTCTTTCAATTTGGCAAATTTTATTACACCATGATCCTCTAATTACATGCTTGAATACTGAGACAAAGATGAAATGTGTTTGCATCCCCCACAAGATAACAATAGAACTGTCTGAGCAGCAGAAATCTGTTTTCAGTGAGAAGGATGGCAACACTGCAGAGAAGAAAAATCATTAACTGTAGCCTGGAGCGCTTCATAGTCTGATTACAGCCTGGACTTGGGAGGGTTGTATTAATTAAATTAATGATTTTCTGATATAACTACAGAAAATACACAATTTTAAGAAGAACTGGAATTAAATGTACGTGAATTTGAAAAATTGATCGAAAGCAGAGCATGGCGAGTCATTTTCACGGAGCACCATTCTTTGCGATTCAAAGTGCTTTACAGCTAAAAGCGGACACTTATAACAATGCAAACATTAGCAGACAGAGAGAAGACATTAAAAGAAATACAAGTTTGAAAATAAAAACACTGATGAGGAGAAAAATTGACACAGATAAATTTAATGGGCTTTATGTGTCATAATGATTATTATAAATATATAGGTGTCCTCATACAGAGGGTTGGGCTGGGCAACATATTAAAATAGGGCCACATAAAGAGACAGACATTCACATGTTCAACCACAGCTAAGGGCAATTTAGTGTCACTAATTAACCTAACAAGCATGCAATTTGGGTCTGTGGGAGGAAATTGGAGTGCATGGAGAGAACCCACGTATGCATGAGGAGAACATGCAAAACTCTACACACAAAGACCCTGACTGACCCTAACCTTCTTTCTGTGAGGCACGTGCACCACCATGCTTCCCCTCATATCAATATAGTTTATTTGAATGTATTGAAATTAATAATAGAAATCCCACATACAGTAATTCATTGTTTTGACTAGCAAAAACTGGAGGCCTACTCTGACACCCTATCTAAAAGCATAGCATGTTTTACTTACTTGCTCCAACGGCTTTTTTCAAATTTTGTCAGTGTAAGTGGGAAAATAAGACACTGTGGGCCTGATCTACTAAGAGCCAAAATAAAGAGCGCTAAATTGCATGTGCAAACTAAAAAAATTGCACTTGGGTGTGTTGCGGGTGATCTACTATGACTGCGTGTGCAATTGATAACAGGCGCAAAAGTGGTGTGGACCGCCCTCTTTAAATGGGGATTTTGCATGAGTTACCAGCTGTCACCAAGGAGAGTTTGGGAGGGCAGAGGGGCCGTAAATGAAAAATTATGTTTGAAGCCGTGGAGTTTGAGGCAAGTAAACACACCATCAGTAGCCTTTTTTTGCTGTCTGTCATTTTGACGGACAAGGTCGTCACTTTTCCCTCATTCCATATCTTTATCCGTCATTTTTAATTTCCGTTTTCTGATTCCAGTTAAACATAAACTTAATGACAGCATTCACATAGTTACACAGCTTCATCATCAGTAACCTTTCATGTGAAGAGCAGTCTTACAGTTACGCAGTCACAGACCGCGCAGGTACTCTTGCCTTTTTACACACTGACAACGTCACACTCTCCATGCATTGACCTCTCCTAAAAACGCTGTAAGTGCGTGGAGAGTGGGATGCAGTCAGCTCTGAGTGACAGAGTGATTCTCCTTCATAGCCAGCTATGGAGATCTTTTTTACATAGGTTAAATGACCTCCTCCGTGATGTACAGTGCAAAACAAAGAGGCTTTACTTTACGCATTTGTCTGCATGAGTATGATGGCAAACTGGATCGTCCCTCTTTTTCCAATCCATCATAATGACAGACAGCCTCCAAATCTTTCCATCATTCATCAAAAAAACAGTCAATAACGGAAAATATTTGGCTAATGTGACCCCTGTTTCTAGCCACAATGACCGCAGCCCTCTGTAACGCTCTGCCTGTTTTGCACCTACCTTTCAAATGTGCTAAATTTAGATGCAACAACACCATGCGCAATCATTCGTGGGTTTGATAAATCACATTGTGGGTGCTAAATGATTACATTTGCATCTCCTCCTCCCAGTCTGATAATCTGCATATTCATGAAGACAAACACGCTAAATGGATTGCACGTGCTATTTTGATCATTTGATAGATGCAATCCTCAGTGCACCCGGTTAGTAGATCAGCTTTACACGCACTATTAAGTTTGCATATGTTTTTATACACGCAAACCTGTAGTATATCAGGCCCTTTGTCTTTTAATTGAAAATGTAACTAAAGTTTGTAAAAGCACTGATGTGATAAACAGGGAGAATATAAACACACATTAGGTACACCAACTTAACTGCTTGTTAATGCAAACAGCTAATCAGCCAATCACATGGCAGCAGCTTAATGCATTTAAGCATGTAGACATTGAAAAGACAACTTGCTGAAAAATCAAATTGAGAATGAAATTGGAGAGGAAAGGTGAATGAAGTGACTTCTAAGGTGATATGGTTGTTGGTGCCAGATGGCCTGATCTGAGCATTTCAGAAAATGCCGATTTTCACTCACAGCGGAGAATGAGAATTGGTAAGATTTTATTGATACCATTGCCATTATTGATTCTGCTTATCAATCCAATTTTTCAATGTTTCTCTTATCGATTCCTGTGGATTTTCTGTGTAGGCAATATTAGCACACAAAGTCTTCAGTTGTCAAACATGTCGCTCTTGATATTTAATACCATATATGAATGCCTCTGCAAGTTGCTGGTGTTTCCACCCACTAAATGTTATAAAGTCAGATTAATTTAGTCAAAAATGTAGCCACAGTTTTGACCACTTCTACCATATGTATGCCATTATTTCAATTTTGGCTTCTTTGCTTTAGATTCTGCGGGCTGCCTGTAATGAGAGTGTGATGTCTTTGATTTCCAAGAACAAATTGGAAGGAACTGATAAGGGCATTATTAAGCAAGAAGACTAATCATGTCAATTCCTTGAGGGAGTTGTTAACAATGCTCAACTGGAAATGGTTTTTGATGCCCATCCCTAAACACAACCATCTCTAGGGTTTACAGAGAATTGCCCAAAAGAGATGATTTCATCTAGCGAGCCACAGTAGGGCTGAGTCATATGAACCAAAAGTATCCTCAGTAATTTTTAGCTGAATGGAAATTTTTGATATATATATTGATCATTTTCCAGATGAATAATTAAAACGAAAAAACGCAGGATAATTAAGCTTAAATTAGGGGTTGTTTTGATGCAGAGAGATACATAAGCTTGAGGTTTGGGGCTACAGCTCACCATTTTACATGAACATATTGCACTTTATAGTACCAATGTGAATCTAGAAATGATGATCCATTATGCTCAAGCTTTTTTTTTACCTGTTTTGGCATTCTCAGCAAAAAATGTAACTGTTGTTAATCTGAGATCTTGAACACTAATCACTGAGCCACTGTTTTTCATTTCGCCATCCAGCCTCCTCTTCATTAGCTTTTGTCACATCTTTCTGTCCCTCCATGTAGGTGCTGCTGACGGGACTATTGTTTCTTATGAGCAAGGGATAGGGTGGGCTGTTGTGTTTTTTGTTTGTTAAAGTTCGCTTTTGTTGTGAGGAAGAAAAGGCTTCAGAGGACCAAACACACAGTCAAGATAACTACCCAAAATGGGGGCTCCCTTAATCCTTCCTCAGTGCATCAACAACTAAATCAATATAAAAAACACTGTGTAAACTTTTATCTTGTTTGAAAATATATCATTATCTAATAAATTCAGCCCTAAACCACAGTTCTCTGAGCAAAAGTTTTGTACGTCAGAGCCATATTCATAGCCAACATTTCAGGAATTTCATAATGTAAAACGTGCATGTCCTGAAGGTGAGAGTTGTACAACATGTACTATAATCTGAATGACCACAGGCAAACTTTTTACATCTGAACATTTGACTGTAATTAAACATTTAAACTCACACTTAGGCGTTATAAAGGATAATTCAAGAAATTATGCTGTTCTGAATGCTTTAGCTGCTGTACCTCTGGGGGCCTTCCTTTAGAAACACCAATTTAGCCAAGTATTTACACTAAAAACAGCTTTCATCCAGGTGTTTTATTTGAAAGTGGAGAAAGAATTGGTGAAAGGGTTACCATTGGAGACCATCACACAGAGGTTATTATGCACTTCCTTTTCTCAGTAAATGAATGATTTAGCATGTATCAGCCAACTGTCTTGATTATAATGCCTGCTGTGTCATATTTCTTCTCTCTTTTTGCCATCATCAGCATTGTCTATGGGAGCAGAGTCCAAAAATTGTGTAAATATAAATGTAACTCAGTGTCTGCAGGCATAATAGAGCTTTTGGCACTGCCCCAAAAGCCCCCCAAATTGAAAGATAGCAGAATTTAGTGTGACAAACCAGTTTAACTCAGAGTTGTGCCCTCACCAGCTCTTTCTGATGGTACCTTGAAAGACATCTCTGCAGCCATGGATGGTCAAACTGTGGATGTTTTTACTATAATGAAGAGAAGATCAATAATCCACTGCCATCACCTTTTAGATGAGCCACTTCATTAAGTCTTTTGTGTTCTCTATATTTAGCTTAGCAAATAAGTTCTTTGCCTCTGCTGGATGTGTGATTAAACAACTACTAAAACTATCAATATCAACCTTAAGAGTGTCAAAAAGTCGATGTTGAGTTTTGCAGCTTGAAATGCTGCCCCCAAAAGGGGCTCAAAATCAATCCAGGCCGGCTTTCAACAAAATCCTTTGTTGTGGCTGCTTTATTCCTTATGCACTTATTTACTGAACATTTCAAGTCAGAGCAGAAGACTTATCTCTGTTCGATGAGCTCAAAGCAACTAAATGAAACATCCACATCTTGACTTAGTTGTTTCAAAGTTGATCTGACAGTACACTGCCTGTCAGCAAGGGCTGTGTTATCTATCACATTGCCACAAAGCAGACCAAAGCCTTTGTTCAAGAAACTTGTTTGGCTTTGTGGTAGTTCACACACCAGCCTTCAGCTAAAGACAAGCCAGGGGTCATGACTTGATTTCAGGCAGTTTATCCAAATGATGCTTAATGGTATGCTTAATTATATGGTATCAGTATGACCATTTAACGCTCCTCAATCAGACCTGAGTTTTTCTGACCCGTGTGATTCCAGCTCAGCCTGCCCATCAGCAAAAGCCGAGTGAACAGACCATGAAGAATGGCCAAGCAGATGTTACTTACTATGACTACCAAACATGAAGCAAACATAAATTGAAGCCATATCTTGCTTAATTTTATTTTATTTTTTTCACAAGGACACTTAGCTAAGAATATTGATGGTTAAGGTGTTACATTATTATTATTATAATCTTCTGTTCAATCCCATTTAACAGAAGAAAAAAAAAGCTGGAATCAGATCATATTTTGGTGTAAAATAAAATGAAAATCCAGATGAACTAAATCCATCTATGCCTAACAGTATATAATGCTTTTAGACTCTGACTGATGATCTTCCTTCATAAGTTTCTGTTATATATTTTTTCAGGTTTGTGGTCTACCAATCTGTCCAAGTTTTTGATTGTGACGTCTACGTCTACGTTTTAAAACATGTTTAAGATCTAAAAATCCTATAGTGTGTTGCCAGCTTTAGTGAGGAAGGAAAATGAAGAGAAGAAAGTCATGCAATCCAGGTTATTTTTTGAGTTTGCATAGAGTTTGAATTTGTTCGTATCTTCAAGTTAGCCTAATATAAATTTGGAGCCTTTGAACCAGCATTACAAATAATCCTTGTGATCTTTGGAAAGAAGAAATATGACAGTATTTGTTCCTCCTGCAATAAATAGTATATATTGCAGTTTTTAAAGTACCTTTCCAAATAAATGCAGATTCTTTTTAAGTGCAACATTTTATATTGGAACATGACTTGCTTTTCTGTAAACCCACTTTTTTTATCATTACAGCTCTTTCTGAACTTTACAGATGAACTTGTGTGCAGTTGCATTACATGTAGCCTATGTTATTAAATCTCTCTTTGTTTAGATGTTCATGAAAGACACACTTTTTTAAAAAAAAAAATATTATGCTTCAAAGAAGAAAAAGAAAGGGAGAAATGACTATTTGAACCTTAACAGCTGGATCTATGATGAGCATTGTAAATTTTTTTTTTTTTTTTTTTTTAGTATTTTATTTAAACATTTTCAATTATACAACAAGAAAAAACAATACAAATCAAACAAGGACAAGCAGAAAAATAAAATAGACAAAGATATATTAAACTCCCTAATAATACAATGAATTAGAAAGGAAAAAGAAAAAAAAATAAAGAATGAAAATAATAAAGAAAATTAAATGATAATAAATAAAAATAATAATAATGATAATAATACTTAATAATATACAGATAAGTAAAAGCATCGCTAACTGTCAGTACAGGCTGTTACGTCATACACAATGCTGGTGTCTTAAGTCGTCTTTGATGGATAAGACAGAAATGGTTGCCACATTTTATCAAAGGTTGCAGAATTCCAAAGAGCCAAAATATTCCTTTTTGCAACGACCATGCCATACTGTTGTTGTAAAAGGTATAAGTTAGGTATGTGTCTGGTTCCACCTGAAAAGGCAGTGGGAGGATCTGGGGCAATATCACAGTTGTGTACCTCAGTGAAGCATTTAAAAATACAAGCATTGTCAGTCTTAACATAATATTTTATGTGCAGGAAACAAGTATGCCGTATGGTCCCTCTCCTGAGTATGCCTGCTAAAGGCATAGTCAGAGAGACTTTTCTCACAAGTAGTCAGGGAACTGGAAAACTGGAAGTTTTGGTTTCCACCAAACAGGACGCAAATGGCAGCATGTTATTCTTAAAGGCACGTAATTGTTATTGCACATCCCGCATCTATGTGCACTTTGAAATTGCAGTGTTAAGACAATACGTTTAGCCCAGTGGTTCTTAAATAATGCGGTGGGGCACTGAGGCAAATATTAGCATGGCTTGGAAATTTTTAAAACTAGTTATTTATACAGTTGGACAACAACTAATAAATGAGTCTTAAATATACTATAATTATAAATTTCAGATTACTTTGTCAATGAATATTTCAGTACTATTACAGTTTTTTGTCATATTTCTTTATGTATTTGTAGATAAAATAGATATTTGTATTATTTTGTATGAATGTGAATAAGGTGTGCCATGGGAGTTTGGCTTGGTATTAGGTGTGATCTTGACAAAAATAGCCTCATAACCCCTGATTTAGCATTTGGTCCACTGTAAACTGTTTAGTCACTGATTGTAGACATCATGACAACAGTGCAACACACATAATCCCTATGCAACAGCAGGATGCAGACACAAGCAGTCATATCTGTGCCACATCTGATAAAATTACAGCACCTTTCAGGTCAATGTTTTTTCTGGTTTCTCCACCCTCTGTTTGTCTAAAAGTGAAAGTTGATTATTTGGTGGAGATAACAGCATTGAGCATATTTTACAACACACAACAGTCAGGGAGGGCACCAAAGGGCGCCTAACTGTTTCCCACATAATTGCTGCTTTAAATTCAAGCTAACAGTGACTCTTGGCATTCATTTACCATCGGCTCACATTATGTTGTTTGTGGTCTCAGTTTCTGCTCTTCATTGTGTTTGTTTGTTAATGTTTTCTCAATATTGATAGACTGGGTGCATGCAGATGGTCTTAGTCTTTTTGGGAGATTGTATATTGATTTTTTTTCCCCTTGAGTTGTACAGCACTTGGGTCAGTATGAGTTACTTTTAAAAAGCTTTGCATAATAATTTAACTGAACCAGACAAAAGGATCCCTTTGAGAAGCTGAAATATGTGTTTTGCCGAAATACAACTTTGAGTGCTAAGACATGACCTTGTTTTTCTTCACTTAGTGCTTGCCTCAAATGCAACCTAGTTGTCAAGTTGCCTCAAAAAGGTGAAGAGTCCTGTTGTAGAAAATGTGAATACAAAAGCTAAAGACATGACTTGTAAGCATAGATGGGAGATTAAACCAGTAATGGAGTCTCATTCAAACTCAAACAACACCCAGAGCAGCCATCAACATTCGTTCTAAGTGTTTTGGGCTAATTACACAATCGCATATCTGATATCAACATAATACCATTACACTATGTAGCACACATTAAATGGTGAAATGTAAGCGGATTGCTGGAGATGTGCTGTCAGAAACAAAGACTACATGTTAAAGAGTAACGATGATTTCCATGCAGTGCCTGGAGAACCTCTGGAGCTGGGAGTAATGAAATTGAGCTTTGGCCAAACTGCTGACGATTCAGTGAGCAGCACAGCCGCCCCCTCACGCCTCCGCTCGTCTCCTGTAGCACAAATGAGCTCCAGCATTTAACTCACCAGTTAAATGTGCCTGATAATTATTGACATGTTTCCTAAGAAACCAGGACCAAAGGGAATTGATCCAGCTGGTCAATAGGTGAAGGAACCAGGCAGCCTCCTGTAACTCTAATAAGGTGCTTTTGTCAGAGCTATTTACTTCTGCCCCTAAAGCCACATTAGAATTTCTCTCCTCTTTGTTACTCTGCATTATCAGGCCTGAAGCTGAGGTAGTTACCAAAATACGCCCTATTTCCTTTTCTGTTTGACGTCTCCCCAACAAAATACAATGTTTAAACTACAGTTAAAAGAGGTTGTCTAATTGTTTCCTGAGGACGAAAAGGCTTGAGCACCAGGCCATAAGGAAAGCAGCAGCTGACATCCGTCTTGTCTAGAAGGCAGAAAAAGTAGGTGTGGTGCAGACATGACATACAGTAGCTGTTTGGGGAGCTGGATGGAGGCAATTAATTTAGTTGTTTTGCAGCCTGAAAGCCCAGAAAGCACACAAGGGAAGTATTATTATCACCACAGTGTTCAAGCACTTACCTTGGCTTCATTTAGTTATTTATTATCAAGACTTTTATCAATGGTATCAGACCATTAATCCCCACAACTTTTAAACACAGAAAAAAAATTGGTGCATGGTGCACCCTTCTCTTTCTCTCTTTTAAATGTTGATAGTTAAGTAAATTAACTGTAGATAAAACAAAAATGTTTTAAAATATCACTTTATTAATTATGTGGTGATAGAACAACTGTTTTGAACAGAGGACTCCAAGTACATAATCTTGTGTCTTGCGTCTATCTTGTGTGCATTTTAACCTTTCAATATTTTCTAATGAACGCAAAGAAAGCTGCCAATTTTTTCTTGAGCACTTTTCTTCTAATTTGCCTCTTAATTTGGTCTTGGCAAGCGAATATATGATGACTGTTCCTATGTTGGTTTGAAACAAAAGAACTTTAGAATAGATATATTTAACTTTTGCTCAAGTAAAACATCATACCATTATTGTGTAATGAAAACTGTGCTTCTGTGCAGTAGCATCTGGGTATCAAACAACAATAATAAAGTAAATTAAGTTTGGCTAAATAAGTGGGTTTTGACGCATGTCTGGTGGCCACTAATGAGGAGGGAAACATGAAAATTTGAATTTGTTTCAAAAAAAAATTTAGTGGGAAAAAGCGGCATATAGCATGTTTTGTTAGCTTTTTTTTGGACTGCTTTGCCAAAATATTCAAACATATTTGTGTTTTTTACTCCGAAAAAGCAGCGTACCTGGAAATACTGAAATGTGCAGATGCTACTACAATTATCAGGGCTCATTAGTTGAGGATGAATCATTTTGCACTTGCAGTACTGTATATTTTATCATTTTTACAGTGTGAAATAGATACCACATAGTCCATGTGCACAATGTTCTGTCCATAAAACAGTTTTGGCTTGTCTGAGAGTGTGTGCCCTTGCCCACAAGGTCAACCTCCTCGAGTTTTAAGAAGCCCATTTTTGCCAAGCATTAAATGCCATCTATTGTGTTTTCCATGTATCCTTTGATGCCAAAATTTCAACGGCATAGGGATTTTTCTCTCCCCCCACTAAAAGCATGAGTCGCTGTCTAAAATAGCACATTTCCCTGGCTCCCCGTGTGATGTCCTATCACTGTTTTGTAGCAGTTCAAGCCCATTGGTTTGGGGTTGAAAGCCCAGAGAAGAGGGTAAACCATTGACAGAATGAAGAGCTGTTGAATGAAATAGCTTTTGACAGCATTGAACTGACCAATTAGCAAAGAGAAGACAAGTCAACCAATCAGAACAAACTGGGCCCATTTGGGGGAGGGAGCCTTGGACTGACAGGAGCTCCAAAAGAGCCAATCAGACAAAGATATATTGGAGGTGGATGAGGAGTACTCTGTTTTTAACATTAACAATTATAAATATACTCTTGTCATCGTAATCAAACATATGACCCCATGTTAAGACAGAGTATGGGCTCCTCAAATCACAAGCTTGTGTGGGAATAAAGGCAACATCATAGAAAATGGTACATAATTTGACCTGTCTGTGGCTGATTAACTGGTTATTTGCTTGCTGGTACAGCGTAATGTTGATATAGTGAAGGGGGTTTTGTCCTGAAATTTACAGGATGCTCTGTGCATTTTAGTTCATTCTTCCTGTTTGGGTAGATCTGCTCAGCAAAGATTGACATGTGGGTCTCCCTGTATGCAGTTAGGTGCTTTTGACCATGCAAAAGATGAATCGTTGTATGGGCTTTAGGAACCAGATGATTGAGAATGTAGGGAATTTTCTACAGAGTGTGTGGCAAGACCAAAACTCTGAGCAGGGGAAATATCTGGAGGTTTGGGGTATGTAAGTTTAGCACTAACTTGTAAAATAAATCAAAATCCAAGATTATTAAGTGCATGTCTTTGCATTCATTCAATTCTAAAATCAAGAGACTGAACCGCTCCACGTCATCAATATGAACATAAAATAATTGATTGGTATACAAAATAATAAAAGCTTAAATTTGTGATTGAAACCGTGATTAATCCCAAATAACTGTTTAAGTTTAAATGACTGCTATGTTTAAAAAATGTAATCATTTGGCAGTCCTACACTCTCATGTTGTTCATTTTGATAAATACATGGCATGTTTTTCAATTAGAATAAGGGCCATCAGAGCATATGGTAATCAATTCATACATCCTGAATGATCAATTCTGGTACTAAACTGAGTGCAACAGGGGACCCTGTGGTGCCCTTCAGTTAATCTCCCTCTGATGTGTTTTACAGCACTTGAACCAGCTCAAATCCCATTATTTAGTTCCATCTAAGCTGACAAATTTCCTTGCCTACTTTAAACTATCTTAGAATTTTTTTGTTGTTGTCCCTTTAGAGTCATTATTTACAACCATATGTCAGTTCAGCTGTGATCAGTGCGCTCAGCCAATACTGGCATTACAGACTGAGAAGATTCCCGCTACCATAATGAAAAAATAGTCTCAGTGTGAGCTGAGCTCTCTGCAGAACACAACCCTCCAGACTCACATAATTGGAGCAAAGTACCTTTAATATCAGCCGGAGCCACATCTGCATGCAGCAGGATGTCAACCCTCATTATACTGCATTTGTAAAATTGTTTTTAAAATGGCAGAGAAAGGAACTACAGACGGTGCTATAATGGATGTTTCTTGCATATTTCAAAAAAGCTTTGACTGCTTTTCTCCAAAAAGCTGTCTCCCTTCAGTTATCAAATATATAGGTATATTGATCCACAAAATGCTGCCTGTCAATTCTTTTAAATTAAAGGGACCTCATCTTTTTTCTGTGCCAGATTCTCTTTATTGCAATTATTTGTAATTTGATTGATACCCTCCCCTCCCTTCTCTATGCCTTTGGAGGTCTACTTCATCACCGGAGGAAAACAATTTCATCCACTAGCTCCACCTCATTCTCCATTCGACTGTAGAGAGAGTATGTGTAGGGGGGCAACAAGCTTTATATTCCCTTCTGCAGGCTGCAAGTCAACACACTGAAAAGCATCTCTTCAATCTGTACAAAAAGGGAGGAGTTGGGTCCTGGGCAAGCTACTGCACAAAGAGAGAGACCACCGAAATCTGCTAGTATTGTCTGGCACTGGAGAGGGAGATGGAGGAGTAAAAGATCTGAGCAACAGGGGTAAGCCTCTCCGGATTTTCAAAGTGATTGCCTGTGGGAGAGAAGTCGTCGCTTGCATCTGCAATTATCACGTCCATTTATCCATTGATGAAGAGCTGGTGATGGTTACGCTTGATGCTTTTTTTGTTAATGGAGTGATTCAGCTGTTTATTTTTTCTCATAAAGGAATCATTATGTAAATCAATTTTACCTCCCCTGAGGAGCTCAGTTCCTTTGTTTATATCTTTATGGAAGATAATTCTCCAGACTGAAAAGTGGAGCGGCTGCATGTCAGGAGTCCTGTCGATACTACCTGGATTTTGGATTCATAAACCCGAAGATGGAGAAAGACACTCTAAGTAATTTGAGGATGTTTAGCGCGGGCTACTAAGAGAGTATTTGGTAGATGAATCTGTTTTTTTACAAGTAATAATGGCAGAAGTACCTACATCTGAGTCAGTTGCCCTGGGGCCAAATAAACAAAGTGATGCCCAAGAGACCCCTCTTAAAAACGAAGAGTCCCACTCTCTTAAACCATCATTAAGAGAGGTCACAGTTTCTTTTGTCATGAGGACCAAGGTTCATGGTTTAAAATTTATCTTCTCTCCTGACAAGTCCAAACCGCAGCGTGTCATCTGGGTCATGGCCTTTTTCCTTTGCATCAGTCTCCTTTGCACCTGGTCCTGGAATCGAATCCTCTACCTGATGTCCTTCCCTGCTGTCACCAAGATCTACATGGTCTGGGCTCACAACATGTCCTTCCCAGCTGTTACTCTGTGCAACAAAAACGTGTTCAGGGTGTCCACCCTGACCAAGGAAGACCTGTATCACAGCGGCTACTGGATGGACCTCATGTACCCCAATCACACGGTCATGGAGAAGAGCCTGTCCATCCTTAAAGACAGCCACAAACAGGGTCTCCTTAGCCTGCTTGACTTCAACAACTACACACCGCACCCTGATATCCCTATCAACACCACAGAGATGATGGGACGCCTCGGGCACCAGTTGGAGGAGATGCTGCTGGAGTGCAAGTTCCGTGGGGAAATCTGCACCCACAAAAACTTCAGCACTGTATGTACAGAGAGAAAGATGGTGTTGTTTCTCAGGTGTTGATGTGGTTTACAAGGTGTATTAATAATTCATAGAAGCATTTGACTATGCGTCCTTCAGCAGGCATTCTCTCAGGGTGTTTTATGGTGTTTTTTCAAAGCTGCTAAAAGCTTGTCCTGTTTTTATAACTCAGATATGATAGCTCTTTTTTATTCAACTGGTTTAACTTTAAAAAGCCATTGGAGGAGGCAAATACCAGGTCCATTTTATGGTGAAAAATGTCATATTTCCATCAGTGTCTTAGGTGTAACACTTCAGTCAAGACATGATGAACTTTATCTACGATATTATAATTACAGGGCAACACTATATACACTCTCATTTTCCATCAGTCTAGCTTCCTTGAGAAAGTAAATCTCTTTAGACAATATTTTGTTATGTTATTTATAAAGTCTCAAAGTTAATTATTTTGGGATGCACAGTGTAATCAGCATATTATTGGTACCTAGAAATAACGATTTTAAATTATCAGTATTGGCAGCTGCAAACATTTCTGCCAACATATACAGCCATATAGATTGGCCATACAATCCAGCTAATTTTACAAATGTACTGTAACACTTAAACCTATAAAGAGAAGTATACTTTTTATGAATTTTTCATTTAAAACTATTTTCCAGCAGATCCTTTGAGGTCCTAAAATATCTTAAATTACATTTTAGAAATTTAAAGTCATGAAATGTCATAAACAGCTTGTTTTTACTTTGTAGAGGTTTTAAATTTTAGGCAACAGTTTGACTGAGACATGCTTGGTTACTTTATCAATTCAGCCTCATACATGAAAATGTTTCTCTTTTTTGGTTTGCATTTTTACCTTAATATCCAGTGCAATCACAGCAGAATTTACATCAGCATGCTATCTGAACATTTTAAAACCAAGATTTCCAGATGAGGAAGAATTTATTTACTTTGGACTGCGTCAGTTTTTCTGAAGTTTAACTTTGCATAAGCCCACATCTGACCAATGACAGCACTTGTTTGCATGTATGTCACAGTCTGTCAGAACATTCAACATGGTGGCTTGCTTGATGGTGTGCAGCCGAATTTTATTTGACCAAAGTCATAAAAAGTAAAAAGTATGAATTCACAGATAGTGTATAGAGGAAGAAAGTCTTGGAGCTGCAGTATGAACTTGGTGTGTGTGTGTGTACTCAAGCTTCCTACTGTTGTGAACAGTTGGCTGTGAGAAAGTTTCAGCTCCTGAATGAACCAAGATCTCCTCCCTTTTACTGAATGAAATGTGCCCATTTAGTTTCTGTTTTATTAAAATCAGCCCCAGGTCATGTAGAGTCCATTTATTTTTAGAATGTAAGCAGCATATAAGCACATACTCTTTTAATGTCAGTACAAAGGCATGTCAAAAGTTTCTGCAATTTCTTGCCATTTGCCTCATGACCTTTAGTGTATAAAGGCTTCAAAATGAAAACAAATGAAAAGATTCTTTGCATGATATGCCAAAGGGCTTTTAAACCTTTTAAAATGGGAATCAAAAATGTCAAGTCACACGTAAAATTAAGAATTGTATAAAATAGTATTGTTTTTTAAGTATTGTTTTTTTTCTTAAAAATGTTCTTTATAAGAATTGTGTGCAGTAACACCATAAGTCATGTTGATATTAGCAAAAATATGTTTGGAAATATTGTTACATTGAAAAACATAAGTGTCAAGTATCATGCATTCCTTTCATTTATCCATGACGTGCATCACACGAAGTTCCATCAGCAAAAGACCTGTGATGATAAAAAAAAAATTCCTCTTAATGGGCAGAAACCTCAAACAGAGCCAGACTCACACTCAACAGTCATCTGCCAAGCCTGGAATCTGCCTAAATACTTAGAGGTGGTTTTATTGGCTTAGGCTGACAGCACACCAGACATCTGATTCCTGACATAGTATTTCCTGAATCCACACATTATATGATTCTACCAGACAGACCATACATCTGCAGCTTATTTTTAATGATTTCACAGTGATGTTTCCATGACACCAGAAAACTCAGAAAAACTTTTTAAGGCTTATGAAGAAAAACAAACGCGGGAAATGATATGACTTGTCAACTAGCTGCACGTTCTGTTATGAAACAAAAACAATGGATGAAATCCTGGTTGAGAGAACAGTTCAGTTGCATCCATGTTGTAAGCATTAAATGTATGCAGTATTAGGTTATGGATGTGTCTACTTGTTCTCACTGACTCTTGTGAGTGGCAGCAGCCTGACCTGGTGTCATGAATTTTAAAAGTGTTCAATATTTATGGTTCGAGGTTTTGACCTGATTTAGAGCTGTGAAAAAATCAGATGTGACAAGACTTGTATTGGGTAACCCAACCCCCTACTGTTCAGAGGACTAACTCAGATTAATACAGTCTACTGTTTGGCAAGCCTAAATCAACCTGCACATGTTCTCAATTTTCCAGGTTCTCTTAAATCTTTTTACTTGAACTTAAGGAGATGGATTATTTTATTAAGTATTCATCTGTTGTAAACCAGTATTTGGATATCTGTAGGGAATATGAAATATTGTATAAAAATGCAACTGAGTCTCTCTTATTAACACCACACATTTTTACACCAATCTGTGTACAGGTAGACACTGAATACTGCATGGAAGAAGTGGCTCCAAACCATAATCTGAATGGTAACATTTTTATCCAAGATTTTAATCAAAAAATGGTGGCTTATAAAGTCAGCAAAAAATATTCAAAGGGCTGAATGTAGAAACCTCTGCAGAGAGAAGTAAGTCATTTTTTCTGCAGCTCTGAGGAAAATCTAAATCCTAGACCATGAATGTATGTATATTTAATACTTTTACTTCTCCCTGGCACCACATATAACGACTTGACTGCACAGAGCTTCGAGATAACAGTCCAAAATATCAAAAATGTATCTGTGACACTCTTAACTCATCTTGAGCTGGTTGAAATGCAAAGTCTTGACTAATACAAAATGCCAGCAGTCCACGGTGGTTCCCCTCATCTGCACATAACAGAAAACCCTCCACCTCCTTTCTCCATGGCCAGAAAAGGCTAATAACAGGAATTAATACTGTATCTTTTTTGCATGCATATTAATAGGGAGCACATGATGTGACTCAATAAGGCCACCTTTATCTAAACATAAATCTGAATGTGTAAAAGAGAGGTTTCTTGCCTTTGTGTGGACCTCATTATACAACCAGCAGGGGAGAGGACCAAAGCTCTGTCTTATCTGTCTGAGCTGTGTGTTCGTCTCTCTCAGTCTGGACATGGACCGCTGGCTCTGATCTCTCGAGATCAGCTTTGCCACACTGGTTGGGTTTTTGCCAGCAGCCCTCTTACCACGACTGGGCAGTGAAATGGAACCATTGACAGATGACATCCCCTTTCCTTTCTCTGTGACTTGTTGTTGTATAAGAATGTAACAAAGACAGATATGGATAGACAGATTGTTCTGGAGGATGGAAAAATCATAATCTCAGGAGCCACAATTTCCTTCCAAAGTGCCTACGTCACTCAGAGAGCTATTTCTGTCGCCAATTATGCATACAGGATTGTATATCTCAACCATGATCTTTCATGTTGGAAGTGTAGCTTAGTGGTGTGTGGGAAATTACTAATGTAAAAGACACAATTATCTTGCTCTTTGAAATACTGAAGGGTCTATCGGGAAAGGTTTATCCTGAAATGAATGCATGCGTGAAAAAAGAGTGGAATGAACAACTGGATGTATTTCATATAAGAAACCCATCTTTTGAGATTTCAGGTTTGAATGTTCTGAAGTGTAATTTTGGCCTTTTTTAGTTATTGCTTTGTTAGTAATTATATTCTGTGTGATTAATTAAACATCAGAATTCTAGTTGTGCCAAATTGAACATCTGTTTTGAGGCTTTATTTGATTTTTAATATCCTTAAGAAAATCAATTTACTCAACAGAGCTGTCCACTCACTATTTTCTGTTATTCAAAAATTACATCTCAACATCTTAGACTTCCAGATCAACATTTTTAAGAGGTTAATAGACAAATGTATTCAGTCATAGACTTTTGAGTTCAGTGTTATAGTTTAACATACCCATGGTGTTTGTGTGATATACTTTAAGTGTATGCTTTACTTTTCTTTAAACTTGAATTTTATTTTGTTTTCAAATGAAAATTAGACATAAACATATTCACAAACAAACACAAATCATGTCAATGGGGAACATTCAGTAGTCGCAGTGTTAGTCATGTCTTCATCAGTTTGAAATGACTGTCGTTTTCTCAGCAGGGTTTTAAAGACAGTCTATTTATTTCATTAAGTTTTAAGGACAGTAGTTGTATTCTCAAGATATGTGAGAGTTTTTTGACGTTACAGATCTTATCCACAATCTCCAGCCAGAGCTCCAGAGAAGGAAAATCCTCTTTATGTCATTTCCGGATGATTGCTTTCTTTGATGCTGACAGTAATGTTTTAACCAATATTTTGTTCTCACATTACACTTCATCAGTTGTCAGGTTACAGCACCATAAATGTCTTTGGTAACTCATAATGCTAAATATGTTCCATCACCCTCCATATATCACTCCAGTACCTTACAGTTTTAAAGCATTCAGAAAATATCAGCATGAGCAGGATTTGTCACTCCACACAGTCTCTAATTTTACACTTTGCAACAGTTAACACTCAGTTTAGCAAATAAGCCTTGTGGGGTACTGGTTAGATTAAAATGCCAACTTTGTTTAAGACAAAATCTAAAAAAAAATCTGGCTTCTGTTAAAGATATGGTTGTCTCATTTCCCATGTTTTGTCATTGATAAACATAAAAAACAGAATTATTCCAAATGGAGAGTCATTTTAAAGTCAAAAGATGGCTTTTATTACTGACCTCAGCTAGATCTTGTGCAACATGTCCACAGCAGACAGGTCAAATGCCGAACAAATGAAGCGCTATCCACAATGCTTTTTTGGGAATCTTCGGGGACGAGCAGGCCGGGAATTAACACTGTCTGTTCTTCAAGCCGATCGACTTGCTTGGCACCAAAACAAGCAGAGGAGGATTAGAGTGAGACTAAAGGTTGAGAGCACTCTCTTAGCAACTGAATTAAGGCAGAGAATGGGGGTTTGCCCTTGCGCTTTGTTCTATAGACTTTGACCCCATACAGTGCCTAAAACAGGAATTAATTCTTCTTCTATCATGTAAAATAAAAAGCAGTTGTTTTTTTGGGCTGCTGGCTATTGTGGTGGTGATTCCTGTTGCTTCCAAATTTACCTTGTTTTGCCTTCAACTGGTGCCGTAACAGGTTTTTAAATAGTCTATATAATCATGTTCACACATTTAAAACAACAACATGAAGTAAATAAGGATGTCAAGTACTGGTGCCCATGACTTTGAGGATGTTTTTAATAGTATTTAAGTTGTAGGTAGGTGTTATCAATGGTTAAAATGGGACAAACCATAGACTGTATAGTATATCAAACATGGACATAGTCTCAGTTGTGTTACCCACTGGCTTCTAAAGCAGACATTTCAAGGCCCTAAAGTGGTGGTTGCCAAATTGGAAGTGCCATCTCAAACTTCCTTTAGGGTAACCTAGAAACTGGTGAAGAGCTGGAGCTGATCCCGGCCTTCAAGTCTCAGCCAATCCAAGAACCCATCTGCAGTTCTTGTCAATCGTTGTCTGATAGATGATACATGCCTCTGGGAAGAATTTTTATTTCTCTATTATACCCAAATATAGTTTGCATTGTTAAAGTTTGCAGTGTCTTTGTCATTGGCATCACAAAGTGATTCCAATTCACCTATTGAGTCTCAGTTCAAAGTTTTCTATACAGGGGCTCTACTTGCACTTGGTTATGCACTGTGAGCCTGAAAAAGCAAGGGGAAAACAATATTACAGTCAGATATGTGAAAAGTAAAAAGTTAATCTTCATACAGCTTTTTGAATGCTTCCTCAATAGAGGTTAGCTAGACATTTCTGATTCATTGCTGACAGTTTAGGAATCTAAATGCTGATATGCTTTGCTTACACAGCTTCTTGCATCTATGTAGCTTTAGTTAACATGTCTGTAAAATAATGGATTGGTGGCTGCACTTTTTAAAACTATTATGGGTACATACAATACAAATGATATGAGCTGGCATGTCATTGGGAGTGATATAGCTCTGTCTGTCTGTTGTTTTCCAAATGTTTACACCAAGGCCTGCTGTTGACATGGTTGGTCATTACATTCAATCCAGTTGCATTTCATTTTATTTGTAGAGCACATTTCATACAAATGTTACTTAATATGCTTCAGACAGGATCAAAACAAGTTTTAGAATTTAACACTTAAAGCAACACATATATGACACCCGAAACACAAATACATCACAGATTTCAAATGTACCACAAACAGAAGTCAGAAAATTTACCTTGCTTAAAATCACAATACTTGGTTACAGAATCTATCTTTTTAAAAATAATTTGTTGATAAAGATAAGACTCTGGAAATAAGTACCTGCCTGTCAGTTAAGATTAGCCACAGCCGCTACCATAAATGTCTCTTATCCATCTTAAGAATGAATCTTGCTAAATTATTTACCTGAAGTGTGTGCAAATCAAGAAATTAGCAGTTCAGATCCAGTTTATGATTCAAGCTCAGCCAGAAACATGTTTGTTTTAAAGAAGAACAGTTTTTGAATGGTTATTAATGGGACTTCCAGGTTTTACAGACAGCCTCAAGTGGACACTTGAGGAACTTCAGTTCTCTTCTCTTCTGCATAGGTGTAATTTGTGAACACTGGAGGTTTCCACTTGTATAAATTATTGTAAAAACGGCTTTATTGGTTGCATTTTTTTTACATTGTGTTGAAATGCTTGGGAAAAAGAGACCCCAGTTCTTTAAAGCTGTGCATAACAAACCACTTTTACAGTGCTATAAGCCTATCTTACATTTACTGAAGCCTGTTTTCAGCATTGTAAGCTGTCTTTGTCTTTATCTAAACTGCAGACTTTGTTCAATTTAAAAGTCATTTTCAGCCGTGATAGATTCATTTTCTCTTGTTATCAGGGGGTTGAAACTTTTTCAATCACAAACTGAATTCATAAACTTCAGATGAAATGTCATCCTGTCAACTGTGACCACTGAAGAAAAGCTTAAAAAATAACTGAAGCCTTCAGGGTTTATTAAATCAGAGAGATATTTGGTGCAAGCAAATTTATTTTAGTGTTTGCAAATTTGAAGTTAACACAGCTGAGCTTTACGGGCACAGTTCTGGTCTCTCATGAAGGTGGCGAGTCAAGACACACACACACACACACACATGCTTTGGAAATTCCATTTAGCGTTTGTTTGTGTGTCCTGAAAGCTTCCACCTCAGATGCTGCTTATTTAATGGCGTCTGCAAAATAGTGCATTCACTCAAAGTTACTCAAGGGAAATTTGGAGGGAAATTGGGTAAGGATTGATAGCTCATATTGCTGCTGGTGCTGCTGCTACGGTAGCTCATTAATTCCTCAAATCAGAGAGCCAGGTGCCTGTTTGAAAGTGGTGTGCTCTCTCTGAAAATCACAAAACCCTCTGCAATGATTAGCTGTCCTGCACAATTACGAGCCTGACATGTAATACATCTCAAACAGGTGCACAATTTACCACAGGCGCAGCTCAGTGGAAAAGGGTTCTACTTTTATTAACACCCCTGTTCTCTTCCTGCTCCTTTCTTATTTTGCAGATTTACACGCGGTACGGAAAATGCTACACATTCAACTCGGGATTAGACGGCAACCCTTTGTTGACCACGTTAAAAGGCGGCACAGGGAACGGCTTGGAGATCATGCTGGATATACAGCAGGATGAATACTTGCCTGTTTGGGGAGAGACAGGTCAGCGCTGTTTTGTTTCTATAATTTATGGTACATTTTTACTCATGAAAATCCCTCATTTCTATTGGATTACCTTGAAAATCTCAGATATCATTCTGATCCTTTGTTACATCTTAAACATGTGGTTGTATTTTTTCATACACAAATGAGATATCAACATCCCTCGAGCTCTTCTTCTTTAATGTATTGTTAAATGTCTGCTGAATTTCCGCCTGATAAAAATGATTTATAGGCATGTTTAATAGTGCATTAGCCTGATATGTTTCTCCAGCTCTACATCTGACAACTTGTGTAATAAATTCATTGACATATTGTCCTCAGTTTTATGGTAGACAACACAACACTGTCATAAAGTATACAGCATATGATAAATTGTTGGATGTAAATATGTTTAATAGCAGCCAGGCTCACTAAAATATCTCTGTCATATTTTCTCTGTGTGGACAGAAGAGTTGTCACAAAGTCAGAATTTTAAATTATAAAGCAATTCTGGTAAATAATAAATAACGTTGATACTTGTTTCGATACCACAGCAACAGTGACCTCAAAAAACAGCTATTATGTCTTTTTTTTTTTTTACTTCCGATCTGCCCAGAAGAAAGGGTTACTGAACAAGTCAAGAAATCAAGAAATACTGTCATTAGAAATTAAAAGGGCAACTTAGATGCACTTTTTCCCTTAGACATTGCACTCTTTTTCTTTTGCTTTGGCGACCACAGTACTGTAAAATCTTGTGACTTGCCCGACAAGCATGACGGACTACACCATTAAAAACAACTACATGTAACAACTGACGTGATGACATTGGAAGAAGGAGGGTTGACACTGAAAAGGGCAAACAAGTATCTGTGACTGTAGCACATGCAGAACTCTCTGTGCTCTCATTCGTCAGTTGCGTTTTCACATTGCCTTTACACAAATAAACGGCAACGAAGCACTGTCATATTTACACCTTGGGACATTTCTGAGGCTGTAATATCTTCGTCAATTCTTGCTGCGATACAGCTTGGATGTGCATGACATGGCTTGTGCCCCCGCATACACAGAAAGACAGAAACACACTCACAGTGCTCCTGCCTTCAGCTGAGTCTGTGTGCCTTCCTCTTTCCAATATTATACCTCTAGCAAATGGAGGGTCAACTTGTTCCCTCCATTCATTCTCCGCAATGTTCACTGTGCAGGCGAAGCATCGCACAGGCGTAAATGTTATGGCTTGAAACGACAGCATGAATGGGGCAAATGTCTCTTATGTGAGAAAACAAATCATAGGAGGCAGGGCAAAAATCCAACACTTTAGACTTTCTCTTCTGGAGTGATGAGGCATCCCAGACAGCTCTTTTATTCTTGCTCACTATGACACGTTACACAAGATGAAACAACTGATTTTCATCGTTGACGAGTCCCTAAATCCCGCAACTGTCGAGGAGGTCTTTAATCACCCATTAATTGTGTAGTCTTACCTCAGCTTGTCATAGACATAGAAATGTTAAATAATAATATAATATAGACAAAGCCTGTGTGACGTCATTTGATTGCTCACCACAAAGGGCTTTTGAGTCCAACCTGTAATGGTGGCCATATTTGAAAAAGCTGTGTCAAACATTGGTTAGCCTAATAACAACAACAACAAGCTGAGGCAGGTATTCAGCCTCCTGACAAAGAGCTACACATGCATCTTATTTTAGCTAAGCTCCACCCTTTATAAAAATCAATACATGTTTATGTAAAAATTCACCCCTTCATACACTGTGAGGACATGAAGACATGAACTACTCTGAGCATAAAAGGATTTTGAACAACGCTGTAACCATGTGTACTCTGCCGAAAAAGGGGGGCACCTCACAGAGGGTGTGTATGTGACTGCTGGTGTTTCTACATTTAGCCCCAAGTGGACACAAAAAGAACTGTGTTTTTTTTGCATCTGTGCGTTGGCCTTATTTTTTAACAACAGAGGCTGCTGTCTGAAGGGTACTTAAAGAAACTTTTAGGGACCAGGTGCTATCACTGGCTACGTTTATATGCAGTCAGTATTTGAGTTAAGATCAATATTCCAGTTTCTGAAACATTCGGAATAACCCAGTTTAGATGCGTGAGCAGACAGGGTTATTCCTCTATTTATGACGCTTGGAGAACGTCATCACGCACTGAGAACGTCATGACGCAATGCACGTCATTTCCGCTTCTTCTTCCTGTATCCAATGGCAACGACAACAACAGCAGCAGCACGGCGGATAATAAATGGCCCGGAGCAGCTAATTGTCGGCTTCGTTTGTGCTTTGGTGCTGGTACTGACCCATCAACAGTACCTGACACCATTCTTTGTCAGTTTCTTCATTAATGGAAGGTTAGAACGTGAACAATTAGGAAATCGAACCGGAGCTGTGCCATGTTACAACAAGTACTTCCTGTACTCAAAAGACCAAGATTCCTTGCGAAAAGAACATGCGCAGAACATAACTTACGTTTCTTTCGATGAGGATATCCCGATCGGCGTATACATGACCAAACTTTCGGGTTAGAAAAAGAGTAACCCAGGGGTAATATTTGGGATTTTAAAAACCTGAATACGAGCATATTCCGGTTTTTCCAACATGGCTGCACGCAACCGGGTTGTTGCTAATATTCTGGTTATGAAAGGTTTAATGACTGCATGTAAACGTAGCCATTGTCTCTCTCCTCTGGTCCTTGTTTGCAACCCGACTTAAGAGTCAACTTGTCCATTAAAATGAGACACTAAGGAAGTCAATAAAATATTTAAGTAACAATTAAATGAATAAAACACTTTCCAGTATTGTACATGACAAAGAGGAGCAGAGACACAAACAGCATGCAGGAAGGAGTGTCACCTCTGCAGCAATCAAACAAAATCCTTCACCCTCCTGCATGCTTGTGTCAATTTGTTTTTGAAATCTTTAGAGCAGAGGTCACCAACCTTTTTCAGCCTGGGTGCTACCAGAAATGTGAGGAGTATTATAGAGGGCTACTTTTTGGATGTGAAGTTTTTGAATAATATCAATTTTGCAGTCTATCTTAAAATAATTAATATGCTTTTGATAGGCTACATATGACACTGTATGTTTACTTTTCAGATGCAATGATTCCTGAAAATAATTTTCATTGGAAATTATAATGAGAACAGTATTCATAAATCTATCTTTAATAATTTATGTATCTCTTAAACTTATCTGATATTTTCAACATTCACACTTTTGTGATATCTCTTTTGAACATGTGACACTGTAGGGGCTCTGGTTGGCAAGAGTGCTGACAGAGACGTGGCATCAGTGCATCAACATAAACTTTGACCCCACGCAGGTCAAAGTTATGAGAAAATAGACAATTTTAAAATTTAAAGCACATCCTACATTTACTGTTTTTTTAAATGAAATTATGATTTATTTGCAAAACATACAATTTAAAGTAAAAATGGCTATTTATTTCAAGCTCTATATTTGTGATGTTAGCTTTTCTTAGAAGCACCCTGTTGGCTACCTCTGCTTTAGAGCGTAATTTCAAAAAAACATTCAGAGTATAACTGTTTATATTTTTATTCAAAGCTTCCTTTTCTCTAGTTAATCTCAATGTTGATTGCCCACTGCTTCCTCTCCCTCTCAGGTCAGGGGAGCTTTGGTTTGACAAAAAGATTCATTTTTTCCCATAACTTTAGTATCTTTTATACTATCAAATGTAAAAACAACAGATATAATATCTTTCAAAGCAGGTGGTATCGAAAAAGTATCAAAAAATTGACGGTCTAGAATTGGAGATGAAAGAGCTTGGGCCAAAAAGCATGTTTCCAGAGGTAGGCGTACTTGTTGTTACATGTTCTGGCGTGCTATATCCACAGATGAGACCTCCTACGAAGCAGGGATCAAGGTTCAGATCCACAGCCAGGACGAGCCGCCCTTCATTGACCAACTGGGATTTGGTGTGGCCCCTGGTTTTCAAACTTTTGTGTCATGTCAGCAGCAACTGGTACCTAATGTTCAGCTTCCTCCCCTCCAGTCTCGATCACTTTTTTCCTGTGTTTGTCTCCTTCTCTAACCCTGCCCCAGCCACTGCCCATTACTTCTGTTTCACAGAGCCTGGAGCAAAATCGGATCTATGGTTCACCTCTTCAGGGAAACTGGGATTTAAGTTGTGTTAGATAAAAAGCTGATAGGTCTTGGTGGATGAAACTGAGAAATAAACAGCAGAAGAGGAATATCGATAGAGCAGAGCCAAGTAATGACTGAAGGCGAGAACAAAAACATACTGTGCTTAGCTGAGCCAAAAAAAAAGAAGCTCAGACTACACAGCATGCAGAAATATCTGGCATCTCACAGTGTTTGTTTTACTCTATGTACTGAGGGAGAAAAATATGAACACAGCTTATTTCAATGCTGTGAGAAATGTATCTAGTGGTGCGTTCAAAGAAAAAAAGACAGGGAAAACTGTGAGGGGGACTCAAAGAACTCAAAGCAGTGTTTGGAAGCTTTTAATGCTTAAAACATTAGCCCTTAATATTATAAACCTAATGGAAATGATTATTGTAGTTTTAAATATTTAACATTTTTCTGCTGATAATTTGGCCAAAAATATCTGGAGACCATTTAATTTTTATACACAGAATGGATGTGTTTTAGAACTGGAGGTTAACTGGTGGCAGAAAGTCAGCATGCGGTAACCAACAGTCAAATTCATGTGACAAAATTATGGACCATTTAGCTGCTGTCTTGAATTATTAGAATTGTTTGGCTGTAAGAAACAAATTGGTTGTCTTACAATGAGAGGCAGACCCCTGCAATGGGCGGTTGTTTCCTGACCCATACTCACTGCTTGCTCGGTGGGTCAAGGATCCAATTTTAAATGACCAAAGTTTCAGTAATTGGACAACTTTGTACCATGTAGACATACCCAGCATCAATACTAAGTCAAAACCCATGAAGCATATATTGTGCATACAAGTTTACAATTTGCAGTCATGACCTAGACATTAAACGCTGATATTTGTTGGTTATTTTTTGTGTTTTAAAGACCAACTTAAGCAGAGTAAAAAGAAAGGACAAAAAATGCAGCTTAACAAGATGTGGACTTTCTTTAACATTTAACTGCACATGTATGTCTTGGTGTTTACTCTTTGTTCATGACTTCATATACAGTTATATTAGTTAGATAAATCTAAATCACAAGAGAACTGCTGCTCCTTTTATATACAACCATTTCTGTGTCTTTTTTACACTAAATTAAAGAGCACCGTAAGACAATTTAGTGAAGCTTTATTATACGGTCTACAGATTATCATGAATACATGCATAATAAAAGCATAAATGTCTCCATCTGTCTGAAATAAGTTATTAGTTAAAGCCTCTGGGAACATGACTTTTTTAGAATGTTAATAAAATATCAAAGTTTGAAGTGTCATCAGACATTTTAAAAACTTGAGAGAGAAAAAACATCCCTAAGTATGAGAAAATCCTGTTCAAAAACAGCTTATTTTACAGTTAAGATGTTTCCTCTGGTCTGTGTGGGTGCGGTCTCATCGCTTTGACGTGAAGAGGCAGACTGGGTGGGAGTAAAGGGGTTTTGTTGCCTATGAGTGGACTTGCTGTTTGTTTTTCTACAACTGAGTTATTGTGTCATAAATGTTTTTAAACCCGCCCACTTTATATCCACTTTCTGAGCACCCTCAAAATCTTAAATGCTGATATTTTGAAAACTGTGCGAAGATCAATACTAAGTTCTTTTTTGTTAGTTGATAGTATGATAGGTTCTTTTTTAATGTGTTTAACCCTTATGTAACTTGAAGGAAATCTCACTGAGGTTGAAGTCTCATTTTCAGGAGTGTCCTGACAAAGACAGGCAGTAACAGTTTACAAATTTTCTGACCACAGCATCCATTCACAAAAAATTCTACAAGATGGATAGTTTTAAAAGATTGAAAAACACAAAATAATAAATGTTTAGAGCTTACATTTGTTAACACTGACCCTAATTGTAAAAATTCAGACAAAGACAAATCCAGTTGAATGGGTCCGTCTTAAGCGTTTATCATCCTTACAGAAGCATCCAATAAGAATGGCACATTTAGTTTCAGGACATTTTAGAGTTCATTTCAATGGATCCGCCAAATTAAACCTCCTTTTTCATTTCATTAAGATAAAGCCTTCAGGCCTAAAACTGTACATTCCTCTACTCCTCTGACTAAAGCCTAAAATTGCCTTTAAACAGTTAACTGTAGTAATCTGCTTTTTACTCATTACTCCTTTTCTTATTTCTTGGTATCAAAAGTAACTAATAACTTAACTTTAACTTTACTAATTATTTTTTTCTAGTCTGAAAACTAATCTACAACAGGTTTATATATATATAATTTTTTTTGACCAATGTTCATTGCATTTTTCACTGATACAAAATCAAAATAAAGATAAAATTTTGAGGATTTGTTGGACTTACAGCTGGGTGCCAGGAGTAGATGTCAGCATAGTGGCAAAAAGACCTCACTTGCTGGTAACTCAGTAACGCAGCTTTACTTTGATCAATAATTAGAATATAAATACTGTTTTGTAAATTATAATGCCTTCCACCAGTAGCTTCTCAGAAGTAATATTATTTAAGTGACTTATTAAAAGTAATTAGTTAATGTCAAACACTGCTGGTAAATATGAATATGCCAGTGTTGAAGTCTAGCTGTAGGCAGAGGTCTTTTAACATTTGACTGGAACACACTACCGCAGCATACATTTTTCATGACTTGTGTTTGCAAGTGCTTAAAGGGGGTGTATTGACCTGTCTAAGAACACTTTTAGATATCAGAAACATCATGATCAGTCTTAATAATAACTCATAATGGCTTATAATTATTGAAAAACCTCAGTCAGGACATTGTCTAAAGCATAAAATCAGATTTAGTTATATTGCCGCATGGATGCATGGATGAGTTCAAGATATTTTTTCCTCGTGGTTTGTATATGTATGAATTTCATGATAACACTTGGACCCTATACTAAAGCATTACCGAAGTGTTTTCTCCCTTAAATCAGGAATCTGATCTGCTTCGTCATGTTTTTGTCACCTGCCTCTGCTGTCTTTCTGCCACCACTGTGCTCATGGATCTCCTGTAGTGTAATCAGGACATCTCTTTTAGATTGGTCGAGTGTCTGCAGTGTCTCTCCAAAATCACATTACCTTTAAGACTTAAAATATCTGGGATCTAAAGACTAATTATCATGTTTTTGATGTTTAATTGAATAATAAAAAGCAGCTTGCTCGATATTTCATCATACTAGTTAATTCTCAGTCCGCTATCATCTTTGAGTCTGCTTTTTAGTCAAGAGACTGACCCACTGCTAGACAAAATATTCAGTAAAGTTAATTTAGTAAGCCTACAGAACAAAGGGAAGCAGAAACACCTGCAGCAGTTCGGTTTTGCTGTTTCTAAAGCTATTCTGCCATTAGCAAGGGTGAAAAGTAGTAACTAGTAAAGCCGGGATTGATCTGAAGGCTGGTGTGCAGGGCCATAACACTGAGATTTCATAGACTGTCTATCCAAATCTAATCATAGAGTACAGTGGTAATGTGAGGTTGCCAAGACTGCAAATTGTGTCTCTTTTGCCTCCTTTAGAAAAACACAAAAGCTTAACACTCAGTCTTCTAGTTTTCACATGAAAAAAGTGGCAAAGTAGGGATACACACTCCAAAAACACTCTGCTGCCCTCATTGTAAGTCACAAGAAAATGATGCC
This sequence comes from Cetoscarus ocellatus, assembly GCA_037902135.1. Lineage (NCBI taxonomy): Eukaryota > Metazoa > Chordata > Actinopteri > Labriformes > Labridae > Cetoscarus > Cetoscarus ocellatus. Next base: position 845,860 of record JBAMNC010000322.1, on the reverse strand, counting down.
TTTGCCACAGAGGATTTTAGTTTCCTGCAGTGATTACATTTTAGATCAAGCAAATGTGTGTATTGTGCTTCAGGCTCATTAAAATTTCCACCGCATAATAAGTCCTTGTAAAGCCTTGAAGTAATGGATACTCCAGCAGTAAATTAACATCATTATTTCAGCAATTAATCCCGTTTTGTTTAAATGATTTTGCTCCTAAAGTTAATGGTTTTGGTCAGTTTGTGAGCATGAGACAAATGATCAGCCAATCTGCCCCTTTTAAGCAGAATAACATGGGATTATTGAGGCAGATCCTCCTAAAACAGACACTTGGACACCACAAAAGATGACAAATGTTATTTTTGAAGCTTACAAATCTCTGTTTTTTTTCTTTTCTTTTTCTACTCTGTGCAAATGTTTCAAAATTCTCCAAGTGTATCACCATTCAGGCACCTTCTTATGTATGAATTAGCTGAAGCGTGTGGATTGTCGTTTATATTAAAGACATGTGCGCCCACGCTAGTGACAGCTAAAAGACATGTTTACCATCTTAAATGTGTGCTGAATTAATTAGACTGTCATTAAAGCCTGAGAAGGATTAACTCAAACCAGTCTGTGACAAGAACAGTGACATTTCTTTCAGAGCCTTAATAGACAGTTTGCTGGAGCTGTAATCATTTCAACTCTGTACTCCTGTGTAGCTTTCATCAGAGTCATTTAATTTTTAATGGTCGGCTGTGGCTGAAATAAGAAACCCAAGAAGACTACAACACTAATTTGGACTAGAATTATATTAATGTTTAAGACAAAGCTGCTCAAAACAACCTTGTAACATTGTTATACACAATGAAGAGCTAAACCTCTGTGTAGCTTTCATCATTATATGTTCAGCTTATTGGATGTCTACACTCAATGTCTACAGTCAAAGTGATCTCCTGTGCAGTGGAAGAATAACAAATCTGCTAATTATTTTATTTTATTTCTTTTTCAACACAGTGACTTTTGTGCTAATGCTGGTGATTGCTGGTGTGATCCTGTTTACTGGTGTCTTTCAGTCAAACAAACAGTTTAAAACAGAAAGAAAAGCTTGAAAATTCTGCTTCATGCTGGTTTTCGGTAAATAAATGCCTGATTAGTATACTGAAACATTTTAATGAATTACTTATTAAGGAATCACTCACAAGGCATGAGAATGCTTTAATGAAACTGCTTGTGTACTGAAAATGGGATGTCAGTGGCTCAGTCTGGTGGTACTGTCAATGAACAATCTGAAGGTTGCAGGTTAAAAGCCCAGCTCTGGCTGTCACACGTCGATGTGTACTTAGGCAAGACACTTAACCCTAAGTTGCTCCCACTGCTGCATCACTGGTGCGTAAACTGGTTTTGAAATGGCGAGGATATGTTAGCAAATGCTGATGAACAATTTACATGGAAACTTTAACCATCAGTGAGTGAATGTGAGACAGGATTGGTGTGATGGGACAGCTGTGACCTGCAGCGCAGCAGAAAGACCTTAAATAAGCTTTATTAAAGCTGAAGTCCATTTACCATTTATACCAAAATATGTTTGTTTCAGTCAAGTCTTGACTTGTTTCTCTTTGTTAGTGTGCTTGAGGTGACTTATTTGATAGGGTAATTTATGTTGGTGTTACTTTTTGTTACTGATATGGCTTCAAAATCCTCCAGGGACTCAGAACCTGCTAAAATACACTGATGCCTATTTACACTTGTGGCCCTTCCCCATCCACTGGAGTGAGTGATGACATATAATTAATGTGTCTGCAACAGGTTTTTAGCCACAGACTGCACATTTTTTTGAGACTGCCACAGACAGAAATATACTTGTGTTGGCTGGATTTCTCCCCACCATACCAGACAAATTGTCACAGAATATGCCCTGAAAAGACCTGCAAAATGATCTGTATAAAGAATAATAACTTATCGATTTTTTTTAAGTACAGCCTTTTGAAAACCTTGATTAAGATAACAAACTGTGATATACATTCTACTTTGTAATATGTATTTATTTTTTTGTAATATTTTATTTTCATTTCCTGAAAAACATAGATTTTGTTGTTATTTAGTCCAGAGTTTCCAAGACTTTACCATACTGAGGGCCCACATGCAGCTAAAGTCTTAGTCAAGGCTCTTTTCTTCTTTTTTCCCTTTACATTATGGTAAAAATTTCTAAACTCAAATGTATAACTTAATAATATGTCTAATTTTCCATTAATGGATATATGGTCATATTTGTTTATTTCGTTTATCATATTTTTAGGAACTTTTAGGAATTATTTTTAACAATCATTGACAATGGTAATAACAGAAAATATATTCCATGAAATTTTCAATCTTTTAAGAGAAATTCAAATCTTTTTATTTACCTGTTAATTTGAAAATGTTATGTCTCTTTTATCAACAGTTCTTTGTACAATATTGAATTAGGATGCAATATAACCTGAAACATCAGGTGACTCTTTTGAAATTACATATATCTATATATATATTTCAAGTGCATCTGGACAACATCACACTAAGTGATTGGGAAATCTGGGGAATCCAGCAGCTTTGCCAAGTAAAATATTTATACGGGTACTGGCAGATGCTTGCTTAAAAAGTTGGTTATTGTTTTTTTTAGATCTGAAAGTTTTTGCTAGAATTTATACAGATAAAGATCAAATGTACCTATCTGCAAAAAGTTTTGGTAAACAACGTGGGAATTATGTTAGATTTGGGAGTATAAGTCTCACATTAAAGGGAAATATTGTCATTTCCAGAGCTCACTGTCTATGAGCAGGTTGTTTCAGTGCTGTTTGTAAGTCTCAGTATGGTTTGTGAAGCTTGGTTTTACTGTTACTGTTAAAATATACATATTGTTTATAATGTTCATGTTATCTGAAGATATTATATTCATTAACTGCCGCTATAAGAGTAGCTGACATATTCTAGTACAGGACAGACTTGGTGCTGTTTACACAGAAACAAATGAAGTCAGTATTGTCTTGAATCCCTTTCTAAGTATTGAAATACTGGAGAAATGCTAAAATGCAATATTGTGCATTCCTAATATCTAACAAAGATTAAACAATAATTAGCGATAAAGAAAAGAACTGACGGATTTGAAGATCCATTGATGAGCAAAAGGGTCATATATTCAGATATTATTGCTGAAATTAATCTCATTAGTTGATTTTCCTCCCCCCAATTTTTCTATCTCTTCCCTTTGCGACCTCCCCACCACCTCTCTGCAATCCCCTTGGGGGTTGTGACCCCCATCTTCAAACAACAGGCTGTCCAGATGGATTGACCACTTCCTGTGCCTGTCCTCATTGTTGCTCCTTTTATTATTACAATAATCATATGGGCTGTGTTCCCTCACCCCCCCTCACCCCTAGATGAGACGTCGTATGAGGCCGGCATAAAGGTACAGCTTCACACTCAGTCAGAGCCTCCTTTCCTCCACGAGCTGGGCTTCGGGGTCGCCCCCGGCTTCCAAACATTCGTTTCCACCCAAGAGCAGAGGGTAGCGTATGACTGTGTGGGCTTGCTGCATGCCAAAAGTACTGTTCTGTTTAATAGCTACACTCCCATCATCGAGATACACACTTCTTTCATCTGCTGCCCCCCCTCCACCTTTGGGAAATGGATACATCTGTTCCTCCTCTGCGTGTGGCTGAAGCAACATCTGCAGTTCGTCCTTGTCTACATTGTCCTCTGTGTTTAAAAGATATCACTAAAAGCAGCTGATGTGCTTCATTCCAGCTTTGAGCCATTCATCTCAGTCTGTATCCTCATCATCAAAAGCTGCTGTTTGGCTTAACCTTTTAACCACTGAAGCTTAAGTTCTTTTAGTCCTGTCCTTTTGTTCGTTTTGCTTTTATGTGTTCTCGGGGCGATCCACTGGACTGCTGCTTAATGTCACCAGGAGGAGGAACGACGTGATTCATTAGGTTTTATTACCCATGAGGACTCTGGCATCAGTCTGAAGTCTTGCATTTATTGCGCTGGAGTTTTATCCCAACTGTAGCTCCTGATATGAGAGTCTGTGGGCTAGAAACAGGATTCAATAAAGACTTAATCATGTTTGCCAGTTTAAGACCACTTTGTTTATTTCACTCAATCCCTTCGCCTGCTATCGACAAAATTATTGTCAGATTGACTGGGTTAGCCTGGTTGGAGCTGGTGGAGGTGATTGGCAAATTAAAGAAACAACAGATGCTTCCTTTCCCTGTCAAGTTTGGTATTGATTGTCGGCTCAAAATACCTCAGTGAGCATTCATTCCTCTCAGGAATAACCTGGTTAGTTTTTGTCTTAAAGATCAGTAGCATGCTTCATTTCCATAAACTGTAAACAAGACTTTAAAGCAGGCAGAAAATCTTGATGGTGGTTAAATGTCAGCGTTTTTTGAAAATGGAAAAAAAAGAGTTCCTTTAAAGTGTTGGAAGAGGTCTAAAAATATCCTCACAAACACAGAGGGCACATCGCTGCAGTTATAAAATGAGCTCCATGGGTTTAATGTTTGATATGAGCCAAAATTCTTAAAATTCCAGCATTGAAGCTCCTCATTAGTGGATTCATTTAGAGTTACTCATAAATGTTATGACCTGCTCCTCACCTTTAATAAGTCTTACCTCTAATGAGATTGCAGACTTACTGCACTATACTGTCGACAGTTTTCTTATAACCTCTCATGGGTTTAAATTAAAAAAGGTTTGCATATTCAATCAAATAAGATACATTTAATGAGCTTCTGGGAGTAGTATATTCATGTATTCATCAAATATTCACCATAAGTTAGACTGAATTCTCTGTATAATGTCTGTTATATCAGTACAATTCATGTATTTGTTCATCAGAAAACTGTAAAATGTTTATTGTTCTGTTCTGAAGGTTGCAAAATTTGTCCATTGATTGTGGTGTCCTGTCTGAAACTACACATTTTACAGACTTCTATCAAGCCTGTCTCTATTCCCATGATATTCTGCTTCCTACCAGAGACTAGACCTGCATCAGTAACATTCTGCATGGTGTCTGCTTGCTGCTAAACATGATCAATAATGTTAGTTTGACTCTGACATAGTTGTTTTTTTCTTTTGTCAGTATTTTCTCAGTGCCCATTTTCATTCAGATGTTTCTTTCATTTGATGTGGTTATCTTTTATGTTCCAGACATTCGTATTGGGTTTTGTCAGCTTGTTACCCTCGTTTGTACTAATGCTGCACTGGGCCTGCATTATGTTATGTTTGTAGTAATTCTGTGTGCTGATATGCTGAGAGAAAACATGTGTGCTGTTTGCTCTTTCAGCTTCAGTACCTCCCTCCACCTTGGGGGGATTGCAAGTCTACCCCCATAGACTCTGAATACTTCTCCACGTACAGCATCACCGCCTGCCGCATCGACTGTGAAACCCGGTACCTGCTGGAGAACTGCAACTGCAGAATGGTTCACATGCCTGGTATGATCTTAGTCAGACTTGGTTTATCAAGCAACAAGGCTAATTTATCCTTCCTACTGTGTTTTACTCACACTCTGTAAGATATTATCACTCTTTCATCAACTCAAACAGGCACCTCCCCTGTTTGCACACCAGAGCAGTACAAAGACTGTGCTGACCCAGCTTTAGGTGAGCCTCCACGCTTAACTGCTGACATGAAATGATAATGTGATGGATCTGCATTAATGTCTGAATTCAGCCAAGTTGTGCCAGAGACCATTTCAGCCCAGAGTCCTGCACAGGTCCAGTTTTATCAGGGTGTCTGTTGAGTTCTTAAAAAAAGTCAGTTAATTCTAATAAGGTATTACACTATATAGCTTGTTATTTTAGTTTTTATATTCCACTTTACTCATCGCAGTGTAACATCTGTTTATGTCTTTAAACAAATATCCATTTAGTTTGAATAGTAATTTATTAAATTCAAAATGATGTCCTAAGATGTTTTCAGAGTTTATACACTCATTCATTTGTTTTGGGTCCCCCCAAACATTTCTACTTTTAAAATGTATTTTTACATCAAAAAAGTGATTCCTGGGTGCCTCAGGACAGGAGAATATTTAAGAGCAGAGGAGATACCTGCTCACAGCTAAGACTGGGCTGATAAACCAATAAAAACCCCACAAGCTACACTACTCTCTTTTTTATGGAGACCTTTGTGATCAATAAGTGCTTAAACTGCAAAAAGTGAATAAGATCCAAACATCAAAATTTATTTGCTGAGTAACGAAACCTCAGAGCTATGGCGAAGGGGCATCTACCCTGAAATTAAAAACAAAATAAAAGCCTCTATATTGTTGTGGACAGGACTGGGAGGGGGAGGCACAGCACAAGCCCACTCACTCCTTAATGCCCTTGCCATCAGCCACAGCCCCTTACAGTCATTGACTGCCTTTGTATATTTGTTTATGGGTTTAATGCCATAAACATCCAATACAGACTTACCACAAGCTACTTTTGTGCAACCTTCTCTTAAGAAATAAATGGTTTATCGTGAACTTGATCAATCAAAGAATCAAACTACCAATAGTCCTGCTGTTTCATAGTGATATCAGTTAATGGAGCAGACTCCATTTACAGCATTTGGCTACTTTTACTGAATCAAATGCTTTGTTTTTTCCCTATAGAGAAATAAAATCAAGAAATTATTTTATATGAACCCAAAGATGTTTAGTAGCTCATTGCATAACAATAACTAAAAATATATTATTAAATGTAAAAAAAAACAAAAAAACCCTGCAGATCATTCAAGCTTTGATTTCTCTCTCATCATGTTTTCCCTAGTTAGCTTCCTTTTTTACCCACATTTTGTTCAGTTTTTCTGTACTTGTACCCCATGCCTTTGAATTTCAGATTCCCCACAAATCCTTATAAAGTCCTATATTAGATCTTCAAGGTTAAAAGATGTCTTTTTTATACTTATTAGACCTTTTATTTCTGGTTGCACTTTGTCTTGAATGTGTTATGTGTGTTTATCAAATCTACACTGTTTAAATGGCTTTATTGAGTTTTCTTTTTTAATTCTACCATGAGTTTGGTTGTTCAGTGACAATTTGCAGCCATAAAGGCACATTAACATCAGAGTATGTCCTAAGCATTCACTAAGTGCAAGTGGAAGAAAGTAGAAATGTGGACTCCAAGGATTTTTTTTTACGTTTAAAGGTCCAATGTCCTGCAAAATCAATTTTCTAGTGTTGTTAGAAGGGGCTTTTAGAGAAAAGAACTTGACACCTTTTACTTAACTCTCAGTTCACAGAGAAATGTGCCTTGCCTTTTTTAATGAAAGTGCCTCTTAAAGCACTCTATTTTTTACTTCCTGAGTTCATTACCTTCACCAACGAGGTTATGTTTTTGTCTCTGTCTGATGGCAAGATAACTCAAAATGTTATGAATGGATTTGATGAAATTTTAGGGAATGTTGGTCATAGTACAAGGGAGAAGTGATAGCGCTTTGGTGGTGATCTGAATCTGGATGTGGTTCCTGGAAATTTCTCAAAGATTTTTAACTGCAAGAGATCGGGCAGTTTTCCACATTTTCTCCACCCATATCTGAGTTTTCTGTGCATCACAGGTAGACGCCATGACTGTTTTGAAAGTCTACCCCCCCATCAAACATTATAAGGGCAGTCAATCAGTGCAGAGCCCATTATCATTGCCTTCTGTAGCCTCCTAACCCCCTTAGATCTGGGTGTTTCCAAAGGGGAGGGAAAAAGAGCTGCATTTGATCATCGACAAAGACAAAACTTTTCTTTTATTATTCAACTGAAACAACAAATACAAATTATAAACAAATAATAATATGATAAGTTCATTTATATCAATCAATGCAAATCAAATCAATGCCATTTGGTCCCTTTTAATGCAAAATGTACGTAGCTAAGCAGAGCAAAGAAAAAATAAATTCTTAGTTTGTGCCCTAAAAAGGTCTGAAGAAGTCTTTAAACTGGTGTTGAAAAGTTTTCAGACATGCTGGAATTTACATAAACATCCTTTTACCCAATACAGAATGACTTTTTTGCTGATGCTCAAACCAGTGCAGGACTCTGTTTCAGCCATAAAATAATGCCGCAGCAGCTTTAAATGATAATGCTTTAATGTCAGGCAGAGTTGAAGCCAAATGAAAAAGCAGAATTATTGTGTAAAAAGTTCCATTAGTAGGATTTGTGATGTGTCTGTGTCTCATTTCTATCAAATAGATCCCTTGGAGCTTTTTTTGCTCTGTCTTCAATATTATAGCTTCAGTCATTATTTGCTTTCATGGAAAGTGAACGATGGCAGCGACTGTAGTCTTTGTGTTGTGTGCAGATATTTTTAGCAGAGTGTCTTTATGCAGGTTTGTTTGATTTATCGGCAGTGATCACTCTATTTTTAAATTACTTTGATCATCCACAGACTTTTTGGTAGAGAAAGACAACGATTACTGTGTGTGTCAGACCCCCTGCAACATGACTCGCTATGGCAAGGAGCTGTCCATGGTTAAGATCCCCAGTAAGGCATCTGCTAAATATCTGGCTAAGAAATTCAACAAAACTGAGCAATATATTGGGTAAGTATTGTGTGGTAGAAGTCAGTTATTAGATCTCAGCCTTTTTCTTTTCTTTTTTTCTCTTGATGGATGTACTGTGGCATAGCATGACCTGAGTCTCCATCGTTCACCTTCAATGTAACAATAATGAACGATCATTACAAAGGAAATGTAAGATATGATTTAGTGTTATGTAATAGCCCCAGAAATAAACTCAATTGGCTGTACCCTTGTCTCCCCTCTCTCCAGAGAAAATATATTGGTCCTGGACATCTTCTTTGAAGCTCTGAACTATGAGAAAATTGAGCAGAAGAAGGCCTATGAAATCGCAGGGCTCCTCGGTAAGATTCTTTCACTCTCAGGTTCATTGTGACAGAGAGATGTGTTTGACCTCATATCAGCTCTCTCAGCAGGCGCCCACATATTCACATGCCATGTGCGCTTTGAGATTTCTTCTTTGAACTCAACAAGGAGGTGGAACACATTTTCATAATCTGATGCTCTCGCAAGGGCAGGCGGAGCTGGGTCTGATGAGAAGTTTAGGCTGGATGGACACTTTTGACAATTCAGCTCTGATTTCTGTGAGAGATAGTGAATCAGAAGTGACAGCACAGGGAATGGTTTCATGCTCCATTGAACAATTACTGTACATGTCGGTATCTATTAATATCTCTTTGTCCAGGTGACATCGGAGGTCAGATGGGGCTGTTTATCGGAGCCAGTGTCTTAACAATACTGGAAATATTTGACTACCTATACGAGGTAAATGATGTTTTCTTTTGTCAGAATGTGAATCCGTAAACACTGATCCATTTTTTCATGGTTTGCTGTGTATTAAGGCCTATAATTAAATCTCACACTGAAATGCTGGTATTTTATTGTGTTTATGGATGATTTAACAAAGTCAACGAAAATATTTGAATAGATTTGTCATGCTTATGTACAATCTTAAATAAATGATGGTGACGCTTTTGTTAAGGGCCCACAAATGTTCAGGAAATATCACAAGTTTATTTATGAAAAAGATCATGTTGTATTGCTTGAATACATACTGTAATATCAGTGGTACACATGTATTGGCAGTTTTTTTATGCCTGACCTCACACATTAGTTTCATGGGTCAAAACTTATTATGATTTAATCATGATGTCCATGATTTTACCATAAGCAAGTATACACTTAAAGGACAAGACAGAAAGATTAACCCCTCTGTCGATTTTCAAGCATTGTAATCATTATGACCTCCTCGAATCTTCTCCATAATTTGAGCACGTTGATGATCTAAACATCATTGAAACTATTCTCCCCAAAAAAAGTTGGCAAACATGAGTTCAGTCATTTACTTCTCCCCTTTAAAAGTACCAATTTGGGACTGTATTTAATATTGTTGGAAAGCTTGTTTAGGGACCTTAACAATGAGGTACAACTTGTTGAGAAACTGTAGGCTTTCTTCCAAGAGAGGATTTTGGTAGTTTTTGAGACACTACCCACACTTTTGGGTGTGTTGCTTATTCCAGAAATGCATGGCCCTTTCAAGTTGTACCTCAGTAAAAGTGACTCATCAGGCTTTCCAATTATATAAAATACTATACCAGCTGGTTTGATTAAAGGTGAGGAACAATTGACTGAAATGACGATTCCAAACTTTTTTGGTATATTACATTATGAACATTCATTTATCAGTGATATGAACATAAAATCTCTTGTCACCCATTATGCATCATTTTTCAAACCACTGGGATAACACTTTACATCAGGTATCATTTATTAACAGTAAAATGAAAGTTAGTTGGTACATTAGCTGTTTAGAAGGCCCTCATTCTGGTGGCCACAACAAAGTTTCAGCCCCTAACTTTGATACCCTGTTAAATGGTTAATAGAGGCTTTGAAAAGCAGATAAAAACATTATTTACAAAGCTAGTTAATGCCCTCTCAGTAGGTGATAAGTGGTCTATAGCGTAGGGTAGTAATTATAAATAGGGAATGGTCAGGTTAGTTAATGCACTGTCGAGCTTGTGTGTAGTTTTGAGGTTGATGTCAAAGTCATAACAAAAATTTTATTTTTTGGCCGTGTTTGACTCATGGTTTTTGAAGTACCTCAATAAAAGCAACAATTTGTCATATGTAATGTGTATGTTACAAAATGCAAGTTTAACACCTTAGACTGTATACAAACATAGTTGCCTGCTTTCAGTGGTACAGAATGTGTTTATATAATGCTTTCATGCTTGGTTCTCTTATGGAAATTATGGTTTTATGGCAATAGTTTACACACCAGCCTTCAGCTGAAAAGAAGCCAGTCAGCCTGTCTCAGTATTTTTTGATACAAGGCTCAGGCTAAGAGATGGAAGAGGATGGAAACAGATGTAGTTAAGAAGAAACAAGGTGACAGAGCAAAAAGACAAAAGAATAAAATAGATGTCATTCTTCTTGTCAAATGTGATCATACAGTTAGGTCAACTGTGAGAGTGCTGCTAAGGTGGAAAAGTTACATATTGTTGCTCAAAGCACTTTTATTTGGTGGAGTCAAGCAAGACACATGTGCATATGTGTGCATTAGTCACATTTCATCATGAAAATATGCATTCATATTGTGTTCATACAGGTATTACTGATAATATGTGGACTCTTAGATAAAGCAAAACCTTTGATTTTGTTTGTATGATATATATAAAGCTTCTGCCAGCAGCTCCTCTAAATCTCACTAATTACCATTTTAATTTTGTTTATTTAATGCAAACATAAAACTAAGTTTAAAGAGTGTCAGGTTGTGGTTTTATAGAGCCTTATGTGCAGCAGTAAATACCTTGCTGCTGACTTGCACATAAAGTGCAATAAAAACCACAAGTTACAGTTCCTGCACTTTGGTCCTGTACAAAATAAATAAAATGTTATATTTCAAGCTTAAATAGACTGTTTTCCTCCTTTCCCTGTCTTGATTCTTAAAATTGATATGAGAAGAAAATATGAAGTTATACAAAAGAAGTGGGTTTGGTTGCTGTTATCTTTCAGTGTGTTACAATAAAGTGCTTTTTCTAATAATAACTCTCAGTAGTGATTGTGTTGTAATGTATTAACAATTATTAATGAAACAATGTTAAACATGTATTCAATGGAAGTTAATTATTTTTGCCCTTGATTGTGGTTCTAAATAATATCATCTCAATCCCAAAGTAAGACTTGGAGCTGCTGGCTGTTGCTTTTTTTTTTATACAGGCATCAATCGTATAGGATTTTTCTCATTTGACTTGAAAAGAGATTTGATAAGTATCTGTTGTTGAATTGGTTATTTTTTGGTAATGCTGCTAACAGTTTTGCATTCCATCTGCCAATAATATGATCTGCTGTGTTTCACACCCAGGTGTTTAAGGATAAGGTTTTGGGTTACTTCATACGCAAGAAACGGCCGCAACGTTGTCAGAGTGACAATCTGGTAATTAATCTCTCACAGTGCATTTGATGGAATGTGATGTTGCATTAAATTAGCTCAGGAGCAACCAGATCAACAAAAATAGCTGCTAACATTGGAAACATTTTTAATAAACAGCACCAGAGGGAGAGAATGAGGCCTCAAACATATTATGTGACATTAGTTTCAATTTTCAAAGCAGGAAAGATGTATGGTAAAGGAAAAGTCATTAATAATGCATGAAAACTGTTTTTATTGCACATAATGAATTTGTAATCTGTGTATTGTTTATTGCACACATGCAGAGCCATTGTTTACATGATAAATACTAAAAAGAAGCCACACTCGATGATGATAAATATTCACAATAACCATTTGACTTAATGCAAATGAGTGGTAACAAGTGGAGCACTGGCTTTTATGACCTTGGATTTCAATTTTTCTTTGTGCTTTGTCAAGTATTTTGCTACTTCAGGGCAAAGACAAGTTGAAGTATTCTGTCCAACATGCTCTTAGTTAACTCTTTTTTTATTTCATCATGAGTCATAAACTGCACCCATGATTAGAGGTTAAAGCCCGTAACATGCTTTATTTCAACTCAACTTAAGTATTATCACTCCATACAGAGGCTCTTAAATGTCACCCTGCTTTTACAGTTTACTCAGATCGCAGAAATCTGTCATCCTGCTCTGGTTTTACCCCCAAATGTCAAATAGAAAGATCCAAAGAAACTCAGAACAGACACACTGTCTTTGAGAGACGAGAGAAGACCAAGCAGAGAGCAGAAAGAGATAAAGAGGTCTGGAAATTTTATTAACATTTCATGATCAACTCATTTTCTTTGCCTTCAAGGCAATAAAACCAATTTTAAGTTCCAAATGAAATGCATGTAATGTGAGGCCATTCTGTCCCATTTTATGTCGCAGAATTTTGTCAAGCCCAGGGGTTTAAACACACTGGGTCTACAGGCACCTCCACATCCCCTGCAGATGGTTATGTAAGCTTTATACTGAGCAGTTCAGGAATTATTTATAACTGAAATGTACCTTCTTTATATCAGTAATCAGAGAATGCAGCATCGACTGCTGAATCAAACCTGGAGCCAGACAAAGAAGAATTTTACTGGCTGCAGTGGGAGAACCACAACACCAACGTTTGTTAAAAAAAAAAAAGAACAAAAGGAAGAAAGAAAAAGTTTAAACTTCACAAGAAAAGGAAAAGAGTGAGAGTGGGAAGACACTGAAGGCAGGAATCAGTATATGACTTGAACATTTATAAAGCTGTTGACCTCTTCTGAGCAGGTGAGCTAGGAGGTCATAGTAAAAGTAGTGATCACATCAGAATAAGAAAAAAGAAAATGTTTGATGACTTTTTTTAAGTAAAACCCCTTTCACTTCTTGGATACTCTACCCACTTTACAAAAAACATTCTTGGTGTTCAAACCTCTGATCTATGACTATCAGCATTGACAACCTGCTGCTGTGAACCTGCTTTACTCAAACTGCTTTATTCTACATCAACCATCAATAGAAATGACATCATTTTACATGAATTATCATTTTTATATTGGTTAAACACAATTTAATTGCAAATAAATTAATGCTGCTGTATTAATTAACATCAGTCCTCTCCACTTCATAATTTTACAACCGTATTAAGAAGTGACCACACACTAGCTGGACCTGCCTTATTCAGTGTCTGTAATCAGGCAAATTCATCTTGCCAAGCTCCAATCTACAACGATTGTGAACCAATTTGTGGCCCAAAGCGGGTCAGTCCAATCAGAGTCTTTTACAGCTGAAAAAGGAATGAGCTATAAAGGGAGATGACAGCAGGAAGTGACTGCTCATACGGCGATTAGCTTAGATGCTAACAGATTCAATTGCAGTTTTATCAGATGTGGAGCACATTCCTTTTTTAAATGAAAAACAAAGTCAACCCTACAAATTGCTCTGCAGTAAGGATATTTTCACTCCACTTCTGACATGTTTTGATGAGAGGTTTTTTTTTATGAGGTGACTCGCGTTCTGCAGCACAGTAGCTCCTGCCTACTACATTATCTGATTGGCATGTAATCAATGTGAATGATGGAATGATTGTCCAATCACCTGCCAGATATGCTTTTGAAAGGTCCAGCCCTACCCAAACACTTTCTTTAGGCTCTTTCCAACATGAACTAGTGAAATATATTTAACGGTCTATCAGGTGTGCCATGTGAATATAGAAGGGGACCCTCTTGAGAACAAGATGCTGCATCTCAAGGGGTTATCCTCCAATAAATTTAAATTCAATAGAGACAAATTCATGATCCGGGCATCCATAAATTTATCACTTTCATAAATTCTTATTTTTTTCTTATTTTTTCTCTACTTCCACCCACACACACACCCAACATGGCTTCGTTTGATGGCTGTTCAACATGAGACAAGATTTCCAGCTTCGCAACAGAAGGTTTTTTCTTGCCACTGTTCCTGTTGCGGAGTTTGGCATAGTGCTGTACTTATAGTGGATTTATCTTGGGTCTGGAATGAAATAAAATACAATTAAATTGAAAATATTCCTAAAAAGAAGAAGAGCATGGCATTGGCCGACTTTTTGTTAAGTGTCTTAAGATAAAGATTGATTGATTTCAGCATTTTTGGATGAACCATTCCAGCCACTTCTATTGAATCTGTCAATCATGTGGTTTTCTTTTCATTCATGATGGAATAACACTGATTTTAATAACATCACATTTGTAGGTTAATCGTAGCTCCCTGCTGAGCTTTCTGGAGGAGCATTTTTAAAAACCATTTTTGCTCTTGTTTCTATTTCATTAAATCACATAATTCTGTTCAGTATGATATGTGGTAATATAATACTTTAAATATGCCGTCTCAGCTCTGGAGTTTTTTTGGAGTGAGCCCAAATGTAAAGAGTGATTTGGCATTTCTGATCTGATTGAAGCGAGACTTTAAAGACTCACACTAATCAAAAACCATGACAACTGTTTTTATTTTTTTTGCATTATATATCACAAAAATAATTTTGAAGCAGAGATTAAGAAAAAAAATATTGATAATAATATAATAATGTATTTATTTAGCACCTTTGAAAACAGACATTTACAAAGTGCTTTGCCAGTTAAGGGCATTAACTGTGTTTTTCCATCCAGTGTGTGGCTTTAATTTTTGACACTCTTCTCTCTTACTTCTATTGAATAGATACTAACAGAGCTTCTCTCTTAATACAACTTGAATCACAGTTAATAAAAAAATAAACAGCCATCTTATCTTTTCATTCCGACTATTCATATCTCAAGTCTCGTAAAATCTCGAAGCATCTAATCCTTCTTTTAAACTAATTGTAGGGGTGAAAGCACTAACATCAACTAAAACATTCCCTCTTTTCTGGTGCTGTTTAAAAAGAAAAAAAGCTTCAGTCCAATTTTTGGCAGATAATTCCTTTTGTCCCAGAGCACTCCGTATCAACAAGTTTGCATCCAGCTCTGTTGGAAGAATCTCAGAAATGCAAGTTCTACTTCTTTGTTGTGTCACACAAGCTCGAGACTTTTTCATCCCTGGCAATTGTCTTTGCATGTAAGATATTATACTTCAAATTGAAAAAGCCATGGGTTTGTGTTTGCATGCTGTTTATAATATTGCATGCTCTGTTGCCTCAGGTTCAGCAGTTTGTTTGATGGCTGAAGAAAAGATTGAAAATGAGTCGTTCTTTGGTAATGGAAATTTGTTTTAAAAATTCCTCTGAAGGGAGCTATCTTAGTTTTGGAAGACCAGTTTATGTTAATTGAAAGGAGAAATAGAGGAAGCCCTTATTTAATGGGCAACTATTGTGTTATATTTTCTGTATTTTCCCCCTCTTCATGTCATATGCTTACAGTGAACCATCCTTTTGTATTTCCTTTCTCTCATATTCAATAACCATTCTTCAACTAATCCATTTTACATCTCCTCCCAAACAACCTGACATTACAGTATTGGCTCAATAGATGCTATTCTAAGCCTACTTCTTAGTCTCCTCAGTGATCATCAGCACTTCCTGAAGACGATTTTCAGTCTACTTTTATCCCTGCACATCAAATGGGTGAAAAGATATGAACCACCTCCCTTCATTACCTGAATTCTTTTACGAGAAGAAACGTTGTCTTCCAGCATACCCCAGCAAGTTAACGTATGAGCATTTGCATTGTGTTTTATTTTCATTCCAGTCACCCTCACCCATCTTTCTTTTCATCATGTCTATTCCAGGAGTTTCCAGAGAACCCAACCAGCCCTGGTGTCACGCCTAATCATGCCCCCAGGTAGCACACCCCATTGATAATAGATGCTCCCTCCCATGCTGTCCCCCTCTTTCATTCATACCTGAAACCATCTCATACATCATTTCCTTTGTGGCTGTAAATGATTCAGTAGGCTTTAGTCGACAGTCAACATAGGAGGGGTGATTATGTGACTGCAGGAAGCATTTTTATTTCTGCCTCAGTGTCAGGACAGGTGAGGCCGTTGTGTGTTTCTCCATTTATCTGCACAGCACAAGACATGAGTTGGTTGGATTCTCCCAGTGCATAAAGACTCAACTCTCTGCATTATGCAAAACTTGCTCTTTCCGCTGAATAATAATGCTGCTTTCTTTCCCATAGGATAAAGAGCAGGGCTCCTGTGAAAACAGATAACGCATTTATTGAATTGTTGTGCGAAAAAAGCCAAACCACAAGAGATCTATTTGTTCTCCCGCAGCAGAGAGGTCCATTTAGAGGCAACGCATTTGAGGCTGGTGCCAGATAACATCACTAGATGCATCACTTTGTGATGTTATCGCAGGTCTGCATGCAGTGAGTTTGCACAAAAACACAGAATGTTTTTTTCTGTCTGCTGGAGTAGCCATTTATTGCCAATGGGACTACTGAATGTTGTTATCCACATATCAGCAGTTATTCCACCAGCATTTTATCACTAATGCAGACATATGTGGATGTTTCGACTTCCGACAATTTAACAATTCAACATGCCAGTGTAAAAACAGGACTAAAAATATGCTGTTTTCTTTCTCCTCTCCCTCCTTTCATTTATCTTCCCCCCTTCTCCTTCTTTTCTTTAACCTCTTTTTACTATTTTTGAAACATGCAACCTTGCTAATGTTTGAGCTTCCAAATCTATTGTTTTCATTTCCTCATCATGATCCACATGTTTTTCTTACTCATTGTTTTTTTTTTTACTGTTTCCTCTTTATATCTTTGTTGCTCAATTTTTTGTTTTTGTTCCCATGTTTCTCTACAAAATGCTTGTATCATTCTTTTTGTTCACTCTGCCTCCCTTTCTTGTCCACTCGCTCTCATTTTGCCTGTTGCCTTTTGAATCGGCACATCATTGTTCCTTTCACTAACCCCCCTTCCTTAACCCATTTGAACTCCTCTCCCCTGCTCCTTTCCCTTTCCACTTTTTTGCAGAGCACCTGTGACACCCTCCGGAGTCACACGGACAGTCTCGGATTCACGCCGAACATGTTACCTCGTCACCCGACTCTAGGCAACTTTGAGGAGTTTGCTTGTTGACGACATAATGTTAGGGGTTGTGGGTAATGGGCAGGGGGGCTTCACATTCGGGGAACTTGACAGCAAACTGTGAAATAATGTATGTATACAACAGAAACAGAAAATACAAAAAAATGTATTAGTAGAATTTATCAATGCCTGAATAGAATAGAAAACTCATCAGAAGAAACAGAGACCACTTCCAAAACAGAACTCAGGTTTAATTGCCATGTCAAGGCATCAGTGTTAATTTAGTCATGTTTCATTTTGTCGGATTGTTTTTATGAAACAGTCACTTTGGAGTTAACAATCGGTGAAGGTAAATATGTCCAAAAAAAAAGCAAGTTTCTGATCAGTGTTGACGAGTTACATGGTACTGTCTTGCTAATTTTGCTGTGCATCAATCCAAGAAAACAAAAAGAAAACATCAGGATTGGTTTGTGTAGCATTGCAGTTTAATATTAATGTTTTGTCTCAAGCATCTACCCAATGCTGTATTCAGTGACCTTATACTTGTCACCAGTTTAAACAGGAGAGCTTTTTTTAAATAAAAAAATCTGCTCCATTTACTGAGCTGATTGTTGGATAAAAGAGCTGCTCATAAATCAAAACACCAGATGTGTGTTTATTGTTGCCTTTTGCTACTATGAGGCTTTGCCTCATGTATTAAATGACTGTGCTTATTCAATTTACGAACAGAAAAGGAACTTGATCATTTGTATATGATATGCAAGTATTGGTAACACTCAATAACAGCACACTTTTAAGCATTAGTGAAGCGTTAGTAAATACTTAACTCATCATCTGTTAAGAAGAGAATTACGATGATTTATTTTTTATTTATATGCATAGTTATGGATGCTTTATTGATGCATACAATATCCAGGTGGGGCATTTCCTTGGTATTTAATGGAGAAAAAAGGTTAAACCTTTTTTTCCTGTGTCATCCACCAAGCTTTTTTGGCGAATTTAACCAAAACCATTTAAAAATCTCCTTGCTTTAAAGCTGAGGGAACCTAACAAACCAGACTCTAGTGGTCTACCCAGATCATACATACATCATATTTTCAGCAAATAGCAGACACAAGTATGTCAGAGACAATAAAGATATACGATCAGTACATTGACAAAAATACTCACTGGCACAATGATGCCCTCCTCACTTATGTATTTCCTCATCAGTGTCTCAGCATTGTCCTCCACTGCTTCAACTGATTCAGCTTTCATTTCTGCTTATGGTTTTCAGTTCTGTACTCCAACATTAAACGCTCTGTTTCAGTCACCGTAGCCTCCAGTGAAGAAACATGTAGAGAATGCTGCAGGAACAGGATGTAAATCGCACTTCTGACTAACCTTTTGAGGAACGATTGCAGAGCTACACACACATAAGTATGAATTCTCATGACAGTATGTGGCATTTCAGCATCACTTTGATGCAGAAGTTTAAACTGAACTAAAAGGTGAAAGTGAATCTCCTGTATAAATACTGCAGAACTGTGCATCCAAATGATCAGATGAACCATTTAGAACCTCTGAATAACTGATTTATTGTTGATCTGATCATTGATTTATAAAGTGTAAATATCTACAGATATATTTATATGAATACATATACATATACATTATAGATGGACATAATAATAATAATCAATAGAGCATTTGTAATTGTTAATGAAATGTAAATAATTAATGATGCTGTATAGATGATGAGTTAAGTGTTAACGAATGCTTTAGATTAAATAGTTGTGTTTATAAAACAGCTGTAAATAAATGATAACATTTTGAAAATGATACTTTTATTTGATAATAATGAATTACTAATGCTTAATAGCTAGTATTTGTTGTAAAGTGTTACCCCAGCATTGAGTTTCGTTCCACTGTGGCCACCAGGACAACAGAAACCACTGAATTGGACGTTTTTGTGAACTGTAATCACTTTTTACTCTAAGTATTAAAAAATAGAAAGGAGGCCAAGAGAGGCTGATGATTGTATGTTTTTATCTTTATATAGCTGATATTCCAATTTTTATTGTTTACCTTTTTTGGGATGGCCTTGCTGTGCTGTCACAAAAAATGTACTATAAATATGCTAGCATGAAGCTTGCTGTAAAAGTTGGCCCCTTATACTCTGTACATGGAAAACACCAGAAGAGATACAATCAGGCTTTCTTTTTTGCCTTTTAAAAAACTCAGCTTTTATTGAATACTGTGTCTTACAGGTGTTCATCAGCACAATCCCCTGTGATAGTTATATATAGATGTAGGCGTGTTGGTGACATGCTTAAAAACTGTCAAAAAAATGTAAATATCTGCAGATAGATGCCATGAAGAAATTCTTCACCACTCAGTGGTTAAAAATCATCACTGACATGTTAAAATACATCCATGTTTTTTTTATTCCATTTTGCACCACATTAGAGGGATTTTAGACTGCGTATGTGATTGGTATGGTGGCCCTGAAGAGCAAAAGGCAGCAACAAATAAAAATAAAAAAACACACAAAAAGACAAATTTAAACAATCAAGTGTGTTGCTATGTTTTTATTTGTCTTTTTTTTAAATAATCATTGTTGTTACATCTGTTTTGATTAGTTGTGTTTTTATGTGCTTGATTTCTGTATGATTTTTGATCTGTGTGTTTTTTTTAATTTTGTTGCATCTGTTTTTTTTTGTCTTTTTTTACTGTGTATGTGTTTTATCATTTGGTGTTGCTGTTTTGTTGTTACCATTGTGTTTTAAAAATGGTTTCTTTTTGTTGTAATTTATTATTTGATAAGGCTTTCTTGTATGTTACTGTGCTTTTTCTATTTTGTTTCCTTTTACCTGTCGCCATATTCTCTATTCGTTACTGCAATATTGTTTAGTTTTTTAAATTTATTTTTATTTGCACATTAGTTTTTGTTGTATTTTTTGAATTTGTTGTTACAATTTTTCTTGCCAACTTTTTTGTATGTTTGTATGTTTGTTTGTTGTAGGATTTTATGTGATGCTGTCTTTTTTCATGTCAAAATGTCTCATTCCTGTGTTGTTTTTGTTTTGTTTTGTTTTTTGGAGGGGTTTCTTGCTTGTTGTGTTGTTTTGTGTTTTTTGTATTTTGTGTTTGGTCATTTGTTGTTGTGTTCTTTGATTTATTTTTTTTTTCAGGGCTGCCATATATATAATCATACTACTTTGCGTTTAATTAATACATAGTGACTGACAATTAAATTGAGTTCATTAGAGAAAAGAGAATTGCCTCAAAGCATCCAAATCATCTCACCAGTTTGATTGATTTTTAGAAGAAATGCATTGTACAATTTTACCATGTCTTTTATTATTATAGTTATTATTCCAGAACATGTAATAAGTCACAAATAAGAGTTTGTGATGTATAAATGATCAAGTATAATAAACTCTATATTTACCCATCTTACCCATGTACACAACTTCTCTTCTTATCTCCGTGTGGGTCGACTGTCTGTTTTTTTATTTTTTTTTTAATCCTTGACAATACAGTTATGGACTTGTAGAACCATTATCTTCACTATAAATACTTGACTGGAAATTGAGAGAATTATTTCTTTTCTATGTGAAATTTTCAAGTATAATGCCAATCAAGTGCGTGGTGTTCATAACACTGTAGCTTTATTACTCTGTTGTCTGTGTATTAGATGACTGTTGATGTGAAGCACAAACCCTTGGAGATCAGCCATCAATTGAAAGCCAATGACTGGATGTCTATGGTTGTAACTACCTTTTATGGCTTTAGTTGTTACCTAAACACACTGTTACTCGTGCTGGTTTTACTGCTCCAGCAGTGAGAAAAAGAAGAGCGCCCTCCAGAGACTGTATCCAAACAGAAATATTTATTTTTCAGAAACAAGAAAAAAAGGTGTGGTGTTATCAGTGGTGTTATGTTGTGAGCAATAAATGCACTGAATCAGATTCTACTGTGATCAAATCAACATAAAAGAAATACACTCACTGATCACTTATTTGATATATCAGCTGTTCATTTGATCAAACACTTGACCAGCCAATTACAGTGCAGCAGCCAGTGCATTAAGGCATAAGGGCATGGTCTTGATGATGTGCTTGAGTTGAAATCAGGCAAAAGAAAAGGGATGAAGGTCACTTATCAGACTTTGAATGTGCCGTGGTTGTTATAGGTCTTTAATGGGATTCAGGCTGAATTATAACCCTACCATTCATGATGTTACAGTTTCTTTTTAAGCAACATCTTTATATTTTTTCAGAAGCAATGGCACATGGCAAATTCTGCATAAGTGCATATTTGAATTTGGTCAGAGAATAACCAAAAGTCTTATTTAACTAACCACAAGCAAAGAGCAGAAAAGTTATGTTCATAGGTGAAATACTTAAGCAGCTAGTAGCACTTCACATGACCCGGCAACTGTAACACCTCACATCAGAAATAAGTACGTGTCTCTTTTGGGACCAACTTTAGTCATTTTGTGTGTGTGATGATTAAGCCCATTTCTTAGTACAATTCAAGCTTAAATTTCTTAAAATGTACAAACGGATCAGCTCAAAAGTTAAGACCAGACTTTTCAGCTAATACTTTTGACTAAGCTGAAGCCCTATCTTGCTCCATTTAATTTGAGAGGGTATTTCATATATTTATTAAAACATGTTAACCTTATTGATTTGTTTTGTATGTATCAGTCTTGCAGCTTCAATCAATTGAAAACTGTAAATCTTGCAAAAAGCAAACCCAAAAAACAAGTTGACCTTGACCTTTTTGACATTTTGATTATGCTCATATTTGTTAGATTGTCTTTTTATTGATATTTTTCTGTTGTGTTTTTAGATATCCATTATCACCTTTTTAAGCCTGTACAACACCTTGGTCAACTAAGGTTCTTGGAAAACCATCCATCGTGTAAACAGCATATCCCTTTCAGGGTCCGGAGCTTATCCCAGCTAACATTCGGAAAGATGCAGAGTGCACCCTGGACTGGTCATCAGTCAATCACATGGCCACATAGAGAGACAGACAACCACTCACAAACACACTTCCACCTGCAGGCAATTTGGAGTCACTAGTTAACGTAACAAGCATGTCTGTGGGAGGAAACCGGAGTACCCGGGGAACATCCCTGCAAACTCCACACAAGCCCTGACCGTGAGGAGCCAGACCAGGAACCTCACTGTGAGGCATGTGCACTAAGCCTCAGAGCCACCATGCTGCCCAGGTTATTTGAAATGTCTTCTATAGATAGACTCTGACCTTGACCTTTGATCGACTGCTTACACAAAAAATGGTCAGCAATTTTTGTAGGCCAGTGTGGAAGTTAGCATCGTGCTGGTTCTCTCAACTAAAAGCATGGGATTTTTCACAGTGTTTTTGATCACTGATGATAATGAGATCTGTCGGGAACATTTTAAGAGACCTACATATTCTGTTTGTTACAGCTCTCATAATGAACAAACCTACTTCTTAAATTTCTTTTTGAAGGTGAGAGTAAATCGGTGAGAGTAAAAAGCTAATATTGAGCTACTATGGAACTGCAACATGGCGGTTTGACTTGGAGGCAGTTACAATATTTCCAATGTTTAACGTCATGTTGTGACCTCTTGTTTAGGAAATTCCTCTTAATCGAATTACCTGATCAAGTTGCTCCAGATGACTGTGGCAATAGTGTGTGAATTATTGATTGTTAAAAAAAACAATCAAAAATGCTTGCAGTAAGGTCCCTGACTGATTTTGTAGTCTTTTTTAGCATTTTGTTAGCAACCATCCTGTTAAACACACAACAACGCTTTAAAATGTAAAAGCAGGAAATATCAAGTGAATTTTAGAATTTCAGATTTTCATCACATACCTTATTTCAGGCACTTATCTGAAACCGGTATTCTAAATCACATGTACTTTCAGCCTTAGGCACCAGGAAGTGCTTAATGCTAACCCATTTTAACAAATTTGTACTCATTCCTGTACCACTGTATGTTGACTAAGGCGGCGACCTCCGGGCTGTAAATGGTTGGCACATGTGGAGGTACCAATACCTGTAGTGCCTGAGTGTCCACTTGAGGCTGGCTGCAGAAAAAGGACACCCAAATGATTGTATGCTTAAATGCACATCTTTTACAGCCTGGTTAAAAAAAAAGCAAAGTCTAATTATATAATACATCTATGTAATCTCACTGTACGGAGGGTGATTTTTTTTATATTGCAGCCATTTCTATTTTATTTAGGATTCACAGTTTTAGAAATCTATTTTTCTATTGGTCAGATAGCCTTAAATTCCACCTCAACATGGCCTCTACACCTGTGAGTAGGTTGAGCTGAAGTTCGGTTGAGATGACATGCAGTATGGCAGCATCCATTTCAACACATCCACAATGTCCTTAATGTTCCTTTGATAATCAAACGGCTGATGTCACATGGCTTCATCAAATACTTTCACAGTCTATGCATTGATTCGATCACTTAAAACAGCCCTCCCATGATGGACAGGGGCTTATCAGGGGCTTTGCAGTTTTGTGTCAGGGCTACAGCTACCCTTGGCCCCAGAATACAGCCATCTTTGCTTCAGTACAGTCATTATTTTACCATCTTTCACCCCTTTCAGCAAGGCAAATTTCACCCACACAACTGCCGCTCACTCAATATTTTCTCTTTTTCTGACCATTTTCTGTGAAGGTTGGAGATTAATATGCACGAAAATCTCAGTGATTTACTCAAATTATACTCTGCTTTATTCTGACACTCAGTTTCTGACCATATAAACATGCCTAAATGCACTGGTTGCTGCCACGTGATTGGCTTGATCATTGCATGAATTAGCATATGAACAGGTGTGCATAATAAAATGATCAGTAGCTGTATATTTGGGATCCCCATTTTCGACTCATAATGAATTCAACAGCTGGAATGAAAGGAGAGTGAACAGCTGCCACCTGCGACTCAGATGTATGATACGATAATTGTATATTTACCATCATCAGCCAAATGCCAATTCATGTTATACAATGATGCTATTCTGATGATGCTGCATTACCATGAGGACTCTGAATGTGTGTGTGTGTCCTGTTGTCGGGTTAAAAAGCATAAAATCAACCTAGCATTTACCGCAAACTGTGGCTAAGGTATTTGTGAAAATGTCCTGGGTCTTTACCTCTCTTTCCCCACCCCCTGCCTTACTACCTGTCGAAGAACAGCAGAGTATTTGTGAACTGGCAAAAACTACCACTGAGTTGTCTGTGCTTATGAAGTAGTCCTCAAATGATATTTACCGCATAGTTATGGCCAAGTAGAAAACAGTTATCTATATATTTCTGTCACTCAGCGCCTAGATTTGAACTATTTTAACCCTACAGTTTATGATTTATGTCCCATCAGGCATTCCTGCATGACCATTGTGTATCCCTATTATCTCCGGTCTCTTAATGTTATCTTAACCACGATACTCACTTTGAAAAGTCAAAAAATGTATACTTGGAGCCAGATGAATCAAAACTCTGTTCTCCACTCAAGTGAAAAGTCTTGATACTTTATAGCTTAGAAATCCTCCTCAAACCAGGCTTGGGAATGTGCAATACTTAATAACATAGATATTATGCCAACTAGGTATGGGCATCATCTTCAGTTAAAGTTATTTTGTTTGAATATACACGAGGCTTGAAGTGGAACAAAAATGTGCCTTCAAGTGTGGTTCTAGAGGTAACACTGGGGGGGTTTATGTGCACAAACATCTGGGGAACTGAGCTTGATTCATCTGGCTCTGTGTGCTGTATGTGCATTTTATTGTAGATATGTGATTTTAACTCTGAACTGTACATTAAATAGATAATACAAACTGAATTATGTGGAGTGTAGTCAAATTCCTGTGACATTTTACATCTCTTTACAGACAAAACTCACTGCATGCTATCTTAAAAGCTGTGAAAACCACACTGGACAATGGTTAGAGAGGAGTGCAGATCTGCTTATGAAAAGGTGAGGTCACTGGTTACCATACACCAATTATTATTTCAACATTTTGAGAAAACAATGTGTCATTCATTGCAGTCCCAGAGGAGAAAAACTGTAAAAGAAAAAAAATAATAAAAAAAAGATATCCATAGAGATGCGTGGTATTGGATTGAAGGTGATAGACCAGTATCTCCACACTTTTTTTTTTTTTTTTGCCAATCCCAATACTTACACGCATCATTTTTTGTAATGCATAAAACAGCAAGAACATCAAGACCCCACTGCACCTGAATGTGCCTCATCTGGATAGTCCAAACAGAAAATAACTATAACATTAGAAACTGCATCAGGTAGGCTTCAGGAAAAAGCCCTTTGTAAAACTGCAAAGGTTGTGTAGGAAGGTAAAATGCTGAGATTTTTGCTGTTTCCAATGTGCTGATATTTCCAAACTCAAGCCAATCCTGATCCAGATACACACTCACAAGGTTTTGTAAATATTCTCATCTCTCCTCTGTACCATGTTGAACCTGCTCTCCCATTGTTTAAAAGCAACAATCTGGACTTTAGAATAAATGATTAATGTATAATTTGATTAAAGTAGACATTCAGAAATGAAAATGTAGTGTCTTAGGATAAGATGTACTTCATGTACAACACATTTTGTTAACAGTGAAATAAGCAGTTCTCTGAGAGCTGCATGGAATAAAAATGGGTCCTGCTGTTTTATACTTATAGCTTATGCTTTCAAATGAAAATACAATTTTCTTATTGCTTAATGAAGCTATTGTATGTAATGAAGCTATTGATTGTTGAGACCTTTATAATGCCAATGATATTGTGTTTTCCTTATTTTTAAACTCTTACCTAACATTTTACACCATTTCAAGGATATCGGGCAAAGACAAATTTTCTTCCTTTGATCAAATGCTTAAATAACACTTAAGGCACGAACATGTTTAAGTGGTTCTTTTTTCTTATACTAAATCAGAAAATAATGTCTCATGTAGAAGAGACGTATTGGAAACAGACTGATACTGATGTTAGATTCATTGGGCTTCAGGTATTTCTGCTTCCATATTAAAAATGCTTATTTTTTGTAACAATAGTTTTACTTTGAAAACGTGTAAATACTGTAAACTTTCTTCAGGGTGGCTATTTTCAACAACTTAAAATATAAAGATAGAATCACATTATTTTTACCCCAAGACAACCAAGGCAGTAGAATCTACTGAGAGGACACACTGAATACCATCTCCTCTGAAGCCTCCGAATATATGAGAACACTTTCTAGCTTGGCTGTTGTTGCAAGAAAAGGTTTCATAAAAGGGGCAATAATTGTTACTGTTGAAGTTTCAAGTGTTTTTATCAGGGTGGGCATCTTTACTGTCACACTGTGTAGCCTAAAGATTTCGAAACTTTGATCCCCAAAGTAGTGACACAAGAGACTGATAACCCTCGTCCTCCAGAAGGTACCCTGACCTACATTTTGGGACCACTGCTGTCACCCACAGTCTACCCAATTTAGCAAAAAACACCTTCCAAATTAAACATTGCTCTATTGCAAAGACAGCCAAATAATACCAGAACACAGACCGTAATACAAAAAGTTTTGCACGCAATCTTGTCAGATTGAAGGAAAAAGTGGAGTCATAGGTTTGGGCATAGGTTAAAACCTTGCAGGCTATCTACAAAGCATTTTTATTATTATACATTTATACATGCTGCATTACTGAATTTGTAACACATTACTCATCTACAAAGCACCTTTTATTAATCATGTCATTTATTAACATTGTGTTAATATGATTAAATGATGCGTTTGGAAAGTTTTAGTTAAGCATGGTGGACACTTCTCTACAGAGTATTTCTTTGTTTCATATAGTCAAACATGTTTTATTTATAAACGCTTTTATCCAAACACTTACCCTAACTTACCCAATTATTTATGCATTATATCAATAAAGAATTTATTACTTTTTAAATCATATAAATACTTTACAGTTAAGTGAAGATTTTACAAGCGCTCTACTAATATCTGACTAATGCTAAAGATAATTAGAAATGTATTTCCGTCTGATTAAAAATAACTTTAACGTATTAGGGATGCTTGTTATATAGCTTTTCATTTTTTATTTTTATAGATGTATTTTTAAATGCACCTTTCTTCATGCAAAGTAAATTTTCACCTTCAGCCCAGCATAGCAAACCTGCTGCTTTTGTTTACATCTGTGCAGCGTCTCTCAGCGTTTGCCTAAACAGCACATTTCTGGCTCTCATATTTAAAGTCTGATTTAATTCACGCAAAGAAAATAAAATAAAATTGACTGTCCATGGTACATCTAAATCACTGTAATCTGACAGTATCATTACAAATATGTAAGCTGTATTTAAAATTAGTGCACTTTTTAATGTCTAATCACATTAGACAGCCTCTCCCTGTTCAGCAGACAAGGGCAGATCTTAAAATAAATACCTTTTTATAACAAACAGGGGATAAACTGATATTTGTGAGTCAGTTTGAATCAAAGTCCCCTGGTATTTAAATCAAACCAAACTGAAAGCTTCACAACCCTTTTAAAAATGCTTAACTAATGCTGCACATGTGCTTAATAGTGTGTAGTGATATCAAGTGTTATCCTAACTTTACCAATATCTCGTTTTCCAGCCATTGTGGAAATGACTGAAGGCTTTCTCTTAACCTCATTTCTTAAGAATGAACATCACAACTAATTAACAAAAACCCTTTGACTTTTAAGCCATGTGAACAAGAGGTCATAATTTATAAATAAAAGTTTTTAAATTACGTCTACATGGACCGTGATTTGACAGATTTCAGTTAAATATGTTTTTCAGACCAAGAATAAACATTCACATCCAAAAAGCAGTCGTGTATTTCTGTTCACTTTACTGATTACGGATTCTCAGTGGCCAAAGTGTACACAAAAAAGAATCACTGAAAACAGCTGTCCTACAGTCTACCAACAAACGCAAAAAAACTGTCATAGTGCAAAATCCACTCTTCATTTCAAACCAAAGTTTAAGCTGTAAACTCTCAAGCAGTTTGTCTGAAATGTTCTGTACTCATGAGATAATGAAATACTGGGAGCAAATGCATTTTGTATTCTTTTCATTATAACTTAATCCACACACACGACCTTCAAACATTTGAAATCCTAAAAAGAGCCTGCCTAAGGCGACTGATCGTAGAATTATTCAAAAGAAGAATTCCTTTAACAAATGCAGTGTTGCTACATTTCAAATAAATGAAAACAAAGGAGCAGACATTCCATCAATAATAAATACATGCATCCATTATCATGTCTTACATCGGCAAAATGAAAATAAATCCTCTCACTACCAAAACAGCTTCCTCAAACAAATCATTGTGGAGGCTTTGATGGGATTAATAGCTGAGTAACAACCTGGAAAAAATGCAACCTGTTAGCCATGTCATTATAAGAAGTAACAAAAAGAAAACAGCTAATGGTGCAAAAAAATAATATAAAAATACAGATTATCGAGGGATTTTCTGTCTTTTTACTATTTTTCTAATTTAACCAATAAAAAAAGCATTTCAGAAAAGCAAAAACATCAAGGTATAATACAGATATTGACGATAGAAAAAACTCACTAATGGTCCACTAGTTATGAACATGTTTTATAGATATATATTGGCCCATTTATTGATAGGCTGAATTCAGTCCATCAGTTTCAACAAATGTGAACAATTTGAAAATAAAATCATAAGTGTGCAAAAACATACAAAAGGGAAAATAAAAAGCCTGAGAAAAAAAAACAATATATTATCTTCTCATGCTGTCATACAATCTCGTAATAAGTAGTGGATCAAAGCCTTGCTGTGAAATTCAGGGTCAGTGTAACATGAATGAATATAACGGAGGTATGTAACTGACCAACAATGCCGATAGATGGCAATTCTGTGCTAATGAAAGAGGAAATGGGAACTCTGCACTCATCAAAATGCTGATGAAAATCTAAGTTATTAAAGTTGTTAAGGAAAAAAAAAAACAGATGAACTGAGAACAAAACCATATTAAAAGCTTGTAGGGGGAGTTAAGCTTCTAATATGAGTCATTTGTGGGTATTTCACCAGGATTTACTGACGTTTCTTGAAATAGATTTTGTCACAAAATGTTTATGGTAGCGGCATAATCCATTAAGAAAAAAAAACCCAGATAAAACCAGATGTGTAAAATACAGTTTTGAAACACAACGAATATCTGTTAAAATTACTTCAATCATCACAATGCAACAAAAACATTTTATGTTTTTCTTCTTCACCTGACAAACCAATTTGATCTGATTCAGCATCACAGAGGCATCAGCTGCCCCAGGAATCTGTGATCCTGTTTAGAGCCAGTATGATTTAAAACTATAGCACACATACTGCAGTCTATCCTTGCTGTTCTATCCAGTTTTAAGATGATGGATTAAGGTGATTCCAATTAAATCTGGTCATGTTGGGTTTGTCTTTGGGAGGGGAAAACTTTTCAATATTATTGGTATGTACAGAAGCCCCATAAGGACTGGCATTCAAACATTTTCTTTTACTCAATTTTACCGTGATGATTTGTCATTCTCTTAACTTTAAAATGCTAGTTTGGACCAAATTAACAGTCCATTTCTTAGGACCTCTAAAAAACGACTGAAAGCTACTTAGAGCAGGAAACCACTGTAGCAAAAGATACAGAGAAGAATGAATAAAGTTCTTGAGAAAACAATCCCAAAGCATTGTTTATTACCCTATTCTGTTCAGTTTCCAAGGGGCTGGAGCCTATCCCAACACTTGGGTAATGAGCAGGGATCACACTGGACCGGTCATCAGCTGGTCACAGGGCTGACATACATCAATCAGACACATTTGGGCTGAACGATTTTAGGAGAAGATCTAATTGGGATTTTTCTGGCAGACATTGCGATTTCAATTCGATGCACGATTTTCTTCAAATCAAGCTTCAGTGCAATATTCACTATGTTTACAGTATAGACAACAGTAAGGAAATCAATGATCAAAAGCACATAACACATTATCCATCATCTAATACTGATGATAAATAATCTGTTATCATTATTTAAGGGATACTCCAACTTCTACTCCTAAACAGAGGCTTTGTATTGTTGACCTGCTTACCAGCACTACCGTAAATGTAAAATGCTACAAATTTGTTAAATAGTATGTGTAAAATAGTTGACACAACTGATCCTGGGTCAGTCAGGAGTGCTGCAAAAAACTGCAGCTTTGGTGATCACATGATTGCGTTGTCTGAAATTGCAATTTCGATCTGAAAACAATAAATCTTTCAGCCCTACACAACATTATGATCACTGACAGTGGGCAAGCAGAGCATGTGTGTCAAGGGCTGAGGTCAGAGCATCTCCAAAACTGCTGCTCTTGTGGGGTGTTGCCAGTCTCCAGTGGTCAGTATCTATCTAGAGGAACAGTAATGAACCAGCAACAGGGTCATGGGCGACCATGGTTCATTGGTACACGTGGGGAACAAAGGTTGGCCCATGTGGTCCGATTCCAACAGATGAGCTGCTGTTGCTCAAATTGCTTAAGTAGTTAATCCTGGTTCTGATAGAGAGGTATGAGGAGAAACAGTGCATCACAGTTTGCTGCATAAGGGGCTGCATAGGGGATCAACACAATATAGGGCAGGTGGTCTTAATGTTGTGCCTGATGGGTGCATAGACTACCAGTGACTCTCACCCTCAGGCAATGAGGGGCCTTTCTCAGATGGGTCCCTCCTCACCCACACTCCCCCATGGAGTGTACTCTGTGAAGTTAGGGCTATGTGAGGCTTCTTCCATTATTGTGAAGTGTTAAGATACAGCAGTGAGCTTTGGGGACAAACTCGATCCCACAGAAACAGGAAATAACAAGGAACACATGAGTTTTCCACATACATAATGTCAGGAAGACTCATGAAAGTCACTCCACAATATTAAAAGAGCACAGAAGATTTAATGGGGATATTTTGCAATTCCTTGAAAACATGGGACACTTTGATTATAAACATTTTTTAAGATGTAAAAATTAAATACTGATTTTGATAGAAATATTATGACACAGGACCAGCTATTTTTTTTATCATAGTTAGATGCATTAAATTCTGTGCAGGGGAAAACAAGGAATTTAAATCCGCGGACCGTCTCCCCTGGGGAACAATACAAAGTGTTCAACCTGCTCAGAAAGCCAGCATTGGTGGATTAGCTACTCACTCTCCCTCCACACTCAGAGGGTTTGGACTGCACTTTATGCGGCAGACCCTCCACAGGGCGCGCACACAGAGTTTTAAGTGTTTAGAGGAAGTAGTTTAAGAAATGCCCTTCGAGTCACTAACTGAAACCACACATGCACAAGGTGAACAATAAAACTACGCAGACAGGCCTTGAGTGGGATTTGAACCAGGAGGAAACCCCCATACTGCCATGAAGCTCCAATGCCTATTGTTTAATCTAAAAAGTTGTCTGGTCCTTTGTACTGGTGCCACCAAAATACCAATATAAAGCAAGACAAGCTGAAGACAGCAACTGACCCGACCATCACGCATTGCACAAATCCTGATACTATTCAAATGATTAAATATTTGGCCCCATGCATCGTGTCTAGCAGATGGCTGCTTCAGGGCACACAATTTGCAAGAACACACAACACAGACGAGGCTGGCTGGGGGATGGGACACAACTTTTTAACATCTTTTCTCCATCATTCAGTCATAGTCCTGCATTTAAAGAAAACTAAGTAAATAATTGTAACTTCTCAGTTGAAGACAAGTGGCAGTAGGAGTGAGACTTTCAGAGTCTGTACCCCGTAACTATCACTGTAACTATTACTACAAGCTCAGAGCTCAAGTACCGTATTAAAATAAGCAGAACCTCTCATAGGACTTGCATTTTATCAGAGAGAGTGGGGCAGGATCACATGTTTGGATGCACTTCCTTAAAGGGCCTCTGTATTGTATTGGCATTAAAAAAATCTCAATATCATCATGCTACACTGATAATTCTACAAATAAAATTCATCTTACACATCTGCTATACAGAATTCATTACAATGAGAAAAGGAACCATGAGGACAGAAAGGCAGTTTGTGTGTCTGACGAAGAGCTTGTGTTCGTCACTGTAAATCATAAAATTGAGCAAATGAGATCACCACAGATTCAAAGAGCTTATTTTTCATTATAACCACTTATTTAAACATAAAAGTTCAAAAAATATCATGTTTGTTTGAGTCTTTAGGAGCAGAAGGGCTTTTTGTTGACGTCCACAGATCTAAAATAAATTCAATGCAACACAAAGACCACCCTCCAACATTAGTGCTAATTGGCTGGGAGGACACGTATGAACCAAATTAGAAAGACATGCCACTTGAAGAACCTCAAACCTTGCAGAGCCACGAGGACTTTGTTCCACACAGAGGCACAGCAGAATTAGAGCAAGGGAGTGTTTGAAAACCGGTGAAGGATTTGCCTTGTTGAGAGCGGTCCTAATGACCCGACAGAGTGAAGGATGATTGATTCTGGCGGCTGAGGCTCTGGGAGAGGCAATTTAGCATTTAGGGTGGGCAGAAATCTGCAAAGTATGGGTGCTGCAAGGCCTCCTCCGCTGAGATCCTCTGGACAGGATTACATTTCAACAGGTTCTGTGAGAGATCAAAAGCAACATTTTAATTGGGAACCAAATCAGTTCAAAATGAAACAAGCAAAAGTTCACATCAGTAACAACTGCTAGGTTCATATAGCTAAAACAACTTAACGTATGGTACAACTTATGATGACGACTATAAAGGAGCATGATGGCTGTGTCAAAAACAATATACTAATATAAAGCCAACCACAAACAGAGTAGAGACTCCAAGCAAGGTGCAGCACCAGGTTTGAAACTTTGAATGTGTCCATGTTGTTTTGGACTGGATGGAAAATATTAGAAATTACAATGATTTTCCTTTCTTATTGGCTACTTTAATTTATTCTTTACGCTACTTTTTCAAAAGAACTTGATGAAGACATTACCAGATAAATTGAAAGCAAAAATGCAGCCTTTTCTTCACTTAACAAATATCATAAGTTGTGAAATCATATTTTAACTGAAATGCCACTGCTGCATGCTGCTGCTATTACCCAACGCAAAAATATGATCCTGTTTATTGTTGCTATGAATAGTATCCACACATTAACTTAAGGACATTCTTGCTAAACTCCTTTTAAATAAAGTCCTAGTTTTTGGATGATCTGGAAGAATAATTGGCTAATTAGGTTTCACTAACAGTGAGGGGGGGAGAGGAGAGCGAGAGAGAGAGAGGATTTTCTTTACAGAAGTGAGGGAATAGTTTTATGGGCGCGAAACATTAACTTTTGATGAGAGGAACAGAGTGAGCAGCACACTTTTATCTGTTTTTGAGCTCATACCAACATAACAATTTTTTGGAGTTTTTGTAAAAAAAAAAAAAAAAAAAAAAAAAAAAAAACAATAGAAAGCAGACCAAATGGAACATTAATTACTATACTCTTTCTTTCCTTCATTGTCATGTCATTTCTTAGTTTAAATAATGTTATTTTAGTTTTAAAAAACAGATCTGACTCTCTCAGAAGTAGTTACTCACTGTGAATGAGATTAAAGAGGAACATGAGATCATAAATAAGCCCTGAATAGTCAGACTTTACATGGGTGAATGTTATGTCCATGTCCTTCACATGTCACTCTCTCCCCGTCCCTGTGGGTCCATCTGCTGCTCCACAGAATAACAACTTAAATCTGCCCACAAGTTTAAAACTGGAGATACACGGCTGTTAACTACACAGATGTAGGCTCGTAATGGCTGCCACGCATCCCCTGCGAAGGTTCAGCACGTTGGTTGTGCACTCTTGTGCTATCCTCCAGTAACATGCATACCAAACAAGCATACATGTGATAAAAACAGGGCTCATGATGCAAATGGACACAAAGGCGAATGCAAGGACTAATTGCAAGTATTTATCCAGCCTTACAGCAGCGTAAATGCAAACTTGTGATTGGTTTTGGTTTTATCAATTACTTATTTTCATAACAATCACTTAAAAGGCATAACGGGTTAGAGTAAGCTATAAAGTAAGGAACGTCTCTCTCTTTTTTTAGGGGATTTCTTGCATATAAATATTGTTCTCATGAATCAGGATGTATAACATACCCAATGTGAAATTAAGTTAAAAATCAAGTGTTAAGTATGAAGTCACGGACACAGCCAATATAATTTCAGTGTTAAGAAATAGTCTACATCTACAAAATATCAAACTAAGTAAAGATATTTATGTTAGAGAAAAAATAATGGCAGTCTCATTTCTCAAGTAGAACTTCAGGCAAGCTGGTTGTGAAAGTACCTGAAGTAGATCCCGTCCTGTGCTACTGAGTTTAGGGACCACATTCACCAGTGAGGTGGTGGCTGGGTACATAGGATATGGCTGCAGATAGAAACAGAGGATGCATATTAGAAAAAGGGAAATCTGTGAAGCGTTACCCTATACACTCTCAACAATATTAAAAACTCTGTAGCATAAATCATTTACCTTGTAGTCAGGAAGTTTCGTCATAGTTTGCCACTGCTCTTCAGTTGGTGTGCCCAACAATGTTCTGAGAGGTTAAAGTAAAACTTTTTGGACTAGAAGGAGTACATTTCTGAGATAAATCATTCAGCACCTAGTAGATCAATAGTTCTGCCTGGAAAGACCTCTGTGATCCCAGAATCTGCAGGAGCGGAGGTCCCATGGATAGTGGGTTAGAAATACCCGTAAAAATGAGAAAGGATATCTGAAGATTCTTTTCAACTGGTCATCCACATCATTCCCAGGGAATAGAGGCCTCCCAGCATTAGCCAGCTCTGAAGGTTCAAGATATAGCAATGAAAATTAAAAAAGGGCTTTGGGTTAGATGTGTCCTGGAATAAACAAATGACATCTCTTCATTTTACCCACTCTGTGTTACACAAACACATTTAACCACATAAAATTTGATTAAACCACCCAAAAACTACAAATATTATGTATTTTTAAAAACTGAAGAAACTTAAGGATGAAATAATTAGAAATGAAATGTAATACTCATGATGGCTCCTTTCCTGCTGCTTCAAACAGTTTTACATTTTTGATAAAACGACCAGGCACCATACCATCTTTGACCTTTATGTTTACTCTGATTTAAAAATAAGAGTTAGTTATCCCTTATTTAGAACATGTGTAATTAATCACACAAATCTAATAATCTCTTGATCTGTTAGATATTTGAATACTATAAAAACAAAATAATTTATCATATCTTTTAACTTAGCCTAGTTTTTCTGCCTGCACTGTTAACTAGTGAGCTAAAAACCTGTAGATTAACTGGTGTTTTCACATTTACTTACTCTATACAATAATCTGTGTTTTCTTTTTTTAAAATGCCTTTCCTGAAATGAATTAACCAGTGACTTAGTTTAAGTGGTTTCTGAGTCACACCAGTTACAAAAGTAAAGCTCAGAATAACTGCTAGAAAATCTTAATACACAGTCACAAACCTGCAAATATGCAGCCAGCAGACCACATGTCAATTGAGGTAGAATAAAGTTTAGCACCAAACAGCACATCCGGAGGCCGGTACCACAATGTCACTACCTACAAATAAATCAGACAGTTTAGTATATGAATCAAAAAATAAAATCTATTACTACCAAGTACTGGTGTTAACCAAACTGTTAAGGAACTTAGCATACTGACAGTTCACCAGAATGACTGTGATGTGAGCTAATTATACAATGAAAAGACAAATCATCTCTGCTGATATATGTTCAGCTTCCATCAGCCATCTGCTTCCACTGCTGCACAACCACTACACATTTTTACAAACTTCGTAAAGCTTGTCTATATATTTCAGGTTTTCAGAAAATGTAGTTTTTAAGAAGAGAGAACAGAGAGAAAGAATTAAATACAATTATTTTTTAATCCCCAGAGTATCTGTGTGGGCTGACTGAAAGCATTTGGATGTGCTTGTGTTTCCTCTTGAGATGTTGAGAGTTGAGTTTGGAACAGATGTTAACTCTTACTATTCTGACACACCAGATGGACCGTTTAATGTATTTCACTAGTCCATCGGGGAAAGAGCCCATAAAAAGGGTTTGGGAATGGGCAGAAACTTTGGACAGAATCGTTCCATCAGTCACATTCATTAAGCGCCAATCAGATAATGTAGTTGAATGGCACTACAGCGCTACAGGACGTGAGCCACTTCATAAAACAAAGTCTCCTCAAAACATGTCAAAAGTGGAGCGAAAACATCCTTACTATTGGGAAGTTTGTAGTGTTATTTATTTTTCATTTAACAAAGAAATGTGGTGTAGATCTGATAAAACTGCCACTAAAGTTGTTAGCATCTATGCTAATCTCTGTACGAACAGTCACCTCCTGCTTTCAACTAGCTTGTAGCTCCCAGCCCCTCCTGCTCTAAAGGATGCTGATTGGGCATCCCACTTTGGGCTGCTCACAATCATTGTTGATTGGAGCTTGGCAAGATGGCTCCATCTGATTACAGACGTCAAGTTAGGCAGATCCAGCAGCACTGCAAGGTTAAACTGTCTGCAAAATCTCATCAAACTTTTAAATGAATCATTTTCAGAGAAAAATGAGTTAAATATGTGCATCTCCCAATTGTAATGACATATATGCTTGCAGCAACTAGGTTTTTTTTTTTTTTTAATTAAATATTATTTTTTGGGAACTTTTGTGCCTTTATTGACAGTAGAGAGCGAGAGACGGTGGATAAGCTTGTAAAAGGGGCCGAGAGAGAGTAGGTGAGGACACACTTTGAACTGGCCACAGGCTGGATTCAAATCCAGGCCGGCAGAAGCATGTATATGGGATGTGCCTAGGTTGAATATTACTCCACCAAACCAGCACCCCAGTGGTTAGGTAATTTAAAAACAAATCATATTCTGTAACAAGCATCTGCTGCATACATTAATATTTAATACGTTCATAATAGTACCTCACACAGATGGCATAAATAGAGTCCGATCTGATGCCTTTCTAATGTGTCTAAATACTTGTGTTTCAAAGCCTCTAACATATAGGTCATAACACTTTTTTCCATTATATATGGCTGAAAATTTTTCTCAAGCAGAGTTTCAAAATAAGTGGCAAAGAAACAATGCACAGATGCATCTGTCTAGCATGTGCACCAGCCAATAACAGCCCTGGCAAGCATCAGCCCATCAGCAAATATTGTAGTATAACCAGGGGTTTACTACAACGCAATTTATTGATACCCGGATATTCCTCAGTGGAAACAGGAAAATAATACAAACGGCAATTTCAATGAAGTTGGAAGGTTATGTAAAATGTAAATAAAACAGAATACAATGACTTTCAAATCCTTTTTGACCTATATTCAATTGAATACAATAAAAAACAAGACATTTTTCAAACTGATAAACTATCTTGTTTTTTGCAACAGGGGACAGGGGCATGTTTACCACTGTGTTACATCGCTTTTCCTTTTAATAACACTCAATAAGCATTTGGGAACTGAGGACACTAATTGATGAAGCTTTGTTGGTGGAATTCTTTCCCATTAATGCTTAATGAACGACTTCAGTTCCTCAACAGTCCAAGGTCCTCATTGCTGTATTTTGCACTTCATTATGCGCCACACATTTTCAATGCAAGACAGATCCGGACTGCAGGCAAGCCAGTCTAGTACCCACACTCTTTTACTATGAAGCCACCCTGTGGTAGCACATGCAGAACGTGGCTTGGCATTGTCTTGCTGAAATAAGCAGGGACGTCCTTTAAAGTTTTTTTAAGCAGCACATGTTGCTCTAAAACCTCGAAGTACCTTTCACCATTAATGGTGCCTTCACAGATTTGCAAGTTACCCATTCCATAGGCACCAACACACCCTCATACCATCACAGCTGATGGCTTTTGGACATTGCACTGATAACAAACAGATGGTCTTTTTCCTCTTAAGCCCAGAGCACATAATGTCCACAATTTTCAAAAACAATTAAAAATGTGGACTGACTCATCAGATCACAGGGCACACCTTTCCACTTTGAGTCAGTCCATCTCAGACGAGCTTGGGCCCAGAAAAGCCAGCAGGGTTTCCGGGATTTGTTGATGTATGGCTTTCCTTTTTGTGTGGTTGTGTTTTAACTTGCACTTGTGAAGATAACAACAAACTGTTGTTGCCCATCTCAGCTTTTTTTGGACCATGATGCAGGCATCGGTTTCAAAATGAACGAATACTTGCAAAAACAATGAAGTTCATCAGTTTGAATATTAAATGTCTTGTCTTTGTGTATTCAATTGAATATAGGCCAAAAAGTATTAGCAAATCTTTGTATTCTGTTTATATTTTTGTTATACACAACCTCCAAACTTCATCAGAATAAGGTTTTGTAAAATTTAAAACACTTACAGACAATTCAAAGCCACAAGTTCTGAGACAAACTGGTCCCAACGAGGCTACCAATTTAGAGTTGGTTACCAAAGTGATTTAGCCAAGTTAAAAACAGCCAGCTTTGTGGCTTAGTAAACTTTGTGGCTTAGTTTAACAGACACAGCTGGCACTCTCCTGCCTCCTGGTACACCTCCTCGTGTCAAAGGTAAATGTTTGTCTGTAGTGACGACTCAATTTAATTGGCATCTAGTACATCTAACAACCGAATCAAAGACGATTTTTTTTGATTGGGGCAGAGGAAGTCACCTGCTGGTCAATCTCATGGACTAAAAAAAGAGTGTTATGGTAGGCCTACAGCCTTAAAACAGAGAAATAAACATCTGTTAAAGCTGAGTTGTTATTTTAAACACCTGTATGGTATCAGCTCTTATTCTCCCAATTTGAGTATCTCTATCTTGACGCTCTACAACAAAGTAGGAACACTGTCAACACTGTCTTATTTCAAGGTTGTTCCTTGCCTTTGCTTTTAATTCTGATAAATAAAATGCACTGCCACTGTAATCCATGCTGCACATTCAACATTCTGTATATACTGTATGTGAAGTGTGAAATAAAAATGGCATCAATCATTTCAACTTGCTGAAAAAGCAATAAATGTCCCCGGGTAATACATCTCCCAAAATGAAATGACCTTTTAAAATGACCTTACTTTCAGCTCCTGGTGTTTCAAACTCCGTCCCCCTCTAGATTTCCTGTTTAATACATTCTCAGATCAGCAGTGTCACCCCGGGTCAAGTGCCCCCTCATGAGATGTCATCGGCAGGCCCTGAGGTCATCCAACCAAAACCACTAAACCTGTCTGAGACTCGTCTGTCATCTCTCTGGTGCCATCAGCCTCAACAAAAACATCTAACCCCACTTAGACCATGAGCTGTTGTGTGCTCCTCTCTCTGACAGTGTTGATGCAACAATCCAAACTTAAAGACCTCAGAGAAATACTCAAGGCAACAACTGTCCGCACAAGTGAAAAGCAGAGATAAGGGCATTTTACTCATCTAAAACAGGGATATGCTTCAAGTGGAAACATCTACTTTAACTGGTGCAGTGAGATATTAACTTAACACTCAGCTTGGGTCTCATTTCTTTTTTGCTATACTAGTGCTAAATCAATGCCTTTCATATGGTGTTGATGCCTCAACAGTCCTGAAATCAAACATGAAAGAGGAAAAAAGGCATTGATGTTTGCTCTTGTTGCGGCCCATAGGACAACAGGACTTTTAACTTTAATGTCAGTTTCATTAGATAAATCTCCCAAGTCCCCTAGCCCTTACAAAGCAAGGGAATATATATCTCAACTAGGTATTGATGCAAATATCTAATCAGCTAATCACATGGCAGCAACCAATGCACTTAGGCATGCAAAGATAGTCCAGATGATGTACTTCAGTTAAAGCTGTGCATCAGAAATTTGGTGATTTGAGTGACATACGATGTGCTACCCTATGTATCTCAGCAGTGACACTTCTAATCTTCTTTTGTCCAATATCAGTGAGCCTTTGTGAACTGAAGCCTTGGTTTTCTTATTAGCTAAAAGGAGAGGCTCCAATCTACATTACGGTTTGACATGTTGTGCATTTATTTGAGTTATTTTGGCTTTTCGATGCGCTTAAATTAGTCTGCTTATCCACCTCTAACTTCTGCCATCAACAAAAAAATGTGTCCAAAAAACTGCAACTGACTGGATATTTTCTCTTTTCATACAGTTTTCTTATAATCTTTGATTTAGTTATGCATTTAGAACCCTGCAGATCAGTAACAGTTATTTTTTCTCTATTATCCAATAAAAAATAATTTTCATCATTAATCTGGAAAACAATAATACATTTAAAAAATGCAATTTGAAGAAAAGCTGAAGTTTTAGTTCAGTGAAAACATACCTAGATTGTTTGGAATAGCTAAAAAACCCGATCTGAAAATGAAAAATAATAAGAAGCATAGAAAATAAACTTCAACATGCAAAAAGAGTACTAAACTGAAAAAAAAAAAAAACAAATAAAAAAAAATAGAAACTGAACGATACAGGTCTAGATCTGTGATAAGACTTGCCTTATAAATTTTAATCTTCTATTATTTAATTCTTATTTTCTATTTTTGATGAACGTGAAATAACAAATGCATTATTCAGGAGACTAATAAAATAGAATTGAAATTACATTTAATATTAAAAGGCTTTGAATACATCATTGCCATTTTCAGAATTCTAGCTAAAATTCTGTTTCGCTTAACTTTTTTCTAGTTAAAAAAAATTCTGATTCCATGATAAAGACACAAAATTAACTCCACTGAAAAGCAATTTGTTCAAACACTCAGGCTAGACTGGTACTTAACTGACGTTCACTCCCTTTTCTGATGCTCGTTTTGAACTTCAGCATATCATATTGACCAGTCTTCTCCCCTAAATGCAATGACTACTGCTGTGATAGGCTGACTTTATATTTCTTTACTATACATTAGTAGTTAAACGGATTCACCAAATACAAAGATAAGTGAATGTATTTTCTGTAGTCATCATGTCGAGGTGGTTTACTTTGCGTAATCACACAAAGACATATTACAGTGTACAGTTTAAATTTGCCAGATTGCTGTCAAACCTTATGTGATTCAGGTTCTGATCTTTGATTTCTCCTTTTGATATGACCAATGCCAGAAATATATGCAATTTCACATAGGTTACACAGGTAAGCAGTTCCAACTGTGGTGTTTAGTAAAGTACAACTCACCTCGGCTGAGTAACACCTCACAGGAATACCGAAAGCCCGAGCCAGCCCAAAGTCAGCCAGCTTTAACTCTCCATTCTGCAGACAGAGACACGTCAAAATATATCAAATCAACTGCAGCATCAACATCAGCTCACATTAAACTCCACATTCAACACATGCTTCTGTATGTAGATTTTGGTGAATATATTTTTAGGCTGCCTTGCTCTTAGTTTCAAAATCATTCACATCCAACTGAGCCAGTGGATCTTCTCACACATTCAGGAATATTTGAATGTCTTTAAGTAATACATCATCCAAATACTTACCCTGTTAATGAGGAGATTCTGCGGCTTCAGATCTCGGTGAAGAACATTTCGACTGTGGCAGAAAGCAAGACCTTTCAACAGCTGGTACATGAATGACTGTTTCAAAGGAAGAGAGAGAGGATGATCTTTAGGAGGCTGATGTTTCACACGTCATCATGACTGGGCAATCTGTTGAGTTTTCAAGATACATTGATGCATATTATACGAGATATAGAGTGAGACCATATTATTATGTCAGTACACTTTATGTTGGTGCTTTTTTAAAAAAAATACAGATGATGGGAAGAAGAAATTTTCAGCAATATTCCTACGGACCAAAAGAAAATCTGTTTTAACTGATTAATCTAAATGGGAAATATATATTTAATTTTATTGGATTTATTTCAGAGTATTTTTGCTCTTAGAAACAAATAAGGTACTATTACCTGTTTGATACTGGGCGACATACACACAAGTCCTTGACACCAAATATTGGGTAATGTCTTCCTTTATTAATCAAAAATAACAGGAAAATCCTTAAACCTTGCCAATTCGACACGTTTTCCTAATGTTGCTGACATATTTGTAGAGTTAAGAGAGTGTCTCTGTTTGGGATAAAATATGGCTGCAGAGCATTAAGTGTCTGTTCTTTTGATTCCACCCTATAATTGAAATAAATCAGTTTTTCACCATTTGAACCATGACATTTAACAGGATAGAAAATTTTAGGCACTGCAAAAACAGAAATGTTGTCAGTGTTTATGAACTAATTGACAGTATGTATGGGGCATCTTTGTAGTTTTAATTAAAGGAGACAAATTGCCTGGTATTGTTGCAAAGGTATCAAACACAAGACCAGCGTCCATTCTTATGTCTCTTCTGTTAATGCACCAAATAAAGTTCAATGCCTCGTGTTCAATATCAAGGATTTTATCTACATCTTTTTGCAGTGTCTTGCCATCAGTAATATTTTGTACTACTGCCGTATGGATACAAATTGTGACACAATAGCTCCTTAAACAAAAAATACTTTGCACATGCAGCTGACCAGCTTTTATTCTGGTATTTCAACTTGCAAATTTTGGTAGCCTATTTAGAAGAAATCATGGAATATAATTCTGATGAACATACTGTCAAAAGGACAGGGACACATAAAAATAAAACTGCAACATGTAAGTATGCATATGAACGGACACTTTGATATGTGACGTCAACAGACTAAAAAGATTTTGTAGATATATATATTTTTTTAATTATTTTTCTTTTAAAGCCACACAACCCAGCTATACATGAGATACTGATATGAGTCTGAGGGAATGAAGAAGATTTTACAGCTGAGAAACTTAACTAAGTTAACTTTGCTTTCTGGTCAACCTTCTCACCTTCACAGTCTCAGGATCTAAATCTCCATTGCAGCTGTCAAAATACTTCTTCAAATCCTGAAATAAATTTGAGATGACACACATTAGCCCTTAAAGGTTCAACATGCAGAATACTATACTGTACTATAATAGATACTATGGGGTTTATGGTGTCTTTCTCTTACCTGATCACAATATTCAAACACCAAAGTTAACTTCTTGTCACTGTGCAAAACATCATGTAGCCTGTAGAAGTCATCACACTTTTAAATTCATGCACAAACAACAGATGAAAATATAACATGTTGAACATTTATCTCCTCTGACAAACAGAGCATCACAGTCTGTCAATCCCACAACGGGATAAAATCAAATTCACCTCGAACAGCAGACTGACCTTACAATGTTTTTATGCTTTAGTTCCTTCAGAAGACAGATTTCTCTCAGGGCAGAGCTTGGTACCCCCTGAAAGAAATGACAGTCCTGTAATTAGCACTCATCTGCTAACAACCTGCTGGCTTGTAATGAAATTGATGGATTTTTCGAGCACAAACCTCGTCGTCGTCGTCCAACCT
Source organism: Cetoscarus ocellatus (assembly GCA_037902135.1). NCBI lineage: Eukaryota > Metazoa > Chordata > Actinopteri > Labriformes > Labridae > Cetoscarus > Cetoscarus ocellatus. Next base: position 802,080 of record JBAMNC010000322.1, on the reverse strand, counting down.
GACCCGTTTCAAAGCCACGATTTCGTGGGTTTCTCTGTTTTTGGCCTTAAATACTGTACCGTACGTCCCTACAGATAAGAGGTAAAAGAAATTTGCTAATGAATGGCATAGCAATGTATAGAGGTGTTAGCATTTGCGAGCTACAAAATATTAGCTTGCGTTGACACCGTTAAAGTTGGCTGTCAGAAATCTTCAGACGCCTCTTACCATGACACGCAATATTTTAATTGTTAGTGCACACTTGCAGAAATACACTGCTTTTATTATATGTTACCCGATGCACCAGTAAAGGCAGGTAAAGGCTTTAAACGTGGCTAACGTTAGCCAGACCTGTAAATACATGGACGGTTATGTTAGCAAACCAGGTTAGCTAATACTAACTTTACACAAAGCGCATGAAACTTACCCTCTCCTATTTTTTCAAGCTTCTCGTACTTCTGCATTTTTGGCCAGTAGAGCCAGCCTTAGGGAGGCTAGCAAACCAATGACTGAGAAAAGCCCCAAACAGGGGATAATAATCTAAAGCTAGCGTTAGCTTAAAGCTATCTGCAGTTGTTTGCACTGGTTGGTCTGCAGCAAAGCTAAGGCTTGTTGGTCATCTAGAGGCTAAGAGGGGGATTGCAAGGAAACATGCCAAACAGCCCTGGACTCTGCAAGATATACAGTGAAATGATCCTCTGTCCCACTTGTTTTCAGAGCAGGGGTTCATGACCCCCACGGGGTCGCCAGGGCGTGCTCGGGGGACCCTAGAACCCAGAAATTGCCCAGAAGGGCAATTTGGTTTGCAGCAAGATAAGAAACAGAGTGCAGCCATACACAGAGCATAAACTCACTGTTTGATAGAAATAATAAGTTAATTACAACAGAAACAATAAGTTAATTACATGGACCTACACGGACCCAATTCAGTCATACCCAAGTTTAAAAGTCTGCAAGGAGCAGTTTGCCATCAGCACATTAAAAAGGCATGGCAGCAAATATTTACGAGTTATTACCAGTCACAAGGTAGCATATATAAAATGACAGGTTAAAAAAACAGCAAATATGTGTCTTTTCCTTGGCGTTTAGGGCCTGGATAAAGACTGGCACAAACGAGATTTTAAATCTTTTTTTGTTGCTGAGGGAGCAATAAGGTGAAGACCAGAGGGGACACATTTGTACCTGGGGCACAGAGGATGGTAGGCAACTATGCAGATGGACTTGGCCTTCTTCAGCACTTGTTTTTTGAAGATGTAATCTGGGCCATTAAAGTTTACTCCAGATAAGACTTATAAGACTTAACAAAAAATAAATTCAGAGGTCAACACAATGCTTCAGTGTTTCAAAGGTAAAAAAATTATTATGTCTACAGCAGTGATTCTCAAATGGTGTGGGGAAGCACACTGGTGTGCCCTGGAAATTTGTACAGTCACTTGTCAATGCTACAGCTACACAGCAGCTGATGATTAGTTTATAATTTAATCTGTCATGGCTTTATATGCTTTAATGTTTTTATAAAAATACAAATTCAACTTAATAACATCTAAATAAACCTGAAAGATTTTTCTTAACAGAATAAGCTTTTGAGAATATAGACTGAAACTATAGACCTTATTCTGCATTTTTCAAAACCAAAAATCTAAAGTACAAGTACATCAGTACTGAGCATCAAACAAACCAGAATGCCATACCTTTTGTCTCTCAGCTTTGAAAAAACTGATAATGGAGTCCTGTGCTTGTTAAAACTAGTAATACTGTGTTGAAATCTGCATTAAAATATTCAGAAAAGCTCATATTCTAACAAGCTGACATATGGTTATGATATGATCTGTTCAAGGTCAGCTCAGACCCCCCCATCACTATAAGGTTTAATGTGCACAGTAACACACCAGCTCCACACTTTTTAAACACAGTTGATCATTTCACAATTTCATATTGATGCCAGAGCAGTTACAGGTGACACATCTAAACTGGGGAAATGATTGCAGGTAGGGACTGAAGCCTAGTACTGAAACTAAAATTCCATATGCCCCAACACACAAATTAGACTTTAGGATCATTTTGAAGACATGAGACTCATCAAAAAACATCCACTGAAAATCCCTTGCACATTTAGTGTTAAGTGATAAGCCCTTCAACCACAGCCATGGAGTAAACTGGAAACTTTAAAGATCCATGTATGAACAAATACAGCATACACTTTAAAATACGGTTTAATTCTTGTTTTCTGGACCACATTTACATTCATTTTGAACAGGTAAGAGAAAACAATCATAGAATTCACCTTTAAGTTAAATACTGTACAGTAGTGAAGTTTATTCATCACAGCAGGCTGATCTGGTTGGTCCACGCACACATTTACATGCCCAAATTGACATATACTCAGAAAACTAAATCTGGTAGTTTTATGCTACTTATTTTAAAGAATTCATATGTTCCGAAAAGGCTTTTCTATACACTTGACTTAAAAGATATTTCTCATAAAAGTTCCTGTATACCTAGAGTAAAAAGGTATTAGTGTTTTTATTTCTGTCCCTCTGCCCTTTGTCTGCGGATCAGATCCGAATAAAGTCCTCCTTTGGCAAGCAGTTCAAGATGAGTCCCGGCCTAAAACAAATTAAAACAAGTTATTAGATATATTTAACAAATAAATTAAAAGGTCATTATAATTATCTCTTTTTGAAGAATAATTTTAGTACTTCTTTGGGCATGCAAACTACAGAAATAAATTCAGTTCTAATCTGTGAAAATAAAAACCCCTTAATCTCTCTGCTTCCTCACCTCCACAATGCGGCCATTATTCATGACACAAATGAGGTCAGCACCCTGGATGGTGCTCAGCCTGTGGGCTATGACAAGCACAGTGCGACCCCTCGTGGCCTTATCTAGAGCCTCCTGAACCACCCGCTCGGATTCTGCGTCCAGAGCACTGGTGGCTTCATCCAGCACCAGGATGCTGGGGTTCTTGATTAAGGCGCGAGCAATGGCGATGCGCTGCTTCTGGCCACCTGATAGTGTCACCCCTCGCTCACCTGGGAATTAGAAACCTAGAGCTAAATGTTGAACTGTATAATCAACTAAATCAAGTACTTGTGGAATCCCAAATGAGACCTCATACCAACTACAGTATTATATCCATCAGGGAAAGCTGTGATGAAGCTGTGAGCGTTGGCTTGCTTGGCTGCAGTAATGACCTCAGCATCTGTGGCCTCAGGCAGCCCAAAGCGGATGTTCTCCATGATGGATGAGCCGAACAAAACTGGCTCCTGCAAAAACATATCAACTATAAGTATTTACTAAAGAACATAATAAATATGGCAACTATGACCTCTATTTTATGATGCATTAATGATGATCAATATCTACCTGATTAATAAATCCAATGACCTGTCCCCTCAGCCAGGACAGATCAAGTGTTCGGATGTCCAGTCCATCGAGCATGATGACGCCGTTGGTTGGGTCATAGAAGCGTTCAAGTAATGATGCCACAGTTGACTTTCCTACAGTGTTGATGATAAAATTACTCAAAGGCTGATTATCATGTTTAAATCATGCCACCTCCTTTGTTTTCAGTATGAACTTACCTCCCCCTGATTCTCCTACAATGGCCACAGTTTTACACGGAGGCAGAGTTAAGTTGAATTTATCTAAGACCTGCTGGCCAGGTCTTGTTGGATAACTGCGAATGTACAAAAAATTATCAATACCATTCTTGCATAATTTAGTAATGACTTATTAAGATGGGGTAAGATTAGTTTCTTACCTGAAAGAAATGTTCATAAAGTCCACTCTTCCTGTCAGAGATTGGTATGGGATACGTCCTCCTCCTGAGAGTGGGATGGTTGGCTTCAGAGCGAGGTATTCAAAGACCCGAGCCCCTGAGCTTATTCCTCTTACCATCTGTTACACGTTTGAAATTGAGAGTTTAGTTTCACATTGAGAGCATTTCAGAATCCATGATTTGTACTAAGAGGAGTATGATGTTTTAATTTCTTACCTGCCCAAAGAGGATTGAGATACTGGCCAATGACCTGAGCATATAAAAATACAGATGTTATGACCTAATAGAGCTACATTAGTAGTTTTTAATGTAGGGGTGTCTAAGCTATTTCCCTTTGGGCCGACATGGCTAAAACATAAGAATGGCCAGTCCACCCCAATTCACCAAAATGTTTGTGTTTTGAATTTAGTAACAAATTGTTTGTTTTAAAGAAAAAATAGCCAACAACACAGCTCTCTGTGTATGGCTTAACAAGGCAAACAAACAATTATGGAGGATTTAGGGGGTCAGTCAGATTAAAGGGGAGACTGTTAAGGATCCACCCCTGTTCTGGGTGAGAAAGATGCTCAGTGCAGCAAAAAGGGGAAGCACTGATGGCTGACCTTCATGTCCAGATACATAACAAGAGCCAACTGCTAAAAGCTGCCAAACTTTATTGAAGCATTACACTTTATAAAACTGACCTTGAGACAGAGCAGATTGCAGTATGAGCACAATTGGTGCTGCTATATTCATCAGAGTGTCAGGAATCAAGATTTTTCTATTTTCTTGGCTGTAAACACGCTTACAATTTCTTAAGTCCCTTAATTTTAGCCTTGTGGTGATACTAAGTAGTATAATACATACAAACACAAGCTTTCTGTCCTTATCCAAACCACAATTCACTAGAATTTCCTGTGGGCTAATAAAACACAGACTACAGGTCACAGCTGGTCCCTAGGCTGTAATGTGGACAGCCCTAGTTTAATGTAACTGTCATCAGTAATAATAACATCCATTACGTGATAGGTTGTCTTATTTTACCTCTGAACTGTCTGTGAAGCGACCAGAAAAGACATAAGGTCTCCAGGGGACATTTCATTGTTTGAAATTAGAGTGCCTCCAGCAAAAATCGTTCCGAGCACGATACCTGAATTTAAAGCATACAGAACATAAGAAAGGTCAGGACATCCAGAGACACAATACCAGTCTTAACACTACTTTAACTATTTGAAACATTAAAATACACTCACAGTTTAATGCAATGTTTGATAGTCCTTGAAAAACTGCTATTCCAGCACCAAGACTTTCATTCATTTCACAGGATTTGTCAACTTCATAAGCATACAACCTGTAGGAAAAAATAGGTTTGATACTTTATAAAAAAAAGAATCAATAAAAGAAACTATTAACTGTGTGTCAATAAGCACTTTAGCAAAATGAATTTTAGAGCACAAATGTAATCCTTACTGAAGCTCCCTCTCCTCCATTGCAAAAGCTTTCACGGTTCGCACATTGCCAAGCGCCTCATCTGCCACTCCTGTCGCCTTCGCCACCTGATGTTTAACACAGACAAAAACTGAAAACACCTAGGAATCATATAACGTACAAAACAATTTTCTTTTATATTTTTCTCAAACTTTTTGTGTATAAAACCAGCACAGACACTGGAAATTCAGGGACTGAGTTTGATGTGTGAACACAGATTAGTTTCACTCCCCTGAAGTGTCACAAACATCTCCCTGAATGTTTGACTACTTGCTGTTAAAATGGCAGGTCAACGAAGTAGCATTTTATCTTTAACCTTTATTTTTGGCTTTTAAGATACCACGCCCTTTATGTTGCAGTGAAACACAAAATTTTAAGTAAGTTATGGCATAGTCCTTTACAAAGGTTCTGTACAAAGATGTTAGTTTTAAGTTTATCTTCACCTGCTCCTGAGCCAGGCGGGATAGCTTGCGGAGGATTGATCCAATAAAAGCTCCTGCTCCGACAAGGCAGGGGAGTACCACTACAGTCAAACCAGTCAGTTTAGGAGAGATGACGTACAGAGAGACGAAACATCCAACAGTCTGCGTGATACTCCTGAGACCCTGCAAACAAGCACATAAAATAATAAGTCCAAAACATGTAATATCTACTAACACAAATGTAGCACTATATACCTGAGAGATGACCAGTTTAAAAGATGACTTGAATTCCTGAATATCAGCAGTCAAACGATTCACAAGCTGTCCAGTTTTATTGGCATCAAAGAAAGCCACATCTTGCCTGAGACAGAGCAAAGCACAGAAAAGTGTTGTCAACTGGCTGTTCGTGCAGTCCAACCGCAAGTCTTATAGCTGGCATTAGTATCAAAATATTTCACTTAAAACATACCTCAGTAAGGATGCAAAAAGAGTCTTCCTCATGTCTGCTGCCACTCTCTCCCCCACCCTCGATAGTAGAATGATGTAGCCGCTTGTCAGCAGGCCCTGTACAGATGAAGTTTTTCATGATTATTTTCCATAGACAAATATGGAATTTTTAATTATTTAGTATGGCCAGTTTGTCTTTGTGAAAATTAACTGCACCAAACATACCAACATGATAAGCCATTTGAAGCTGAAGAAGAATTATAATTAACAAAAACAGACCTAAAGGCTTTAAATTAATTAACAGACTTGGAGGGAAAAAACACATTGCTTTTTAAATGTAACAAAATTAACTACAAAGATAAGACACTACAGTATTACATAGTTACAAAAAATACATATTTGCAATTAAGTTAGTGTTTTGAAGATCAAATATATCCAAAAAGCTTTTTTGAACTAGCTAAAGTACATATGTAGAGCTCTAGTAGTTTAAAGAAAACATTGTCATTAAAACAAGCTCTGATTTTCAATGTTCGTGCTTCTATAAGAAACAAAGTACATTAAAGGCACTAAAAAAATATCGACACAATTCCTCCTCTTATCTGTTAGCAGAAATGAGCTAAAGTTTAACAGACCTTGCGTAGCAGTGCTTACATAGAATGCTGCAAAATTGCTATTTACATTTATCCATCTTATTGTTAACTTACCTGCAGGGCATAAAGCCCAAGTAATTTAAGGGCAGGACCTTTAATCTCCTGGACATAACTCCTTGTGTGTTCCCTCAAAAAGCGTGCCACAACATTCACTAAATCCCCAAGCATCAGTGGGATTTGGATATTCAAGATAGCAGCGGCAAAAGCAAGCTGGAGAGAGAAAAGAAACATTTCACTGATTGTACATGTTGCATTATTCTGTTTCAATACTGATCATAGATAAGTGATCAGACAGAGGCTTACCACCACAGCACCCATGAGAGCCAATACTTGAGGTTTGACAAATTCCCACAGGATGTGCCATTTGAATTCAGGCACAGGGTTTTGGGCGACAACTTCCAGAGGGATGTTGTTATTTTCATCCGCCTCACAGTTGGCAACATGGCAGAACAGACGTGCAGAGACAGTGAGTACCGCTGGTCCAAGGATAAACTTCAGGGACACTCCCTGTGCTCTGGATGTCCAAGTGGTGGACTGGCGGACAGCTCGATTGGTGAGGCTCCACATACGACTGACTGCATTTCCAGGCTTCTGTGAAAAGCAGTAGGTTTTGGGTCCAGGAGATTTATAACCCCTGTAATAAAGAACAGTGACTTAATCAGGGATGCAGGATCAGATCAATATCAGTATTGGCAGATAACTGCCAAAAAAGTTGATTTTCAGATCAGTAGATATGAACATTTTTACAGCCATTATTTTAACCATACACACTGGATATATATAGATGCCAGATATTGGCAACAACATTGTCAGAATGTACAAATGTACCATGATGGTTTAAGTCAACATCACTAAATGTCCACTTTTATAAATCAACAGTATATTTTATCAAAGAATAAAATTGGTTTTTTTTCACGTTTAACATCTTTTTCGGACACAAAAATACTGTAATCATGAAAAAAATTGGTTAATTTAGTTAGATAAAGGCTTTGTGTTCATAACAATAAGAATTGGTACCAATATTGGTATTGGCGATAATTATTATGGAACTATCAACATATCAGCTATTGGCCAAAATCCCAAGATTCAGTTAGTCATGCAGCAACTTATCATAAAGCTGTCTGAAGGTTAATGTAATAAAGGTCTAATATTTTGCACTTTAGCCTTTAAAGAATTCTGTCTGATCTGACTTATACTTATTTTCATGATCAATTATGATATCATATAAGGGGTTAAACATGGATTGTGTAAGGAACAGTATAAGTTTGTTTGGTATCGATGTTTAAAAATAAAATGAGCATATTAAATGAGTTTGATCGCAAAATAAAACAGAAAAATAGTCAAATTTACAAAGCTGACAGACACTTCCAACATCTGCTTGTAAGACTCAAACTTATTAATTCATAATAAAAGGAAAAAACACTACAATGTGTTAACTTTGCGGTCCAGACCTGTACTATTGCCTTCATCTTTTAAATCTATTATTTTACTACGAGGTACAGGTATCCACATTATCGAAATGTATTTATATCTCTCTGACTGGGTTGAATGAGTTCCCTTACTCTGGCCAAAATAAACAACAAATGTCTTCTACGTATTTAAATGTACCTAAAACAGGAGGACCAGCCTGTTATACTACTTCACAGTGTTGGTCAGGAAACTGAGGAGGTCTATCTCTGCGGTGTAGATTATCTATAACCTGTGCAGTAAATACTTGTTGACGGTCATTCGCTAAACCAGTTGAACCCCCGTCACATTACCCTACCGTGAGACTTTCCATGTGTCTGTTGTTTTATTGCACCAAGAGTGAAGCGACAGTGACCGCCCCGGAGCAGTGATTTTTGCTCTACAGCACAGTAATTTAAACATGATTTTTCATTAAGATTACGCGCATTAGGTTAAATGGTGTTTAAGCTCTGCCGTAATCCACAAACAACCTGCAGGCTGCCATGTTGCCTATGACCCAGAGTGCATTTCTGTGGCTGAAGGGGTGACGCAGGAATGACGTAATTTTGTAGGCTGTGAGGAAGTTAGCATATCGCTGCTTCTCTTTACTGAAAGAGTTTTCACTCTGTTTTAGATCATTGCAGATAATTAGTCCTGTAGAAAAAAAAAAATGAAACTTACATGTTCAGTTGTTTGTGATGATCTTTATGAACGAGACTTCCGTTTATGATTTGTTTAAGCTTAGTCGTAATCGGTGCGGGTAAAAAGGAATTAAAAGATGCTAAGGAACTTCATAATGGCGGTTCGACTAAGAAGTAGTCAAAATAACCTGTAACCTCTCGTTGAGTTATTGAGACTTTAGTGAAGTAAGTTCTCATGACAGTGGCAGTAGTGTGTAAATGACTGATTATTAAAAAGCGATTAGAAATGCTTGCAGTACGGCCACGGCCATTTTTGTTGTCCAGTTTTTCGTTAGCGACTGTCCTTTAACACTCAATAGCATTTTAAATACAAAATTGGGTACACTTTATTATTTCACATTAAACATTAAAATCTCTGGTTCGTATGTTTATCAAAAAACATATCTCAGGGTTATTCTAAATCCCCTATACTTTCGAGCTCGGGATCCAGGAAGTGCTGAAAGCTATCTCACTTTCACAGTGTTGCGCCTCTCTAATTTAATCAGTGATAATGTGTTAGCCACACAACCTCGGGTTGATTCTAGCAGGTATTAGAATGGTCTGAGTAAATTGTTTTTTTTAACACTGTGCATAAAAATACCCAGCAAAAATATATATTCTGAAGAAAACAAAACAATAAAAAAAACTACAAACCACTCTCGGAAATGACGTCAAAGAGAAACGGAAATGGCATCAATGACGTTTTGTTGACATTTGTTTGTGAAAGACAAAAACAGTGGACACTCGCGGGATGGTGTTTTTGTGGAGACATATAAGGAACCTCTTCAAAGACCAAAACGACCTTGCCGTGATTGAAACATAGTTCTGTGCATTTACACAGCTCGGGTCGAGGACGAGGTCTGAGCAGGGAGGAGAAGGAAGATCCAGACCAGCAGATGGACGGAGCAAGTCGGGAACAAAACAAACCGAGTCACCCAATCTACTCCAGAGGCTGAATCATTCGCAGGCTACACAGACACCAGACAGCCCACTTCGGCTGTAGCTTATCCTACACCGAGAGGAATAACTCATTTGTGTGATCGTCTTTAATTCGTCGATATAAGCCTGAACGGCTGCAGAGTGATCAGCAACTTGCTATGGTAGTGTAGGGTTCACGAGCGTTGTCCGCTAGACTAGCAAGTTAGCAAGCTAATGCTAGCTGTTGCTAACATCACCCTTGTAGTTGGGACAGGAGCACCTAGCATCAGGATGTACTAAAGTTGTCAGAGCTCATTTGTCTCGTAAAGTGTTTTACAAGTAGCTCGTCAGTGAAGGAGAAAGCTCAAGAATGTGAAGCATAATGGCGAACTTTGAGGCTTACCAGGAGTATCAGAGAATTGAGGACTCCGAGGAGGACTCACCACCAGGGGAGGAGGATTTACTGGTGCACGTACCCGAAGGCCTGAAAGGTAATTATACCATTATTACTTAAGTTAACACATTGTTTAATTTATATTGCTATCCACTAACTCATACAGCATCGCCCATTACATTGGCCGCACAAATTGATTCAATTAGGTTAAAGATTTCTTGTGTTTCCTGTATTGCAGACTCATGGCATCATATCAAGAACCTGGATAACTTCTTCACAAGGATATCCTTTTAAAATGACATGCATATTGATAACATGGCTCCCACAGTGAACTGTAAGCTTGATCTTTGCCATCCTGAAGCAAACCTTAGTGTGTTGTTGATGTGTGTTATGAAACTCTATGTAGAAAACACTGGATTTCGCAATGTTCACTTCTTGACTAACACTTGTGTAGTTTTGCTGATTGGGTCATGGAAAAGTCAAATGTAGAACTTATTGAAACAAAAGGGGAAGATACATTTTATTTAGAGCTTATCATAGGTGGCAGTGTGTAAATTTAAGTATAATGACTAAACATAGATTCGGAATGAGTACAATAGTAAAAGTAATAGACTAGAAGTTCACCCACACAAACCCTTGCTAAAAGGTGTTTTATAAATAGCTTGTCAGTTACTACAAATGTAAAAAAAAAAAAAAAAAAAAACTGCCTTATTCTGCAAGGCTAAGATATCCTTTAAGAAAATTCCTGCATCCACACCCGGATTCAAATCACCACCTTCAACCATGACAGCGTTTCTTGTAAATTTCATCAAAATCAGTCCAGAACTTTTTGAGTTAGTTTGCCAAAAGGACAAAGAAACAGACTAGCAGCCAGACAAACACCTACTTGGCAGAGCTAATGATGCTATCAAATAGATGATATCTCACTTAACTCAACCAAAAGATGTCTAAATGCAATATGTATACATATACTGCATACACAAGTACTCAAAAAGTAGAATTAAGTATTTGGGTCTGTTTAGTCCAGTTCAGTGGCTGGGTTCAGACACTCTGCACAGTTTAATTGTTGTTCTTCTCTGCTGAAGACTTCTGAAGCTTATTGACTGCACTCTCAATGATTGTCCAAAAATGAAGCTATGCTTAATGTCTCTGTCATGCTTTCCTTAACAAGCGTCTCCACATTTATCATTTTCATCAGAAGAATGGCTTTGCTTGTATGATGCTGACAGAGTTCTTTGAACTTGTGTAAGTATTAAAACAGAAATATAGTACATCATTTGCTGAATATGGTACATCATCATTAGAGAAACTAATGTTTTTGTAAGACAAAGGTTGAATGTTCAGTTCCAGTTCCAACAGGATGCTTGTTTTCAGTGTAACTCTTTCAAGCCATGGGTAATTTTTTAAGCTGTTATGACAGTGAATTGTGCCTCAGGCAACAGCATGAACATGCTCAGTCAGATTATTTGCTCTCCATTTGAATCTCATGTGAAATGTTTTCTTTTGGAAACACAGAAAATGTATCTTTGATTTATGCTGGTTTCTCAGCTTGCAATTGAAGCCCAAAAGAACAACTACCCAAATGATGTTTCTGATGAGGGAACTGGAATAAATCCATCTTTCCCACACATTTCTATATGAATCCTTTTAAGTTAAGATATGTTTGTGGCTTGATGGTTAAAACTCTTTGTAGTAACTGCCTGTAATACTGTTATGTACAACTCATTTTTGCTGTCTTGATTATTTGATTATAGTTTAACCTGATTTAAACCTATCCGAAAGTTTGATGCCTTTTCTTTTTCTTTTTTTTGTCCTTTCATCCTAATAGTCAATTTTTGTTTGTTGTCACATTCACAACCTTCCTCATCAATTGTGTGGAGTACGATGTTTTGTTTGCGAATCGTGCGGTCAACCACACTGGGCCGGGCCACAACCCCTTGGACAGGAGCAAGGTCACAATTCCAGATGCCCTCCTACCTAGTGAGCAGTGTACTCAGAGGTAATCATGTTTTACACTATTCAGCAAACAGCCCACAATAGAGAGCATCATTGTTTGAAAGCTTTTTATTTTGTGGACTTGTTGGAAAAGACCTTTAACCACACAGAGTGATGTTTCTGTTTCCTTTATGTCAGACAGGCAGATAAGAGTCTTTGTTCCCACAAACATAATACTAGGCATTTCTGACATTCTTAGCCCAATTTTTATAAAAAAAATGTGGAAAACTGTCATATCTTGCATTGTTAACAAATCATTAAAAAAAAAAGCCTGGATCCGCATAAGAATTCGGATCACTCCCAAAATGATATCACTCTTCCCTTATAGCGTATCCAACATTCCATAAGTATTTCATAAGCATTTGTGGAGAACTTTTTGAGTTACCTTGCAAATGGAAGAACAGACCGACAGAAAAACAAATGGCGGCATAAACATAACCTCCTTGGCAGAGATAATGATATTGACATCAGCAGATGTAATTTTCCAAAAAGTTGATTATCGGTCATGGTAGTTTTGCCAATGTAGACAGCTGATATTTTGGCCTTACATATTGGCCATGTATGCCATATGTGTTTTTACAAATGTTAGAATTAACAGTACAATTTAGAGCATTTATTATTTTAAATTGGCATTTTAGGAATAAATACAAATTGGTCAATGTGCAGCATATTACCCAATGTACTTAATATTCTATGTAACAGACATTTGACTTGACTTTACCTTACTTCAAAGAAATGTATTTTTTATATGGGTTTTGTGGTTTATTTTCACTGGAGATTGGAATCATCAAGTTGCAACATTTGTCCAACTGATCATTACTCCAGGGAGGGTATTTGTGTACTGTGTTTAGGCCGGCTTTAGGGACGAGCACCTTGTAATAGATAGCTTCTGTGAGGTGAAACTGCCCAGCCGAGATTCTGACGACTTGGCTGGGATAGCAAGCTGACAGCCACATGACACCTCTCTAGCTGGCTGAAGGGGACAGATCACCTCACTTTCCAACTCCATGTTGTCATATTTTTTTTCTAAGAGGTTGCTGAGCCTCTGCTTGTTTTATTTTTCCCTTTTGCTTGTCTGATAGGCCTGCTCTTGATTTTAACAGTGGCCTTAACAGTGGAGTCTTTAGTGTCAAAGTCAATGATGTACAAATGCCTGAAATCCTAATGGGGGAAAGATTGTTCTACAGTTTGGATTCAGCTGTCCTCATCACTCTAATTCAGTTTAAAAACAGATGCTTGCCCTAAAGTCTGCTTATATTTTGTTTACTACATCTAGAATATCTTTTATACATTGTTGTAGAAGTAAGACGTCACTGTGACAGCACCAACAGTTGTGCCTTTACATATTAACTGTATCAGTATAGGTGACTATGGGACTGTGTGTCTCTGTGTTTTGACATCTAATACTCAGATGATTCCTTAATTTTAGAAAGCTGCTTCAGCCTCAACCTGCACAGAGGTCCCAGCTTAATGCATTGCATCATACCCTGTCAGAAACAGCTGCCGTTTTCCCCATGTGTTTTCCTTGTTTAAAGTTTAATACCAAGTTGATAACCCATTTATATTCTTACACTGAGGGAAGTGTTGTTTTCCTAAAAGAAATGTTGAAACCTGGGTCTAAAGGAAGCCTTCTTCATTAGTACTTTTTCATAAGTTTTTGGCTTTTGTGTGCAATTGGTCTGCCCCCCTCCAAATACATCACATTGTGGTCTTTGTTGTAAATTTCTTTGTCTTTCTGGATACAGCTTTGACTGTCATTTATGCAGTTGCCCATCTGTGAGTGACACTTAAACAGATACCATATCCAACCACGGGTATAATGGTCCTTTGTTTTTATGCAGAATTCAAGAAAACAGCTGGATTATTTTCCTTCTCATCATGGCAGCCATCTTCTGGATCTATCGACTAGTTAAGGTTATTTGCAACGTTTTGAGCTACTGGGAGATCAGACAGTTCTACATCAAAGCACTGAAGATCAGAATGGTGAGTGTTTAACCTGCACATCTCATTATACAACACAGTTAAAGGTCCTCTAAAACAATCTTAAGTAACCCCTTTATAATGGGAATATTTAATTAATCTAAAATGATGAGTCATTTGCCTTTAAGGTTTCAATAATAATAGTCTCATTGACTTCTTGTCCTAGGATGAACTATGCAACTTCACATGGCAGGAAGTCCAGGACCGGCTCATCAGCTTGCAGCGAGAGCAGCAAATGTGCATACACAAGAAAGAGCTGACAGAACTAGACATCTATCACCGCATCCTGAGATTTAAGAACTACATGGTGGCCATGATAAACAAATCCCTGCTGCCTGTGCAGCTGCAGCTCCCCCTGCTGGGCAATGTGGTGTTCCTCACCCAGGGCCTTAAGTATAATTTTGAGCTGATCCTCTTCTGGGGCCCTGGCTCCCTGTTTCAGAACAAATGGAACCTGCACCCAAAGTACAAGCGGCATGGAAACCGTCTTGAGCTGGCACAGAAGCTCAGTAGAGTCATTCTGTTAATGGGTTTGGCCAACCTGCTGCTGTGTCCATTCATCCTGGTGTGGCAGATGCTTTATGCTTTCTTCAGCTATACTGAAATAATCCGCAGAGAGCCTGGGAGCCTGGGTGCCCGGCGCTGGTCCCTGTATGGTCGTTTATACCTGCGACACTTCAATGAGCTTGACCACGAGCTGCATGGACGATTAGGGCGCGGTTACAAACCAACATCAAAATATATGAACTCCTTCACATCACCACTGCTGACTGTGCTTGCTAAGAACATTGCATTCTTCTCAGGCTCAGTGCTGGCTGTGCTCATTGCACTGACAGTCTATGATGAGGATGTGCTTACAGTGCAGCACATACTGACAGCTATCACTGTGCTGGGGGTGGTTATCACCATCACAAGGTGAGTTTCCTTTTTTTTTTTTTTTTTTTTTTAGGCAGGCTTGTCAAAGAGCCTGTAAGGATTGTTATCTTTTGGTGTAAAATAAGCAGGAACTTGACTATGATGCTGAACTTTTTCTTTTGCTTTACTTTTATGATAAACAGAAAATTTGACTGTGGTTGTTCACATGCATTTAGCTAATTTGAGTTCTGGTTCATCGAATAGTACATCACTTTTTCTAGTTGTTTGGCATTGTAATTATTAACCCCTTACCCATGGAAGAAAATCCTGAGGGGTTCTCCTCCCCAAATTGCTACCCTTTTTAATGAAAGAACAAATGGTACTATACAAAGCTTTCCTTAGTGCAAATTGAGCTTGTATGTTCAGATGTTGTCCTACTGTTGAAAAGTGAATATATTTTGTACCTGCCCAATGCCAGATCCTTCATCCCAGATGAGCATATGGTGTGGTGTCCGGAGCAGCTGCTGCAGTGCATGCTGGCACACATTCACTACATGCCCGACCACTGGAGGGGAAACGCTAACAAGAGTGAGACCCGGGATGAGGTGGCACAGCTGTTTCAGTACAAAGCGGTGAGGAGTGCAGGCAGTGTGGACAGGAACTTATATGTCACTGTTAGACTGAAGTTTGGAATGAGTTTGTGTTGTGACTGGTCACAATTACACTTTATCAACAGTCAGTATGGTATTTTGTGTCTGTTACTTATGAAGTGTTTGGATTTTGAGAATGTATTATTATCACAGTTTATTCTGTTTTATTGTTATCATTTGTTTATTTTTACCTAATCAGGTATTCATCTTGGAGGAGTTGCTCAGTCCCATTATCACCCCCTTCATTTTGATCTTCCTGCTGAGGAACAAATCTCTAGAGATCATTGACTTCTTCAGGAATTTCACAGTGGATGTGGTTGGAGTTGGAGACATCTGTTCCTTTGCTCAGATGGACATAAGGCAACATGGAAATCCTACGGTAAAGATTTCTTCTGTTGGCTTCAATAAGAATAATGACTCATTTGTAATTTATAAACAGTATCTTTTTAAAAATGTCATGACCTATATTGATTAATGTCTCTGTTTTACAGTGGATGTCAGAGGGCCAGACGGAGGCCTCTGTATACCAACAGGCTGAAAATGGAAAGACAGAGTTGTCTCTGATGCATTTTACCATCAAGAACCCGCGCTGGCAGCCGCCCCATGAGAGCTCAGTGTTTATCAGCCATCTTAAAGAAAAAGTGCATCACGATGCACAAGGTGGCCCCTCTGCCCAGCTGCTGCTCTCTGAAGCTCCTCTCTGCACCTTCCTTCAGTCCAACGAGTCTAGCACGGTGGTAGGAAACTCTTAGAACCATGTGAAATACACAAATGTGATAAACTGTTTTGCTGTTAAAGGGAGAGGAGAGAACTTTCTACTGCATCTAATGTACTGAGTGACCACATGGAGCTCATACAGCCCCACTTCAAAAAAACTGAACTATCCCTTTAATCCTTTGATAAACATGTTTTTCCAAAACAATATTTAATTTACTCTCTACTACTATTTACACACCAGTTATTAATGATTTCTTTTGTTTTTATTAGCCTGATAATTTGTTGGCCAGTGTCTTGGCCCACCCCGTCTTGACTGCATCAGGACTACAAGGACGAGAGCATCGCTTCATCCCACCAAGCACCACGGCTTCTGCTGCTGCCAGTGTTCTGGCCTCGTTGTCCACCTCCCAGCTTGCACATACAAGCCGTGGCCGCTCGCACGGACTGCTGCCTACATCTGTACACCTCGAGAGCACCATGTACCAAAGCGATCGCACCATCATTGACAGGTACTGGTTACATGTTTTTAAAATATAGCAACTGTCAGAATTTAATACATACCATGTCTTGTTTATTTTGGTACACATTTTCTTTTGCAGTATGACATTTAGTGATACTCGCATTCGGAGCAATGCACTGCAGTCTGAATTTGCCTCAGCAGAGATGAGTCTACATGCCATCTACATGCATGAGGTATTGTTTCAACTATTTACAGTGACAACTTAATCATATTTCTTTGGCTAGTGGCTGGTAGTCAAATGATTCTTTTTTGAGTATTATGTAGGCATCATCTTTCAAGGCAGTTAGTTTATGATGATATTTTGATTGTTGAAAGCAGTATGGTTATCACTTGTCAGCCACTATTCTTGTGCTTTGCTGTGCTGTGTTGTATGTTGAATACTGTTTTTATCTGCAGCTCCACCAGCAGAGCTCCCCCACACAAAGATCTTCAGGTCAGTGGCAAAACCCAGTGCCGATGAGGGATCTGCGCACTAATGCTGGTAAATTAATGAACTGATATTTAAACCCAAGCAGCATCCAAATGCCTAAAAATGTCACAGTTTATGATTTTACTTTTGAGGATTGATTAATTGGAGGATTGACTGAAGTATTCTTTTTAGAAAATACTGGCATCAACAGCAAATCAAATGTTTGTGTGTGATGTAAAAAGTGTAGCTGGAATCACAAGTCTACACACTGAAATCACACGCCCCTGTCAGGTCATTCACCACAACTTGAGTAGGACTTCAGATAAGACTGAAAGAGATTTCTAAAGCAGTTAGGTAAACAAAAGTTGCTCAGAAAACTTGTCACAGTGCCTACAAGTACAAAGACAGTTGCAACAATTAAAAATGTGAAGTTCAAAGTTTATTTCGAAAGAACAGGGAAAAATGACAAATATGAAAAACAATTTTTTCTATTAAACATTCACAAAATCCATCAACAGAAGAAGAGACTATGATCTGTTCTTGTTGCAATTTAAATAAAAATGCAGAATCAGCTGCTCAATCCTCACAGTTGTTACAAGAGAAACGCGTCAGTAGATTCTGCTTCACATTGGCATGGGCTGTAGTGCCAGTTATCCTGATGACTGAGCCCAAAAATAAAAGCTGACGTGTTACAAAAATATTTCACAATGATCACTAAATCAGTTTTGTTTAAAAGAATAATATTCATATTTTTGCACCAAAAATTCTAAAACAGTGTAATACATGAATAAACCTATATCATTCAGTATTTGTATCACTGCAAATATATACAACAGTTTTCAAGTCAAGATAACTCTTAAACTCTTCTGGTTGTATCTGGATTTGTCTGGAGGCTGCAGAGAAAACATGTTACACTAATGCCATACCAATTCTGGCAGAACTCATCAAAAAACACCACAAAGTGACATAATAATGTGAATGTCCCTCTACTGTACGTGATAGCGGTGTTTTAACATATCCCTGAGACTGAAAGTGTTTGTGTTGAACTGAATTTATGTTTAAACATTTCTCCATTCATCAAATTTGTGATAACAACAATACTGAACAAAAAGGTTTTGAATTAAAAGTGGAAGTTTTTCTCAGTGTGTCAAAGCTGATTGTATCGTTTTTAACAGGCATCTGCAGACAGTTAAGTTTCCTTTTCAAATATGCACACTTTAAAATTACTTTGAGATTCTGCAAACACTTTCCTTTAGATCAGAGGTCATCAGCTACAACTGTACTAGGGCTCCATCTTTTCTTTACACTCTACACTGCTGGGGCCGGATTTCAAAATGACTTCAAATAATATAATTATTATAGTCTGATCATTAAATTTTTGTTCTGACACTTCTGAAATTTCTTAAAAAATGTTTGTAATTCTAAGATCTTCTGGCTCCTACTTCTATGGCTTTTATGTTACCACTTGTGTACTCATTTTACTGGTTGGATATTTGCTAAAAATGGCTACAGGTGGAGCTCTGTAAAATAGATCAAACATGAAGTCATACAAAAAAAGAGCGATGCCCTTAAAACTACATGTTTCATCCTCACATTTTCTGAATTTGATTATGTTTTGGAGGCTGACTAGTCTCAAGATCACAGCACTTGTGACTAGCACAAGCCTTTGGTTCTCCTCTCAGTCAAATGTCAATATTTCTGTGCTGAATGTGGTCACGCTGGTTTTAGTGGTGTGGTTATCTGTGAGTTAAACATGACACAGCCTATGTCCAACTTAGGGACCATATTTGCCTCCACCAAGAAGGTTTAGCTTTGGCAGTAGTTAATCCATTTGTGTGTTTGGCTGTCCATCTATTTGTCTATCTTGTGGCAAAATAACTCAAAAAGTCCTCAACAGATTTATATGAAATTCAGGGAATGTCGGTCATGGCACAAGGAAGAAGTGATTAGATTTTGGTGATCTGAGTCCAGATGGGGATCCAGGAATTTTTTAAAGGATTTGTGACATTGCGAGATCGGACATTTTTCCACATTTTTACAAATAACTTTAAAAGTTCTCCATGGATTTTGATGACATTTTTAGAATTTTTGTGGAAATGTTGGTCATGGTTTAGAAGTGATAAGGTTTTTGGTCTGATCTGAATTTGGATGCAGATCCAGGAATTTTTTAAGGACTTTTTAATATTGCACATTAGGACAGTTGTCCACATTTTTGATTATAACTTGTCTAAGAATGTCAAAAATGCCTTGGTGGAGGTATGTGCTCCCAGAGCACCTTTAGACTATCAAAATACTTTCAAACCATGCTGTTCCTACATGATGTAAGGATGCTGCCTGATTGTTTCATGATGTTCATTTAATGTAATGGGGCATTTCAGTGGAAAGGCATCAGCCAATACGCATAACTTAGGTGTTTACTATAGATAGGTTGCTAAATTACAGCATGTGATTTGGCTTTTTGCCTGAATTGATCAAAGATACAGAGAATTAAATCAACTGACTTGTAAATCCTTTGCTGGCTATTTAATTATTTGACTTAATCTATTTAGCAAGCTAACCATTCTTGTTCAGAGTTGAAATAGTTGCATGATGATAGGTTAGTGCAGTTACATACCCGTGATTCATTCACTGGAACAAGACAGATATTTGTAGCTGGGTGTAATTTCTTTGGCTCCTCATTATCTCCAGTGTCTCTTTTGTTATTGTTAAGAATAAGAGCCCCCTGGTGGTGGAATGTACATAATGCATGCATTAATACTGATTAACCTGTCGTATTGATTTTGCAGTAGAAAGTCTGACATTTCATTACACCTCTTTATCAGGTTACCCGGCACAGAGTGGTCTTGGTTCCAGCATGTCCATTCCCACCCCTGTCCTTGGAGGCTGGAAAGAGGAAGAGGAGGAGAATGAAGATGATCAGGAGATAAACAGTGGATCCACTCCAAAGTCAGGCACTGGGAGTAATTGTTGAAGTGCCTTATGTCATTAGGTAAACCTAAAATGACACATCTCTATGCCATGTTGTGACACATGTTTTTGAGTCTAAAAAGGTGTTTATTTTTCCTACAAGTGAAACATGGCTTATATATTCTTCCCTCAATCTGTTTTTTTTCTCTTTAGAGCGTTTACATTTTATTCAACGAACATTGTGGCCTTAGATGATCATCATGAGAGTTTAGCAAGGACCTTTAAACCACCATTCAGTGTTTGTTGCGGAAGAGGCTCATCAAATAACCACTGTCCCTGCACCTCCTCTCCTCCTCCTGTCATACCAGGCAGACTGTGGCATCAGGGAAACCATAAGTCTTCCGTCCACTTCACCCTGTTCTCTCAGTACCATGTACAGACAAACTGTGTGGAAGAATACAAAGAGACTATTGGGAGTGTGCATAGGATCTCTGTGTGATGGCGTGTTTGGCTGAAATTTATTGTAGAATGCTTATCTGTGTGTTTGTGCATCACCAAGTTTTACAGCTGGAGTCTAAAAGATATCCTGCAGTGTGGCGTCTCAGTGCAAAGACTGCAAATGTAATGAAGCTGCCTGAACAACTTTGATCACCTAAAAAATAATTCACATTAGGCTGTTTTACTGGTGATTTGTAAATACATTTTTATGTCTTACTTATTTTTTTAAGGCTACATTTGTACTACAAGATCTAATCCTTGAGGAAAAATACCAGTATTGCTATGAGACAGCGCTGACTGTTCATTAGCTACTCTAAAAAAACTCAATGTGAACCTGCAAAAGCTCTTTTGGATTTAACAAAACATGTTTTTGAAAGCAGACGTTGACGTTTGGCTGCTGCTGCCTGTGTTTGGTAGTCCTAAACACAGATTTTATTTAGTATTAATATTTACATAACTGATGTATCAAGACTTTTTCACTATTTATCCTGACACACAGAACTGAAATTAAGGAACCCAAATGCACTTGGCATAAAAATCTAATGCAGCTATTAGATGTCTGTTATTTAAGCTGCATACAAAGTCAGCTTTATGCCTTAATACTCACAATACACATATTTATATCCTAGTTTACTGTATTACCTCCTTAGTAAAAAAGAAAAACTAATACTCCTATCAATACCTCTTCAGTGTATTAACTCATGTAAATATTAAGTCATTTCTTAAGTGTTTCTCTGTAGAGTACAGGCACATCTTTTAACTGCATCTGATTTAAATGGCAGGTGGAAATTTAATCTAGTTAATCTCTTGTGACTTTTTCCTCACTCAGCAGATTTAAACTGTGATGTCCTAACAAGGTTAGGCAGGTTTTCTGAACAAAAAAAGAGCACAGGGTGTCATTGCTTTCACAAATCTTTGTTGGTTTTACTAAAAAAAAGTTTGAAATTCATCAGGAGGGCTGATTTGAGAGAGATTTTGATTAGGGGGCTTGCTTGACCCTCTTTTTAATTAACAGTTTAAGTTATTTATTAGCTGTTCTTCCACACATATTTAACACACATATAGGTTATTATTTATTTGATTTACCTCTATTAAAAAAGATCAATCATGAGGCCAAATTATTTACCTCTTCAGAATCTTATTTTCTTTTTATAAAGGATGTGGCATGCGTCCCCCCACTAAAAGTAGTTTTAAAAGTGTCAATTTAAAAGTCTTGATCAAAAAAAGATTTTAAAAATACATCGGTAACATGGTCAGCAGCATGATGTTGAATGTGTTTAACAATCAGAGTATACTAGGACTAAACTTGCTTGTTCTTGCGGTGCGTAAATACTGATAAAAAAGTCACCCATTATCTTATGTTATTAATCTCACAGAAACAGCTCTTACTCTCCACCACTGGGGGACAACAACTTTCTTTGTGAGTGTGTCTGTTAAAGGAATGCATTTAGACACCTGTGTTGATATTCTGACATGAACTCAGAATTTTTTGCACTGACAGAAATATACATGTTTAATATATGCATATGTACAGTACCTGCAACAGATAGAAAGGGACACTAAGTCAGTCTCCTGAAAGACCTCTCTTCATTGTATATAAGCAAAGCATCAGCGTGTTCTGTGTCGTCATTATCACCAGCAGACCACCTGAAAACACTGTGGCCAATCACAGAGTGTTATTCTAACCTCTGGTCAGTTAAAGCTCACCCTGACAAACTGCTGAACAGGGGTGGTGTGGTCTGTTTGTGCAGTGAGTTAATGTAGAGACTCTTGAGATAATTTCTCTAACTGTCTCCTCACTCCTCACTGTCCTGTTTGTCATTTTGTTTGAAGCAGTGCCTTAGTATTAAGGGTTAGTATTTGCTCTATGTAGAAGCCATTTCATGTAAAACCTCTGATTTCTTTTACATCGCAGCACATATGTGTACAGTGTTTTCTTTCTTCATTTTAGATAATCATTGTGGATAGCATCAAGTGCATAGTGAAGTTGTGGATGTGGCGTGAAAACAGATTTTGCGTCAGTCTGCTGTATCTGACTTCTTATCACGGTGTCTAAATGTGCAATATCCTAAACAAGCAGGAGTTTGCCTTGTGTTTGGCAGTGTCATCATGGCCAACCTTCTCATCTTCCTATAGTTTCTTATTCACTAAACACCAGTCAAAAAATCACAGTGACTGGAACAAGGTGCTAAGTTTTCATCCTGAAATGTTGTGTTTGTTTTCATAGGTTTTGTCTGTTTGTTCTGATTGTGTAAATTAAGAAACACTAGCTGAAAAATGAAACATGCCAAAAGAACTTTTTTTTTTCGGCACAGCTTTACAATATGTGTGTTGTTTTTTCTGTGAGTGAGTAGAGAGGAAAATAAATTTTATTTTGAGTGTATTTAATCATTTTGTGTGTGGTTGATTACGTGATGTTAGGTTGAAATAAAAAAAAAAAATCAATTTTAATTTCATCTTTGATTTATGTTTTGTCACATAGAAATTAGAATATGAAACACTGTCCTAATGAGTCTCGCACCCTTCTAACCCTGATAAACAGGCAGACATGCTTTTACACGTTGAAGTTGTAAAATTTGTTTTACGTGACACAACATGGATTTTGCAGAATTTCTGTAATTATCTTATGTATACAAAATATCAGACAGGTTAACTCACGGCTTTACACCTTTGATTTAAAGGTGTGATGAGGACAGATTTATGATCTGGGCGTCCATGGGTTTGTCACTGTCATAAATTCTTATTTTGAGTCCCTTTGTCTCTGCCTGGGTGGATACATCTCTGGATTTATGTATATGTATACTTGTGTATATGCATATTTCATATGTATATATGCATATATGTGTAAGATTATGGCTTCAGCCTGCTCTATTGTAAAGTTTCTTGAGATAGCACCTGTTATGAATTGGCGCTATACAAATAATGATTGATTGAACCTGCCTCTTTAAGTGTTGTCCTCAAATATACATTTTTGACTCTGGTGACACCTAGAGGTCATATTAAAACACCTCCATGTCAAGCAGCCTCACAGTTGCAATATTATTTTCAGTCCTTGCATGGATTCAAAATAAATGTTATGTTTTTGCCTGCATTTGTCAAGAGGATAACTTGAAAAGTTAAGCATGGATTTTGATGAATGTGGTCATGGCACAAGGATGAAGTGATTCGATTTTGGTGGTGAATCTGGATGCAGATACAGGATTTTTATCAAGGATTTCTTAACATTGTATCATTGGGCAAATATATTGTCAGAAATGCCTTGGTGGGGAGTACTTCTTGTTCTTGAATTAAATCTTACAATGTGATGTACAGGCTGCTGGTGCAAAGCTTCAACTGGATTCAATGTTACACACAGGCCAAGCTTGACACATTTTTTCAAGACATTCTGGATTTATTTATTTATTGCTGGAGTGCCAGCAGGTTATCATCTTATTGTTTAGTTATTGCTTCATGAATTTAGCACACAATGTTTACCAGGTTAAAACCTTTTTGTGTGCGTGTGCATTTAGATCAACAGTATTTTCGTATCTATTTGTATTACAGGAGGAGGGGATGTGATTTGAGAAGTTTTATCTCCTTCCACTACATTACTGACATACTATCCTACAGAGCAAGATAAGAGACAATGAAAAAAATGTAATCTATCTTGAATTATATAGACCCTGAGGGACAAACAAGTTAGAATTCTGACATTTTCCTCAGGACTCTGGCTCTTTTCACAGAATACAAATAAAAGTTACAAATCAAAATAAATGTTAATGGATCTAATTCTCCTCTTTTTAAACCAAATCAAGCTTAATATTTGACAGTTTCCTCTGTATTATACTTTCCATTGTTTGTTTTGATGAATTGTATTTGTTTCTATGTATTTGTTGGGTCATTTTTCCTCTGTTACAAAAAAACAGTTATCTCATCTGACAGCATTAGCCACATTTCTCAGAACTCATCTGTGATGCAGAATGACATCTTTCTCACAGTTTACTCTTCAAACGTAGGATTAGTGACATCTTCTTTGCCATATATAAAACTATTAGAAATATGTAATTTCAAATCCCTTTTCAGCTTTTTCTGACATTAAGCTTACAGGACAGAATTTCTAATGCTCCAGAGAATAAACCACCCAATGAGACAAAATGAACATCCCACACCCAAAGGAATGAGTCCCGTAGAATGACCAACCTCACCTGAAAGGTAAGGTAAATTTTGTCTCTTGATGTCTAGTACACCTTGTAGAAAAGACTGCCATCTTTATGCTCCTTTGTTCAGCCATAAGCAATCAAAAAATACAGCTCTACCACAGCATTTCATCTGTGTCACAATATTAAGCTCACCTGACAGAAAGAGTTGCCTCTGTAAGAATATTTCCCACCTGACAGAAACACAAACACTAAATTGAAGCTATACTTCATTGTAAATACTGAGCTACCTCACCAGAAGGACTGGACAACCTTTGTTCACACTTATACAATGCGGAATTAAAAAATACGTAGATAAATGCAACACATCTTTTCTTTTTGCCCTCCTCACGGTTTTATCCCATTTGTTCATATGCTTTACTTGTTGGTGATTATCATTATCAAAGTCCACTCAGAACATCTCAAGGACATAAACACCTTCTACTGTTCAGTCTTGGCTGTCTGTCCCTGTCTCAGTTATCTATGTACATGTTCTTTTCAGGTATCACCCATGTCTTTTGGCTGTTAACATGATACAACCTCGACCTTTTTTCTTGCAGTGGCAGAGGGGTCAATTGAAAGGCAAGTATGTTAGAAATTTGAGAGTGTACACTGCATCTATTTTCTGATTAGGGTTTTGTCCAGTTCTTATGTTGCCAAACACAAATGCGAGCATTTGGCTTTGCTGCTAGTCATGTCTTTCCGCTACTGTTTTCCAGGCTCCATTGCAAAAGAACAACGCTTTTGACAGTATGTCATTATGATGTGATCAGATTCAAGAAGCTGATTTGGCATAGAGAAATGTAGATGGATAAGGAGGTTAAAATAATGAGAGGCAAAAGTAGGAAGACACAAAGTGACTCAAATCTTTACGTATAATTCTCATCAGTGTTGTTCAAAGTTTGGATGAATTTCACAGAGTTCATCAAAAAGATGTTGCTCATCAGTTTCATATAAAGTCTCTTGTTCTCAGAGTTCTTCCAGGAGAATTAAAGCCAAAGACAGAAGCCAGAGTAGGATGGCGTAGGAACAAGCAGCAACACTGGATTAACCTCTGCTAGAGTTTCTGGAAGTTTAAATCAGGGTCCAGACGGCCTGCTGCTGTCACTCACAGGCATCTGGGGGGAAAGCCCACTGTGAAAGGAAGTGCCAGAAGTCAAAGATGTCATGAGTTATTTCTGTTTGGTTTTGTGTTTTAGGTGTTTTATCTCTTGGATTTTATTTCCTGTTTTATTTTGGTGTTTACTGCGACTACAATCCTGACTCCTCTGCAAGTGTTTCCTTTTAATACATCCATGGTTCAGCATTTAGTGTTTCCTGTTTTATTTTGTAGGTCTTGCCCAAGTGCATTATGATTAGCCTGATCAGTCTCACTTATTTGCATATAATATTAAATTACCATATGTGTTTAGGCCCTTGCTATGTCTGAATTTTCATACTTTCATACTAAATGTGATGCCATATTAAGTTTGAAGTATGTTCAGAATTTATTGTTTGGGATTTTGTATATGTGACCATGGGTATGGAAGAAATCCCTAGATGAATACTATACTGGACAGATTATTTTGAGTATGAAACAGAAATACACTGGTTGAACTTAAGAACCTTGAAATGCATTGCTGCCCTCACAATTGTCTGACTGCAGAGCTTGTAGCCAGCAAGGCAACAAGGGGTATTGCAATAAACATAAGAATACCGTAACACATATTAAATGTTGTCAAATATAATTAAAATTCATAGTTGTATGAATAATGAGAATGCTTGTTGATGTTGACCTTTGTATCTACCTTAAACAATGGCTCTCAGACTGTAAATATTTTATGTTTAGTGTAGAACTGGATGGTATGACCCAAAAAGACAATCTCAATTTTTTCAGACAAAATTTTAATATTCCAACTTCAATGATTTTTCATACCTCTTAGAGAAAAAACACCACCAATGACAGAAAATGCACAAAACAAGTTTTGATTTAACTTGGTCACAGTACTGCATGTTGTAAAAGTTAAGTAAGTTTCCCTCTGAATTTAATTGCATTCTGTACTTTTATTATATTAAGCTGTACATGTACATTATGTAGTTTGGATGAAGGGAGGCTTTCCTACATTGACACCAAAAACTTCACTATTTTTACAAAACAAACATGAAGCCCTTGTATCATTAATTAATTTAATCAAAAAACAAGACTTGAATGTGCCTGTGCAAAAATGGCAGGCCTCACCGTTTTATAAACAGAGACAATTGTCAGTATTTCTATCTTCAAACAGTGCGACAACCTTTAAGTTGTTGTGTCTCTGTCTGAGGAGACATGGGGGAGGGTGTAACTACAAGAGTTCAGGGGGAGCTAAATGGGTGGTGGAGAAAGACATGAAAAGAAGTTTGGATTTTTATTTCTTAAATCTTCCACAAAAACAAAATAAATAAAAAATCCAAGTAACAGATACATCACCAAAGCCTAGTTCAGTGATGTAACATAGCTGTGGTTTATTTTTTTTTTGCAGATGTCAAACTGAACCAACTGTTAATGCAGTTCAGTGTGTAATACATTGTTAAATAACAAAAGCCCACTTCTTGACAAGGCTGCTAGCCAGTCTCAAACCATTTCACAGAGTATTCATGCAAAAGGGTTTCACACACAGACACAAACACAATCAGGGCTGTGCTTCCCCTGGCTATCTGTGCTCCAGCCTCACCTTTTATTTATTAATTTATTTTGAATTGTTTTCTTGTTCTCTTACTCTTACAACTTTTGATTGCTAAAAGTCTTATTCTCCTTTTACTTCCCTGCTTTCTGCTTCTACGCCTTTTCTTTTACTTATTGTTTTTGTGTTTTTTTCTTGAATTGGTCCTCATCGTCTCATTTGATTAAGTCCTTTTTAAGCTTGGGGCTGGAGTCATTGGAGATTGTGTTGGCACTAACCTGTCACAAAGCTAAGACTCGTTGATACTCAGGTCACAAGTTTTAGCTGACAAAAGATTGTATTTCTTTAATGTGTTAGATGAGTTGCTTCAAAAAGTTCAATATACCATGCCCACGTAATTTTATCCTGCATATTTTGTTTTACAATGAAAAATTATTCTCAGTGTCATCTAAACCTTGCCCAACTATAAAGACAATGTTTTTGTGTTGCATATATTGTAAAAAGTAGACGAAAACAGTTACCTGTGGAAGGGTTGAATGTTATGTTTGGTGCTTATTATTGTGGAGAAGACTTGTGCCTCCACAAAAAGACAAAGTGACGCAAGGAAAAAGTAATAAAACCGACGTGAAAAATCCTTTAAGAAAATAAATACTTTTATATTGCATGATTATTCTTTTTTTTTCTCATATGCTCATAGGAAATTTGGACCACTGACCAGAATATTTGGAATTAGGAAATGGTTCTTAATTTGTGCATAATTGTGGGGTTTAGCATTTCAGTTAATCCTGCTTATTTGTTGTGACCTGGTTTCATGGGAGCGTCCACTGCGGAGGTGTAAACAAATTTAATACTAAAACTTAGCTATGGTGAGGTTGTTTTCTGACTGGAGGACTGTAGAGACTGTGGCAGTGTGCAGCCCAGCAGAGGCCAGGCCAGTCTGCTCTCCCACAGGCCAACAGGCTATCTCCTGTCTCCACAGTAGTTAAGTGACAGGTCTATTTTAGAAAAGAGGCTGCGCCAAAGTAGGCACGTCAGCTATTTGGCATCATGAGGTAGTGGAGAAGAAAGAAAAAAATAAGTGCAGTCTACCGCCCACCGCAGGAGACTTGGGGGGATGTTCCAACACCCTGGATTTACAACAATTTCAAGGATATTATAACACAAAAGAACTTTATTTCTGATTTTTTAACACACTGAAATTGGAGTATACGTACATCCGGGAATCTTCACATGGTTCGTCGTCTGTTTTAACCGCTGCATGAGTGGCTGAAAACTCAAGGTGAGTAAGGTATTATATGTTTATGAATCAATGTTGTGTCAAAGTTACTTTGACAATTTTAATAAGAAGTTTACTGAGTTAATATTTACTTAAAAAAAGACACTGATGTATAAATGGGTAGCTTAATACAAAATTTAACAGTATATTATTGTGGAGGTTAACAGACAGCAGTTGAATGAACGTTTGCTCGGTACTCTATCTCTTTATCTGCGGTTTTATTTACACGGTAGTTGTGGGTATGATATTTTATTTTTAAAAGTTACTTTCAACACATTTTCAAAAGTAAATTGATAGACTTAATTTCAGCTAAGAATCTGATAGTTTTAGTAAGTGTTTGTAAATTAAACAATGTGAGAAATTGAGTAAAATTCCGAGGTAAGAGCTTTATCAAGCAGCTGATGTCCCTTTTGCTTCTACAAATGGCCATGGACAGAGACGGGCCCTGACAGCTGAGGTTATTTTTGGGACAGGCAGTTCAGCCGACAGAGGTGACAAAGCTGGTAAATGTCACTCTTTTAATTGGGCATATCTGCCTCACTTTGACCTTGTTACATGGGGAATTAATTTGTTGTCGTGTTGTTATCCTGCCTTTCCGCTGAATGGGCTCAGTGAGTATAAGTTAGGTTGTATCCTAAGTTTCCTCAGGGCAAGGGCAAGGGTATGTCTACTAACACATACTGTAACTGCCAGCCATAAATACACCCATCTCAGCTGTGGCTTTGTCTATTTTCATAGCTGAACACATTATAGAGTACATTTAAAACGCTATTACCTCTTATAATGGCTTGATCTATTGGACTGGATTTCTTTGTAATAAATGCCTAACAATGTTTTCTGTAAATGTGTCACAGTGGAGCTGTATTCACTTTGTTCAAACTAAACTCTATGTCTGGCTGCTTGTTAATTCATGCAATATGTATGTGACTGTGAAATTTATAAAATTAATAAGATTTTAAATGTGACACAGCAAGGGATGCACAATGTAATTAGCTAAATGGATGTGTATTGGCAAGAATCTGACTATATGATAGGTATCTTGATACAGTGGGATGATACAATATATCCCAGTGCTTTAAGCAGGGTGATTTATCACATTTTTTGATTAAGAATTCAATTTAAAAAGAATAAACATCGTAATAAGAACCCACAATAGCATATGTATAAAAATAAAGTTTCCTATCAGTGTTATTTACATAAAGCTTGGTCCCTGCAACATGGATAAACTTTCCTGTCTGTTCCAGTTACATATATGATCAAAACTACAAGTGGTCAGTGAGCACAAACTTCCGCCAAGGCATTGCTGACATTCTTAGCCAAGTTATTAGCTGAATTGTGGAAAACTGTTCTGAAATGAAGCTCTGTCTGCATTTCACCTCTGGACATGCACATTAGTCCCATGAGACTGACACTTTTATCAGTTCACATTGCATTACATCTTTGAATGTACTATTAGAGCTTGACATGGCGGGTGCTTCACCTACACACAAAGATAGTGACACACTCACAGTGCTCTTGCCTCCTGTTGATTCTGCGTGCCCCCTTTCATCAGTGTTCTGCTTCTCATACTATCTATGGAGGCAGAGCATATGGGGATTGGGGAAGTTTTAGACCTAGCTACAACTAAATTCATTTTTTTTGCACCGAAGTGTGTGTCTTATGTGTTATTTCAATCATCATGATTGTCAGTTGAAACCATTATGCACACCTATGTTTGAATCAAGGAAGCATTTATCATATAAAGCAGGCAACCACAATTTGTATTTGTTTCAAGCGTTTATTGCAGCAGTATTGATGCGGATAATGTTAGATCTGTGCACCTTGAGTTGTCTGCTTGCACAAGCCTGTAGGCATGGCCCCATTTATGATGGAATTCAATCTTATTTGTTTTCTTTTAGGCTTCCTCTTAAAAGAATCTGGCTTGATTGGGTTTACAATGAAAACCACTGTAGTTGTCAATTTAAGCTAAAATAAGAGTGGAAATATCAGCATATATGGTATCAGCAAAAATCCATGATCATGTGTTTATAGACATAAACTTTTGATGTAAAACACCTTTTTTTTGTTTGTTTGTTTTCAAGAGCCAATCTGGTACTACAGAGTTGTACTTAACTTTTTTTTTTAATTGCAGGTACAAACAATGGATCCAAACTTGTTTGGAGGAGTCCCCAGGTTTCTCACTCGACCAAAGGCGTTCTCTGTTTGTGTGGGCAAGGATGCCACACTGAGCTGCACTGTTGTGGGCAGTCCTACTCCTCTGATCACCTGGGAAAAGGAGAAACTGAAACTAACATCTGGGGGACGCTTTAAGACTGTGGAAGATGGGGATGTTTACCGCCTAACCATCTATGACTTGACACTGGAGGACAGTGGCCAGTACATGTGCCGGGCCAAAAACAATGTTGGGGAAGCTTATGCTGCCGTAACCCTCAAAGTGGCCCTGCCAACAGAGATGGCTCAGAGGGCCCCTGTTTTCATAGTTAAGCCGACTTCCTCTCGTGTAGGCTTAGGAGGTGATGTTGTTTTCCTCTGTCGGGTTGCAGCTCACCCTGAAGCCAATTTTGATTGGGAGAAAGATGGTCGCTACCTGGGGGAGTCTAACCGCATCAAGATTGTCTCTGACAGCGACAGCAGCACCCTTAGGATCCAAAGTGTACGCAACTTGGACAGTGGCACATACACTTGCAGGGCCCAAAACACTGTTGGTCGTGCACATGTTGCAGCAGCTCTTGCTGTAGATGCTCAAGATTCCCGCCACCTTACTGCAGACAAGAGCACCTCCCTGCTTTCTCACCTACAAAAACGCAAAGAGGAAATGAAGAAGGATATATCTATCTATCGCACTGAAGAAAGCAGCTCCACCGTTACTTCATCCTCCAAGACCAGCTTCAGGGATGGTTTGAGTCTGGAACATGAGCTGAGGGCATCTGTTCTGGCAAAACTGCCCAAAGGCGTGTTCACCCGTACCTGCACGGTGACTGAAGGCAAACACGCCAAACTTAGCTGCTTTGTGACGGGTCACCCCAAACCCCACATTATCTGGAGAAAGGATGGAACCAATATCAGTGAGGGCCGCAGGCATGTCATTTATGAGGACCAAGCTGAGAACTTCATCCTTAAGATCCTGTACTGCAAGCAGAGCGATAATGGTCTCTACACCTGCAATGCCACCAATATGGCGGGGCAGACCTACAGTGCAGTGTTGGTAACAGTTAAAGGTAAGGTGCTCTAAGTTACTGATTGAAAAGAACTTTGTTAAAGTCATCGGCCATTAGAGACATTTTACATGCATTAACTTGAAGCAGCATAGCATAATGAAGCTGTCAGTCTTCAACTCTTAATGTTCCACTAATGAAGATTAAAAAATGAAGCTGGCAAATTTCAGTCATTTTTTTAATATTGATAAATCCCATTTCATGTTTGTAAAAAAAAAAATGAAATAAATAGCACTGTGCCAAAATAAATTGAATTCAATAGAGTTGTAATTCTGTATTTAACACAATAATTTAAGTATATTTTGTGGGCTGTAGTTTTTATGTTATTGGTTCTCATTGTAAGCAATATTATACTGAGCATTAGGTCTGGCTTTTACTTTAAAATATTTTTTTATCAACATAAATTATAGTGATATAAAACAACACTATTGTACTGTACACCTGCCTTGAAAATATACATGATATGTCTGAAAGTAATGGCTTATTGCTCACCTTATATATATTAGTCTGCTTTGATTGTGTTTTTCAGCACCTAGCCCTGAGAGCATAAGCCAGTTTGCTTTGAATACATAACGCTAATTTTAGGTGGCACAATATTGCTTCTATTATACTATTTTGAAGGAAATTTTTGGCGACAGAGGTGTATTGGCCCAGATATTATACACAGATGGAAAAAAGTAACTATATTTGTTTGGTGCAAAAATCGCAAAATATCAAACTCAACAAGCATTTTTATAATGATTTAGTAATCATTTTTTTAGATATATTTGATCAAAAAAGAGAATAATGAACACAAATTGTCATTAACTTTGTTACTACAAAACCATTTAAAATTGCAATTTAAAATTAGAAATAAAAAAAATTCACAACTTAGTATTTTCCCAAATGGTTTAGCCCTACTTTTTAGTTCTTGTCCAACAGGGAAGAACTATCGTGTGTTGGACTACTTTGAAAGCATCTTAATACACAGCTGGTGCTGTACTGAATATTTTTAACATCAGTAGATTATAAATACGTAGTATGTGTAAATTACTTTAAATAAATCAGTGACTAACTCTATAAAGAGGAGCATGACATCGAGTGCAGCAGGATGATATTTTTAATATCAACTGTTGAGGCACACAGCACACAAGGAGAGGCTTATAGCACACAGTCTACGCTTGAAAGTGCACAACTGTAAGTGTTGTCCAAATCACTAAAGCCCCACTCAAACCTCTTCAAATGTGTGTGGCTGTTAACAACAAGGTTGAATTCTGCTCACCCTCTGCAGAAGGGTTTAATGTTGCATCTATTTTCTGCTGGTGATGAGAAGTTCACAGATGCTAAGATGGTCCCTCACTTGCTGGAGCACTTTTGCACTTTGGCTACTGTGACTTCCCTTGGGAGGAAATTGGCCTAGGGGGGAGAAATAGAAGCTCCCATGGTACTGAGTGTTTAATTATATGTACTGATTCTTAGTGAAACATTTGTTTATATTAACCTCAAAAAGATATAGGTCTCTTGACTACAAGACAATTTAATTGAGATATTTAGTCTAGATAGAGAATCGTCAGTCTTTTTTAATTAGTTCAAATTCAGGTGCATCTTTTTTGGCAGTAATGATAAAACAACATTTTGTAATTTACATGCTTGTGTGATACGACTGCAACAAAATAGAAGTCCTTAATAACCAGTATAATAGGTGATTATTATTGTTATTAATCATCAAAAACTGCAGACTGACTACTTCACACTTGATAAACTGCACAAATATATGAGCAATAGTTGGCAACATATATCTGCAAATAACTGTTTCTCTCCTTTTTCTTAAATACATCCCATAAAGTGTATTTAATATTTCTGTACATTTTGATACAACTGACCCAGAAAAGAAGAGAGATTACATCATTTTGATAAATGTGATATTGTAAAGTTTCAATAATTCTAAATGTCTTAGCAGCTACACACAGTTGTTGATTCCGTTGTTCCTCAAGGCTCCATACTAGGTCTCATACACTTTATCATGTATTCTGATATTTGTGAGTTTTTAGTGCAGAACTTTTTCATGAGTTATGAGGGTTATATTTTTGTACTTTTTAGTGTCAATGATTATAAAATAATGGAGATTTTAGCATTTTAAAATATATGGTATTTATCATAGATAATGATAAAACCTTTATAAATACTGTCTCGCCACCTCTTTTGTACAATTTATACCGTGTCTTAGTGTTAGTCCACAATTTTTAAAATGAAAAGCAATAGAACTGTGATGATTGATATTTGATATTATTTGAGTGTTACTTGAATTAGGTCAAAATTCTTTATAGGAAAATACTGTGACATTTTTCAGCATAAAACAATTAAGATATGATAATACAGATACTGCCCAGCCTCCAGATTAATTTTGGTTTTTAAAATCTGTTGAGTCACATATTGTACCAGTTTTGTTTAAAAATGGGTGCTGCCAATGTTTTCAGTTGTGATTAAGCTGACCTTTAAATTATGGGTAATTTTGTATCAGTTTCACAATTAACACTCAAAATGCATCTATAAACTGGATAAGACCTCAATAAATTGGGAATGCAAGTTAGTATTGGTATCAGATCTCTATCAGCAGATAACTGCTTCAAAAGTTAATAATTGGGATTGCCAGATATGAGGATTTCTACATGTGTTTACTGCAGATATCACAGCCTTGTATCTCTCTATTTGTGCTGTTTTTTAAAATTTGTTTTTATTTTAGGAAAATGAAATTTAGCATAAATTCAGTAGGTGAATAGAAGCTTAGAGGCCAATTTTCTGTAAGCAGGTTGCCACAACACTATAAGTACAAAGGGCAGTTGACGCTTGGTTTTATTGTTACCTCCAACAATGAATGCTGCATGTAAAGAGGATTATAGACCAAAAAAAACCCACCTCCTATAATTCCTACAGATTAGTATCATCTGAAATTAAACTGGACACATAATCATATCAGATTTTGGCAAAACTACAATATCATTCATCCCTACAATTGTCATGGTAACAGCCATTAAAGCACACAATTACATGTACTGCTTGTCTCTCCTGACGTACAAAAGCTCACACAGAAAAAGACTGTTAAGCTCTTATTTTTTAACTAGCCACACAAAAGCATTGTTCTTTGTTTATTTTTTGTTTAGGAGGGATTATTACCCAGTACTTGGAGATGAACTGTGGTGTTTTGGCAAAAAGGAAAGTAAGGCAGATTCTTGGAAGATAACTTATCAAAGCTTAGGACTAAATTAGAAGCCGGTGTTTACTTGATGAACCAAACTATATCTACTAAGCATATAAACTAGAAAATATGTTCAACTGCCAGGCTGAAAACACACCTCTGGTCTTGTGGGAACATACAGGAAATATTTTAATGTTTAAAGGAAATGCTTCCTTTATTTATTTAAATGATTTACTGAATGTAGTGGTCTCAACCATAACTCAAAACGGAATTCCACATGTCTCAGCGTTAGTAGACTTTATAGACTGTGTATTTGCAGCAGAGCATGCCCTTCATTCCTAAAGATAAAACAGTTGGCTCTGATCCAAAGTATGGATATGGATATCCAAAGTACAGATATGGATATAGTCAGAAAACAGCCGACTAAGTGAGCAATGCTGCTTGAGTAAAAAAACAAACAAAATTAAAACAAAACCAAATGTAAAAATCATTTTTGTTAACTGAAACTTAAGTAAATACATACCTAACTTAAACAATTAGTTACTGAAACTGTGCTATGTTGTCACTAAAATAACTAGAATTAAGTAGAAGTGGTGCCAAGTAGTAAACGTGAATGAATGAAACTCCCAGTTAAGCAAGGTGGACAAGTTTTACAACTGAGAGGGCCCAACACTGTAAGGTCCACACAGTGTCATGGCTTATTATATGTGTTTTTTTTTTTATCTTTTCCCCTGACTGCTAAAACTAAGACTAAAACTTAATTACACATTGTTTAAAATTGAACTAAAATTGAAAACAAAAAAAAATATTTTTATAAGAATTAATGAAAAACCATTCAACTGATACGAGCTTGCACTGCTACCTCTGTTAAAAAAAAGTGTTAACAACAGCGACCTCAGACTTAGATAAAAACAAGTAAATATAAACCATTGTTTGTAATAAGGTTTGACTTTATCCTTGCAGGTTTCCTGAAGCACATCCTAAGATATTGGTTTATTAATTGAATACTCTACATTGGTATGAAAGATAATAACTTTTCATGAGCAATAACCCTTGTATTTTACTTAGTATGTTGTTGATATTGAATCCAAAGAATCAGCATCTGTCCTACCAAAAGCTACCTGAAATGCAAAACACACAAAAACAGATTAATTATTGTTTAACTATTGTTTGGGACATGCTGTAATTTTTACTTGACAGACTGACTGCTGTTTGGGGTACTTTCATAAACTGTGTATCATTAATGTCTTGCTTTTCTGATTTGTCAGAACCTAAGGTTCCATTCAGGAGGAAGCTGCAGGATGTGGAGGTACAAGAGAAAGCCTCAGCTACACTGATGTGTGAGGTGCCTGTTGTTTCCACCCACACCAGCTGGTTTATGGAGGAAACACGGCTCGAGCAGAGCATGAAGTACAAAATGGAGCAGGAAGGCACTCTCCGTCGTCTCACCATTCATAATGTCACCACAAATGATGATGGTGTTTATGTATGTGAGATGAAGGAGGGCAGCCGCACTGTGGCCGAGCTCACTGTCCTGGGTATGTCAAAGACTTTAAAACTATACTAACTATTAACTACTAACTTAATTTTTGTAATCATCTGCAAGTGTTGCTGTATTACTGAGATGCACTTTTTCTCTTAGGTAATATCACCAAGAAGCTTCCGCGTAGGACAGTGGTTCCCGTCAGTGACACTGTCATCTTCTGTGTTGAACTTGAGCATCCCTGCAAAGATGCCTACTGGACCCGCAATGGCGAGAAGCTTAAGGAAGATTCCCGTTTTTCCATCGCTTGTGTGCTCAGGCAGTATACACTCACAATTAGAGACTGCCAGGCGGATGACTCAGGAGAAGTGGCCTTTGTCGCTGGAGATTGCAAGACTTCAACTCGGTTTACTGTTACTGGTGAGGGTGAAGTTAATATTTATTTACTTCAGCGCAGCTAAGAATGTGAGGATTGATATGGTTTGAGTAAAGTGAAGAGAAAATGTATTAAATTCAGCCACAGCCCCTCACTGACTTTTTGTTACACTCTTCTCTTCTTCTCTGCTCAATATTCATAAATTTAGCACATTCAAGATTAAAGCTAAGTATTAAAAAAATGAATTGACCAAGTTATTGTACTGTATAATGGAGTTGACTCTGAAATAGTCTGGTATTGTAGATACTTATATAAAGGATACTTCATTCATAGTTGTTCCACAAATGCTGTTCTTTTTTAAAATTAATGGAGAAATTCTTAGAGAAAATTAATGCTTGAGTGTTAAAAATCATCAGGTATTTCAAGCCTGATCATTTGTTAATCCCTCAAATAAGTAAAGGAGTGATCATTCAGATTGTGCGGACTTGTCCTTGAGTTTGAAATGGACTGAATTCATCGTGAAGTTAAACTCTCATTTTTTTAACTTGGGTATGTAACTAAGGGGTATGTTAGGCTTGTATTAAAGTGGACTTACTTCGTATTTTGTGTTATCATTAGTGTCAATAAATTGCTTTTGATACTTACAGCATCACAATGTAGATGTCACTGCAACATTATCCTTACTAAAAAGAATGATCATTAATCTGCAGATAAGTAAAAACTAGAAGCGTAGCTGTCTCATTAATGTACCTTGATCTGCTACTATCACTATCTGCTAAGTATCACTTTGTCTGCTTCAGCTGCAAGAAAGCATCCCCCTGATCCCCCAGTCGATGCCGTGGTGCTGAACAAGACTGACTCATCCATCAGCCTTCAGTGGTCCCCACCTGACAGTGACCGTCCCTGTGCCCATCAAGAGTTACATCGTGGAGAGAAGGAAGGTTGGCACTCAGACATGGCAGAGGTGCACTACTGGAGAAGGTTTGGTTTCAACAGATATCACCATCAGCAACTTCACTGAAGAAGCCAGCTACCAATTCCGCATCACTGCTATGAATGACTTTGGCCAGAGTCCATACCTTGAGGTGCCAGGAAGCTTCTATCTAGGTAATACTAAAATCTCTGTGATATTCTCAGTTCAAATAAAAAAGTTGTCAAGTTTTCTCACATCTGAGTTTTTGGTTGTCTCCAGAACCCAGTGCCGAAATCACTAAAGGCCTGATAAACAGCACTGCATTCACTGGAGAGGAGTTCTCCATCTCACTGGAACTATCTGCCGTTTGTTCTGGATTCTGGTCAATAAATGGCCGCCTCCTGCGCAGCGGAGCAGACTACCTCATCACCAGGTCCAAGTACACGCACACTCTGCTCATCCGTGAGGTGACCGTGGAAATGAACGGAGCTGAGGTCAAATTTGTGGGTGGAGGTTCAGAAAGCAGTTGCATCATATCTGTGAAGGGTATGTGCTCAGAAACAGTTAAAATCAATGCAAAAATATCTTAATTGTGGATGTATTTTATCTAGGACTGTCAAAATTACTGAATTATTGTGATCATGTTAAGGTTGCAAATGAATTCATGAAATTTTGGAGCTCAGTAGTTATCACCTGCTGCTTTGTTGTTTAATGGTTCTGCAGTTAAGCTACTATACTGGGGCAGCAGCTCGATGGTAATCACCATCTTTCATAGCATCTCCAAACAGTGAAGTAGGAACACAACTGTTCTTTGAAAAAAAAAAAAAAAAATTTTCAAACAATAACTCTAAGCGAAGTACTCTAAGCTTAAGACAGTACAAATTATAAAGGAAATAGCATGACAAAGAGCAGTATTTTGAGTAAATCTTATATCTTAATTGATAAGCTTTTGTATCATTTGATTCACAAAAAATGATAAGAATTGCTTAAGACTGTTAGTATGAACCTAAACATGTTCAGTTATTTTGAAATGCTAAATCTTTAAAATCACATACACTTAAATCTGAAATTTATCTGGTTTATGTATTGAAATTCAGCAATCAACTGTAATTGAGAAAAATAGTGTTTGACAGCAGAAATTTTTAGCAAATTCTCTTCTTCAAGTAAGTGCTGTAGATTTTACTGTCAGACTTTTTTTTTGTGGTCAGCTGGTATTTTGTTGTATTTTTGTGAGAAAGTACATCACTGCCTTCTTACTTGACATCTGTTTCAACAGCTCCCCCTGTTAGGTTCACTAACAAGTTGGGCCAGCTCGAGGTGGTAACCTGCAGTGCCCAAGAAACTGCTCAGCTGACTGTTGAGCTGTCCGATTATGATGCAAAGGTTTGTGACAGATTATACCTAATCCTGCAGTACACAAACCTCCCACTGGTAACTCTAATGTACAATTAATTTCACAAGTTAGGATTTATCAGTGTTTCCAATTCATGTAACTGTTAGCCTGAAAATTAATCATGTAGGACAATTTTGTTCCTTAGCATTTGTCAAATCCAGTACTCCAACCTGGCAGTACTTTATTAGAGGTTGCATTTTTTCATACATATTCAAGCTCTTTTTTTACCTTTTGCCT
Source organism: Cetoscarus ocellatus (assembly GCA_037902135.1). Lineage (NCBI taxonomy): Eukaryota > Metazoa > Chordata > Actinopteri > Labriformes > Labridae > Cetoscarus > Cetoscarus ocellatus. The sequence continues at coordinate 762,483 of JBAMNC010000322.1, read as the reverse complement.
GTTTGCCTCTTTTGGTCATTTGTTCTGTGTTTGTTCCTCCAGGTGGTTTGGATGAGAAATGGACGAGAGGTGAAATTGGGAAAGAAATATGAATATCAGATCATTGACCGTAAGAGGACTCTGGTGGTGCACAACGTTACAGAAGAAGATGTGGGCATCTATGAGTGTGTTTTACCAAACGACAAAATGTCTATGCAACTCGCTCTTAAAGGTATGCACAGCTGTGCAGTTTTAATTTTTTTCAGAGATATTTGTTCAGCTTGGTTATTTGAAGAAGTCATGCCTCAGGTTCACTAAACAGATATGTTACATTCTCTGATAGCTGTTAGTGTGTGCATGTGGGTTTGAGCTATCAAACAGGAAAGAACTATCTGTCATCATGTTGTCTGACCTAGTCTCACTCTCCTATTCCAACTCATGTCCGATACACACGTGTGCTGCTGTGATAAAATAATCTAAATATACTCATACTTAAAGACAGTTTAGTTCATGTAAGAAATTATGAGCAACTTTAACACAGAGGTGGTAATAAAGAATATATTTAAGTGTTGTGAAAACGTGACTCTCATAAAATCTTGAATGTAAGCTGCACCAGTATACAACATGCAGTCTATTTTGTGCAATTGTGTAGCTGTGTAGCTCTTTCTGAGACCAACAGAGCAAACTCTATTGATTTTGCAGTCTTTATACCTATAGGTGTAATCGCAGAATCCTCAGCCTTAATAATGATGATTGCAAGGTATAACACAGTATTACCTCAGCTGGTCACCTGCTGCTGGAAATTTCAAGAGTCTTTTCAGTCAAATCAGCACATTACAAGTTTTATTTTCATAGCAGTACCAAAATGTCTTTAATTGCACAAATTAAACCTGATGTGGTTGAAAAGCTGTTTGAGTCCAGCCCCAACGGCAGGGGTGGAGGTACGAGGTAAAGCTGGCCCGCCTGACTTATCTTTCAGGTTTATTTTGGTTTCACTAGCACTGCGAATCTCAATATCTCAATAACTATAAATTCAAAAATTAGCACTCTGCCCTGTTGCTCAAATGACATTAGAATCAAAATAAAAATTTGTATATATTGCCAAGTACATTTGCGCATACAAACATTTTTACTTTGACAGCTGGTGCAGAAACAATCAGCATATAGTTAGAATAAAAATAAAGAGTCAGGAGGTATAAAATAATGTATAATGATACAATATAGATAATGGGCACAAAAAAAGAACAAAAACACAACACAATGATATACACATAAGATGTAGGGAAGGAGGTGTGCAGATGATGAGCACTGAAAGCACTGAATTTTTTAACAGTATATTTTTTATTTTTTATTTTTTTGGGCCGGGGGTCACTGGCCATGATGCTGACAGCAGAGGGGAGGAAATTGTGGCGTGAGGTTTTAGTTCAGATTGACTGCTGCCTTAAGAATGATGGTGATGATGGTGCCCAGGAAATGGAAAGAGTCCACCGTGGAAATGACAGAGTTGGAGAGAGTGATGGAGGAGGGGCTGGCAGTGTCCTTCCTGAAGTTCACAACCATCTCCCTTGTTTTTAGAGCATTCAGCTCTAAGTTGTTCTCACTACACCAGGTCGTCAGGTGGTCTATCTCCCACCTGTAGGTAAATTAATCCTCCCCAGAGATGAGTCTGATGAGGGTGGTGTGCAGTTGTTGGTTATAGGGAGAAGAGCAGACAGGAAACAGTGCAGCGTTGAGGGGAACTGATGCTCTGTTGTCAGAGATTTGTTTTACCAGCTTCACCTGCTTCTTCCTGTCAGACAAGAAGTCTGTGATCCACCTGCAGGTGGAGTCAGGCACGTTTAGCTGGGAGAGCTTGTGCTGTAGCACGAAATCCACAAACAGGGCCCTGATGTAGGCTGCTGCTGTGTCCAGATTCTCCAGGTTGAAGTGAAGGGCCAGGTTCACAGCATCACAGGGGTGTCCAGGAGAGGGTCTGTGATAGATTTGAGGTGGGACAGCAAAAGGCGCTCAAAACACTTAATCAGCACAGAGGTCAGGGCAAGGGGTCTGTAGTCATTCAATCCTGTGACCCTTGGTTTTTTGGGAACTGGGATTATGGTGGAGGTCTTGAGGCAACCAAGTACATGGTATGTCTCCAGTGAGGTGTTAAAGATGTCAGTAAAGACTGGAGACGGCTGATCAGCACAGTGCTTCAAGGTGGTGGGGGAAAGCAGGGTCTGGTCCAGCAGCTTAGCGGGGGTTCTGCCTCATAAAGACCTTTTTTACATCTCTCTCCAGGATAGAGAGAGGTGTTCCTGAAGTGTGAGAGGGAGAGATGGATGGCCCGGGTTGGGGTCAGGGGAGGTGAGGGTGGGAGTCATGAGTCTTCCTGGATAATGGTTTCAGGACTGACCCATAGTCTTTCAGGGCTAGAGGCCTATTGTCACTGATGTAGTGTGTCGCAACTGTCTTCCTAGAGCGCTAGGGTTCTTGACGGCAAGAAGTTGAATTTTTTTTTGTTTTGAATCAACAACAACTGAAACTTTAGTGGCTGTAATTCTTCCTGGGTGGCCCACCCAAGTACTGTATTTGTGTAGGAACGCTGGTATGTATGCAAACCTTTTGGCACAGCAAAGTAGACCAGTTCAACCAGGATGCATTCAGTGAGTAATGGTGGCAGCTTCAGTTTTGGACATCACAGCGGCTGTCTCAGCATTTTATACTGCACTGTTATATTGATTGCTGGTTGTAACATACTGGACCCAGCTCTCAAAAGTATGTCTTGTACACCTCATCCTAATCTAAAGAGAAGTCATGACTCTTCTTCTGTCTTTTTTTGTCTAAGACGAACCTGCTAAGTTTCTGAACAAAGCCCGAGGTACCATGGGAATGACATCTTCCCTCAAAGGGGATCTGGAGCTGAGCTGTGAAGTTTCTCCTGCTTCTGCTGTCGTTGTGTGGAAAAAAGATCAGGTGGAGATCATTGAGGACCAAAGAACCAGCTTTGTCTCCAAAGGGACGCAAAGGAAGCTCATTGTCAGGAAAGCCAACAAGAGTGATGAGGGACATTACTCCTGTGAGACAGCAGCAGACAAAGTCACATTCCAGGTCAAAATAAAAGGTAAAACTGTGATCCAGGTACATTTGTTCAAAATATCCATCACAAGTACATTCCTTTACCTTCCTTTACTTCCTCAGAAACTCAAGCTGCAGCTGCTTTCTCCAACAAGGAATCAGTCCAGAGGGAGGTGAAAGCTACTCTCTCCCAAAAAGCCACTCTGAGCTGCAACGTTTCAGACAGCAAGACTGAGGTGAAATGGTATAAAGACGGCAAGTTGTTGATATCCAGCAGGACGATATACTCAGAAGTTACAGGAAGTACCCGTCAGCTGGTGATTGAAAAGGTTGAGAAGAGCGATGCGGGAGAGTATACATGTGAAGCTGGAGGAGATAAGCTGGTCTTCAAAATAGTTGTGTCAGGTAGGATCAATGAGCTAATAAATTCAGTAGTTTATCAGAGCAGATATATGGGACTTGTGATACAGTATGCAGATAATTTACGAGGGCTCAAATTGATAACATGAAAAATGACAGCAGTAACAGTGGTACTTGAATTCTAAGTTTCTGGCATGTTGGTAATGCCTGAACAGCTGCAGCTTGTACTTGTTATTCTGGACTTACTAAATTGCACACGTGAGGGCTTGATGCAGATGGACTCCAGCACTTTGGCCACACTCCTAAATCCTGTATTTTCTGCAACTAAGTAATCAAAACTATTTAGATGTGTTTTTCTTTGGTCCAGGCTAAATCCACTCTGACAGGCTGCAAGAATCCATTAAGGGAAAAATTGGTCTCTATGTTTTAAATGACACCTCAGAAATATCATCGTTTCCTTAAAAAAACAGCAAACAGTTTGAACATGAGAGCTGCTCTCAACTACTCCAGGCTAAGCTGACTAGCAGGCTACAAATGATGGACAAAGCTGGTTCATTACCAAAACTTTCTGGGGGAAAATTCCCGTGGAGTGTGTGCACTAAGTGTATATTATGAAGCAAATTTTGTTGGGACAGCTAGCCTATGCAGTCATGCTTTTTTAATGTCCAGTTTAGATTTGATGATGTTTCATATATGACAGGCTGAGCAGAGTTAGTGCTTGAAGATTAAGACCCAATCACAGGGGTTTTGCCACATTTCGCTCCGTATCCTTTTGTCAAATCTGGGGATATTTGTATGTTGAGGCTCAATTATGATGACGCGTACCACAGTTATGACACTTATCTATGAGTGTATGGAAGAATTAGCAGCAATGTGCTACAAAAATATGAAGATTAGTCATAATCTTCAGTTTTAGCAGATGACATCACTGTTGATTGGAAAATTTACCTGAGGTACTAGATGCACCATGGTTTCTTTTATGTGTGGAAAACACTTAATGTGTGAAGTATGTCTCAGTAATTTGTGTTGGAAAAAGGGGCTCTTAACAAAATTGTGTTCCTTGTGAATCTTTCATACAGAGGCCCAGTCAGCCTTCTACAACAAGGAATCGGTACAGAGGGACGTGAAAGCCACGCTCTCCCAGAGAGCCACTGTGAGCTGTGAGGTTGCAGACACCAAAATGGAGGTAAAATGGTACAAGGATGGCAAACTGCTCAGCTCTACTAGGACCATTCATACTGAGTCCAAAGGCAAGACTCGCCAGCTGGTGATTGACAGTGTAGAGAAGAAGGATGCAGGAGAGTACATCTGTGAGGTCGGCACTGAGAGGCTGGCTTTCAGGGTGAATGTATTAGGTAAGAGAAGGGGACTTTTATGAGGTGTATGTTGATGATCCTTCTGAATAAATTGCATCAAATGCTTTTTTTTGTCATTCCTATTTCCATCAGAAGCCCAGTCAGCTTTCTTCAACAAGGAGTCCATCCAGAAGGAGGTGAAAGCCATTCTCTCCCAGAAGACCACTCTGAGCTGTGATGTAGCCGATTCCAAAACAGAGGTTAAGTGGTACAAAGATGGCAGACTGCTCACCTCCACTAAGACCACTCACACTGAGTCCAAAGGGAGGACTCGCCAGCTGGTGATTGACAGTGTAGAGAAGAAGGATGCAGGAGAGTACATCTGTGAGGTCGGCACTGAGAGGCTGGCTTTCAGGGTGAATGTATTAGGTAAGAGAAGGGGACTTTTATGAGGTGTATGTTGATGATCCTTCTGAATAAATTGCATCAAATGCTTTCTTTTTCGTTCATATTCCATCAGAAGCCAAGTCAGCTTTCTTCAACAAGGAGTCCATCCAGAAGGAGGTGAAAGCTGTTCTCTCCCAAAAGACCACTCTGAGCTGTGATGTAGCCGATTCCAAAACAGAGGTTAAGTGGTACAAAGATGGCAAACTGCTCACCTCCACCAAGACCATTCACACTGAGTCCAAAGGGAGGACTCGCCAGCTGGTGATCGACTGTGTGGACAAAAAGGATGCAGGAGAGTACATCTGTGAGGTCGGGGCTGAGAAGCTGGTCTTTAAAATCCATGTGGAAGGTAAGAATCATTGTTTAATAACTACTGAGCTTGAGCAATCACTGCAAAAATTACAACTGCTATTTTTTTGATTGATATTAAGATCACCATTATTGAACATACTTAGTTATTGATGTTACAGCATTCACTTCACATTCAGTTAACCAACCTAAACAATGTTAACACTCTGGGCATTTTCCAAAAAACACGCAATGAAGGAAAAAGTGAAAAGTTTGGATATACGAAAATAAATAAATAAATAACAGAAAGATAATAAACATGTTACATTTCTGAAGTAGTGACAATGTACTTTAGTGACCAAAATGAAACAAAAAACACAGAAAATTATCGCTGATGAAAATTATTAGCACGAAACTAGTACATCCGGACAAATGGCACTGTAAATTTACTCTTTATTTTTTTGTGGATTGTGAAAAGCCAAAATTGTGTTACAAAAGGAAAAACTATTGATTGCCCAGCAGTAATTAAAACCATTTTCAAGGTCAGGATACCCTACTTATTTGTGTGTCTTGTTGATAGCAAAACTCATTGTACAGTTTCTTAAATTTAAGGGCGTATGACGTGAAGTCTTGATGCATTTATGCTTAAAATCATGTTTAGTTATCATTTTAACTAATTAAAAAACAGGGCTGTCAGCATTGATTTGTGGAAACGATTCAATTCAGAAGTAAACAAATTATTTTCCAAAAATCACAGTGATTATATACTATTTTTTTCAGTTTTGTTTTCCTGTGTCAAGCCTAAATAGCAGGGCAATAGCTAAATGATACTCAGCTCAGTAGACAAGCCAAAATTAATCTAACCCTTCTGATACTAATGATTTCATGTGTCTTAGCAGCCTGTTAAGCAGTTTTTATTTACTAAGTTCTTTTTCCAGTAGTCAAGCTGATTTTATTACTCACTTGAAGTTTCTCATTTGCATTCAGATAAACTATTTTTAGCACCAATTTGAATAATAAATCTAGAATACAAGATTATAATTTACTTATTTTTGCATTTATTTGATTCCCAAATTAAAAGCTGGTTAGAAAGGCTTTATGTTGGCAGTATTGACCAGGTAAATATGTTTTTGCGATGCAACATGAGAACATTTTTAATGTAAAGTAATGCTGTGTATTATCAAAATCTAAAGTAAGCAGCTTTAAAATTGTAGTTGTTTGATATAAACTTTGTTATAAACCAAATGTTAGTGTTGTCAGATATTGTGTGGGAACAGTTCCCTTATCTGAGATCATAAAGCTTTTTTAGTTTGTTTAAAGGAAAACATTTGACTTTCAATACATCATACTACTTTTTCCATTTAGCTCTATAAATAGATTTTTTCAATGATTGAAATTGGTTAATACTTTGTCTTTTCTGCTTTTGTGTCATCAATTGTGTTTGTATTGTTCTCATATTTCAAGGCTGAATTGTTGGTTTCTCTAGATATCATAACTTGCCTGCTTTTCTTAATCTTTTGTCCATTGTTGGCTCAGACTGTTTTGAATGATAAAAGATGACAGTAGCAGTTGTACAAATGTTTTGTTGCTTGTTCAGTTTGGTCTTTTACAGCTTAAGCAAATACATTTTTTTGTATTTGTTCATGTTGGTAGTTTTGGGGTCTTGTGGTTTTGTGTGTCTGTTTTTGGTCAGAGTTGTGTCCAAATGCTTTAGTAACAGCCAATCTGCTTTAACTCTGTGACTGCAAAGAATACTGTGCATACCCTTTCACTGGACAAGCTTTAATGTAGCCTGTTATCTCTGCAGTGCTTCTGTAAGCTTTGGTGGTCGCATTTGCCCAACATGTTTTTTCTGCTGTTGAATCTTTTTATGTCTCAATAACCGCTGTGGTGTCACTGCAATCCTTCACAGCCAGCTCTGCTGAAGTCCAGGCTAAATCAGCTTTTCTCAACAAAGAGTCTGTCCAGAGGGAAGTGAAAGCAACTGTATCCCAGAAAGTCTCTATAAGCTGTGAGCTAGCTGATAGCAAGGCAAACGTGAAATGGTACAAGGACGGCAAACTGCTGAGTTCCAGCAGGACAGTTCACATGGAATCAAAAGGCAAGACGCGTCAGCTGGTGATTGACAGTATCGAGAAGAAAGATGCTGGAGAGTACTTCTGTGAAGTCGGAACTGAAAAAATGGTATTCAAAGTACTGGTGGCAGGTATGAGGAATGAAATATACAGCTGTGCTGTTTCTGCTCATTTTGCAAAAGTTCAATGTCCGTCTGCTCACTTTATGTTATGGATAAATAATAACTAAGACAGCATAATTCGAGGTTTTATGCTGTTTATGCTTAGTTACTCTGATTGGCTGTATCAGATATGTTAATTTGTGGTATCCCAGATGCTTTGCTTTTTTTACTGCGTTTTGTCAAGATGATGTTTCTGTTTGTGGTTACATAGCATAGTGTGCTTATGTTGGCTGCCTGTTTGTCAAAATAGTTAAATGGCTGTGGATGTTTGAATGCTTTTAGCCATGCTCCTGTTTATCTCAGACTTGTGTCTTATCAGATGAAAAGTTTATCATGTTTCTGTCGTAAAATGAAGCTGGGTGATGCCAGGGCATTTTTCTTACTCACTTTTGCAGAAAGCCAAGCCAAGTCAGCCGTCACTAACAAGGAAATAGTACACATGGATGTGAAAGCCACCCTCTCTCATAAAGCAACTCTAAGTTGGGAGGTGTCTGATTCCAAGGCAGAGGTGAAATGGTACAAGGATGGAAAGCTGATAACTACCAGTAAAGCCATCCATGCAGAGTCTAAAGGCAAGAATCGCCAGCTGGTGATTGACAGCGTAGAGAAGAGGGATGCTGGAGAGTATGTCTGTGAGGCTGGTACCGAGAAGTCAGCTTTTAAGATACAGGTGGCAGGTAGGATGGGAGGGATCTGAGCTTGTATTTAAAAACTGTGCCACTGCATAACGGAGTTTTCTTTGTCATTTTTGTCTTTATATTGTTTTTTTTTTTTTTTTTTGGCGATTTGTGTTTTTACTCCAGGGGTACATCATTTATTCAGCAGGATATCTGTAAGTGTAGATTATAGCTTTATTAGTTTATCATTAGTACTGGCAAATATTAAGTTTCCAGCCTGTATACTACACATATCAGTAGAATGATGTCTAAGTTTGTGAAGGTGTAAACAGAATCGCTGGACCTACTATCTGATATCTTTTTTTTATCATCCAACCTTAAACTTTAAAGTATCTCCCAAAGACTTGAGTCACTGGTCTAACCCAAAGCCAGTTGATGTTTCTGTCTTTGAGAAGAGTGTTTTTTTTTTGTGTTATTTCAAGGACTTTGTCAGAATTGTTTTAGGAACCCCACCGGCAAACCATCTGTTTAACTAGGAGAATGAATTATGAACTGAAAGCACAGCCTTCATGATAAAGGGCAACATTTACATTTTGTGCTCCGCAGAGCTTACTGGTTGTCTGCAAGATATCACAGTACTGCTCAGAGCTCTCAGAAAGGCAGATGAAGCTTTATTTTACTGTTTCTGTTATAAATATTTAGCAAAAATGTTTCACATAAAGGATAGTCCAAAGAAGTACTTTGTTTTTGCCTACTGTCTAGATTTTAAAAAGATTACATTCATCATTTATGATACAGTTTAAAGTTGTTTGACTTGTTTTATGTTTTTTGTTTTAATGTTTTTCAAAAACAAACAGAATATCACACCAAAGCTGGGCATGCACTGTGCCATTTCAAGCTGGCAGTACATCAGTCATGGTGGAATGTCACACTATTTGACTGCAATTTTTATGACACATAACCAAGTGACTCGATTTATATGCTTACACTGTACAATGTGATGGTCAGAAATGACCTTAGCGTTCCTGCCGTACTTGTAAAATTGGGAAAGAATTCTGACAAAAGCCAATGAAGTTTCATCTGTTGTATTAAAGGTTTCTATTGCCAGGTTCAGAATCACACATGAAAATGCTGTAGCTTTGGCACGCTCACACGGCATCACCAGCAAACACCATTAGCAGCTTAATCAGCTAAAATATTCCCTATTATCTGAAGCTGTTTGCATACCTTCCTGCTCATTCATATGTTTCTGAAAGTCTGGCTGAAATCCACCGACTTCAAAGTCGGCTGAACAACGAAATTAGGGTCAAATTCCTTGAAATATAACAGCGTATGCCCTGCTCAAGAGTGAAAGGTCAATTTTTGTGCTGGAAAGACTTGGTTTCTTTAAAAAGAAAAATGTGGGTATGCCATATATGAGCACAGCCAAAACTGATTTGGAATTATTAATATATTGGCAAAAATTTAGTTTTCCACATCAGAATTTTCATTAAATGGTGGCTGAAATATTCCAATTGACGTTTTTCAGATTAGTTTGACATGTTCTGATTTTATCTAAGAAAATTATTTCCTTTGCAGAACCTCCATCAGGCTTCTCCAACAAGGAGTCTGTCCAGAGGGAGGTGAAAGCCACCCTCACCCAGAAGGCCACTCTGAGCTGTGAGGTTTCTGATTCCAAGACAGAAGTAAAATGGTACAAGGACGGCAAACTGCTCACTTCCAGCAAAGCTGTCCACATGGAGTCAAGGGGAAAGACTCGAGAATTGGTGATAGAAAAAATGGAGAAAAAAGATGCTGGAGAGTACACATGTGAGGCTGGGTCAGAAAAGCTTGCTTTCAAGCTGCAAGTGACAGGTAACGCACGTTTTCAACATAATTATATTTGCTCAAGTTTGATTCTTCTTTGAATAAAGCACTGACTGAACATTTCTAAATTATCTTTAGAAGCAGCTGTTAAGTTCCAGAAGAAACATATGAAAGACACTTGTGTCGTACAAGCAAGTGAGAACATTGTTTTGACCACTGAGCTGACCTCAGAGACTGGCAATGTGAAGTGGTTTAGAGATGGAGTAGAGCTCAAGGAGAGCAGCAAGTTTGAAATGAAGAAAGATGGCCTTTCTCGTACCCTGATAGTGAAATCCACAGAATCTAAGGACAGTGGATCATACTCCTGTCAAACCGCTGATGACAAACTGGAGTTTAAAGTGCAAGTCAAAGGCATGTCATGAAAAAAATGTAACATTTTAATATATGTTTTTTATACCCCTTTCAGATACTAGATTTTGTTTTGATCTGCGTTTTCATTTCAGATTCAGTTTTGAAGTTTGTTGTTCCGCTGAAATCTGCTGCGGTGGATTTGGGCGGTACTCTTAGCCTGGTGTGTGAACTAAATCAAGCCTCAGGCGATGTTGTCTGGCAGTTCGCTGGTCGTGAGATTAAACCTGGAGGGAGGCATACTATCAAGACCGATGGTGCAAAGCGAGTTCTAACTGTTACTGGCATGACAAAAGAAGATGAAGGAGACTACAGCTGTGAATGCAGAAATGACAAAACCTCAGCTAAAGTCACTTCAAAAGGTAATTAACCATCTGACAAAATTCCAGAAATTACAGTAGACTTTTCTGTAGGATCAGACTATGTCATTATTAAGAGCAACCCATTCGAATACTTTTACTCAAATGGGTTGCTCTAATTAATGAAGAACTTGTACTATTTGAATACTGCCCTATTCTGGGTTAATGTATTTCATCTGAATGACTGGCTGGGGACAACAGTAAATGATTATGCAACTTGATAGCTTAAACAAAGAACATCATGCAGTGAAACAGCTAATGGGAGCCCAAATTCGATAGCAAGTAAGGCAAATGGAAAAATTACACAATAATTACATCTTTGAGCGATCATCGGCATCATACTATCAAACAAATATGAGCCTTCAATCAGACGGATTGACTTTAGGTTCAAAAAACAACAGCTGCCCCACATTTGAGCACGTTCCTCCTCTCCAGGTAACAATTTTACAAAGGTGGAAAATTATGTATTTCACACTCATTTCGAATTTCCACACCCTTAATAGCTCATTTACAGACTACAGAATGTGCTGCTCTCTTTGTCTTTCTTTTTCATTTAAGGTCAAGGGCGTCTTAGAAAAAAAACATCAAATAAAAGTTAATTAGGTGTCACCTAAATATGTTTGAATGTTTCTTGAAGAAAAACATGCTTTGCAAGAAACCTGAATAAATACTGTTGTTTAAGGTATAATATCTTGTTGTATCAACAAAATAAATAGATTTTATGGATCAAATGAAAACCTATTTATTAACTTAACATGAGCTGTACTCATTGTACACCAGCTGAGTTTAAAATGTATCATCATCTCCTCCTGCCACCAAGCTATAGAAAAGTATTGATAAGGACTTGAACTGTCAAGGATAATCGATTAAGTATCAATATATTCAAATGTTAACATTTTATTGTCTGTTGCAAAATATACATTTATTAATGTACTGGCATTAAGCATGCCATGTTTTAATTGCATTCCTTAATAGATTGTTATGTGACATGACTAGTTCGCAGGTGAACTAAAGTCTGTATTCTAATTATTTCAGGGAACAATCTTGTTAAAGAAAAGAGAGTTCTGCTTTAAAAGGAAATAGGGAAGTAGTTTGAAGACTCTAATATTAACTGACCCATCCAAGACTGTAATCCTTAGCCTGCTTCTCTTAGCTTCGACAGGGCTACCCACTTACACCAAGAGCATTTGCCAGAAACTTATTAGATTGAGCCTTTTCCCAAACCTGCTCTGCACATTTTCTCAAGCCAAACATCAATAAACCAACTTAACAGATAAATCAATTTATCTATTGAAATTGACCATCTGTAATTTGCCCAATTTGTTGCCCAAGCTCTTCGTTCCAAGACACAAATTAGCTTCAGACAGTGGAGAAAAAACCTTTGAGATGAAATTTAGGTATAAATTTTGAACTAAACTATCTTCTGTACAAGCCCTCATGATTCTCTGTTCTTTTAAACTTGTAAAAGATTCAAAACTTGTGTGGATTATACATTTTTCTTGCTCTATAACCTGTTAATTTTGAAAGACACAAACATTTTAACATGCTATTTGGTACAGTGAAAGCATAAACAAAACTAATATCCTGCAATAAATGTTGATAGGCGTCTCCTTTTATATAAATATTAAGTGGAAGTTAAGGAAGGAAAGCAAGAGATTCCCAATTTTTTTTTTGCCATTAAAAACAAGAAAGGTGGCTATTTTTTTATTTGACTAGAAGAGAAATCCTTGACGACTTATTGCAAAAAGTTACTAAATAGGTACGTAAAAAAGATGATGATATTACATTTTTCAGGTGCCCCCTATCAGGCCCTCAGAATCTTCCTAAACTTTTCCTCACACTCTGGTGAGCATGTTTGCTTTTATCATTTTGATGTAATTTATTTCTTTCAGCACCCAGACAAGTAAGGCTGACCACCAAACTGAACAATGTGGCTGCAACTGAGGGAAAAGATGCCATCTTCAAGTGTGTAGTCAGCCCAGCCGATGCCATTGTGAAATGGTTCCACAACAGTTCCCCCGTCACTGCAGGGAAAAAGTACAAGATCGAGAAAGGTGGAGGCAGCCACTCACTCACCATCACCTCTGTTACCCAAAAAGATGCAGGAGAGATAAGTGTCGACGCTGAGGGGAAAAGCTGCCAGGCCACCTTACAAGTGCAACGTAAGACCTTGAATCTCTCACTCATGTACTTGGTTTGATTTTGTCGTACAGTATAATCTTATTAACTTTGACATCTCATCTGCCCCCTTCAGATGAGCCTGTTACCTTTAAGAAGAAGCTAGAAAACCTGACGGTGGAGGAGCAGAGTGAAGTAAAACTGGAGGTGGAGCTCAGTAAGCCGTCAGATGAAGTGAGGTGGATGAAGAACAGTGTTGTGGTGCAGCCGGCTGGAAATATAGAGATCCGGGTGAATGGAGCTAAGCAGGCCCTGGTCTTCAAGAGTGTAACTCAGGCTGACCGGGGAATCTACTCCTGTGAAACCCTTGATGACAAAACCCAAGCTAAACTCAGCGTGGAAAGTAAATAAACCACAACTAGATTTTTTTCAAATATATAGTTTACAGTATTTAAGCACATTTTTGGGGCCTGTTAAGGCTTTTCTTTTATATGGAGTTCATTGTTCTTCAGATATGTTTGTTAGGGTTTACATCTTGAGCCGTAAGTTGGAAACCCTTGCTTACGTGCACATATTTCTTTCTCCTCCCTCCAGTGAAGAAGATCAAGGTTGTCAAAGGCCTTACAGACACTAAAGCAAATGAAACAGAGACCGTGACTCTTGAGGTAGAACTCAACCAGCCTGATGTCGAGGGCTCCTGGACTAGGGATGGGGTCAAGATAAAGTCTGGGGGTAACTGCCGCATCACAACTCTTGGAAAGAAGCACGCATTGACATTTTCCAATCTCAAGAAGGAGGATGCGGGGACTATTGTCTTCCAGGCAGAAGGAGTGCATATTTCTAGCAAACTGTTGGTGACAGGTAAGGGCTGCCTGCTGTTTGTTAACCAGGCACCTAACTGGTTGCTAGAATATACTTACATTTATTTTTGTACCAAGCCAATTCAAGATATTTTTTAACCAACATTTGTTTATTCCCCAGAACCTCCAGTTATGATCTCAAATCCACTCATAGACATCAGTGTTCCAGAGAAGGAGAAGGTTACTTTTGAATGTGAAGTGTCAAGAACTAACGCAGATGTGAAATGGCTCAAGGTGAGAAATTACCTCAGGTAGAAATTACAAGTAATTATAAGTGAATGCTTAAGATAACATTCTAAACAAACTCTGAATATGCAGAATGACGTGGAACTCAAACCAGGGAAAAATCTTAGCATCCATTCCTTGGGCCGCAAGCGCTCTTTGGTTATCAACAAATGCAGCCCTGAAGATGCAGGCATCTACATCTGTCGCACTACTGATGATAACACAGCTGCCAAACTCACTGTTAATGGTAGGAATTGGCTAAATAACCCTAAAGTCAAATATATATTATCATTTTTTTTAGACAAGTACAACAAATTGAATCATTTACCAAATTTTTAAAAATATTTCTTCCCTCAGCAAGAGATATTAAGATTCTTAAGAAGCTGGAGGATGTGGAGGTGATGGAGAAGGAGAGTGCTGCGTTTGTCTGTGAAATCTCACATGATGAAGTGGATTGCCAGTGGTACAAAGGAGGTGTCAAACTCAAAGTTGGTGACAACATCAAGATGAGACAAGAGGGTAAAATCTGAAGAAATAACAAACCCTGTGTGATTTATTAACCTGCCTCTCATGCAGGGTGAGAGTTTCAACTGAATAATGTCCACTTTATCCTCCAGGCAGAACCTATGTACTGCTGTTTAGGTCTGTAACCCCTGAAGATATTGGTGAGATTAAATTCACAGCTGAAAAGGCTTCGTCGACTGCCAAACTGAAAGTGAAAGGTAAACAAATAGCTTGATCTGTTTTGTTGCATGCATTTGCTAATCTTCATGTTACAATGTTCAAATGTGGTTGCAAATGGATTATTTCCTTTTACTGGGGCAAAAGCTGTCAGAAAGATGCAAATGACTTAATAATTCTTCATATTTTAAACTTTTCTTCCTTCTCAGCACTACCAATAAGTATTCTCTCTGTAAAATGTAAAAGGTAACACTGAAGCTTGATCACTTTTTTTCTGCTAAAACAGTAAACACATGCATCATTCTGACACTTTTGATGAGATGGAAAATTCATCTGCAGCTTGCATTGCATTGTTGTGCCTCATTGAGGCCTGATGGCAAAGGAAACACAACAAGCTCAGGTTCAGAACTATTTAGGGGGTCTTGGCCTTTGAGAATGGAGGGAAAAACAATCAAAAATCTGTCACAGAGTACTTTGCTATCAGATGACCATAAAGCAGCTCTTAATTGCACAAATACACACGTTTTCTTGTTTCTTCACAATGCTGAGCTGTTTGCAATCAAACAGCAAGTGATATTTCAACAGCTATGATCCTCGCACATAAACTTCTATTAGATAAAATGTCATTTCAAGCTAATTGCTACCTGCTGAAGATTTTGTTTAAAAATGCTGCACTTTATGTTATCACACATGCTGCATCAAAAGCAGTTTTTCTCTATTGCATATTTGCCCTGTTTGCTTTGACCATAACATTATTTTATCATTAACTTTGTCTATGCTTATGTGCACTTCGGCAAGGGCTTCTGTAAATTTTGGCTTACATGATAAATTGTAGTTTTGATTGATTAAATGTTACTGTTACTGTAGAGCTGCCTGTCAAGTTTGTGAAGAAACTCAGGGATAAGATAGCGATGTATAAGCATCGTGGTCATCTGGAATGCCAAGTGTCACGTGCCAGTGCACAGGTGAAGTGGTACAAGAACAAGAAGGAGATCAAACATGGCAAGAAGTACGAGATCAAGAGTGAAGATGTGTACCGAAAACTCACCATCAATGACGTGGATTCTGGAGATGAGGACACGTATACTTGTGATGCCATCGATGACAAGACATCCTGTAAACTTCTTGTGGAAGGTAACAGTATGGAAGATGATTTGATTAAGGTTGAGTTCAAACGCATAAAGGAATTAAACAGGTGTATCTGGTAGAAACAGATGAAAAACTTCAAGATTTTACACAAAACAAGCCATCAGACTAACAGTCAATGAGGTATCTGTCCATGAATATGTCTGTCTGTCTATGGTCTGTTTACCCGTATTTATCTTTGTTTCCCTGTGGAGTGATTAAGAATCATTCTAATGGGAAATATGGAAAATAACAATATAACTTCTTTTCTTGAAAGAATCCTGACCAGTTAGATGACTAATTGTGCAAATTAACATTTAAAATTATTTATTAAAGAAATAATAAAGGCATATATTCCGCCATTGCAAGCAAAGTAACTTATCCTGATGTTTCAGACATGTGTTTTTTGAGGTTTAGTCCATTGACAAAGATAAGGTCTTTTTTAACAGAGAGCATTTGAACATTTCACACTTAGTGAGTCTAGGATTATAAAATGTCAGGATTGTTGAATTCCATCAAAATTGCTTTGAGCTTTAAAATTAAGGCTCTGCTGATTTTGTCTCTCTCACTGTCATATTGTAAGTCCTTGTTGACAAGCCACTGAAAAGGAGGTGTCTTTTCATATGTGACATTGATTTGCCTCTACAAGCTAATCTGTTTATTTCTTACTTAATTTTCTTTGTTATTACTTGTTAATTTAGGCTAATTAAGGCACTGGAAAGTGTAATTACAGTAAATTACCATACCTGCTTTGGTATATGAGTTTCAAGTGAGGACATTGTCTAACTTGTTGCAGTGAATTTTCATTAAAAGTATGTTCTCTGCATGTATTATATGTATCTATATTCGACTTATATCTAAATGAATGTATTTTTTCCTGTTTCATGTAATAAGCGTAATGTCAAATGCACTTCACTAACAGTTGATAAAACATTTTCAGCATTGAAGCTACACTCCTATATTATGCTGTATTCCATAAATTAATCTTCAGCACTCAAAATACTATTGACAGTCTTAAATTGTAGAACACTCACAGTGAGGGCTATACAAATTTTTGCTAACTATCACCTCATTTAGTGCTCAGTTTGTGTGCCAGAGCTGGACTGAACACTAAATTTTAGCTCTCAGGTTATACAGTATATCTTTATCGCTGTATTTGGATGATATGTAAAATTATAGCAAATGACATTAAATGGCTCATCCTTGGCTCTTCAGCAGGTTAAAAAGTTCAACCGTAACTATAACATGTCCTGCTCAGTTAATGCTGATTGTTGGTTCAGATGTTTTTAAATGACAAATTAAGGGGTTGATCATGGAATCTGCTCATATTATGTGCTATAAAAGACATAGCAATTTAGCCACTTTAGCTGATTAGATTTTCCTATATCTCTTCATCTTTAAGTAGCTTGTAACATTCAGCATTCATTTTTCGTAGTATATTAAAAGTCCAAAATCCTGCAGATTCAATTTTCTTTCCTTTTAATGTTGTTAAAATGGGCTTGGGGTGCAGGACACAGCACCTTTTATAAAACTCTCAGTTCACTGCAGATGTGCTATGCCTTTTTAAAGAAAATGACCCTGAAAACTCAACTGTTTTAAAAATCTGCTCTGTGGCCTGTAACCCCTCCTTCCTCCTCCCATCAGGCATTGTTTGGGCAGCCAATCAGCATGGAGCTCATTATCATAGCCTGCCATAGCCTCCTTGCCCCCTCAGATCTGAGCATTACCAAAGGGGAGGGAGAAAGAGCTTCATCAGATCTTTTATGTATTAAATTTTTCCCTTTTTTATTCAAATTAAATCAAATCCTTGCTCAAAAGACACCCAATATATGATGTCAATGGCCAAACACACCGGGACATGGGACCTTAAAGATTTTCTTAGATGTGTTTATTTCAACTTAAATTAAAAAACAAACAAACAAAGGCCCTTACTTAAGTAGTATTTGTATTAAATAAGAATCAAAATCCTTCTCTGTTTTTGTAATCTACCAAATGCATTCATTTACAGACAGACAAATAGCATTAAAACAGAGACAACAGATAAATGGCAGGTACATCGACAGCAATGCTCACAGGCCCTTTCACACCCCGCAGTAGCCCTTCTTAATTGTTGAAAACACATAAGGATCAGGCTAAGGGCCTGTGAGATGATTTTTAATACAAATGCACTTTTTTCATGATTTGTCAAATCAGTAGCACATAATAATGCTTTGAATGTAGAAGTGACTATTTGATTAAAAAAGATGTAACATCATATTTACTTCTCACTCACCCATCATCTTCTCATAACCATTTCAGAGCAGTCCATCAGCATTGTAAGGGAGCTCAGTTCTGTGGAGGTGACAGAACCATTTGCAGCTGTGTTTGAAGTTGAAATCAGTATGGAACTGGTCAAACCTCCAATATGGACTCTGAATGGAGTCGCCTTAAAGGAGAGTGCTGATCTGGAAATGGAGAAAGAAGGCACTTTGCACCGTCTCACTTTCAAAAAGACGAAGGCATTGATGACAGGACCTGTGCAGTTTACAGCTGGAAAGAGCAAATCTTCTGCCCAGCTAACAGTCAAAGGTAAATAAATATGTTTAATCTCATCAATAAAATAATGTGTGCTTTGTAATAATGTGATGGCATAATTCGTTTGAGTCAAATCCTGTGTTGCTCCTCACATGTAGAGCGTCCACTGGAGATTGCAGAGCCCATGAAAGATGTAAAAGCAAAGGAGAAAAGTTCAGCCATACTCTCTTGCAAATTCTCTGCCCCACCCAAAGAAGTTCGCTGGTTCAAGGATCAGGTACCTCTGGCACCATCAGACAAGTATAACATGAAGCAAGATGCTACAAGGGCTCAGCTTACCATTCAAAAATTGACTGAGGGAGACACTGGACAGTATTGCTGTCAGTCTGGACCTGCTGACACCAAAGGCACACTTACTGTGGAAGGTATATTGTCAAAATTCAAATACCGAACAAAATACAGTTGGTGTAAGTTTTTTCATGAAGTGTTCTTGTGTCTTTTTGTCTAGTGCGGGAAATCAAGATCTCAAAACACTTGACTAACACAGAAGTTGATGAAGACAGTGATGCAGTGTTCACATGTGAAATAAACTATGCAGATGAGGAGGTTCAGTGGTTCCTTAATGACAAGGTGCTCTGTACAAATGAAGTGAACACCATCACTCATGATGGGAAGGTTCACAAACTTACGCTGAAGAACTTGGCACCTCAGGATGGGGGAACCATCACCTTCCAAGTCCGCAAGGTGAAAGAGTCGGTGACACTCAAGGTTAAAGGTAAGAGCTTTAGCGCGCTACTTCTATTACAATAACATCTGCTGTAAAAATCCTGCCCCTTTATAAATATTGCAAAGCCAACCAAACCCAACCTTGTCACCATTTGCCTCCTCAGAGAAGCGTGCAGTGTTCCTCAAGTCCCTTGATGATGTCATTGGAGAGGAGAAAGGCATGATAACTCTTGCATGTGAGGCATCCAAACCCAGGGTGTCACCCACTTGGAGAAAGGAGGGCAAAGTCTTGAAGGCTGGACCAAAATATGAGTTGCTTCACACAGGTAAATCCTTGGGACTGATCATTAAGGATGTCACCAAAGAAGATGCTGGAGAGTACAGCTGTGATCTTGGAACTGAGATGTCTAAATCAAAGGTCACTGTGCGAGGTTGGTACTGTGTTTGATACTTTCATGTTACTTCCCCTCGTACACTTTGTATTGTTTGGTGTCCTTATGAACTTGTGCTCTCTGTCCCAAATGTAGAAATCGGCATTGGAATAACCAAATGGCTGAAGTCAGCTGAAGTGAACGAAGGAGAGACATGTAGCTTTGAGTGCATTTTATCCCGTGAAAGCACAGATGAGTGTTCCTGGACTCTAAATGGCCAGACTATTAAAAATGGTGGCCGATTTAAAATCACAAGTAAAGGGCGCAAGTACATGCTGACCATTACAGATGTCACTACGGCTGATGCTGGAGAAGTGGCCTTTAACCTTAAAGAATTAAACTCCAAGACAACATTAACAGTTGAAGGCAAGTTGGTTATCTTCTTGTTTTTGGAACTTTATTTTTATTAGTATTTTATCAGCAAAAATACAGATTGACCCACAGCGATGCTTTTCATATTTCATTGTGCCAGAGTCTCGTACAGGAATACAGGAATATGTGCACTTATGTATATAGATAGGACCTCAACAAATCCAGATGCAGAGTGCAAAGTCAACCCCAAAGGTTCAGGCAGCATACAACTCACACTGTAGATGTACACAGAGGAAACAACACCCTTTACTGTTAGCCATCACAGGTCATTTTGAAGTCTTACTTGGTGTGCTTTGTATTATAGCCAGCTCCAGTGCTACCTCAATGTCACACTCCAAGTGGCTGTTGGACTGTCTAGATTAAAGTATTGTCACAACACTAACATGTTTATCACAGGGCAGCTACTGCTACTGCTGCATCTGGCACATATATGGCCTGCCGCAAAGTGTCCTCAACTTACAGAAACTGTTGTAATCAATTAGATTGAGATGATCAGTATGAATTCTGACCCTTGATCAATTAAAAAATGCTTATATCAGTCCCGATCTGATCATTTTGATTGGTACTGGGACATCCCTGCCTCAAATTCATATGTTTATTAATCAATTTTAGCCATCTCAGAATGGGCTGCTGTTAGGTCAAGTGAAACGTCAAGTCAGATAACTTCTTTCAGCCCATCCATTATCTCACGAACCTTGTATTCATTTTGTTGCAGGCAAAGCCTCATCAGTGTCCAAAGAACTGCAGAACACAAGCGCTGTTCAAGGGAGCGATGCAGTGTTTGTCTGTGAGGTAACACAGGCTAGTTCCACTGTGAAATGGTCCAAAGAGAGTAAAGCCATCAAAAAGAGCCAGAAGTATGAAATTACTCAAGATGACAAAGTCATGAAGCTGATCATCCACAACGTTTCTTATCAAGACTCTGGAGAGTACAGTTGTGAAGTTGTTGGAGGAGCAACCACCAGAGCCAAACTTGAAATCAAGGGTAGAACTCAAGAACTTTCGTGTGCCTTCTATGATTTATCTGTATCTCTCTTCAAAGCATATTTAGCTGTCTTGATATATGAAATATGTTATTGAGTGCTACAATAATGTAATGCCACAGTTGCCTCGAATACCTTAAATTGTGGCTCCTCTCTCTACAGAGGCAATCCATAAGTTCACAAAGGAGCTGAAGGACAACCAGGCAGAGGAGAAGGGCTCTGTGACCCTCCAGTGTGAGACTGCACAAACTCCATCCACTGTGGTTTGGCTGAAAGGTCATACAGAGCTCAAGGCCGGAGGACGATATGAAATGTCCCAGAAAGAGGGTGTCCTAACACTCACCATCAAAAAGCTGGAGGAGAAAGACACTGACATCTACACCTGTGATGTGGGCACTGCGAAGAGCATGGCAAAACTGACAGTGAATGGTAAGGACTCAAGTATCCATTCTTACAAGTCCAGGGTAAGTCCTTGTAAAGCCAAGTTAGTTGTTCTCCAGTATTCAGTTGTATTATTTGATAATGTAATATTGCATGCACTTTGACACAAAAAAGGTAGAAAATGCAGTGGTAAGTGTATTTCTTAGTTGTTTTTTTCATTCAAATATTTGTCTAAAATCAGGATATGAATTAACAAGACATGCAAAAGTTTAATACATAAGGGCTTGCGTGAGTCTTGCATTGCAAATGCTTTGTGCAAGGCTTCTAATTTGAATGAGATGATTACTGTTTGACTGTCACCATGGCTTGGTAAGATTTCACTCTCAAGGCCAGTCAAAGGGTCAAGTAGAGATCCAAAGGATGCATTTTTTGTTTGGTATGTCTTTTGGTTTTTTCGGACTCATGCACAGTGGTATGAGATCATGCTATGGCACATCCAAAGCCCCCCACTTTATAGTCATGTACTTTTAATAGAAGAGGTTCAAGTAGTTCTACAAAGCTAAATCTCCTGCATTTTCCAAGTTGTGCATTTTTTTTTTCATTTCTGTGATGTTCATGGCCATACGTCTTTGTGAAGTACCATTCTTTCTTCTTAGTCATGAGTTTGTAAGAATCTGGATTTGTCACCCCATCAGCATGTGCAAGTGTCTGCAAATGTCTTGTTCTCACATGCATTTTCTGTTATGCAAGATCAGTGCATTGTGTAGAATAAGTTTGTATGTATTTTTTCTGATTGCTTTAAAAATGACTGTATTTTAGTAAGGTACTGTCAGTTTTATCTTCATTTTAGTGCTGTAGTAGAAAATCTTGCATCAACAAACATAAGCCTGATGATGAATGATACTGCGACTGCTACCGTTCAAAAGTCACTGCCACTGATGGGAGCAGGACCACTCACTTGTCATCCCCAACACTACTAACTTTTCATTCTCCATCACAACCTGACAGAATATGTCAGTCTGATAAAATCAAGACATTTTCATTTCATTTTAGCACTGCCAGCCACTTTTATTGAAAATCTGAAGAACCAGGAGAAGAATGAAGGGGAGACGGTGACCCTGCGCTGTAAGTTATCAAAACCTGCCTCCAACATTCAGTGGAAGAAAGCCTTTGAAATTCTTACAGCTGGAGACAAGTACGGGATGAAGCTGGAAGAGTCTTCCTGCGAGCTTCAGATAAAAAATTTGAAGGTTGAAGATGGTGGGGAGTATAGCTGCCTGTGTGGAGATCAGAGGACATCTGCAACATTGAGCGTGAAGGGTATGGATTCAGAAAGTCTTTTTTGGATGTTTTGGAAGTTTTGCATCACAGTGTTGTATTTAACACTATCACTTAAATTGATTTTTGTTTAAGTCTGGGCAAGCTATTTATTTCATTTGGTACTCACAAGTAATAACTTGGTTGTACAGCATTGCCGCCTACATTTACACGAAAACTGGAGAGCCAAGAAGTTGAAGAGGGTGCAAACATTACTCTGTGCTGTGAGATTTCTAAACCTGGAGCGGTGGTGGAGTGGAAGAAAGGGACACAGGTCCTAAAGTCTGGAGAAAAATACCATATGAAGCAGAAGGAATCTGTGAATGAACTTCTCATCAACAAACTGGTCCCAGAAGACGGCGGGGAGTACAGCTGTGTGTGTGGAGACCAGAAGACCACAGCTAGCCTTAAGATCAAGGGTAGGATGAGGATTGTCAGTTTTGGGATTTGATAAGCAGAATTTTGTTTGTATTATCTACTAATACGCGTGTGGCTTTTGGTGTGCATGTTACCTTGATTTCAACCGCATGCTTTTATTTTATTTTATTATATGGCGCAACAACTGTATGCTTACGAAATGAAAAATCCTCAGCCCAACCAGTGACCTTCAAACAGAAGCTTGAGAGCCAGGAGGCTGAAGAGGGTGCCAACATTACTCTGCGCTGTGAGACCTCTAAACCCGGAGCCCCAGTGGAGTGGAAGAAGGGGACACAGGTCCTAAAGTCTGGAGAGAAATACCAGATGAAGCAAAAGGAATCTGTGAGTGAACTTCTCATCAACAAAGTGGTGCCAGAAGACAGTGGAGACTACAGCTGTGTGTGTGGAGACCAGAAAACATCGACTAGCCTCAACATTAAGGGTAGGACATCTTTTTGAGGATTTGACCAAGGAAACATTTGGGAAACATTTCAGCTATTTTCAGGTCATATTGTTGTAAAGACTACAACTTATTAGTGCTTATGGCAGTTGTTCTGCTTTAAAAAAAACACAAACAAAACAAAACAATAGTTTACAACTGCAAGCTCATAGAGTGGAGCAGGAGTGAGTCAAAGAAATGAGAGCATTTGGCATTTTCTTGTGACTGAGGTGGAAAGTAAACAGGAATTTAGAATAGAATGAATGTTAAAGCATTGTGTTCTTAAAAGAACAGTTGCTGACAATCTGCTAATAAGACTACAAAAATGGCTAGGAATCCTTATGCAGGCATTTCTGATGTTTTTTTGATTATCAATAATTCAAACACGAACGCCACAACAATGAGAACCAACTTGAACAGATCATTTGATTATGGTGAAATTCTCAAACAAGAGGTTAAACTGTGCCAATATGCCATGGAAGTATTAAAATTGTTTGTAAGTGGAACTGCCATGTTGTCGTTACATAGTAGCTTACTAAAAAAGTTAGATTAGCTCATCAAGATTATCACAAAGAACTTAACAGAAGTTTTGTATTTTTTTATTTGCTGCAGACCTTATTACCAGCAATGATCCAAGACCACAGTAAAAAATTCCAAAGGCTGTTAGTCAAGGAAACTTAAGTGTAGGCCTGCAAAAATACATCATCCTTGCAGGGTGATGCTATCGGTTAGTGTTCTTGTTTTTTTTCTGTCTCCTGGCCATTTGCTAACTAAATAAAACATCCTCAGCCCAACCAGTGACCTTCAAACAGAAGCTTGAGAGCCAGGAGGCTGAAGAAGGAGCTAATATTACTCTGCACTGTGAGATCTCTAAAGCTGGAATCCCAGTGGAGTGGAAGAAAGGAGCACAGGTCCTAAAGTCTGGAGAGAAATATCAGATGAGGCAGGAGGAATTTGTGAAAGAACTCTTCATCAACAAAGTGGTGCCAGAAGACAGTGGAGACTACAGCTGTGTGTGTGGAGACCAGAAGACCACAGCTAGCCTTAAGATCAATGGTAGGATGATTTGTGTTGCATACCTCCATGTTATATCATATTTAAACAGGTTCTTCTTTTTATGTAAATAATGCATTTTGTCATGAAATGTGTATTTTTCTTTCTTGGTAACTGCAGGAGATTAATTTTCTACTGTTTAATCACCTACAACTATAGCACTTGCATTGGGGAACTTAATGCACTATATGTATGTTTCTCATCATAAGCTGTCACTACCTTGTCTGTGCTGCATTTGTTTGATGGCCCATAAATCGTTTCATCACATTTCCTTTTTTGTTTTTCAGCATTGGCATTGTCAGTTTTTTTTTCTCTTTGTTTACAGTGGGTTAACATATTGAATGTGTTTGCTTTGTGCTCGCCTCTGTGTTGTGAATGTTTAGCTCCATGTTTAGGATTTTATCTGGAGAAGTGTTGTCAGAAACTAAAATTAACAAATGGTTTCTCACGACACCCTACTAAAAGACAGGGTCCAGACAGTGCTCTGTGCAGAATTATTTACAAAAGTCAGACATTAATCCACCATGAAAATAGCACTTGACAACATATAGCACTGTTTTTGTGGCAAGTCAGACAGGTCTTTGACAGTCAGAAAACTTGAGCAGAATTAGACTCACGTTGCACAGCAATCTTGCAAAACTGAATGATAATAGGTGCATTTATGGTTATGATAATAGATATAAAGATGATATAAATTCTTTTGTCAGAATGTGCTGGGTCCTCAGTAGCAGGATGTCCAGCAGTAATCATGGAGAAAGTGCTGAAAGTGAGGCTGCAAAGCTGTATAATGTGTTTCATTGTGCTTGCTGGATTTAGAAGTTGCTTGGACTGACTATATAAGTTTTCAGCGATGATGGTTCAGTGTTCTCTTCAAATTGTTTCCACTCAGCTGTGAAGCCCTCTGCTCCTCTTCCAAGCACCAAACTGGAATCTAAAAGGCAGGAAATGGAAGGTATGGAGGGAGTACGGCAATGTTTGCTTGACGTCCAGCTTTATATGCTCCGTCCATCTTGAAAATGGACTTTGTCTTGCCATGTGCAGTCTGACTCTAAATTGACCCTCTAGTCTTTGGTCTGGGTGGGTTTTGATATACTGTGTGATTCTTTGAGGCACCATTTCTTTTCAGGCGACCCGTTTTTTAGTTTGCAGCTTTATTTGCCTCTGCTTTTTTCTTTTTGGAGCATTTTGCAGTTTTTCCCTTCTTCCCCCTCTTGTGTTTGCAACATATCTTGATTTCTTCACCAATTGAAGACAGAACAAAGAAATAAATACCTTTGTATTTGTGCAGGTGGTCTAATGGTTAGGGGATACCTGTTGTCAGCCTAAGTGTATCTGTGCATATTCGCATACAGACTGTCTGTCTTGATTGTTCTTACCACTTAAATTGACCACATTCAGCAGTCATGTTCTTGTGATGTCATGCTCAGAGTGGGAAACTATAGTATCTGTACATCCACTGTTAGACCCCTGGGCACTTTCATTCAAGACCCTGGGATTCCAGCAGCCATTTTAATACCTCCTTTCACAATTGAAAAGCAATTAAAAAGACAATGGACACTAAAAATCTGACGAGATCAAACCAAATTCTAAATTTAAAAAACCTTATTAATCTGTTTGCCCTCATCAGGTTTAAGCTAATTCTAGCATCATTTATATCCAGGTTACTTTGATAATTGTAGTGACCTAGTTAATAGTCAAACTGATTAGTTTTTAATGTATTCACAGTCCTTGCAATCATTTTAGTTGTTGACAGCTTGAGAAGTGTTTTTGGTAACTCTTTTCAAATCTTCACACACTGGCTAGCCAAAATAAGATCTTTACAGCACAGGGTATAGGGCAGTTGCTTTAACTTCAAGATTGGGTATATATGCATCAATTAAGTTTATTTTTCATTTTTGAATGCTGACAAATTCAATAACAAATCTGTTAATTAACACTGAGCACCAACTGCAGTAATATTAAATAAACTTAATGACTAGCATGTAAAAGTTGAAGACAGAGCTAAAAACAAAAAACCCTGAATAAGACGGTACATCACAATATAGCCCAATACAACAGAGAAAACAGCACCAAAGTTTCCACCCTGAGCATAACTTAAATGGTCCATTGGGTGATTATTTGAATTGGGGTGGTTTGTGTTTATTTGCATTTCCAGCTACCAAAGTAGCAGTGACAGTTTTTGCAGCTTTCCTATGTCCCTATCCTATTTGTATTTCAGCCAAAATGCCTGAAGCTCCAACTATAGCAGCAAAAGACAAGCACAAGAAACAAGAAGTAAATGAGACAGTGGAAGGTATTCTCCAAAGTTTCTTCGCATTGCTTGGACTATTTCTCTCTTTGTATCTGCAATAAAAAGCTTGTGCAGTGCGTTGATTGCTTAAGCAAAAAAAAAAAAAAAGAATTAAAAAGAGGCTGATATTTGTCAGTGTCTTGGCTAAAGGCTGGTCTTTCAGTCAGAAACTTTTGTACAATGTACTGGCTTACTTTTGTCTTGTCAGCCGAATTAGTTGTTTTAAGGCTGTTTGTGCAAAAACAATTATGCCTATTTTTTTTGTACTTTGATGTTAAAAGTCTTGATTACTTTGTTGCATGGAGGCTGGTTTGTTGGTATGGAACCACATCCTTTTCTCTCTGGGTTTTTACAGGCTATACTTTCTCTTACTTGTAAGGGTGGGGTAAATGTTGTGTTCATTTTTATAGCTGTTAAAGCACCAACTACTGGACAGACCCCCAGTCAGCTGCTTCTCAAACAGGACATTGAGAGGGATTCAAAAGAATTCAAAGTTGGAGCTGAAGGTAATAAAACATGTTTCTTTGCATGGCTTCTGGCATTCTGTTTTTAGTGCCCCCACGTAGTTATCACAAAATGACTTGTTAACAGGCAGATTCAAGTTACAAATGCACATCTGTTAGATTGTAAGGCAAATATTGTGTTCTATCCCAGTTGAAAAAACTGTTGCTGGAGTTGCTGCAAAACAAGGTATCCAGAGACAGGGGACCAAAAAGCCAGAAGAAGGTATGAGAGGGTTTAAACTCCTCTTGGTCTTGTGCCTCTTGTAAGCCTCTGGCCATGTCTCTCGCTATGTCTTTGCTCTACTTGTTGGAAGTGTTCTCCCTTTATGGATGTAGCATTTCTTCCAAAAACTAGTTCAGATATTTAGCTGTAACTTGGTTGTGCCTATGTTCAGGCTGTGGCATGAATAAAAACATCTTGAATCTAAAACTTTTAAGTATAATGTTGGCTATTGTTTACATGCCTGGCACTGGCTGTTATGTGATTTTGTTTGACTTCACACATGCTGCAGGTCCCTGTGTTTGTTAAATTGGTAAACTTTTGGCCAAGCACTCTGTGTCTTTAGTCTGTACCTACTTTTGTCCTTTATTTATGTGGCTGACTTGACTTGAGCATTATTATCGATCTGCTGATCGATTTGTCTGTTTTATTCTTCTGTGACCTTTGCAGTGATTTTCAGGCTGGAGCTACTGTTGCTACATGCAATGCTTTTTAATCTTAGCATTTGTGGATTCCTAAAGTCTTATCTGGAGTAGTGTTGTCAGATTTTCCAAAGCTGCTTTGTTGCTCTGAGGTTGACCTGTTGGTTTTAAGAAATGTCCATGTTTCCACTTGGATTTATGGAAGACTGACCTCATGGAGGTTTGAATTATGGGTTTTGTTCAGATTCTGTGTTCAATTTTATAGTTATAACACTGCAAACTACTGGACAAACTTCACAACAGCTACTCAAACAGGAGAGCAAGAAGGACTCAAAAGAACTCAAAGTGGAAGCTGAAGGTAATCAGTTAGTTTGCATGACCCCTGTCAGAAACTGTAATATTCATCAATATGGAAGCAGGGTTGTCATATAGTATTTACCAAATGAAATTTGTCCTGTTGTACACCAATTATTATTAGCCTAAGACAATTGCTGTTTTTATGTGTTCTCACTTTATAGACTCTCGGCATCTGTTGTCTTCTTTAAGATTACAAGACAGTAGGGTTATTATTGTCTTTTATCCCAGTAGAAACAACTGCTCATGGAGCACCTGCAAAACAAGACATAATGATACAGGGGACCAAAAAGAAAGAAGAAGGTATGAGAAGATTGCAGTTATCCATTTACCGTGTGCCTCTTTTCACATCTACCTTAGTCTTTGCATTGCATACTTGCAGGTCTTCCTTTGTGGATGTTGCTTACTTTTTGAAGTGTTAAAGCTTTTTTAATGTTTGGCTATGGCTCAATTTGAAATATAAAAATATGAGGCTAAGTGTTGTATGGTTGCTGTCTTTTTGTGGTCTTTTATGTCTCTCACACAGCAGTTCTACGTATTCTTTAAATGTTTGTTGTACATTGCCTGTACGTGGAGAGTGGTTGCTCAGGTCGCCAAGTCGCGTTCAGTGTGTAGGCGACCTTAGGGTACCTTGGCAGTAAGACATCTCTCTGTGTACTACATGGCCAATTTTTTTTTCAATTTTCAGACAAGGTCCACCCAGGGCTTAAACCTGCAAGCGTCTGATTCCTAACTTGTTGGTTCTCATTTTTTCTGTCCTGCCCAAAGCCCCACCTCTTTGAGTGACTGCCCCCTAACCCAAATTCTTGCTGACTGATCTACTGCTGCCCCAAGCAAGTAGAAGATTTGCAAGGAGCTTTCATCATCATTTAATACTGAAGTACTTTAGACATGAAGGATCACATGACCCGGATGTGCTGACAGCCTGGGGATTGTGTTGTGCACAGACCCATATATGCTGAGGTTCTCGCCTCATAAGACCGGCCCATGTTAAGTTTTTAGAGCAACTGATGTCTTGATCAAGTAAAACTTAAGCATTGTGAGACTTTCCATGGAGTCAGACAGACACTAATTGGCTTTGCCTTTGTTTTGTTGCCACGAGGAAATGCTGTATGATTTTTTGCGGAAAACTGTTGAGTTTATGTGATGACTTGGCCTGTGCAGTATCATCCATCTTATGTTAAATGTGCCCTTGCCTTTCATGTGTAAAATGTATTCATCTCGTTCTTTTTGGGAGTTTAAGTCACAGTTGTTAGACAAGACAATCTCACCATCTCCAGATTTCAGAAGTTTTTGGGTTACTTTTGCTGCATGGAGACTGACTTTCTGGTATCAGGACACATCTCTTTTTTCACCTGTTTCCACAAACTTCTCTTACTTAAAGTTATGCATCAAATGTGTTTAATTTTATAGCTGTAAAGGTGCACACCACTGGAGAGACCTCTATACAGCAACTCATCAGTCAGGAGATTGAGAAAGATTCACAGGAATGTAAAGTTACAGCTGAAGTTAATAAGACATGCTCCTTGGCAGGGCTTTACTCAGAAACTGTGATATCTATAAACCGGGTTGAAAGCATCTTCTTTAGAACTGCTAGGCTGGTGTCTGTTTTTTCTCAGTTGCAAAAAATGCTGCTGCAAATCCAGTCACAAAAAGGCAGGAGACTGAAAAGCTAAATGAGGGCATGAAAAGATCTTTTCTCCTCTTTAAAGTATATTGATATATTGCAAGTCTTTGCATCAGAGATTTTCCTCTTCCCTGGGCATAGCTTTATGTTGAAGGTGTATGAATGAAGCATGTTTTGATGTTTGGCTGACGCTTGGTTGTGAAGCTGTTAGGTGTGGGCCCTTTACCAAAATGATTTTTGGTTTAAAAATTACTCATGTACCAAAGTGTTGTATAAATGTCTTGGATTGACTGTTTTGTTATCTTCTTTTATTCACCCAGCAGTTCCTACTGTTTGAAAAATGTTTGTATGGTTTTCGTAGCAGGGACTTGACTGTAAGATTGTGGCAAATAGATTTCCAGTCAGCTATACACAATATAGGATTTATTCTCTCAATTATTAAACCTGATCATGTTGCTTGGGCCATTTTTGCTTTCTGACACATATTGTATATTGTAGCTTGTCACCTTGTGCTTTTGCTGTAATGTTTTATAAACTGTCCTAACTGTTGTCTTGTTGGCTTAGGGAAATAACATACTTTACTGTTATGTTGCCGGACGTATTTAATATTATCATCAGCCTGAGGGTTAATGTATTTGTATAATTCTTATGTTAAATGCTTTAACCATGCAGTTTTGGGGGCTAAATGCTTCTTTCATTCTCAAAATTTGTGGATTTGAACATTTTTGTTACAACCTGCCATTGGTTGCACAAGCACTGTGCAAGTTTAATTGTGGTGTAAAGGTGTAAAGATGGCTTAGAAATACAGTTGCCATGTTGCATTGTTTATACAGGATACAGTGTGTCTTAGATTTCATCATTAGAAATATGTGATGACCTTCTAGCTCACACTTGATCTGTGAGGATAATTACAGCTGTTCAGCCAAAAAGCAATTTGTGTCTTTGTAATCCCAAACCCAGTTAAGGAGACTGATGCTGGAGTGGCTGCAAAACCAGATACACAGAGGCAGGAGTCTAAAAAGCAAGAGAAAGGTATGAAAAGATTTGATCTATTTATTGACCTCATTATTAAGTGTAAAAGGCATGTAAATGTTGTCTGTGGCTTGGTTGTGCCATTGTGAGAGATGGGTGGAGTACAAAATCAACCAGATGGTCAAATGTCGAATCATATTGTTGGATGTGAAAATGTTTGTCTCACAGTGCAGCTCTTGATGTTTGTTAAATATGTGTGCTTGTTGGCTTTGGTCTACAGGTCAGATTATAAGAGCATTTCAGCATTTAGTAAATTTACAAGCATGTCCCCACACAGATTATCTAAATGTTTATACAAGCAGATTCTTGTGAACACAACTGCTCAAACTCTTTGAGAGATTTTCTGTAAACGTTGAACAAATGTCCTCTTGGATAAACTGATTTTGGCGATCAGAGGTTAAAGGTTTAAGTCCTTGAGTCTCATGGATACCTTTGCTTGTAAATTGGCCTTGTGGACTCAATATTTTGGGAACACTTTGAAGAATTACCTTTAAACCTTATTTGAGTGATCACTGAAGTTAGGAGTGATGTAATCAGGTCAGAGAGACGCTCGGCCATCCTTTGATTGTGAACACAACATCTCAGTTATGCTTGAAGTAATTTACAACAAACTTCACAAAAAACATCTTATTTCTCCAAAGAATTTACGTACTATATGCCGATGGACACTGGTAAAAGGTCAAGGTCATGAGTTTCATCATAATCTCTTTATTGTTCATGCAATCTTGTAAATGTGATATCAAAAGAATGTTTTAAGGGATTTCCTTGAACTTTTAACAAATGTTCATCATGAAGTAGGAGGGATGGAGGTAAGATGTCAGGGTCACAAAGTTTCAAGGTTGTCATATGCCTGTGAATGCAGTTATCCCAATCTCAAGATCAAGATCTTTGAGTTTCATGATCAGCCTTTGCATGAACACACACTTGAGAAGCCTGATATCCCAAGAATGCTGAGAGGGATTTTCTTTTAACTTCACACCAGTTAAAACATATTACATTTTGGAGGTCAGTGGTCATCTCAAAAATGCTTTAAAGGATTTTCTTCAAATTTTGATAATTTCAGGGTTAGCCATTGTTTGGCCTCATGATCATCATTTGATTGTGCTTTTTTCTTTTATACTTTGCACAAATGTCCATTCTGACATGCATATATTGGTGTTTGTTATTCAGTAACATATATATTACTCAAGAAGACATGTTGGTTTATGAAACATACTGTTGTGTGGATTTTTACCTAGTACTGAGTTTTTAGTCTGTATACTTGTCTGTTTTATGCTGCATAAATGATTCCTTCTGCTAAAGCTTCATTTTTAAATCAATGGATAAAGCAATAGATGGTTTAATCTAGTTTTACTACATTATAAGGGATAAAATTCATTGTATAGAAACTTGGTATATTGAGCATTGACTAATTCTTGTTTTGCTGGAGAAACTCACAGAGGCTGTATATGCTGACCTGATCTAAGGATAAGGCTGACCTGACCTTAGGATTGTTGTCTGCAATCTGGTCAATATGGCTGTTTTGGTCTTGCTGAAATGATTTCATGTCTGTCATTTTTTTGGGCTTGAGCTACTGTCATTGTAAATGGCATCTTTGTAATCTCACAAACTGTGGCAATATGCAAAGTCTTTGTGTCACTTTGTTGCATGGAGGCTGCTTATTGGTATCAAGACACATCTTTGTTTCCACTTGAAGTTACTACAGACTGCTTTTTTCCTCAATGTAAGTTGTGGAATCAATATTTTGTTCTCCTTTATAGTTGTTAATGTGCAGAGTACTGGACAGACCCCTGTACACCAGTTCCTGTTTAAACAGAATAAGAGAGATTCACAAGATCTTAAAATTGGAGTTGAAGGTAATAAAACACAGGTTACTTGTCAGAGACAACGACATCCATCAATGCTGTACACTTATGGGTCCTTGAATTATTGTCCTTTGTTGGTGCTTTTTTATCTGTTGTCTTGTGACTGTAGAATGCACCTATCAGACTGTAAGATTAATGATTTGTTTTATCCCAGTTGACAAAAGCACTGCTGTAGAAGCTGCAAAACCAGATACCAACAAGCAGGAAAACAAAAAGTTGGAGGAAGGTATGACAACATTGTTTACTTGCTGTCTAACTCTTTTCAGGTATCTTGCCATGCCATGAGTCTTCGTATTTGCTGTTTCCTCTGCTTCCTGTATCTGTCTTGTGTACATGAAGCACATTTTATGTTTATGTAATGCTTGGTTGTGGAGCTGTTAGGGGTGAGCCATTGACCAAAAAGATCTGAATTTCAAAATACTAAATTATGCAGTTTGGGGTTGTTTAAATGTCTGGCAGTGACTGTGTTTGTGCTCTTTTTTTCTTTACTAGCAGTTACCTCGTGTTGGTTTTCATGTAAGGGACTTGATTGAAAGATTGCAGCAAAGAGATGATTTACACACAGTTTAAAAAAAATAGGTTTTTATACTCTATAAACAAAGCTGTTGATACATCTTAAGACATTTTGCTTTCTAAGACATTCAGTACATTGTGACTTGTAACCCTTTACTTCGGCTTCAGTATTGTAAAAATTGGCCTAACTCTTGTCTTGTTGGCTGACCTGAATATCATTATTTAAGCTGTTGAACCCTCTTGTTTGATTATTTTGCTCATTATCAAAACCTTGCCATTATGGGCCTTAAACTACAGGCCTCCTTAATTCTCAGCACCTGTGTATTTAAAAAGATGTTACCCTTAGGAGACTTTCCTGAAGCTGGTTTAAACTGTGGGTCCAATGTTGTGTTTCATTTTGTAGCTGTATTGCTGCCAACCTCTGGACAGACCCCAAAACAGCAGCTAGAGAAAGATTTACAACAGCTCCCAGTTGAAGCTGAAGGTAACAAGATATGTCAGCATGGCAAGCGTCAAACATACTCCATACTGTCAACATGGCTCTCAATTTTTGTTGCCAAAAAAACAAGTTTGCAGAACATCTGATTATTTGATAGACAGACATTTGTCAGTCTGTAAAGTTGGAACACTGCGCTTACTAGATCCTTACATGTTTGTGTTTCACCTGCTCTAAATGCCTCTCCCTGTAAGATTTCAAGTGAATGTTGTGTTTGATCACAGTTGAAAAAAATTCCACCGCAGTACCTGCAAAATCAGAAACTCAGAGGCAGGAGAGCAGAATTCCAGAGGAAGGTAGAGAAAGATTTCTTTATTACCTCTGTGTCTCTTTGACGTCTATATGGATGCTGCTTTATTGTCTTGATTGTGCAAAGTGTGTTGGTTTTTAGCTTTGTCTTCGTTGCAAGGATGTGCAGTTGATAAAACATATCAAATTTGTGTTCACTGGATTCTGTGGTGTCTGTGAATGCCTGAAAGAGGCTGTTTTGTTATGTCCTTTAAATTTCCTTGATGAGGATTTTGGTGTTTTTCAAATGACCATGCTTCTTGTTAGTTTTGTTTGCAGCAGCATGATTGAATAACGTCTGTAAATTGAAGGATTGCAAGCAGCCTTACCTATGATAAAGTACATATCAACTGCATGTCTGTTTATTCTGGCAAAACCCTTATTCCGGTAAATGTTCCATAGAAAATCATCTAAGAAAACGAAAAATAGTTGAATTTAGTAAAACTTCCACTTCTTTAGAGATAAAGTATCATATAAGGCCTTTGGATCATTCAAGTCCTGTCTTCTTTGGAGCCAAAACCTTGTCATTATGGGTCTTGAACTCCCTGCATCTTTAAGTCTCAGCATCTGTGGATATAAAAAGATGTTACCCTTAGGAGACTTTCCTGAAGCTGGTTTAAACTGTGGGTCCAATGTTGTGTTTCATTTTGTAGCTGTATTGCTGCCAACCTCTGGACAGACCCCAAAACAGCAGCTAGAGAAAGATTTACAACAGCTCCCAGTTGAAGCTGAAGGTAACGAGATATGTCAGCATGGCAAGCGTCAAACATACTCCATACTGTCAACATGGCTCTCAATTTTTACTGATTATTTGATAGACAGACATTTGTCAGTCTGTAAAGTTGGAACACTGGGCTTACTGGATCTTATGTGTTTGTGTTTCATCTGCTCTAAATGCCTCTCCCTGTAAGATTTCAAGTGAATGTTGTGTTTGATCACAGCTGAAACAAATTCCACCGCAGTACCTGCAAAATCAGAAACTCAGAGGCAGGAGAGCAGAATTCCGGAGGAAGGTAGAGAAAGATTTCTTTATTACCTCTGTGTCTCTTTGACGTCTATATGGATGCTGCTTTATTGTCTTGATCATGTAAAGTGTGTTGGTTTTTAGCTTTGTCTTCGTTGTAAGGATGTGCAGTTGATAAAACATATCAAATTGGTGTTTACTGGATTCTGTGGTGTCTGTGAATGCCTGAAAGAGGCTGTTTTGTTATGTCCTTTAAATTTCCTTGATGAGGATTTTGGTGTTTTTCAAATGACCATGCTTCATGTTAGTTTTGGTTGCAGGAACATGATTGAATAACTTCTGTAAATTGAAGGATTGCAAGCAGCCTTACCTATGATAAAGTACATATCAACTGCATGTCTGTTTATTCTGGCAAAACCTTTATTCCGGTAAATGTTCCATAGAAAATCATCTAAGAAAACGAAAAATAGTTGAATTTAGTAAAACTTCCACTTCTTTAGAGATAAAGTATCATATAAGGCCTTTGGATCATTCAAGTCCTGTCTTCTTTGGAGCCAAAACCTTGTCATTATGGGTCTTGAACTCCCTGCATCTTTAAGTCTCAGCATCTGTGGATATAAAAAGATGTTACCCTTAGGAGACTTTCCCGAAGCTGGTTTAAACTGTGGGTCCAATGTTGTGTTTCATTTTGTAGCTGTATTGCTGCCAACCTCTGGACAGACCCCAAAACAGCAGCTAGAGAAAGATCTACAACAGCTCCCAGTTGAAGCTGAAGGTAACGAGATATGTCAGCATGGCAAGCGTCAAACATACTCCATACTGTCAACATGGCTCTCAATTTTTATTGCCAAAAAAAATCAAGTTTGCAGAACATCTGATTATTTGATAGATAGATATTTGTCAGTCTGTAAAGTTGGAACACTGCACTTACTGGATCCTTATATGTTTGTGTTTCATCTGCTCTAAATGCCTCTCCGTGTAAGATTTCAAATGAATGTTGTGTTTGATCACAGTTGAAAAAAATTCCACCGCAGTACCTGCAAAATCAGAAACTCAGAGGCAGGAGAGCAGAATTCCAGAGGGAGGTAGAGAAAGATTTCTTTATTACCTCTGTGTCTCTTGGAAGTCTATATGGATGCTGCTTTATTGTCTTGATCGTGTAAAGTGTGTTGGTTTTTAGCTTTGTCTTCGTTGTAAGGATGTGCAATTGATCAAGCATATCAAATTGGTGTTTACTGGATTCTGTGGTGTCTGTGAATGCCTGAAAGAGGCTGTTTTGTTATGTCCTTTAAATTTCCTTGATGAAGATTTTGGTGTTTTTCAAATGACCATGCTTCATGTTAGTTTTGTTTGCAGCAGCATGATTGAATAACGTCTGTAAATTGAAGGATTGCAAACAGCCTTACCTATGATAAAGTACATATCAACTGCATGTCTGTTTATTCTGGCAAAACTTTTCTTCCGACAAATGTTCCATAGAAAATCATCTAAGAAAACGAAAAATAGTTGAATTTAGTAAAACTTCCACTTCTTTAGAGATAAAGTATCATATAAGGCCTTTGGATCATTCACGTCCTGTCTTCTTTGGAGCCAAAACCTTATCATTATGGGTCTTGAACTCCCTGCATCTTTAAGTCTCAGCATCTGTGGATATAAAAAGATGTTACCCTTAGGAGACTTTCCCGAAGCTGGTTTAAACTGTGGGTCCAATGTTGTGTTTCATTTTGTAGCTGTATTGCTGCCAACCTCTGGACAGACCCCAAAACAGCAGCTAGAGAAAGATTTACAACAGCTCCCAGTTGAAGCTGAAGGTAACGAGATATGTCAGCATGGCAAGCGTCAAACATACTCCAAACTGTCAACATGGCTCTCAATTTTTATTGCTAAAAAAAATCAAGTTTGCAGAACATCTGATTATTTGATAGACAGATATTTGTCAGTCTGTAAAGTTGGAACACTGGGCTTACTGGATCCTTATATGTTTGTGTTTCATCTGCTCTAAATGCCTCTCCCTGTAAGATTTCAAGTGAATGTTGTGTTTGATCACAGCTGAAAAAATTTCCACTGGAGTACCTGCAAAATCAGAAACTCAGAGGGAGGAGAGCAGAATTCCAGAGGAAGGTAGAGAAAGATTTCTTTATTACCTCTGTGTCTCTTTGACGTCTATATTGATGCTGCTTTATTGTCTTGATTGTGTAAAGTGTGTTGGTTTTTAGCTTTGTCTTCGTTGTAAGGATGTGCAATTGATCAAGCATATCAAATTGGTGTTTACTGGATTCTGTGGTGTCTGTGAATGCCTGAAAGAGGCTGTTTTGTTATGTCCTTTAAATTTCCTTGATGAAGATTTTGGTGTTTTTCAAATGACCATGCTTCATGTTAGGTTTGTTTGCAGCAGCATGATTGAATAACGTCTGTAAATTGAAGGATTGCAAGCAGCCTTACCTATGATAAAGTACATATCAACTGCATGTCTGTTTATTCTGGCAAAACCTTTTTTCCGGTAAATGTTCCATAGAAAATCATCTAAGAAAACGAAAAATAGTTGAATTTAGTAAAACTTCCACTTCTTTAGAGATAAAGTATCATATAAGGCTTTGGATCATTCAAGTCCCGTCTTCAAGGAGCCAAAACCTTGTCATTATGGGGCTTGAACTCCCAGCTTCTTTAAGTCTCAGCATCTGTGGATATAAAAAGATGTTACCCTTAGGAAACTTACCCGAAGCTGGTTTAAACTGTGGGTCCAATGTTGTATTTCATTTTGTAGCTGTATTGCTGCCAACCTCTGGACAGACCCCAAAACAGCAGCTAGAGAAAGATTTACAACAGCTCCCAGTTGAAGCTGAAGGTAACGAGATATGTCAGCATGGCAAGCGTCAAACATACTCCAAACTGTCAACATGGCTCTCAATTTTTATTGCCAAAAAAAATCAAGTTTGCAGAACATCTGATTATTTGATAGACAGATATTTGTCAGTCTGTAAAGTTGGAAGACTGCGCTTACTGGATCCTTATATGTTTGTGTTTCATCTGCTCTAAATGCCTCTCCGTGTAAGATTTCAAATGAATGTTGTGTTTGATCACAGCTGAAACAAATTCCACTGGAGTACCTGCAAAATCAGAAACTCAGAGGCAGGAGAGCAGAATTCCAGAGGGAGGTAGAGAAAGATTTCTTTATTACCTCTGTGTCTCTTTGACGTCTATATGGATGCTGCTTTATTGTCTTGATCATGTAAAGTGTGTTGGTTTTTAGCTTTGTCTTCGTTGCAAGGATGTGCAGTTGATAAAACATATCAAATTTGTGTTTACTGGATTCTGTGGTGTCTGTGAATGCCTGAAAGAGGCTGTTTTGTTATGTCCTTTAAATTTCCTTGATGAGGATTTTGGTGTTTTTCAAATGACCATGCTTCATGTTAGTTTTGGTTGCAGGAACATGATTGAATAACTTCTGTAAATTGAAGGATTGCAAGCAGCCTTACCTATGATAAAGTACATATCAACTGCATGTCTGTTTATTCTGGCAAAACCTTTATTCCGGTAAATGTTCCATAGAAAATCATCTAAGAAAACGAAAAATAGTTGAATTTAGTAAAACTTCCACTTCTTTAGAGATAAAGTATCATATAAGGCCTTTGGATCATTCAAGTCCTGTCTTCTTTGGAGCCAAAACCTTATCATTATGGGTCTTGAACTCCCTGCATCTTTAAGTCTCAGCATCTGTGGATATAAAAAATGTTACCCTTAGGAGACTTTCCCGAAGCTGGTTTAAACTGTGGGTCCAATGTTGTGTTTCATTTTGTAGCTGTATTGCTGCCAACCTCTGGACAGACCCCAAAACAGCAGCTAGAGAAAGATTTACAACAGCTCCCAGTTGAAGCTGAAGGTAATGAGATATGTCAGCATGGCAAGCGTCAAACATACTCCATACTGTCAACATGGCTCTCAATTTTTATTGCCAAAAAAAATCAAGTTTGCAGAACATCTGATTATTTGATAGACAGATATTTGTCAGTCTGTAAAGTTGGAACACTGCGCTTACTGGATCCTTATATGTTGGTGTTTCACCTGCTCTAAATGCCTCTCCGTGTAAGATTTCAAATGAATGTTGTGTTTGATCACAGTTGAAAAAAATTCCACCGCAGTACCTGCAAAATCAGAAACTCAGAGGCAGGAGAGCAGAATTCCAGAAGGAGGTAGAGAAAGATTTCTTTATTACCTCTGTGTCTCTTTGACGTCTATATGGATGCTGCTTTATTGTCTTGATCGTGTAAAGTGTGTTGGTTTTTAGCTTTGTCTTCGTTGTAAGGATGTGCAATTGATCAAGCATATCAAATTGGTGTTTACTGGATTCTGTGGTGTCTGTGAATGCCTGAAAGAGGCTGTTTTGTTATGTCCTTTAAATTTCCTTGATGAGGATTTTGGTGTTTTTCAAATGACCATGCTTCATGTTAGTTTTGTTTGCAGCAGCATGATTGAATAACGTCTGTAAATTGAAGGATTGCAAGCAGCCTTACCTATGATAAAGTACATATCAACTGCATGTCTGTTTATTCTGGCAAAACTTTTTTTCCGGTAAATGTTCCATAGAAAATCATCTAAGAAAACGAAAAATAGTTGAATTTAGTAAAACTTCCACTTCTTTAGAGATAAAGTATCATATAAGGCTTTGGATCATTCAAGTCCTGTCTTCAAGGAGCCAAAACCTTGTCATTATGGGGCTTGAACTCCCAGCTTCTTTAAGTCTCAGCATCTGTGGATATAAAAAGATGTTACCCTTAGGAAACTTACCCGAAGCTGGTTTAAACTGTGGGTCCAATGTTGTATTTCATTTTGTAGCTGTATTGCTGCCAACCTCTGGACAGACCCCAAAACAGCAGCTAGAGAAAGATTTACAACAGCTCCCAGTTGAAGCTGAAGGTAACGAGATATGTCAGCATGGCAAGCGTCAAACATACTCCATACTGTCAACATGGCTCTCAATTTTTATTGCCAAAAAAAATCAAGTTAGCAGAACATCTGATTATTTGATAGACAGATATTTGTCAGTCTGTAAAGTTGGAAGACTGCGCTTACTGGATCCTTATATGTTGGTGTTTCATCTGCTCTAAATGCCTCTCCCTGTAAGATTTCAAGTGAATGTTGTGTTTGATCACAGCTGAAAAAATTTCCACTGGAGTACCTGCAAAATCAGAAACTCAGAGGCAGGAGAGCAGAACTCCAGAGGGAGGTAGAGAAAGATTTCTTTATTATCTCTGTGTCTCTTTGACGTCTATATTGATGCTGCTTTATTGTCTTGATCGTGTAAAGTGTGTTGGTTTTTAGCTTTGTCTTCTTTGTAAGGATGTGCAATTGACCAAATGTGTATAAATGCCTGAAAGAGGCTGCTTTGTTCAGACATTTGTCAGTCTGTAAAGATGGAAAGCTGAACTTACTGGATCCTTATATGTTTGTGTTTCATCTGCACTCCAACTCTCTCTGTCCTATAATATTGTAAGTTAATGTTGTGTTTGATCACAGTTGAAAAAAACTCAACTGGAGTACCTGCAAAATCAGAAACTAAGAGGCAGGGAAGGAAAACGTCAGAGGAAGGTACAGAAAGTTTTCCTCATTGCCCTTTTTCTTCTTTTATGTCCCCAACCATGTTTCATTTAGTCTTTGAGTTGCACGTCCTTCATGGATGCTGCTTACTGCCTCAATTGTATCAAGTGTGTTGGTTTTTTATTTTGGCTCAGTTGTGCAATTGTCAGGGTGTGCACTTGAAGAACAAGTATCAGATGGTTAAATACTGGATTTTGATGTCTGTATACTGCCTGAAAGGGGCTGTTCTGTATTGTTCTTTAACTTTCCTTGTTGCAGTTTCTGATGTTTGTTGTGCTTCTTGTTGGTTCTGGTTGCAGCAGCATGATTGAAATTTGAAGCAAATAGGAGGTTTGCAAGCAGCCATACCTATTATAAACTACAAAGCAGTTGCTTAATGTTTATGTCTGTTAAACGTTCCAATAAAAAACCAACTGAGAAAGCAATTAATGGTTTAATCCAATAAAACTTTTGCATTGAGAAATAAAATAACATATGAGACTTGTCACATTGTAAATGACTAACTTGTTGCCCTGTCAACTTGCTGTGTCTCCATGTGCAACTATCGCTGTAAAGTGTTCATTTGAACCCTATCCTTTTTTGAGCCTGAGCTGCTATGTTCAAAAGATTCATTTGTATCCGAACATCTGTGAATTTAAGAGGTTAGAAGGTTTCAATGCTTGCTTTTTTGGATTGTGGCTGGCCTATATATTTTGAGACTTATATCTGTTTCCATCTGGAGCAATTACATGCTTTCCTCAGGACTTTGCAACAACCAAAAATCATTTATATATGACTTTTTAATAATCATTGGATATCATTATATTAATAAAAAAACTTTATACAAACCTCTATACACAGTTTAAACAGTACAAAAGCAATGGCAATGTTTCTCTATATTAGATGTCAAAGTTTACTAGACTGTAAAATGCTATGCAGTCCATATAGAAGTCTCCATTATTTTAATGATCAGTGCTATCAATCAAGTTGAAAATACTTTACAACCTTTTGTCATATTGACCCAAACGGAGAGAGCACCGTGTTATTGCACAATACACTGGAAATATTTAAAAAGAAGCAAAAACAACTTAGACACAAACCAAACCATCTCAATTTATATCTTGTTTGCAAAAAATGTCAGTATATCTTAAGCAGTTGTCATATTGTCTTATTGTAGCTATCTTTAAGTTGAGGGTCCAATGTTAATATCACTTTTGTAGCTGCTTTAGTGTCAATGACAGGACAGACCCACAAATTGCAGCTCCTTAAACAGAAGACTGAGAGATTTACAGGGGCTCCAGCGAGACTCAAAAGTAATAGGACACATATTTTAAGTGGCTTTTATAAACAAAAAAAACTGTAATACCTTTAGGTACTGTAAGCATGTTCGTCATATAGTTTATACCAAAAGACATATTTCATGTTGTGAGGCTTTGGGTTCTCTGATTTTGCTGGGTCCATGAAGAAATCTTGTTCTTAAGCAGCTCTTTTTATCTCTTGTCCTCAGGTTATAGAGAAAACCTCTGTAAGTGTTCAAGGTTAATGTTGTGTTTTATCTCAGCTGGTGAAACTGCTGCTGAAGTAGCTGCAAAACAAGATATACTGAGACAGGGGGCCAATATGCCCGAAGAAGGTATGAAAGGTTTCTTGATTGGTTTTATGCCCTTGTTATATATGCAATGTTTTACTGTCTCTGCATCGCCAGTAAAGGTGCTCTGCCTCTATGGATAATGCTTGATATGTAAGGTTTATGGAGCGTGTTGGATATTTGGCTGTAGTGTGCTTATTAAGCTTGAGAAAGAATGCAAAAGGATTTTATCCGTTGAATGCTGAACTTTGTGGTAGGCTGTTATATGACCGCCTGCTTGTCCCTGCTGTTTGTTAAATGTGTGTGTATTGAAAGATCGCAACATATTGGAGATCTTGTTGTATGACAACGCTTATACTCCAGCTGTCTGAGACACTGTATACTGTCTACCATTGTTTTATTTCAGGCTTTTTTTCACTTTTTTTTTAGATTTATCATACTATATTGAAATACAACAGCCTTTGTGGAACTTGAGTATTCTCTGGTGAAATATAAGGCCTAAAAATCTTTTGGTGAACATGAAATTCATTATTATTATTACCCAACATGTTCTTATCTCATAAACATAGAACTTCAGCGTTAAGACTTTATGTTCCCTAAGCAATGCCAATTAATAATATATTACAAGTAATGCATTTATTTACCGGCAGCACAACTGAACAGTAACGTTTAACAGGAGTGTAAAAGGCCTGCCCTGAAATGTCAGAGGGGCAACTTATTTATTATTGGTATTATCCAACTGTATGTTTACATAAAATGTTTAAAATACTGTACGCTTCAAGACATATAAGAAAAAAAGTATGGTTTTGATTTAAAGGATGCTCTTTATGGCTTTTGTGTGTTGTAATGACCATTAGCAGCCTAACTTTAATACCTGAACATAAGTTTTTGGACTTTTGGCTTTGTGGATGTTTTGTAGTAGGGCTGTCTCAATAAACGCTATGGACGATAACCGTTTTTTACCAGTTTATTGATTATTTAATGAACCGGCATCCACCCCATGTACAGAGTGTTTACAAAGTGTTCTCTCC
Organism: Cetoscarus ocellatus; assembly: GCA_037902135.1. Taxonomy (NCBI): domain Eukaryota; kingdom Metazoa; phylum Chordata; class Actinopteri; order Labriformes; family Labridae; genus Cetoscarus; species Cetoscarus ocellatus. The sequence continues at coordinate 719,225 of JBAMNC010000322.1, read as the reverse complement.
TCTGACTGATGCCTGTAAACAACTTTCTGTAGTGTGTTCGCTCTGCAGAACGTTGTCGTGTGTCTTTCAGCTTTGACACAGAGTATATGCTGGAATATATCAACGTAGATCTGCCTGAGCCAGGGCTAGTGCCATTACATCTAAGTTTAAACTGCTGTGTAAATCGATGTCCATGTTGTCTAATTCCAAATAATCCAAAGAAGACATGGCATGTCCACAACCTCAAGTCAGTGATAACAGTGTCTCGGATCTATTTTCCCAATAAAAGTCATATATTTAACTCTGGGGATATGCTTTTATTTTGAAAGCATGAGAACAACAGAAGCAGGAAATTGTGTGTTTTCGGACAGTTGCTTAACAAAACCAAGGAGAAGAATGAACCACTGGATCAGTCACAGATACAACAGACTTAAGCTGGTATCAAAGACTGTTAGTGTGAGATTTTTCTACACAGACACAAGTTGTTTGTGAAATGACTGGATTGATTTTAGGATCTGAGACGGAGCTTTAGATATTGAAAATGCATTTAATACACACAATCTTTTTTGGCTTTGTAATGATATCATTGCTGCACTGAGAAAAAAAATAAAATAAATGAATCCTAAACATTTAGGTCATATTACTCCACACTATCATTTGGTTGGCTTTTTTTCAATATTATTAAGTGATTACTGATTTGTAGTACTTTTTCATACAGTTATGGTTGCATACAGTCCTCCCTATGCACCATTTTAGGAGTACTTTGCCAAAGCAGAGGTGTTGGATTAATTTGACACTTAGAAAATTTTTTTCAGAATCTTCTGTCAATATCACAATGATATCGTTATGGTGATATTTTTGGCCACGATAATTGTGAGGTGAAAATCCAATATTGTTACAGCCCTACTTTGTAGTATTTAGGATCAGGTGTGAATATTTTATCCCAACAGGTTCCAAATATGACAACAAACATGAGGACATTAAGAAAGTGGAAGACAGCATATACCCACAGCTGAACCACATGTAGCAGTTAATAACACAGTTGTATTAGTGAGTGAGCTGTCCTTTGGGTCGTGTTATCAGCTGCCGTTTGCCTCTGTGCTATACTTTCAATTAATGACATGCTCCCAGCAATGGCAGTCTTTGTATGTTTTTTTAGGATAATACATTTTTGTTGCACGCTGCATTGATATATGTCAATTACAGACAAATTAAAATCCAGTGCTGATATTGTGCTGTTTTTGGACAATAAGGCCTTAAAACTTGAATGGTGTTTTGCAAATGATTTGTTGTCTTGTTCAGTCTGTTTGAAGAGTTTAAGTGTATTTTGAATTAAATTGAAACAATGTTTTAACATATAACTCACATTACAGCAGAGACATATCCAGCTTTAGTGGTGTCCTCCAAAGTTGAGACTGAGGAGCAGGAAGCGAAGAAGATAGATGAAGGTATGTGGTTGAGTTATTTAGAAACTCCAAGAACTCTGGCATTGTGAATTTTATTCCAAATTATTGACATCCTTCTGTCAGGATGCACATGCTGTTCAGTGTATGCCATGGTCCACACTGTTGCTTTTTGACAAATTACTTGTGTCTTGATGGTTGTCTGAAGTCAAGCCAATGTTTTTGGTTGGTTGTTGATGAGTCAGAAGTTGCATGTTGGCAATTTAATGTGGGATTGATAAGTTATCAACATCCTTTGTTGCTTCACTTATTTTGTGTGATGAGTCTTTATGCCTTGTGTAAGTCTGGCTTGTTGTTACTACCTTTGAAATTTGTTGTATATTTAGCTGTTGTTTATTTTCACTTGTGAACAATCATTTTTGCTCGATAACTGTCTAATAATGATAACATGATTCTGAGTGCTAGGTGTGGGTTTTCAGGGTCAAGGAATCATATTGTGATGGTAACTTTATCATGGAACTATTGCTTATAGATGTAACAGCAATATGTGAGCTACCTTGTGTTGTTCAGAGGATGCAATGAGTTAGCCTCTCTTCTAGTGTATGGTACAATGAAGATCATGTTTTCTCTTTTTTGTTTAAGGTCCTAAATTTAATCATATTGAACTCTTTTAAAAACAATATGCCTGAACTTGTACCATACATAAACATATTTTATGTCTTTTTCATTCATCATCCACACCGATTCTTTTCTAAGACCTGCATCCTGGTTCATCTGTGGTTTGAACAAATGCAGTGTATTTAAAGTGGTGCTGAGTTACAATGTTGGTCTGTTATGTGGAGATATTACTAGAACATTTTTTCTCCTCATAAACACAACCAATACTGCAGTCTAACAACAACCTCTAAGAGAGGACCCCACCTAAATGTAAAAAACATCACAAACATGACCTTAGTCTATCCACATTACACATCAAGGGTTTTTTCAACAGTAAATACTTTCATAGTATCAACTTTTAAAGTAGTTTAAACGGTGCAGTGGGCCCCTTCATTCATAAAATACTTTGCATTAATGAAGAATAATCTACATTCATACCACAGTACGTTGATTAAAGGATTATTTTCATCACCCCTGCTTAACATGGAGTCATTGTTTTTTGTTTTTTTTGCTGTCTTTCAGTTCTGTCACTGAACACAGTAGTTTAATTAGAACACGTTCTAAATTGTTCCTGTATTCTATAGTTGTCCTCAACTCTTTCTCCATGATCTTCTCTGCAGCCCTGCCTGTCTTTTTCAAAACTCAGCTTCAGAGCCTTAGAAGAAAAGCAGGTGAGAGTGTTAGCCTTCATTGTGAGACCTCTAACCCAAGAGCCAATGTGGTCTGGAGGCGCAGCAACAGGGTGCTGTCTTCAAGCAACAAGTATCAGCTGAGGCAGGAAGGAACCACTGTCAGTCTTATAATCTATAATCTGCAGGGGGCAGACTCAGGAGAATACTCTTGTGACACTGGGAGTCAGAAGAGCTCAGCTGTCCTCACTGTGCAGGGTAGGAGATGTCTCCTAAAGACTGCCTCTTCCTCCTTTCACCTGTCTTATGTGACTCAACACTTGAGCATGACGTGCCAAGAACTTTTCTGTCAGAGAATCACCTCTTGATCACATTTCAGTCTTCAAGTTTTGTTGCTTCTCCTTGTATTTTCTTGCCTTGTGATTCACTCTCTTCAGAGCACTTGTCATTCCTCACACAAATTTCTTCTGTTCTTGGTCACTTTTCTCACCACTTCTACCTTGTCTGTCTTCAAAAACAGTAACACGCCTGTGTTACTGTATCATCACAGTGATTCTCACATTAATAGAATTCTTTATATTTGTATCACCTTAAGATCACATCTGCACAGCTTAATTAATGGTTTTGTCAGATACATCCTCACTTCAGTCAACAAATACATAACCATTGTCCTGAAATCTATTTGTCAAACAGAAGTCGAGGTTACCATAGTGAAATTCTTGGAGAGCTGCGTTGTGTACCAGGGGGAAGATGTCCACTTCCAGTGTTTGGTCTCTCATGAAGTGGCACCCATGGCCCAATGGAAACTCCAGGATGTCCCTCTACAGAATAATGAAATGAACGTGATCAAAACCGAGGGTTGTGTACACAGCCTCACACTCAGGGGTGTCACCACAGCTGATTCAGGGACAGTGACTTTCTCAGTGGGTAACAATACTTCCACTGCATCTTTGACGGTCAAAGGTAAGGGAAATATGCACATGGATCATCCTCACCTTTGGTCTTCATCATCCTCCATGTTGTACACCCTTTATCTTAAAAAGCAAATGCTTCTTTTTCATTCACACTTTCTCTACTTTTCGCACTGACTTGTCGTCCTATTATCTCACTCTTGCATTTGTCTAATTCTCCACCTTATCATATATTAAGCCATATTTCTACAGCCATTGCATGTTCATTCTTTTTTCTGTTGGACTTAAGAGAACCCATGACCCCTTTACTTATCTACTTTGCCCTCAAAATACACCAAGGTCATTTTTTCCTGTATGTCTCTTTGAAGTTCTTGTAAATTGCACATTTTTTGCATTAAAACAGCTGATGATATGGTTTGAACTTACTGATAGAAGTTCTGCTTGAAACCTTTTATTGCATGCCTGCACTCATCCCTTACTTCTCTTGTTTTACTTACATGGATGTCTGAATATAGGGGTTTTACGCATGATTGCAAAGAGTGTGATTTCGTTTTATTGTTGAAGAGTGAAAATCCTCTAAATTGTTCTTTTTAAAGCCAGGCTAGGTTTTTTCAAATTGACTGTGAGTCAGTGTAGTTAGTTCTTGTTTCAGTCCACCAATTTTATGCTAAAGGTATAACCCTCAAGGGACATAACACTTTCTTTCATCCTTTCCTTAAAGCTGCTTATTGGTAGGGAAATGTTACGACAGTGAGTACAGATTAAGTTGTTAATTTGTGTACTTGGTTTTGTTCTGGGCCAATTTTGACCCCAAATTTTAGACTACTCCCCCTAATCATTAACGATATCTCTGGCAGCCGCACCAGTTCTATTCAAGAAGGAGCTGGACAGTCAAGAGGCCACTGAAGGAGACAAAGCAGCATTGTCCTGCGAGACATCCAGCTCTGACTGCAAGGTGACCTGGCTGAAGGGCTCAACTGTGCTCACCCATGGGGAGAAGTACAACATGGAGCAGAAGGCTACAGTCCACACTCTGGTCATAAACAAGCTGGATGTGAAGGATAGTGGAGAATATACATGTGACACAGGGGCCAAAAGAAGCACTGCATCACTGACTGTAAAAGGTAACATGGCTTCATCTCTTCTGTGTGTCATCTTCTTGTCTTCATCCACCTTGGAGTTCATAAATGTTCATCCTGTAAACAAGTACTGGATCATGTCGTCTACTCAGCATCACTGTCTCTTGGATTTCACAGTCTTAGAGTTCTGCTTTTGGCACCTTAGCACATACATTAGATTATCTGATGTTAGCAACACATATTCTTTGTGTTAGGCTATGTAAGCAGCATAAAACCAAACCACTTAAAGACACATCCGTTTAGTTTTAAGAAAAGGCCACAGTTTGATTAATGCAGGATACCAAGAACAATAAAAAGTGATGAAAGCCAAATTATTATGAGGCAAAGTACCTGTAGCTCTTCCTCGGTTACATTTCCTATGCAATGATGTTATAAAATTTTGTAGAATTTACTTTCACTCATTTAATTGCTGTGACATGTTTCACAAGTTAGTGTTAATCTCTTTCAATATCATGAAAATACAATCTAATCACTTATTAGATATTTTAGATCATAAGTTGATGCTATGTTAAAATGGTGTTAGTCATTAGCTGGGCTTTAGTTTTTACCTCTGCTTTCCAAGACTAGTAAACACCTAAGCCTGGGAAATTATGAGTTTTTATTGATGCCAATGCCATTATTGATTCTGCTTATCAATCCAATTCTGTAATGATTCCTTCATCGGTCCCTGTGGATTTCATACTGAAAAAAGTCATCCTACAGGGAATTTCAGCTTCCACAATGCCAGACACGTGCCACTCCTGATATCCAATGCTTTGCTGCATAGACCAATCCACTCTTGCTTGAAATCACACAGACAAGATCATTGGTTGTTGTGCAATAAACTAACCTCGTGCAGTAGCTGGACCTGCCTGATTCCATGTCTGTAATCAGGCAAATCCATCTTGCCAAACTCCAACCTACAATGTCTGTGAGTGGCCTAAAGCAGGATGGTCTAATCAGAGTCTTTTAGAGTAGGAAGAGTTGAAAGATACGAGCGTGAATGCAGCAGGAAGTGATCACTCTGACAGAGATTAGCATAGATGCTAACAGCTTCAGTAGCAGTTTTATCAGATCTTGACATTTCTTTATTAATTGATAAACAAATAACAACACTACAAACTTCTCCGTAGTAAGGACATTTTAGCCCCACTTCCAACATGTTTTTACAAGACTATGTCTTATGAAGTGGCTCACTTTCTATAGCACAGCAGCGCCTGCCTACTAACTTGCCTGATTTGCCTGTGATAAATATGATTGACCGAATGATCTTCCAATCACCTGCCGGGTTTACTTCTTAAAGGTTCTGCCCCCCCCCAAACACGTTGTTTGGGCTCTGTCCCAGATGGACTAGCGAAATAAATTGAACAGTCCATCTGGTGTGCCAGGTTAACACTTAACAGCATTATGCATAAAATTAAGCCACAGTTTTGACCACCTCTGTCTCCTGTTTGCCATGATTACATCTTCAGCTTTGTTGTCTTTTCTGCTTACTGCCACTGATGAGACCACAAAGTTCTTGATTTGGAAGGCATTCAGAACAAAATGGGTGAAATTGAAAAGCATAAATGCAAATGATGTGAACTGGAATTGGTTTTCGATTCCCATCCATGGTGTTGAATATGCAATGCGTATGACTTACTGTGTTTGACAGTAGTACCTTGTGGGCAGGTTCAAATACAGCCATACCTTTATGTATTCAGAAGTCAAAGTATGGATGAATGACTTGAACAAATGTTTGTTCTCTTTTTACAATATATTTTTATTGTACAGTTAATATAGTTATATAGTAAATAGGAGCTTTACTATAAAATCTTTATTGCAGACATGTGCCAGTCAGTTTGTTTCTAGAGTGGTGCTCTTGCCAGAGTTCTTAATTTTTGTTTGTGGGATCTATTATAAGATGTGGATTGTTTAGAGGGTATTGAAGAAGTTTATGGTCATGGCTACATCCTTTAACGGATGTCTTCTGGAAGCTCTGGGGAGCTCTAAACACTGACCCTACATCATCCCATTCACCCTCAGAGCATGTGCGCATCATCCGAGAACTCTGCGACATTACGGTGACTACAGGGCAGGATGCTGTCTTTGAAGTGGAGCTGTCACACCCAGGTGTGACAAACTGGGAGTGGTGGCTTGGAGACAATCTTCTCCAAAACAATGACCTGAATCAAATGAGCAGCCATGGCACAGTGCAGCGTCTAGTCCTGAAGATGGTGACCACAGATGAATCGGGGGATGTCGCCTTTGTAATGGGAGAAGAGAGGAGTGTGGCCTGTCTGCTGGTGGAGGAGAAACCTAAAGGTAAAGGAGAAGACAAGGGCATTGGAGATATTCATTGCAACTCCATCAACCGTCAAACAGCTTTGTCTTGGCAAAGAGAAATCTACTGATGCCATCATCATCTATATCCTAACTTGCAGACATGCTCTTCATTTCATTTGACTGATTCTGATTAACTGAAAAAAAAAAAAAAAGCTCTCATAATTCTAACACAAATCTTTGCACTGAACATATCTACTTTTTTAGTGCCGTATATTGACTAAACTTATTAACTAACAAAATTGACAAATAGTTGACTAACAAAATTGATATAACATAAAATACTCAAAGCATGCATGCATGCTGATGTTCTTTACTGTCAAATTCCTCTATAGTGAGGAAAAGTAAAAAAATACTGCATATTACTGCAATTTCTGTTAAATCTAGTTTCGGGTTTCCCATATTTACAGTGCTTATACTAGAGAAACCACACAACACCGTGGCATTAGAGGGTGAAACTGTCACTCTGGCCTGCACCATCTCTGACTCCAAGGCCCCTCTCACCTGGATGAGAAACAACGTGGCCATCAAAGCAGGTCTTAAGTATGATCTGAAGAACAATGGAGCGTTCCACCAGCTTTGCATCCACAACCTGCTGCCTGAGGACTCAGGGACGTACACCTGTGACACTGGAGATGCACAGTGTGATGTCACCTTGACTGTGGAAGGTAAAGAAAAATGCCTTTAAACAAACAAACAAACAAACAAGAGGTTCAAGATTTTGGACCAATATAGGATGGAATCAATCAATCAAATAGAAATATACTTGACCTTCCACGGCCCAATCCCACTCTGGCATCGCTGTGAAGAAGCAAAACTTTTTTCCCAAGTCCTTCTGGGATTTTTGTCATGTTATTTCAACTATCTCACACCCGGTTTTCCAGCTTTGCATTTGATGCCAATTTTTTCCATTTTAACTTCTCACCAGGTGCCCCGGCGTTTTTCCAGAAAGAGCTCAAAAACCAGGATGCTGTAGAGGGTGATGAAATCACCCTGCGCTGTGAGCTGTCTAAGCCAGGTGTTCGGGTTGAGTGGAGAAAAGGAGGCATAGTTCTCCAGCCCGGTAAGAAGTATGAGATGAGGCAGGAGAGGTGCATTCAAGAGCTCTGTATCAGGAACCTGGAACCTGAAGACAGTGGTTACTACACCTGTGACGCAGGAGACCAGCTCACTACAGCTTCTTTGGCAGTGCAAGGTAGCTGTCTCATTAATATTGTACTCATCCTAAGGTTCACAAAAGACTCATTTTACCTGTCCTCAGGATTACTATAGACTCTTAAGGTTAATGGTGTGATGGACTTAACGTCATCTTAGAAATCAGAATATTGCATGTGGTCATTTCTAGTCTGTCTTGTGTGACATGTTTTGTCATGTTGATGTCATGCTTATCATGAGTATATTAGCAGCTGAGTGAATGCATATGTGTGTCTTTGCTCAACAGTGAAAGAAGTCGTCATTGTGTGTGGTCTAAAGACCACTGATGTCTTTGTTGGAGAATGGGCGACCTTCTCCTGCCAGCTGTCTGGTAGGGCACCTGGCAAGGTGCAGTGGTGGCTTGATGGCACCTTGATGAAGAACAGCCCCTCGTGTGAGATAGGGCTGAGCCAAGGCAACATTTATACACTTATCTTAAAAGACTTGGCCACGGACCACTCTGGCACTGTCACATTCAAAGCTGGCAGTTTAACGTCAACTGCCAAGCTCTTAGTCAAAGGTAGCACAGAGATGAGCTGTTTTCTCTTTCAGACCCTGCAGAAATTTTTATTCAAGCAACACATACATTGCTTTTTTTTTGGTAAATTTGTGGTCATTGCAATATGCAATGGTCACAAATGTAGTTTAAGCTTGAAAAAAAAACAGTAATACTTAAAGAAGAATAAACACATGCAATATTTACACTACTTTTGTTAAATGATTGGCAAAATAAAGTAGTTCCCCAGTGAATTTCTTGTGTGTATGATTACCATGAGTTATGATATTTTCTGCAGGGTCTCTGCAAAAAAGTTTTAAGTTTGTGAATAGAATTATAGTGACTACATTTTCCCTTTCATTGCTTTGTGATGCATGAGCTTAATTGTCTCTGATCTCATCATCTGTGTTTGTACTAGCTGTAGACAGATCCATGCTGTATGCTCTGATATGATCAAAACATACAACTGGGTGCAGCACCACTTCAGGAAAAAAAAAAAAAAAATCAAAAGTCACTTGAAATGATATGTTTTTTTTTTGGCTCATATTGGATTTCCTTGTGGATTTTCTGCCCTGCACTACTTCAGGTTATTGAATTTCCTTTGGGATCAATAAAGTATCTATCTAATGGTAAATGAAAAATCACAATCATGTCTTTCACCTTTGGAATCAGCTTTATATATCAAAACTATTTATTCAACTTTAGAACTTTATAGTGTAAGTTTATGGCTCCAGAGCTATTAAAAGCAACCCCCACGGTATCATGCAACTGTAATTGCACAGTTGTATTACCTGCATTAAGTGTCAGTTACTTCATCACAGTGCATTTCCACATCAGCGCTGTTACAAAGCTCCACTGTCATCATACTGTTGGACATTTATATTAATTTGTAACTGAGTAATATTGGCATGCTTATCTGTTATTTTACTTTGTGTACTGGTGTTTGCAAAAGTATGTGAGCTTATCTAGGTCTCACCTTTGTAAGAAATCTCTGCATTTCTATATGGGGTTCATTAGCAAATTGTTTGAGTCTGCACTGGATAGTTGCATCAGTGATAGCACTGACATGTTTGCACCTTTCGACATACTGCTAAATTGTTACAAGTGAGAACTGTGAACAATACATTGGATACTTTTGGATAATTACCATGTTTGATGGAGCTCCATTGAATTCTGTGGTTGCCACAAGTACCACAATTTAGCATAACTCGAAGCTACAACAATGTCTGGGAAGAAAATATAAGTAAATAAAACTATCTAGATGAGTGTAATTAAGATTTTGCATCCTTGATGAAATTTAACCTGTTGACTTCTGCCTCTGACTATTTAGGCACAATCATGATTGTTTCACGATTAGTTTGCTGACCCATGTTTATTTTCCCCTTTGTAGGGTAAATGTAGAAAAACACATTTGGCGATCAAATTAGTCTTGACAATGTGAAGTTTTTCAGGTTTTGTTGTGCAGAAATTATAAAACTTTGATTGACTGCAATATACTTGTTGTATCAGGAAAGTGCTGCTCCACCCATCCATTCAGTCTGGCTGTTGGTTGCTGGTTTTCCCTTCACCTTCATCCCATGAAGCCCTGCCCCTAACCCGCAAGCACTATAACCCCTAATCCCCCATAGCCAATCTTTTAGTTGGCTTTTTTTATTCCCTCCCTCAATCCCTGCTTCATCAACTATGAGGCTTTGACTCTCACTTTTACCCTGAACCTTGACTGTTGGGCTTTTGACCCCCATTGAGAGGTGCATTTTGAGAGCTCAGACAAACAAAAAATAGCTTTCTAAACCCATGGCACATAATTTTTGTACTGCATTCTTCACAAAGACCTAATGTTATTTATATGCAAACATCACTACTTCTATTTGGGAGTTATAAAGCCCACGTCATTTGGCATGTCCATCACATCCTTATATTTATGGCCAGGCCCTTACCTGACTTTGTGACCCCTGATCCTAACCTCAGATCCCACAGTTGAAGTGGTGAACGAGATGGAAGACCTTTGGGTTGTCCAAAACCAACCAGCTGAGTTCATCTGCCAGTTCTCAAGGCCGGTCAAGGCTCAGTGGAGGAAAGACGGGCAGCCATTGCAGCCTGATGGCCAAAGGGTGGTAGTGGAGCAGGACTGGAGTGTGGCTCGCTTGTTCATTAGACGTGTGACAGCTGAGGACAGGGGCGAATACTCCTGTGAGGCACATGGGACCTGCGTGGTAGCTTCACTTCATGTGGAAGGTGAGCTTCCTCCCACATGGAAGCATCAACCCAATATGATTCCAGTCTGGTCCAGTTTTACTACCTATTATGTATGGACAAGTATTTTGTCCAGTCTCTGATTGTCACAGCGTTCATCGCATTTGTTGACAAGTACTTAATGTGACCACCACACAGCCTAAGTCAGACGTGTTTTGTTCAAGCTGTCTTTCTTCATGTCTCATTTATTTTCTATAGCAAAACCCATCGACATCGTCCAGGGTCTGGAGAATGCAGAGACCTTTGATGGAGGTGAAGCTCTTTTTGAGTGTGCGCTCTCTCGTCCTGAGAGCAAAGATTGCCAGTGGCTCCTTGATGGGAAACCAGTAAAGGAATCTCCCAATGCAGAGATTGTGATGTTTGAGAGCGGTCGTCGTCATCTGCTTCTGCTAAAAGAGTTGCGAACTACAAACAGCTGCACGGTGACCTTTAAAGCTGGCACAGCATCCACATCTGCCCTACTATCTGTAAAGGGTGAGTCATGTAATAAGTGTATATCTCAAGACACAGGGGTTGTATTCATCTTGCCTGAAATATGCACTTTAATGGGGTCCATCAGCTTTAGCTCATCTGTCAAGGTGAGATTAAGGTCCTAAATTAACACAATGAATTTTTCAATCCCAATAACTGCTTGCTATTTTTCTCCTTGCAGGGCACTGTAGTTAAGCTACATCACATAGGCAGCAGCTGGATGCTACCTGCTTTAGCATCTAACAGGTTATAGAGTGATAGATTATCTCTTTCACCTTTTAGTGGAAAAGTCCAAAGTAATGTGCCCCCTGTAATATCAAACATTTTACTTTATTCCAAGACTTTTTATCTTTCATATTTTGCAAGTTTTATTTCCTCCAGAGTTAAGTCAATGCCGATACTTACCAGAAGTTTCTTATTTTCCTTCAAGATAAAACAGAATTTTATCCAAATGGGATGTTAAATACTTTTAGCTTCATACAGTACAAATTACAAAGACACAACAGGTCCTTAATAAATAATTAGCTTTGATTTTAACTATAAGATAGTCACGTAAATGAAAGAGACAAAAATGAAAAGTGCAAATGCTGTAACATAAGCCAGGGAACATTTGACTGAATTTGTAAATTTACTGCTGCACATTTCCTAATGTATAGCAGTGTTCAAAAAATACTGTATTTCATGAAGGAAGAATATGAGAGTGTCTCTTACCTATAAATCAGTGTCTTAGTTTCGTATCTTAATGTCAAGATCAAAATGTCTTTTAATTTGCATTTGTTTGATTCTATTGTCAAGAGACAGTAAATTTCCCTAATAAATGTGGACTTAAAAGTTGTTTTGTTAGTAACATTTTTGAACATGAGTAAAATTGCAACTGATTAGGATTATCTATCTAAATTCTGCAATAACTCTATTTTAAAAGATTAAGCAGTTTGATGGACTGAATTTTAACATAATCCACCATTAGAGGAAAAGTTTAACATTTTCATTTTGTGGATTTGTCCTCAGGCTGGCAGCTGGATGTTGTGAAGGGTCTGGAGGATAAAGTGGCTGCAGTAGGAGACAAGGTTGAGTTTTGTGTTGAGCTCAATGAGCCAATCCCAGCATCTGAAGTAGCCTGGTACGCTAATGGAGTTGAGCTTAAAGCCAGTGACCTCTGGGCTATGAGAGCTGATGGCTGCTCCTACCGCCTTGTCCTGAGACAGGCGCCTCTTTTACCACAGCAGGAAATCACATTTGCTGCCAGAGATGCTCTTTCATTGGCCAAGCTCTCTATCATCAGTGAGTATTGACATCAGTATAAAACAAACCGCACTGCTAGATGTTTGTTTGATTTTTGTTTAATTTTTTTTAGAGCTGTCATGCTATTTTCTATTTCAGTTTTTCAAGTAAAATTATGTACAATGTATGTCAACCGTACGGTGAATATTCCTGACAAAGGAGGAGAAGGTTGTGTTGTTGCTATAGAGTAACATCTTTGTACCCCACTATTGTACTAAGGAAATCAAATTTGTGTTTCTTTCCTTACATCAGCTTCACCTGACCCCCCAGAGGACCCAGAGGTCCTCAGTAAAACCAAACAGTCGGTCACCCTCTCTTGGTTCACACCTCTGCATGATGGAGGCAGTCCCATCCTGGGCTACAGGGTGGAGATGCGGCTGGTTGACAGTGCTCTTTGGCTCCCATGTCATGCTGAGCCAGTGTGCAACACAGAGTTTGTGGTTGAAAATCTCACCCCAGGGAGTAGTTACAGGTTTAGAGTGGCAGCAATCAACAGAGCAGGGACTGGGGAGCCTGTTGAGTTGCCTCAGACTGTTCAGCTTGGTGAGTGGATGTGTAGTTTACTTCATGAAATAGTTTACTCTGTTAACATCTGATTTTTAACATTAGATAATAAAAATACATTATAAAGACATTGTTATGACTTTTTTCAGTATGTATTTTGTAGTCACATCTTTATTATGTAATGTGTGTTTTCTATTGGTTTTTTTTTTTACATTTATTCAGAGGCAGTCACGAAGCCATTAATCAGCACAGGTAAGACATAAGTTAGGCAGTGTTCAATACCACATTTTAATGCACTACAAATTATGTGCTTTGGCAATATATGAACTGATGGTATGAAACTATAGTTATGTTTTGTCTTAACATACTTGCAAGACCAGTCTTATGTCAATTCCTGCTTGCCAGTAAGATCATGTTCTCATTCAGGTAAAAACAGCTCTGATGATGTATTAGGAGTAGATGAGAAATATTGTAAGCAAAATTATTTCTATCTTTTAAGGACCTAAGTGTAAAAGAAGTGCTCTGTGGCTTTGTTCACAAACTGGAGAGGAATAAAGTCTTAAAATATGCAGCTGTGGTGTAATTCTGCAAGTTGATGATTCAATATTAGCAAGACTTGTAGTTTACCTAACTTTTGACCTTTTTTTTTAGTCATTTATTAACTTACAATCAACTTATTTATAGCAATGCTTTAAACCATGTTGCGCTGTAAACATAAACAAATGAGGTATTCTCAGTTTATGACTCTTGTTGTCAGAAGATGGAGTAGTTTGTCTAGTTTAACTATGAGACTGAAAAGACATTCATTAACACAGCCATAGGTGCTGCTCTCTGCTCTGAAATGAATCATTTTAAATATTTGACTTCTCTGGCCATTGCTTTTGGACTCCTTCAAGGCCTTAGTTTACATAAAGTTCTTACTGTCTGCATTTAAATTGCTAAAACCTCTGTCTTTCTTATTAATCACTTCTTATTTTGATGGAGTGTTTTCACCCAGAAAAAGGCAGAGGTGGCATTGTTTTGACAAATTACCTGCATGGATTGCTTTTATCAAAATTCTGGTCCAAGTTTTGTTGGCTAATACAGCAAGAAGTTTTTTTTGACTGTCAGTATTTAACAGAATACAGTGCCAATAAAAAATAAACTTTCATCATGAGTACAGCCATACAGTCATATGAAAGTTATTTGACAACCTTTAAAAACGTTACCCTACAGCTACTTTCACTTTTACATCCCTTGGTGACTGGCTTGTAAGCTCTACCGTTGAACCGTCGGTGAGCCATAATGCATTATCAGGTCTTTAAATACTGGTGTGTTTCCATTTTATACCTAAAAACTCTGGCTAATTATGTATGCATTTGGGTGTTTCTCACATTCACAAAAATGTATATTCTGATTATGGGCAATGCTACATATTAATTAATTTGGCATGAAAAGTATAAAAATATGCGGTTTCTGACTCATCCTTACTGTTACGTGTTTTTGATGTTGCTAATTTTTCTAGATGTAAACACCTCAGCAAAAAAGCTTCTTTAACTACTTTTAGACTTTCAGAATATCTGTCATTCTGAGCTGGAGTTTTTTTTATTAAAATGATCATAAAGCTGCATTAGTTTTGGAGCTTTGTACTGTCATTTAACTTTTTAAATCAAAAAAGTCACTTGGAAATGTCATTGTTGTTGTAGGTAAAGAGGTAAAACAGGAAGAAACAGAAATACTGGAACAACCCAATTTGCCCCCAGGAGCTGCTGATGAAGGTGATCTTCATGAGCTGTGGGAGGAATCAGCCAAGAAACGACGCATGAGCAGGGAGCCCACTCTGGACTCCATCTCTGAAACACCTGAAGTGGACAGCAAAGGTGGTAAAAAGAAATCAGAACAGAAGGAGGTAGTATCAGAGACAGTAGAAGTAAAGTCAGTAGAGAAGGAGCAGGCCATTGTGTCTAAGAAGAAGACAGAGTCCACTTTGATCACAAGCTCTGAGGACGAGTCTGTTTCTGGGGGTCCAACACTTGTGTCCTATCTCAAGAAAAGCAGCACGACTTCTGTCACAGCGGAAAATAATTCAGGCACTATGACAACTGAGAGGTTCTTTGAACACTTCCAGATGGCAGAGCAGAGGACAGTTCAGCATACTGAAGTGACAACAACCTCAGTTCAGCAGACAGAGATGAAACAGGTATCTTCAGAGGAAATGAACATCAGTAAAGAGGATGAACCTGAGCTCAGAGAGGCTGCCATTAAGATTCAGGCTGCCTTTAAGGGCTACAAAACACGCAAAGACATGCGCCCTGTCTTTAAAGATGTCTTCAAAGATCAGACCACAGAACCTAATGGTACCATCCAACTAGAGTGCATAGCTGAAGGGAAACCCGACAAGGTGTGTTGGTTGAAGGATGGAGAACCCCTGACGGATGGGAAGCACCACCACATTGATATCTACAATGATGGCACTTGCTCACTAGTTATCACTGCTGTTACAACAAAGGATACTGGCGTTTATACTTGTGAGGTTACCAACAAGTTTGGAGTGACTTCTCACAGTGGGAAGGTTACTGTAGGAACATCAAGAGAATCTTCTGGGCGTCGGCCATTGACAGTGGGCTACAGCGCAGACAGCGAGGCTGAGAGCTCCTCAGGTAGTGAGATGGATGAGTCTCTAAGACAGGCAAGCAGACGTCTGCGCCGCCTGCTGCGTACACGGCTCCCACCTGATGTTGAGGAGGAACCGTTTGTCAGTGCAGACGAAGGAGACCTGCGGCCACCAGATCCTCACTCCTACCGGGAGGATGACACCTACATCTACATTCGTTTTGACACTCGGGGAGAGGCTGAGATTGCCTCAAAGAGATTCCAGGAGATGTTTACAATCCATGGGGTACCTGTAGAGACCACTATCCTTGAGGGAGGGACTCATAAAGTGGAGCTGAGGATCAGGAAGATGGGTTACACACAAGATGGCACACAGACCCCTACACAAGACAGACAGTCTTCTGCATTGCTCGCTGGAGGTGCAGGTAAGAAACATGCCAGAGTTGCCTTTAGATCATTATACAGATTCATGCATCCCTTTCTACTTCTATGCAATTTTTTTAAACTATATATTATCATTTAATTGTTACTATTATTTATAACCTATTGTTTAAAATCCAGTATACTGTCCTTGCAATAACATTCTAAAGCAAGACAAGTCTAACAAGTCAGTGTCCTCAAAGTTGTATGATTTTTTTCTGAGGAATTCACCACACAATCTTCTTGTAAACAGAGCACAAGTGTCATAATGCATCAGAATAAGAAATAAATGAAACAAGACACAGTTTAAAATATTAAAAATGCCCAGTAATACTGCTAACTTTAAGCTCTGCATCCTGTCAAATCATCAACCTGAAATTTCAAGTACAAATTGAAGTCATTTTGTATTGCTTCTAACATAAAACATCTCAAAATGCCATACATATGGTAAAACAGTGTCTGAGGCATCAACGTTAAAGGATATTTTGCAAGAGAAATTGCTAAAATTGCACCCTTAAGCACAGATGATTAACACAACTGTCTTGTATAACCATGGCAGAGTAGTATGAAAACAAAACTCAAATAACAGCATCCACTGTACTTGAGAAAGAACAGAACATGTTTAATCTATGAGGTCAGTTTTTTACACTTGACTGTTTATTTTGGTCGGTGCTGTATATTTTACTTATCATTAAGGTCATTTTTAACTACTGGTATTCTTTCTGTTTGTCCTTGTTACTCAGCTGCCCCAGTCTTCTTGACAGAACTCCAAAGTCAGGATGTCCCAGATGGATATCCTGTGAGCTTTGACTGCGTTGTGATTGGCAAACCCCCTCCAACTGTTCGCTGGTATAAAGATGGAAAATTGCTGGAGGAGAATGATCATTACATGATCAATGAGGACCAGGAAGGCTGCCACCAGCTCATCATCACCACTGTGCTGCCCAAGGACATGGGCGTCTATCGCTGCACAGCTGAAAACAGCAGCGGGATTGCAGCAACAAAAGCTGAGCTCAGGGTTGACAGTGAGTAAAACTACATCAGATAAAAGTGCTAGTCTTCTGTTCATTTAAGTGGATGTGGAAAAACAACTGGTAGCACTGTGTCTGTACTAATCAGTATAACATTTGTTATCCATTTTTTTTCATTTTATGGTGCAGTTTTGGGAAAACTATAAAGGTGATGTTGTCAGGGTATTGATAAATTACTGTAAAAAATTATGCTATAAAAATACTTACCAGGAAAAAGAAAGTAATTAAAAATGAAACCTTTTTTACCCGTTTATTGCAGCCTTAGGGCTCTAATTTTGTAGACCAGGTGCAGGCGCAGCGCACCTGCCCTGCGCTGCGCCTGTGCTGTGCCAACGGGGTGTGTCCAGGGCATTTTGCAAGTTTCGTGCATGGTACAGTCCAGCGCAGCGAGGCACACCCAAGCCTCCGTCCCTCCCACCGGCGCAAGTGGCAGAGAGAGAGGAGAAAAGGAAAGTGGGTTTAACACAGCTGAGTGGAACCTCACCAATCAAATGAACGACCTCTCCTCGCCTTTAAATGCTCTGCGGGCAAGGTGCAGTGCCAGTTGGCGCTGTGGCGAAGATGGTCAGAGCCGCTGTCAGTTTTACAGCAACTGGGAGAGCATGGGGGCCACAGGGCCGCGCATCGGAGGCCACGATGCGCGTCACCGTGTGCACCACCTTGCGGGACAGATGTAATCTGTTCTTGTGTCATGAAAAGGAGTACAAAATTAAGTGATAATTACATTTAAACACAGCAGCAGGCTAATCCATTCATCATGCTTGTGATCAACCTGCATTCCTGGTCTGTCATCGCCAAATAGCAGAACCTTTTGTGAAATATTCTCTCCCGATATCTCCTCCTCATCCTCCTTGCAATAATGTACTCCATCTTTTTAGATCACGTTACGAATAAAGATTAAACCAGAGAAATATGGGCAATCACAGGTAAATCCTTAAGACATTGAGTGACTTACATTTATTCAGCGAGCGTCTCTCTCTTTTTTCTTTTCTTTTGAATTTCATGAGATGAGAGAAGCCGGATACTCCGTATCAGATGATGTGGCTGTCTGTGGTTGGCTGAGAGATGTGAACTCGTTTGTTTGCGTCACTCTTCCAGCTGCTGTCAGGTTGAGTTTCCATTATGACAAACGACTTTGATCTGACATCAGGTGTGACGGGATAATTAATATAGATACAAATGTATGTGCAGGTTCAGACGGTTACATTAAATAGTGGTTGCTGTGATTGTTTATTGCATTGAAATGTGCCTGACACTCTGGATACCTGCCAGTGAAGTGCACCGAGAACAGACTAGGTTGGAGCAGGGGAGCTTTCAGCGCACCTTCTGTGCAGTTTTTTGGCATGAAATTGTCACTGCGTCAAGCTGAATCTGTCGACATCTTCCCCTGGTGCGCCATCACACCCATCTCAGCCTGTCTACCAAATTGCCAACTTGGCTGCGCACGGTGGTGTGCTGGACGAAAGTACCACTGCGTGGGATGCGCCAGGCTCCACCACCCTGCACTGCGCCAGGAAATTAGAGTCCTTAGTATCATATGCTGCTTATGATATGTAGTGCATCTTCTTGGAAACAGAGGAGATATCATTATTGTTGAGATACCTCATTTGATCACCCTATGACTTTCTCTATCAATGATTTCCATCAGTATCATGCAGCTCTGACTATGACACTGCTGCTGATGCCACAGAAACGTCTTCCTATATCAGTGCGAAGGGCTACATGTCCAGGTGAGTTCTTGAAAAATGTTTTGTTGCTTTGAAATTGAGAGAATCCGTATTCATGAACATTTGTTATGGTCATGAATACTGATTTTTTAAAAATACACTGCTCTCCACATGCAGGGAAACTGAGACATTTGAGTCTGTGGCTGAAGACGATCAGTTACCTCAAGTTGTGGAGGAGCTTCGTGATGTTCGTGTTTGTCCAGGTTCACCTACTGCCACGATGCAGCTCAGAGTAAAAGGTAAGTTTTTAAACCACCAAAACGGGTTGATTTATTGGAGAATATGAAAAACTGAAAATATTTGTCTTCCAGGCTTCCCCAAACCCAGAGTATACTGGTTCAAAGACAGTCACCCCCTGCGACCTTCAAAAAGGATCAAGTTGCAGGCAGAGAGAGATGTTCATGGTGTGGAAATCCAGGAGGTTAAGAAAGAGGATATGGGAGAGTATTCTGCTTACATCAGCAATGCAGCTGGTTCTGCTTACTCCTCTGCCCGACTAATAGTGCTGGGTATGTATGCAAATATTTTAACAGGTGTCCACACTAAAGATCTGTGGTGTGTTTTTTCTGGATGGTCTTAGGATGTGCACTGAATCATTAACCGCTGTTTCTTCACTTAGGTCAAGGGGAGATTATGCCTCAAGACAGAAGAGGTAATTTAACTTTTATCCAGCAGTTTAGTCACAGCTGTAACACTTAATTACATTTAGAAACATACTGCAAGTTAAGGCTGCTCGATAATGATGAAAATTATGATTATGATTATTTAACATGATTGTTATATTGAAATTACAATTATTATTTATTGTTTTGATGACACCTCTCGTGGTTTGCATTTATCAAACATCATTTTAATTATAATGACAAGCCAAAATCAGTATCAAAATAATAATGTGATAAATTACCCAGCATGAAATCATTTGGTTGATGTTTTCAATTATACTTTTATAGACCCCAAGGAGCCCCTGGTGCCACCTCGCTTCATCGAAAGGTTCAGCAACAGAAAGGTGAAACAAGGGGCCAGCATCACTCTGTCTGTCAAAGTAGAAGGTTGGTTTGCTCTTCTGTTTCTCCTTTCACTTTTGAGCATCCTCTACCGATGGACCAAAGGTGGCGTTTTTCATCTTGTTTTACAAATTGAAAAGATTTGTCTTAACTTTTTCAGGGTCTCCAACTCCTACTGTCTCCTGGCTGAAGGAGGAATCAATGGAGGATGTTCTGTGGATCAAGCCTGATACCAAGGGGTACAAAATAGCAAGCTCAGGAAGCCAGCACAGCCTCATCCTGATGGACGTGGGCACAGAATACACAGGCACCTATACCTGTATTGCCACAAATGCAGCAGGACAGTCCATCTTCACTGCTCACCTTGAGGTTGATGACAGTAAGGGAACCAAAGTCAACTTTAAAACTTGGATCAAAACTTGAGTGTTTTTATAAATTAGGAGACACAAGCATTTGAAATGGTATACTATCTTTTTTCTGGGCATGATTTTGACTTCATGAATGTGTTCACCACTCTTTGTCCTAGCAACTCAACCAAAGAAAGAGACCAAAGCCACAGAGTAAGTTTTAAAAGAGACATGAGGCTCAGATTTTTTGTAAACTGTGACATAAAAAACATGCTTAAAAGGAAATTCTAAGAATCACTTTTAATTTTCCTCAGGGTTCTTGGGATTACAGTGAGTCCTCCAGAGGAGGAGACTAGCAGAGGAAAAGGTGAGTCATTACCTTCTTTAGAGGATGTTAGTTCTGATTTTAATTTTCATTATGTTTACACGCAGTGAGAGGAAGTCAAAATTAAGGTGTTAATCGTATTTAAAATGGACTTCAGAAATGTGTGTGAACTTCTTAGCTTGACTGAGATTGCTACTCTCCCCATGCTGGACTTTGAGTGGGGAATTATACAGAGGTAGACTTATGGTCTCACTATTAGTTAGCGACAGCGTTTATTGGATGTTTATTCAAAGCTATGTGTAGACCATATATGCCATAGATAGAGCTGTAATGTTGTACATATCTTCACTGTTTGACTTTCAAGAGGTTGTCTACTTGCTAACTTGTGAGCAGGGTCAGGAATTTTTTAAAGAATTGGTTAGCATTGCAAGATAGGAAAGTTTTCCACATTTTAGCTAAAAACTGCTGGTCATGGCACAAGGAAGAAGTGATTTGATCCAGGATTTTTAAAAGACATTGCATTAACATTGCAAGATAGAGCAGTTTTCCTTTTTTTAATAATAACTTGCCCAACAATGTTGGAAATGGCTTTGTGTAGGTATGTGCTCTCAGAGCACTTCTAGTTGGGCATACTTCTGTCAAGCTATTCTCCTCTGGGGTTTGTATACTGGGATAAGGACTCTAGACCAGTTATTTAGCCCGATTAGGCATTGACAGTTGCACTCTTTAGCTGTGTGTATGTACAGAAAGGGTTTCTTTAAGATTAAACCAACTTCTTCTGTAACTCAAAATATTACAATTTCTATGTTTTTCTCTGGTCTCTTTGTGCTCTCTAAGAGGGTAAAATACCCTTCCTTGGTGAAGTAGGTACAGAAGAATTCCTCATGAAACTCACCTCCCAGATCACTGAAATGGTGTCAGCCAAGATAACTCAAGGTAAGCCAAAGCTCTTCAGATTTGGTTTTGGCAGTTATATAATTTGTTATTTGACTTTAAGGTGAAAAACACTTTGGTTATAGCTTGAAGCACTGTTGGCTACAAGTAAAGCTGATTTAATAAGAAAAAGCTTGTTTTTAATTAACCCTGAAAATAAGAATCATTACAATGCTTACAAACTAAAATTCATATTTGTCTTATTTATGTTCAGTTTAAGCCAAGTAAAGCAATGACAAAGACTGTGAGTTTTGTTAACCTTATATCAGGGTGCTTATGGCTCAAAATAATCAAGTTTGTTTTTGTCAAGCAGATATTTGTTTTTCATTCTGGTGTTTATTGCATGCATTAATAGCTTTCTCGAATGAAAGCAAAATCAGCAATGGTATCAAAATGGTATTCTTTGCTTACAAATTTGCGTTCATAAGCATACATCTATTTAAGGATGATATTGCATATGAGCATTGTTAGCTTAATTCATATTTTTAAAGGCACTTAATGTGTCCACAATTTATGTTGATGTGTTTTAATGTGCTCTTGGTGGTTTGGTTACAGTCAGTGAATTTTTTATGATGATTCAAGAATTGTAAAAGAGTGATTTAATGTGAATAAATAATCATTCAATACTTGAATCAGAATTCACTGTACAGTAAGACTGACATCAAACTTGACAAATGTGTGTCCATGTAGTGCTCTGTCAGTGTTTGTTGAAAGCATGAATGGCTTCATCCATTAGTATACAACATTACATAAAACTCCCATCCATACTTACACAGATCTTTTTTTTTTTACCACATTTACATCCGTCCATTAAACAGCCCAACAAAGTAAACTCATCCAACCATTAATTTGTTATTCAGACAGCTTACAGAATCAGGAAGTGCTCCAGTGGATGAAATCTTGGCCCAAAACTACCAGTATGTATCCTAAGTGCATCAGACTCACATTTAATTCACATTTTTTCCATTGAGATCTTGCAGGGTTTAATTGCTAAGCAGATGATTCATTGACTTACATTCCATTTGACATAACAGGAGTGAAAAACTTTTGATATCTAATATAAAGATTAAATGCAACCAGGACAGTTTCCTCTTCAGTCTAGTTTCCTTTTCATGCTGTCTACTCATGCACCTTCAGTCCTGTCTTTTTAACATGGATTTCAATGATTTTGAAATGAAATTTTTTCAGCTGATTGCTGCTATACTGTACATACTCACAAAAAGATGTGTGAGAAGAGCCCAGATGATGGGTGTTATGCTTGAGCTGTTTTTTGCATGTTGCAACATACTAACACAGCAATAGAAATGCATTTACAGTTACATGATTCTGAGCCTTTTTATACATAGTTCTGTCTTTACAATTAAAAAACATAACTCTGTCCAATTAAAGAGTAGAATCAATTTAAGTGGTTATAATTTTCAGGTTTAAGGGAATATAAACTATGTAAACATAGCACCAGTAGATGCCAGCAGTGAGTCAGTTATTGCTTAAAATGCTACTCTGCGCTTTCTGGTCATGATCCTCAGCCACCCTCTAATAAGCTGAGTGAAGTGGGTACTAATTACTCCATTTTTAATTAAATCAAGTTAAGAGTACCCTAACAGTCCTTTGCTTTAACACAAGCTTCTCTTTTTTCATAACAATAACAAAATAAGTTAAAGAAAGAAAACATTACCTTAAGTGTACATACTTGTTCTGACCTCATCATCCTGCTCCTGCTGCTTTAGCTTCCCTGCGTGTACCAGGTGTTGACAGTGACGATGAGACCAAGACCCCCACAGCTTCTCCTCATCATGGTCGCTCTCGTCCTCCCTCCCTTATTGCGGACTCTTCCTCTGAGTCTGATGAAGGGGATGCACGAGGGGAGGTGAGATACACAAATTCCATGTCTGGTATTTTTGGTGACAAATGTCTTTATTTTCATCTTAGACTGCCTATCACTAATGATGTTTTCTCATATGGACTTGTTTAAGAATGGACTGATTGAGCAGGACCATGGACACACAAACTCACCTTAAGTTAGCATTAATCATACTGCAACTTTTAAAAAAACATAAAAACATGCAGTCTTTAGTGCTTCATAAGGAGCAGACAGAGAAGAGAAAAGTGCAGAGATAGAAAGACATGGTAAAAATGACATTTTGGGTCTCATAAAAAGTTACAGTGAGGGCCCCACTTTGTCCAAAGGCTGTGGCAAAGTGGGGCCCATTTCTCTGTAGTGTTGTTTAATATATACAGGTGGAAGTGCTGCATTGAAGGAGAGCTTAAAGCGATAATGACCCCCCCTTCCCCCACCTACCTCTCCTTGTTCCTATAACCATTACCTCAAATGTGGAATTACCTACAAGAAACACTGAATACTTGTGCCAATCATTTTAGAGAAGCCAGGTACCCTTGCCATTTTGGTACTTGTCAGACAGGAAGATTAAAAGATGTTTCAAATGTGTAAGACAAAAATTAATTGAGTTGTACATTTGACATTTAAGTAAAGCAGAAAGAGATTTTGGCGTCAAAAACAACACGTTAACATGCACAGGGCAGACCAGTGTCCGCCAAGGGGCACCAAAATCGGCACAAATTAAACATTCTTCCACAATTTGATCTACCATTAACACACATTAAAACTCTTCCTTGTCCATCTACAGTCAGGTAATTACAAGCAGCTTTATATTATACTGCATTAATATCACAACACTGTATCATTTTGTGCTGTCATTAATGTTCATCCATTTATAGATGTTCGACATCTATGTGGCAACAGCTGACTACAACCCCACTATTGCAAGCAAAGAATCCATTTCCTTAAAGGAGGGTCAGTATGTGGAGGTTTTGGACTCAGCTCACCCTCTAAAATGGTTAGTCAGGACCAAGCCCACCAAAACTACACCATCCCGTCAGGGCTGGGTCTCACCTGCCTACCTGGACAAAAAGCTGAAAGTAAGTCCTTAAGTTTTGGGCTCTGATTTAACAACATTAAATTTAAATTATAATCAAGATCATCAAATCTCTATCCAGATATTTCAAAAGAATTTTCGAATGTGTTTTCCTCCAGCTCTCAGCAGATGCAGGTGATCTTCCAGAGACAAGCGTGGAAGAGGTTTCTGAGGGAGAATATAAGAGGAAATTATTGTGAGTAAATTTGCACTAACCATCTAAATATCAAAACTATTGGACTTGTCATAACCAACTTTAATGTAATGTTTTTAGCCAACTGATCCAAGACCTGATCAACGGTGAATCAGAGTTTGTGAAAGAGATGGACTTTTTCACCTCACATCACCTGAAGCATGCAGAGAATCCTGATGCTCTACCTGATGTCAGCAGCCAGAAGGACATCATATTCAGGAACATTCATGAACTCAAGTCCTTCCACAGCAAGTGAGTTCAGTTCTGGGTGACTTTTTATTTATTTCTGGACTTATTTTTTCCAAAAAACAAGTGGAAACATCAGTACTTTGGACACAGATCTTTGTTCTTGCTAAATTATGAGATAAATTGCACTCTTTCTGCACAACTCTTGTTTTTAGGTCATTCCTTCCCAAGTTAAATGACTGTGACACTGATGATGACGTGGCCATGTGCTTCTTGAAGAACAAAGAGGGCTTTGAGAAGTACCTTCAGTATCTTGTTGGTCAGAATTTGGCTGAATCTGCTATCAGTGACAAAGCTGTCCACCGCTTCTTCAAGGTAATACCTGACCTGTTACTGGTGTTTGTCCTGCTAACTCTATACTGCAGTTTCTTTCATTGCATTTCATTCTGAAAATCTGCTTTTATGTCATCATTGTAACTTCTGATTGATTTGTGCTGCATGGAAAAGTATTGGTAAGTAAACATTATGCACCCCTGCAAACTATTTTGATCAGGCTGCTCAAAAGGAAGGCAAATATTGCAAGATTAATAAGGCAAGAGTGCTCCTTCACAAGTGCAGGACCAACAGACTGAGAAACTCTTTTGTCCCTCAGGCCATCAGACTGTACAGCTCCTCACTGGGAGGGGAGGGGGAGTAACAGGAAGACTGAAGACGGGAAATAGCCAGCCTGTAGACATGTTTTTAGACCTTTTTTTTTGTTTATATCTATCTTTTTATTTATCTTTTTATCTGCTTTACAAACTGCCACTGGAACCTTAATTTCCTTGAGGGAGTCTCCCAAAGGGATTAATAAAATTCTATCTAATCTAATCTAATCTGAATAAGATTATACAGCCCATGTTCTACATACAAAGTATATGCTGTTGCCTTGATGGAAGTTATTAGTTGTTCAGGTTAAAAGAAAACCCATTTTTCTCTATGGCTTCATTTATTCATTTTTTTACGGTGGCAAGTCACTAAGGATAGACGCATGAAAATTATATTTTTCAAGAAACTGACATTATTCATGCAAATTCAATGATTTATTTATAACATAATGATTTAAAAGGTGCCTTGATGTTTCTGCAGCGCATGTGAGGAGCCCAAGAAAAAGGTCTTGCTCTGTAGGACTGTAACGTTGTCCTAATTTTATCTCCATGGTTGATGTGAAACCTTTAAAAGTTTTACAAAAATGTTGTCCTTGAAAGTCTAAGAAGAATAACAATGTTAAATTTTAACTTAGACATGTCTGAACAGGAAGAGAAGGTGAGGAAATGCAAGTCTAAAGAAATTTGGCCTCTAGACTGAAAATACTGAAAATGGTTAGCAGTGGGGAAAAAAAGATCATGAGGTGTCTTGCAAGAAATGCAAAAATGTTTGAACTTTGTACAATGGGAAAGAAAGAAAGAAAGACAGAGTGCACACAATGTTTGAATTTTTTTTATTGGGCATTTGAATAGGTCCTCAAAGTGGTAACATTTCCCCAATCTGTTTTTCAGTTTTTCTGATATGCAGGTACAAAGCAGGTTAAAAGATCAGACAATATTAAAAGAAAGGACTATATGATGGATTACAGAAACATAAACAGTGATCTTATTTCCACCAAAGATCCACAGAGTTCTGGACTCCTCTGTTAGCAGTATGAGGTTAGAGACTCTCAAAAAAATACTCAAAACAGCACTATGCTACTAACTATACATAGATCACCTCACAGTAAAGCCTGTTTTATGCTTGATGCATCTGTGAAGTCATGCATGTCTTCACTGGCAGCGTAACGTCCCACATCCGAATACGCCCCTTTGCGAAGGTTATTTTGCTTGGTGGATTTTCGCTTGACCTCACACATCCCAAAGATTTGAGCAGATGGACAAGAAGAAGACAGTAAACTTTCAGGACCTACTGCTGTCAGTAGTTTAAAAATGGGCTATAGACATATATATCTATATATTCTCACATACAACACATGCTTCTTCATCTGTTTTTCTCTGGTATTGAACTCACTGATATATCGTACTCAAAAGTATATCGTACTCCTCCTCATCTCGTCTCTCTTGGTTTAACAGATGCACAGGCCATCTCCTCTACCTTTTGTCTCAGTAACATTAATAAACACAGCAACCTCTCCTCATGGTTCTCAATATTGACAACAAGTAATCTTTTTCACCAGCTTCACTACGACAATCAAGACATTTTTGAACACACACCGTCCCATGACAATTTGGAGAATAGTGGTCAGCAACAGGGTGAGAGCCCCATGGAGCATAAAAACACAGGCCACTTCTGCGTCTTGGGTCTGCGGCAGTCTGTGTCTGCACCTCCATCTGTTTGGAAAGCATAACCAAACCTTTGCAGAACAAAGCATTGCCTCAGAGTCAAACACTAATATATTGAAGAGTGGGAGCAAGACACCTTGATCATACACTGAGACCTGTATGTTGACTATTCAATTGATGAACATCAAGAATAACCTTGTGTTACTCAGCTGTTGTTGGAAAAAGTCATAAATGTGACTTTAGTAAGTGTGCAGTAGCCCTGAACATTTTGTTGACTGCATGATGCCTCTTTTTAAACCAGTTTAATTATTTTGACTAATAAGAATTTAAATTACACTGTAGGAGTACACTGAGAAAATCCAAGCCAATGCAGACCCTGCAGACCCCCCTGTACGCAGCATCAACGCATCCCTCCAACAACCACTGGAGAGGATTCAGAAATACAAGGCAATCCTTAAGGTAACACCTTTATGTGGTAAACCGCATACATCAACTTATGTTCATTTCATTCATAGAAAACCCATCTCTTGCCAGTGTAAGAGGTAGATTTTAGCACTTGGTCGGCAGCTTAATTGAAATCTTCACTCCAAAATTTCCAGGAGCTGATTCGGAACAAGGCCAGAAATGGACAGAACTGTTGCTTATTGGAGGAAGCTTACGCCATGGTGTCTGCGCTCCCTCAGCGCTCTGAGAACACACATCATGTGTCTATGATTGAAAACTATCCTGCCACTCTGGAAGTATTGGGAGAGCCAATCAGACAGGTACATGAAAGAACTATTATATTTCACTTACGTATGGCAACACTGTATGAATGATTGTACATGCTGATTTATTCTACTTTTTTAACCAGGGACCTTTCCAAGTGTGGGAAGGGGCTCCAGGAATCAGGTCGTCCTCTAGAGGTCACCACCGCCACCTCTTCCTGTTCAAGAACTACTGTATAATCTGCAAACCAAAGAGAGACAGCAATGTTGACACACAGGCATATGTCTTTAAGAACATGATGAAGGTAAGACAGTCATTGTGTCTCACTTTTATTTTTCAGCAAGAACTCCCTCTGTCATCTTTTCTAAGCAACAGCCTATGCTCTGTTTTCCCCATCCTGTTTCAGTTGAATAACATTGATGTGAATGAGACAGTGGAGGGTGACGACCGAGCCTTTGAGATCTGGCATGAACGTGAGGACTCTGTGAGGAAATACACTCTGCAGGCTCGGACTGTAACCATCAAGAACTCCTGGCTGAGAGACTTCAGAGAGCTTCAGCAGAGATACAGCATGCCTGCATGGAGTGAGAGGAACACACTTTTTTTGTATTTTATGCTCCCTTAGAAGATATTTTAATAATCTGAACTAAAAATGTCAATTAAAATCCTTTTCAGGTCCTCCTGACTTTGATGAAATTCTGGCAAACTGCACGGCAGAGCTGGGGCAGACTGTTAAGCTGGCCTGCAAAGCCACTGGAGTTCCCAAACCTACAATCACATGGTATAAAGGTATGCTGCTGGATGTCTTTTTTTCAAAGCATTGCTCTGTTTGACAGTGCGGTGGGCTAAAATTGAAGTAATTATAAGAACCCTAACCACAGACTAGCTTCTGTTATTCTTAAGTAAAAGGAAAGTTATTTAAAGGTAGATGCTCTGTGCACTGTGCGCATGGTGGCAGGAAACATCAGCTTGGCAGAGAATAAGTCAATTCACCACATGAAAGGGCTGAAAAGTAATGAAGAAGTAATCTGTTCAAAAGTTACTCAAAGTACGTAGTACATTTATACCTGCAGGGGTAGGGGAGGGGTATAAAAGTAAAACATAAGATTTTAGAATATGAATAATCTCTTTCTGAAAACAACAGAATAATATATTTCTCCCAACAGGTTGAAGATCTCATGTCCTGGTGTGTTTGACTGTTTACATTCTGTCTGGGGTGTCTATTAAGCAAGGATTTGATTAAAGTTAATAAAAAAATAAAATATTGCGTCTGTAAAGGATCAGATGCATCTTTGAAGACTGCTCTAATCTGAAGTGGCGGGAGGGTATGGGAGGCTATGATGATGAGCTCTGCACTGATTGGTTGATCATTTGATGCCCAAATGATGACTGATGGGAGGAAGGAGGAGAGGTTACAGGTCACTGAATGGACTTCAGACACAGTCTTGGTGTTTGCTTGTGACAAGCAGGCAGTTTAGTGAAAGATGTCGTGTTCTCTGCTTCCTAAACTCTTCTAACAACATTCAAAGCAAAGAAAATTGACTTTGCAGGACATGGGACCTTCAACTAGAGGGGAAAACTGAATGAAGTGCAACGTAATGGCAAATTCCAGGTGTGATGTACAGTCACTACTTTTGATATATCAAAAAACATATTTTAAGTATCTCATTAGCAAAATTGTATAAAGAACTCTCCTGAAATACTTACATTTTTCCTACTTTGCTTAGTGTGTACACACATCAACAGGCAGTTTCCCATTGTGGGGTCTCCTTTGTTCAATTGTTTTATTTTCAAGGATCCAAGTATACTTTCTTGTCATTCAGCCCATGAAAACATGAAAAAGGACAGGCAGAACTCATGTCTTGGAGTAACAGCAATTAATAAATACTCTGAAATAGAAGAGAAGTATAGACTAATTATTAAAAAAAACAATAAAGAAACAGTAAAAGGTATTTCATTTTCTGATAAAATAAGCAGGATATGAGGCTGTAGCAGTAGCTTTGATAGTAGTGGGCTTAATAATAATTCCATCTGCTGAAGAGGGGCCTTTTGGAAAAACTTTGTAAACTGCTGCTTTAATGAATTATTTTACTTGTTGGATGTAGATGGTCGCACTGTTGAGGCAGATCCTCACCACATCATCATTGAGGACCCCGATGGTTCCTGCACTCTGATCCTGGATAACATGACTGCAGACGACTCTGGACAGTACATGTGCTTTGCCACGAGCTCAGCCGGCAATGCCAGCACACTTGGCAAAATCACCGTACAAGGTAAAGGAGATAGTCTTCATATTCTGACTGTTCTTTGTTAGAGAGTACACCAGAAGACAGTTCTTACACATCACCTCTGCATCAACAACATTTTGACCTTTTTGCAGTACCTCCTCGTTTTGTGAATAAAATGAGGAATGCCACATTTGTTGCTGGTGAGGACGCTCAGTTCACCTGTGTTATACAGAGTGCTCCTACACCCAAGATCAGGTTTGTATGAAATATATATTTATAGTGAATGTATGGGTGTCTTTCAATCCACCAATGTCCTTCTGGTAAAATCTTCTTCTCACTGTTGGTGCCCTCCTGTTCATGGTCCAGGTGGTTCAAGGATGGCAGACTGCTGACTGATCAGGAAAAGTATCAGACCTACAGTGAGCTACGAAGTGGTGTTCTGGTGTTAGTGATAAAAAACCTGACAGAGAGAGACCTGGGGCACTATGAGTGTGAGGTTAGTCATTCATAAAAATAAAAACAACTCAACTTAAAAACTTCATAGAGTAATGCTAACCAATAATGGGTGGGGGGTTTGACATGAGGCATCAATTTCAATCAGCAACAGCAAATGATCAGATAATCTCTAAAGATATCTCCCCCTGTTTGTTCCAGTTGTCTAACCGTCTGGGCAGTGCCAAGTGTGCTGCTGATTTAGTTCTCCCCTCTGCTGTGGCTCGCACTGGTGAACAGGCCATCACTATTGAAGGTATGAACACTGATTTAATCCCTCAGACTCTATTTCTCGAGCCTTTCTCTTAGGACATGTTTTTGTTCTGCATGTAAATGCCTTAAATGCTGTTTTTTAAACCCTATCCTGCTCATTTGTCAGTTTAATCTTTCTGCATTTCCTCTCAACAGTTACTGAGCAGGAGACGAGAATACCAAAGAAAACAATCATCATGTAAGTGTGGAATGGCTTCAATTACTACGTTACTTAGGGTGTTGTTGCCTTTTTGAACAGCAGAGGTTATGTCTCTATGCAAAACACGCATAAAAAATGTTAAACACCAAAAATAGCTATATACAAACCCCAATTCAAATGAAATTGAGAGATTGTCTTTGTGTGTAATTAAAAACACAATACAATGATTTGACAAGATATTTAATCTTCAAACTTATGAACCATTGTTTTTTTTAATTTGCAAATATTCTCTCATTTTGAATCTGATGCCTGCAACACGTTCTACAACAGGTGAAACATAATTGAGTATAAAAGGATTATCCCTGATAGGCTTAGTTGTTTACAAGCAAGGATAAATGAGGATCACCACGACTGCGCAGATAGTCCTCACTGAGCAAATCATCCAGCTGTTGAAGAACAATGTTGGTCTATGTACAATTGCGAGGAATTTCGGGATTTTGACATCTGCAGTCCAAAATATCTTCAAAAGATTCAGAAAATATGGAGAAATCTCTGCATGTTAGCAGCAAGGAAAAATAACACTGAATGCCCTTGACCGTGATCCCTCGGGTGGCACTGCATTAAGACCAACATCATTCTGTAAAGGATATCACCACATTGGCTCAGGAACACTTCAGAAAACCATTGTGAGTGAACACAGTTCTTTGCTACATCTACAAGTGCAAATCAAAACTCTTCAATGTTAAGCCACAGTCGTATATTAACAACATCCAGAAACTCCACCAGCGTCTCTCTCATGAGCTCGTATGAAATGGACTAACAGTGTGAAGTGGAAAAGTGTTTTCTGGTCTGACAGTTGCTTTTGGAAATCATGGACGTCATGTCAAAGAGGAAAAGGACCATCCAGAATGTTATCAGTGCAAAGTTCAAAAGCCAGCATCTGTGATGGTAGGGAGGTGTGTTGGTGCTTATGGCATGGGTAACTTGCACATCTGTGACGGCACTATTAATGCTGAAAGATACAGGTGTTAGGGCAACACAGGCTGCCATCCAAGTCGTGTCTTTTTCAGGGACGTCCCTGCTTATTTCAGGAAGACAATGCTAAGCCACATTCTGCCCGTGTTACAACAGCGTGGCTTTGAGTGCAGGCAGCAGACTGTCCTGCCTGCAGTCTGGACCTGTCTCACAAAATGTTTGGCACATTATGAAGCGCAAAATTCAACAACAGAGACCCCGCACTGTTAAGCAACTGAAGTTGTACATCAAGCAAGAATTTGAAAGAATTTTCCCGACAAAGCTGCAACAGTGTCCTCAGGTCCAAAATGCTTATTAAGTGTTGCTTTAAGGAAACTTGATGAAACAGTGTTAAAAGTGCCTCTGCCCAGCTTTTGTGGAGGAGTGTTGCAGGAATTAAATTTGAAATGAGTTCATATTTGCCAAAAACAATATAGTTGATCAGTTTGAACATTAAATATCTTGTCTTTGCAGTGTATTCAGTTGAGTAGAGGTCGAAAAGGATAAGCAAATTATTGCATTCTGTTTTATTTATGTTTAACATGTTTTACAGTCCCAACTTAATCAGAATTGGGGTTTGTTAAATGTAGGCATTCAAGTGTTAAACTTTTGGAAAGATTTGGGTCACAATCTCCTATTTAGAGGGTAGTGAGGGTGCTGAGGTGAGAGGCAGTTGAGGAATACTCTTAGATGATGTGTGTGTGTGTGTGTGTTCAGAGTGTGTGCTGGTTCTTCTTAGCCTCTTATTGGTTCATTGTTGTGAAGTATTTAAAGCCTGAGTGCAAGGATTGTGTCACAGAGACGATGAAAGGATGGGCTGTCTTCACCATGGTGCTATCTTTAGGCAGAGACTCTATTACCACTGCGCTTCACACTGCATTCATGTTTCAGCTCCACACTTCGTACTGGAGCATCAGACGGTGTTTGAGGAGCAGACTTGTCCTCTAAGTTTTCTCAGAGCTACATACAACCTGGACTTTCTCCCCCAAGTCTTTGTCACTGTCTAACATTTCTTTCCTTTCTTCAGTGAGGAGACCATAACCACTGTGGTGAAGAACCCACGCATGAGGAGGCACAGGTCCCCAGGCCTGTCTCTCAGTGCAGCCAATCGCTCAGAAACCTCCACCCCAGAGCCCCCCATGTCCAGGCAGAGGAGGATGCCCCCCACAAGGAAGACCACCATTCCCACTGTCTATGTCACTGAAGCACAAGGTGCTGAAGCTAGAGTGGTGGAGAGCAAGCCCAGGTGGGTGGAGGTGGAGGAGGTCATCGAGTATAAGGTCAATAAATCTCCCAGGTTGCCCAGGAGGAGAAACATCTCACCTGCAGGGTCTGACCGTGCTGGCACTCCATCTAGACCAAAAAGATCTCCACCTGAAAACCCAAACACCAACAACTCCAACAACAAGCTGGTGGAGCAGGCACAGGCTCAGCTGCAGGGAGACGTCAGCAGCCAGCAGCTCTCATGGGAAGAAGAGGCCGCATCCGCCCCTGGAGAGCCACATGAGCTCTCCTCAGTCCTTGCCGCACCCACAGATGACAGCGATGACCATGATGATCAAGAGACTGTCATTTTTGTTCCTGATGATGATGATGGTGATGATGACAGCTCAAACAGAAAAGGGGAGACGAAAATTCTTACACAAGGAGGACGCATTCTGACCCTTGAAGACTTAGAGGATTACGTTCCAGAAGAAGGAGAGACCTACGGCTCTTCCTCCAGCGCCCACCATCCTCCTGCAGAGAAACCCTGTGAGATCTCAGTGCTCCAGAGGGAGATTGGCGGCTCCACCGTGGGACAGCCAGTGCTCCTGAATGTGGGGAGGCCGGTCGTGGTCCCAAGACAGAGGAGCGGATTCTTCGGCCGCTTCAGGGAGCAACTCTCAAGTAGCCTCTTCTCATCCAGCACCGCAAATGCCAGCAGCGCCCAGGCCAGAGTGGAAAGGCACGTCCCCATCCAGGTGACTCACGCCAAGCTGGAGGTGAAGCCGTCATACTGCTCAGAGGTGCAAAGAGTCGAAGGAGGGCAGCAGAGCTTTAAAACCAAAGTGTCCACTCAGACCTATGGCTACACATCAGTGGGCGAACCCGTCAATATTCAGATCAGTCAGAAGAAGTAGAGGATGATGTTTCAGGCTGGTACATAAACCCTCTTAGTCTTAAACGAGGACATTTATAGTACTTCTAAGAATAAAACATATCCTAACCTGAAGTTTAACGACAAACCATTCCTGAAGCTGCCCATCTGAGAGCTTTCACTGAGTCTTTTCGCCATAATCTTAGTCAGATGGTCAATGTCGACCACGTGGATGAAGAACCAGGTAAAAATGTCTCGATGTAAGAAAGTTAAGCTCCAAAACACAACAGGTTTATGACACGAGTATTTTTTCTTTTACTAATGATTATACTCAATTGATAGTTTATGCAAAGTTTTAAAAATGCTCCTGTACAT
The DNA here is from genome assembly GCA_037902135.1 of Cetoscarus ocellatus. Classification (NCBI taxonomy): domain Eukaryota; kingdom Metazoa; phylum Chordata; class Actinopteri; order Labriformes; family Labridae; genus Cetoscarus; species Cetoscarus ocellatus. Next base: position 684,698 of record JBAMNC010000322.1, on the reverse strand, counting down.
GTGCAGAGGTGGCTGGTGCATTATTCATTCTTTTCCAGAAGGGTGTGCATTTTTTTTCATATGGACTTAATTTCCATTTTAGTTTGTTAGCTTAGTACTAACACACAATGGAAAAGTCATTATACAGCTAACAGAATTAGCACCTTAATCAAGATGATTTTAAGCTCAAGAAAGGGTCTTTCAACTGAACAGTGTTTGGTAAAGTGGATGTTTTTCTGTAGATGTTGAGGTAGTTTATTAACGTATCTACAGTCCGTCACACTATGGTGTCACTGGTCAGAAGTTTTGGTGTGTTCCATTTGATTCAGATTGTCTGAGTTGAAAATGAGATACATCCCTGTGACTCAGAATTTTCTACTGAGAAATCAGACGATCTTTAGGTCCCCCGACTTTACCAACTCACCAACCCACCTTGTACTGGGATGTGAGGCAATTCCCGCTTCCCCCTCCCCAGTTCTGAGCTAAATGGAACACACCATTTGTGTTGAGTCAAGCTCAAACAGTCAGCAAATGAAGGTGGCATGTTAATGTAAATCACCACAGAAGTGAGTGGCAGATGATGCTAGAGCTTTAAAAAAGCATACTGCGTGTTTTCTGGCAGTTGACTGGTTTATTTGTGTCTAGATTACATCAAACTTTAAATCAGTCTGCTATAAATGGTTTAAATAGTTTTATCACTTTTGTTGTAAAAGAAAGAAAGACTTGGTTCTTCTAGTCCATCACATCAGCCACCCATGTGTTTGCACCTCTGCTCAATCATGAACCTCATTTTCACTGATGGACGTAAGTTACTCAGTGATAAGTGATGCAGAAATTGGCTTTTGTGCCTCATATCAAATTTGATGATGATCACTAAAATGACGTCTTGTTTGTTTGAAGTTCATTTAACTATGTAACACTGAAAATGTTGAATTTACGACGGACCTTTACTGACTGCTGTGGTCCTGGGTTTAAACTTTTAAGATGTGCTGTCTGCTGATAGTATCTATGACAAAATCAGACACCTATTCTTTACTCTCTACTCATTTGATGTTTGTTTTTTTTCCTTTTTTGTTGAGCAGCTCATTAAATATTAACAAAACTCAGCAAAGTCCTTTAGTGGCTAAAATAAAAACTAGTTTCAGGTTCACTGCTCTCTTTGCTTTGTTTTGGTTTTGAACAGAAACTTTCCTCCACTGATTGTGAATTGAATGTTTTCTTGTTTCTGACATTTTTCCGTCTGCTAATGCAGTGACCTTACAGAAAATCAAAGATATTTACTTGTAAGTGATAGATGTTTAGACGAGTGCCTGCATGAAACGTTTATATTTTAACTACGATTAAACATTTGTGCGACAGACTGTACTTGATCTGACAGAACTTACTACCTTTTCGATGCAAACCATGAATAAACAAGGCTCTGTATCCTCCTGCTTTAGAGATTATTGGTGTTACTTTAAATGTCAGTCACAAAGGTCATAATGTGTACCAATTGAAGCACTAACAGATTGTATTTGGCTGTACTGTACATGTGTAGTTTTTGGAAATGTGTGTACTTAGTGTTCAAATCTCAATCAAATAAATTTTCTGCAAAAACAAGAGTTTTGTTTTCAGCCATTCTTATCTAAGACACACAAGCAGGAGTCTTCTTCCAGTTTTCTGTTGTAACATTTATTTTTGTTTGAACAGACATGATGGTGTCACTGTGACTGGACATTTCATGGATTAAAAGAAAACTTGACTTTTCCTAAACAAGCCCATCAATGTAAAGGCTGCTTTAAAAGAGAACCACAGGAAGACTGCATGCATCTACATGTGTATCATGTAACACTTAAAAAAATGAAGTGGACAACTTGAATAATAAAAAGCAAAGGAATGATAACAAGGTGTATGAAAAGGACTATAAAAGTTTTTTTTTTTTTCCGATGTACTGAAAACTTGTTGGAAAAAGCACCTTATGACAGAATGTCATTCAGTTTTTAGTTTTCATTTAAAAGGACGTATGTCTCATATGATGTTTTATTAAAAAACATTTACATTTTCTTTTAACAAGGAGAAACAAGTCCACTGAATGTCTTCACTGCACTCGAAGCTACACAGTTACACAGTCACTACAAAAACAGCGGTAAACATAAAAACATTTTTGTAGCTTTAGTCCATGTGACTTTTATTTGTTTAATTAATGCAACATTTCTACCTCTACTGTGAGATGTGAGGCACAACATAAACCTCTCCAATAGTTTGCACAATCATTGATATTTTACAAAAGCTGTTGAAGGATACTGGAATAATCTACTATTTTATCAGTACACTTATTTTACATAAACTTCATGAAAGTAAACAGCCGCCGCATTTTCAGAAAGTTATAGAGTGTAAGTTTCCTTCTTTTCTTAAAGATGTGGCTGCTCGCAGAAGAAGACCTCAAATAAGAGGCAGCATAAAAACTTCCTTCAAAACCTTCACTAAAGTATCCAGAGTTTGTTTTTTCCACACTCAAAGGGCCGGCTCCTCCTCACGATGGAATGAGCTCGTTTCACTCTGTGTTCAGGTGATTATTAAACATCCTTCAGACAAAGAGGCCCACATAACAAAGCAGTGCTGGAGTATACTGTCATCATACAAATAAAAATACAAACATGAAAAGGCTTTCCACTGACAATAAAAAAAATGTTCCACTTTACATTCTACACATCATTTAGAAGTAACTCCTACACACCACGTAAAATCTACACATGTCCCCGCTGAGGAACGTCTGAGCGTCACAGACCACTGGAGGGAATGTTCTCGGCGTGAGAGGAGGTCTGAGGTTTTGTGAGGAGTGGCTGGACGGGATCGAAGAGGTGTGAGGCTGCAACAGCGTCCTATGAACACTTGCTGATGTTCATGACCTTACTGATTTCCTAAAAAAGAAAAGAGATTGTTTAATACTCATTGAACATGGAGGTAATAATACGATGTATAAAACTGTTTGGACCTCTATATGGACTTCCATGATTTCTTTTAAGGGTGAAAAACAATATTGCTAAACCAATATATTACAATATTCTGTGCCGATCAATTTTTGTGCACTATTTTGATGTTTTTATTCAATAATTCATGGGAATTCAGGAAACTTGTTTTGTGTTTTACTTCAGCTGATGGCTGCATTTGAATCTCCCTCCTTCTGTTACATTTATTACAGGAAGAGGATAAGTCAAAAAGTTATGAACAGAAGTTGATAAAATTTAAGGCCAAGGACAAATCGATTAGATTTTGGTGGGATCCAAGATATTTTTAAAGAATTCTTTAACTTGACGTAATAGGGCAGTTTCCACATCTTTGTCTATAACTCGGTTAAGAATGTCACAAAAGCCATGGCAGTGGTTTTAGTTGATATTTCTGTCTCTGGGATGGACGAGTTTGTAAATGTTTAAGGGAGCACGCTTTAAAGAAATAACACTAATCAGAAACTATATATTTTAAGTATACAACTTTGTGATCTCCTAATACAGAAAAAGACTTTTAAATGAAAAAAATGATGTGATGTATTGCTCTGTTTATAGTGCTGCTATATATCCTGATATATAACATAAATATTTAAAATAAAATAAAAAAAAATGAACTTTAAAACAATCCGTCAGATATGGAGAAATCATTCATTTATGTAAAAGATACAATGTTTTATCAGCTGATGAATGCTTTGCTTGTGTAACAGACATTGTTTGGATATTTCCTCTTTTACTTAATTAATGTTTGATTTCTTCTTCAGATTGTATTAAAAGTAAATTTTTATTTGCTTTATGAATTTCAGAACCTTTTACATATACTGAAGCATCAATGTTCCTACCTTTCTGACTAAATATGATGAAGTATAGCTTAATTTGCCTACCTCTTTTACTCTTAATATGCTGATTTGTTAATATTTAACTATGGTTCATTATTTATCAACTTTTATAAGTCGATTATGTTTTTTGGGTTTTTTTTTTGCACTAATAGTAAACAATGTAAGTCAAACTTAAAAATACTGTCATTTTAACTTGTTAGTAGTGCTGAAAAAAAGTGATTCTAAATACTAGCATACTTGGTGTTCCTCTGCAGTTTTTATTGATAAATAGAAAATATCAATACCTTATATGGAGTATTTAAATCAACATTGTTTTTGCAACTCACCTCAAAGAGAGCTTCTTTTAACTTCTCATGAGCTTCGTCCAAGTTATCATTGATAATAATTGTATCAAATAATCCTTTCTCTTGACCTGAAAGTAAATAAGAAAGTGCTTAGATGTGTGTTTTTAAAAGTGTGTACTGTTTCATTTTCAAGCACAAATACTCACTAATCTCCATGTCCACTTTGGCTGCATGTAAACGCTTCTGAAGGCTCTCCTCTGACTCTGTTTTTCTGTCTCGTAAACGTTTTTCCTGTAACGACAGAATGCTCCATCAGCACAGAGCATTCACAAATACTCACAGCACTAAAACCTGTTTGACCGGCTGCCTGAGGTCACACCCACAGCTCCTATGTGACCCCAAAACAACTGTGAACTTCCCCACCGTGCTCACCAGGACGTCCATGGATGGAGGCTGGATGGAGATGTAGATGGGATTGAGGTCCGTCTGTTTAATGTTCCTCACCCCCTGCATGTCAATGTCAAGTATGCAAATGAGGTTCTTGGCCTGGACGTCCTGCACGGCTGCTTTACTCGTCCCGTACATGTTCCCTGAAAACTCGGCATGTTCAATGAAGTCTCCCTTGTCGATCCCCGTCTGCATCTGGTCTCGTGTTACAAAATGATAATCTGGAACCCAACAAAGACATCATAGTGAAGACTAGGGCTGGGTATCGATTCAGATTTTCTGGATCGAGTTGATTCGATATTACAAGGTCCCAAATCGATTCGATTCACAACACGATTCGATATTGATTCAATCTGGGATATCTCAGTTAAAATAATACTGTAAATTTAAAAAGTGACCTTTTGACCTGGTACATTTTTAAAAAATGTTTTTACATTAAGAATTGAACCCAATTATGTACTTTTATTTAAACATGACCACCTGATTAAGAAAAAACTACCCAAGTTAAAAGATCGATCTTTGGATTTTATGGATCGATTCCAAACTATTTAAAGGGAAATCAATTAAAATCGATTAAATCGATTTTTTAAACCCAGCCCTAGTGAAGACAGCTACATTAATACAGACTACAAGGGTTAGGGTATTACAACAGGAGGGGGAAGCTGTACCTTTGCCATTCACCTCCCCAGGACGAGGATTCCTGGTTGTATCTGAGGGACAAAAACACATTTGTGTCATTACATGTTTTTAAAGGTCTCATAATCTGAAAAATAAAAACTTTAATGTTTGTATAATGAAATATGTACTTGTGGAATGTCTGCAGTGTGAGATAGAGAGATATTGAGAGTGGTATGTGACTCTGAAAGGCTTGTGATGGACTTCAATCGTAACTGTTCACTTAATTTTAGTGTCCAATTGACAGCAGCTGCACCTTTGCCGTCCATTGCTATGTCACTGTGGTCAGAAGCATTAAATCCAGTCTACCAGCCAAATATTTATAGACCTCAGGTCCCATCGGTCCTTTCTGAGCACACAAAAGTTTTTGTTTTTAAGGTTATTATTCCAGCAGTGAGTTTCTCGAAAGGTCCGGCTGCCACATCATACGACACAGATTTTGGCAGAAATTTAGTTTTTTTAATTCTACATTTTAATGTCCATCTGTTATCGCAGCTTTTTGGTGCTCAGTGTCTTAAAAAGTATAAGACTTAAGGCCAAAATCACCCTCATTTAAACTCTGAATGATGATTTCTAAGACAGACTTTGAATTTGTCTTTTTTCCTCACCTAAGGTTATTATTTTTTCCAGCATTTGTCAATTTTTTGTTTGTTTGTTAATGGTACCCAAAGTCAGAACTAAAACATACGGGGAATCATTGTTTCAAAATTATAATTATTAAAATTATATTTGTTATTATTATTTCATCTCATTTGTTTATTTACTTTAATTCTTTTAATCTGTTTTGTTTCTCCATTTCAGTTCAGATTTATTGTTTCAGAATTTTATTCTCTATTAACTGATTTTCTTTTCAATATCCTACTGCAGCAGATTTTATTACCTATTTGGCGCTTGGCTATCTCATTTTATCATATTATTATTTTTAATTTTATTTCATCTATTTAATTTCCCCTAGAGTATTTTTATCTCATTTCTTATTATGTTTTTTTTTTAACCATTGGAGATAGTGTTTCCTCAGTCCTCTAATTCTGATTTCTGTTAGAATCTCTTCTGTGTGTGCTGTATGTGGATAGGGTCTTGTATTTTCAGAAAGGGTCTTGTATTTTCACTGTATTCAATCTCCGACTTTTTATTTCTTTTTTTCCCATTATTTATTTCTTTTTATGTAAAGCGCTTTGTGCTGTTGTATGAAAAGTGCTATACAAATTAAGTTTGATTGATTGAACAAAATCATTAAAAATGTCATGAATGGAATTTGATGACATTTTTAGGCTAGGTCACAAATGGGCCAAGGACAAATCAATGAATTTCTGGGGGGATCTGGATCACTGTCTGGATCCAGGACTTTTCAAAAGAATTCTTTCGCATAGCAGGATAGGGCTATTTTCAACATCTTTGCTTATAACTCCTTAAATATTGCTCAGAATGCTTGGCAATGAAATTTAGGATAACTTCATGACAGGTTCTATCACACAACAAAAACTAATCTGGATACTTAAAAATATTGAATCTGCTGATCCAGGATGCATCAGTTTACAAGACTAGGATATATCCAACTGTGAGATAACAAATAAAGCTTTAGAAATGGAACTAAGAACAAAGCTGAGTCCTGCTGATTCAGGACAGTGTCCACAGATTTAATGTATTGTAATAGTGGAGCTGGATACGGGTAAACACCACCATTTTGGAAATATTTTTTTTAATTTATAACTGTTGAACTAAAGACAATATTGATGTAATTCCTTGGTATAGGTCTGCCCTCTCAAAGTGCTTTCCAGTTTATTATTATCTCCCAGCTGATTGTCTTGCTCAACCATTTTAGTACCCCAGGTACAAAGCATGCTGTTTTCTATATTACAGTTTTTTTAAACCACTGTTTTCTAATTAAGCCAACACAGCAAGTGGAAAAGCTAAATCAATGTTGCTAATAATCACTGAACTTTCTCCAAATGATGGAATAAACAAAAAAGGTTTATCATTTTATATAAGGGTCATTTTTGGAAATATTTCAATGAAAATATCAAGGACATAAAAAAACTGTTGTATGGGTTTGGAGAGGGTTAAATTTCTGAAAATAAACATCTTCTGAACAAAGTGATAATGGTGAAAATATTAGATGCAGTAAAAATAGAATTCATATGAACTTATGACAGCTTTGAGGCAGAACTTTACTGTGTCCACTTTTGGGACTTCAGCGCTTGGTGTGAATCTTTTTCTTTCTGACAACACGGCACAAAATCAAAAAAGATGTACAGAAATTATTTTTGCCAGTAGTCATTTACATTGTCAGTTCTGCGTTGTATGTGTTGTTTCCATGAAAATATCCAGACTATAAAGTCCATGCCCTGACGCACTTAACTAGGCACATGGGGGGACTTTACAGAGCTGAACAGCTCTGAGCAAATGAGACTGCAGAATATGTTGTGATTTTTGAAGGAAGCTTTAACAAAATCTGTCGTATTATGTGAAACAAATTAAATCCTGCATGAGCAGCCCTTTGTTTTTATTTCAAAAAAACTCCCAGATTTGCACTGCAGAGCATCTTTGACTGTTGAAGTTCAGAGCGATTTTTAAAATAGAAAATGCCCCAACGAATTTCTTTCTGTTTAGATGTTTACTAAAGATATGTATAAAGAGTATTAGTATTAGTAAAATACACTGTGTGTGCAGGTATTACACAAATTTTGCACTCCCTGGTCTTGTCTCTGGGTAAGCCCACTAATGGTAAAACCAGAGAGACTTTATTTTTGAAAGTCAATGAAATGAGAAAAATAGATGTTTTGGAATTGAACAAGCATCACACAAATTCCACAAGGACATACTCCAAGATATGACTATTGCATAAACACAACACAACATATACACACACAAAACACGCACATGTAATAATTTCATGGTATTTTCTGCTGTTGCACTTGTGGAGCCTAATGTACTATGTGCATTTTTTTGGGCATGAGATAAATATGCAGTGATGAATGGTTACCCATCAAACAGCTCATCTCTTGAACTGTGCACACCTGTTTGATTCACAGGTTGAATAATTCTGACCTCCTGATTGACCTTATTTAATAATTCAATGAAAAAATGCTCTGACACAGGTAAGTTCACTTACGGGACACACTGAAGCCAAACACGCTGTCGTACTCCTTCATCAACTTCTTCAGCAGCGTGCTCTTCCCTGCCCCAGACGGGCCGCTCAGCACCACAGGCCTGGGTCCAGCCATCGCTAAAGGAGGAGAGCAGCAGACAGTAAAGAGGTTAATGAAGGAGGAAGAGATGGGTGAGGCCGCAGGGAGGGAGGGAGGGACGATGGGTTGGCACACATTCACCACAGTCCTGGGACATGAGTCATAACAAAACAAATCCATCTGAGCTCAATCACACAGCTTCAAGAGAACATCACAGTCAGCGATAACGTGTTCACACAAGTCACACTCTGCTGGGACGAGCGCCAGAAGATCACAAGGCAGCATTTTTAATGACGATAAGGGTAAAACATGTCTCTGTAGAGCTGAGGTGAGCACAATAGCTGTGAGCTGAGGACACCATAAAGCCCTTACTGTGCTTATGACGGCAGGACCAGATTTTAAATAAACCAGAGGGTGAGTAGAAACAAACTCCTTTTAAAAGAGAGATTAACTCATTTTTAAATACATGATGACTTGAAAACAGACATTCTCCGGCCATCTCACACTCCCAAACATAAAAAAAGTAATGCTGGGGTCAGACTACACGGTTCATTTAGGAATATGGCCCGACCTGACAGGGACCTGTCAGTCGTTCACTCTCATGCAGCATGTAATAATGACCAACAACAACAGACCAGTTTTAGACGCCACAACAGAAAGTCTAGCATGTTTGATTTTTGTCCTGCCTTGTATGATTTGTTCCTCCACATCAGAGACATTGACCAATGAGATCACCAGAAGCTCTGCATGTGTGGTGATCATGGATGCAAAACAAACCGAGGTTGATGCCTTGAGAAAAGCTGGAGAGCTACAAGACATAGGGAAAGTTTGCAAAGCTCTGAAAAACAGCACCCCTGCCCTTATGATGTGTTTAAGAGGAGCTTCTACAGACTGATTATTCAATTATTAACATGATAATGGCTTTAGAGTGTCTTCTTACCGCTTCCTGAGTGCAGCTCAGAGCTCCAGCAGACGGAAAGCAAAGCATACAGTGAGGGTGTGACCTTGAGCTCAGGATGTGTACAAGTGAAACAGGGAGGAGAGAAAAAGAGGGCAGGGCTTCTACCTCGACTAAACCACTGGATTTAAAGACCAAAATGATGAGGATATTTTGGATAACAGCTGAAGGCTGAATGTATGTTTCCTAACGTTCCAAAGCTGAAGTCCACTGATTTTTAAGTAACAACTTTGAGCCTTTAAGAACTGATTTACTTTAGTATTTGACCAACCATGAAAAAAACTGTAAAAACTTTGCGTCAACTTAGGACTGGGAAATATGAACCAAAACCCATATCGATTTTTTTTTTGTTAAATTGTGAAACACGATATATGGTGCAACTTCTTTATTGTACTTTTAAGGAAACGATAAAATCTTTCCACAAGCATCCTTTATGCAGTTTGTTATTAAAAAAAAACAAAAACATTAAAAATAACTCTGGCATTTTTATGACTATTTTATAATGTTGCAAAAACAAAAAGAATTTGACCTCCAACCTGCATCACAATACAACCCTATCCTTCCGCTCTCATTAAGGCTCATTAAGTTTGTTTATGATGATTATTATCCTGCTAACGTCTGCAAGGGTTCGAAATGGTTACACTCTTTAACCAACTGGACTTTCTACAAGGTTTGGGCGTGCTTTTTTACGGCCATTTTGAGCAAAGGAAGAGGATTTTTTCATCTGCAGAGAGCAGTGTGTCATGAGTCTTTTGCTATAAGCAGAGTTCTCCATCCAAAGACACGGTGAAAAACTGGGACGTTATGCTTAGTTCGAGGCACAATGCTGATGAGGTTTGAGTTTATGTTTCTCTTTAATACCTTACGTATTTGTGTGCACCATCAACTTTATAGAATTACAGTGCTTTACAAGACCCACAAGGCTTGATATCAGCTTTGATGAGCTTAGACATTATTGATTTTCAGGCTTGGCAAATGCTGTCTTTTTTTAAAAAGTACCAACATATCTTAAAAACAGGCCATATTTCCCAGCTCTAATGTCAGCCCTCATGAATTTTAAATACATTATTACTTACATTTGTGTCAGGTATCAAAAAGGATAGAAGTTAGTCCAAAAATCAGCTATTCCATGCAACATGATGAGATGCATAAAATCAAAAATATAATTCAGAAAAGGCTTAAAACATCCTTAAAAACAGAAGCAAAAGAAAAAAATGTGGGTCAGTTCATGGGTCAGAATCAAACCACAGCAGTAAAAGTCTTCTTGTCTCCAGGCAAACCACATTCAGTGAGGTTCTCTCTGCAGGTGCAAATGACAAGAGTCTTTCTCTGCAGCCTCTTGAATCCTTCACACAAACACTGATGTGGTAAATTCAAGAAAAAAAGATCCTCTATTCAGAGGTTAGAGCGGGAAAGTCCTGCTTTTTTTAAAACCCAGCACGGGCATCACCGCCTTTCCTTAATCCCAAGCACAGAGGATTATTTCAGGAAAAGTATTTTTATCGTCTGTTGTCATTTGTTGTACACAATGCTGCAACTAGGGCTGGAAAATAGATATCGACAATTGTTTTTGGTATGCTTTGCTGAATGGTAATACAAGAGTTATCTGCAGTTTTTTTTGGAAAGAAGTAACAAAAACAACATCAGTTCAACATCAATCCCCATGGGCCAAAAGTTAAATGTCACACTGGCACGGTTTCAACTGTGCAACCTGTACCTGAAAATAGACTGCATGTTTGTAATAGAAAATAAATAAAAAGCTCCTTCAAATAAACTTAAAGATTTGTGAGCCTTTGCCCTAGTGCCATTTATCTCAAGAGAAACACGGCCCACTGCCAAAGATACAAAGTGCTGAAAACAAGAGGCTGAAGCTCTCTGTGGAGATGTGATGGATGCCATTTTCCAAAATGAAAGTTATTTTACTTTTAAATAATCTCTGATAATGCTATTTTAAGGGGAAAACATATAATTGCTTATATTTTATTCTAGTGGTTATTACGATGTAAAATAGACATCTCACTTAGTATTAGAATAGAATAGAATAGAATAGCCTTTATTATTATTGCACTTAGTACAACAAAATTTTGGAAGATCTGCTTACACATAATAAAACACAGTATATAGACATAAAATACAAATACAAGTGGAGTGTTAAAACTAGTTAAAACACTGAAAACTAGTTAAGAGTAGTGGACAATATCGACAAAAAGGAGGCATTCAAAATGTGTAAATGAAATTCTGGTAGAGTCTGCTAAGTAGCATGTAAACATGTATTGAGATTGACATCTATCTTTTTTTTTAAGAAATTCATTTAATAGTCTTAAATGGCAAAACAATGTAAAAAAGAAAAAAAAACACTATTTTGCTTTTAGATAAATTTCAAAATATTGACATTGTGGTCTTTCTGTATCATCTCAATGCAAACTGTTACACTTTCAAACTCTATCTGCAACACATTTAAGGTTTTATTTCAATCAGTGAATCACTGCAGAATGTTTTCTTTGGAAGCCTTCTCATCTTTTTTGTGGTGTTTTTTTTCGTTGTTTAATAAAACCAGGTTAATAAAAGCCACCTCAGAGTAAATCATCATCTCTGAAAAGCTGCACTTTGGAAACATTTGGTAACTGATTATTCCAACAATTCACTTCCTGTCCTATCGAATCCTGACAAACTGTTACAACTCCAAAGAGTTGGATATTTTCATGTCTATATTAGCCAGCTTAAATAAAGTTCCTTTACAAAAACAACTGTAATCATGGTCAGCAGAATTCCATTTTAAAGCCTCATGCTTGTGTGTTTAAAGATTTATTGTGAAGGTCTCCTGAGCTCTTTGTGATACTGAATTCATGTTTAAGGTATTTCCAAGTCCTTACAATGGATTTCTTCACACAAAATGTACTTATCTGACAAAATCTGTCACAATGTTCTCATTTGTTGAAACTCTTGAGTTTTTCAGCTTCATACAATCCAGCAGCCTAAACTAAATCAGCCTTGTGTCTTTAATATAGAGCTGTGTGACAGGAAATGAAAGATGTAGGTTTACAATCAGCACAGAGGGGCACTAATTGGAAGCTGCACTGTCCTTGAGTTCATCCATGCACACTAGCGCTCATGTGATTGATATTTCCTGAGGCTTAATTTAAATCATGTGCGATCTAGCAGGTCTGAGAAGTAAGGAGTAAGGATACTGCTTTTCCCTGTAGGTTTTAAATAACGTGTGACACTATGAACGAAATCTTTTATAACAAACTATGCAAAAAAAAAAAAACAGACAAAAAAACACTGAAATCATACAGTGATTTAATCATCTCACAATCACTCATTAAATGTTTGACATTCAAATGTCTGATCATAGACATATAATTTAAATATTTCATAGTTGTTTGTAATTTTGTAAATAAACCACCCCTCTGAGAAAGTCACTTTGGCCTCTCAGATTTCAAGATTTTTATTATCAATAATCTAAATTTATGTAATTTTGACATTCATTTTCAAATACCACACTCCACTGCTGTTGCAGCCCTAAGTGGGCAGAGAGGAGCACTTACTGTGATTTGTAAAATCTGAAGACAAATCAGATATTTTTCTTAAGTCCTATGCATTCTTCTTTCTGTTCTGATCTTTAATATATCTTATCTTGTTTGTCTTGTTTTTGCTCAGCTACGTAAAGCTCTGATAAATGATGTTCTATAAATTAACCTGCCTTTCCTCGAAAGTACTGCATACTGTGCTTTATCATTATATTTATATTTACATATTTAACAGCTTTGTCATAACATAGCTGTTAACTCTGAAGCAGCGGGGGTTTCTGCAGCATGTGGGCACATGTCCAACCAGTCCTAATTCTGAAGCCTCTCATGTTCTGGTGTCCTTATTTCAACTCTCTTTACCCTGGAGTTAGTCAAAATACATCAGTTGTACTTTTCATGATTAACTGTTTGTCAGCTTTGCCACAGGGGCTTATTGTCTTGCAGATAAAAACACTTGTACTGTCATATAGTAAAGTGCACTTTGACTTTTGGCTCTGGGCAATAAAATGATGTTTATTACATCTTAAGGCTATGTTAGGGATTAATGGTGGTTTACACAAACAAAGGAAGCACAGGAAGGTGAGCTTCTTCGCTTTTGCTGCAGCCAAAAATATAAACAGAGTGTGCAGGTCAATTAAGCAACAAAGCAAAAGGAGTAAATATATCAGTACATTGTCAAGGCTGAGCTTATTACCTTAATAACTTATAATATATTAGTGATGACTTATTTCCTCAACTGGCAAATTAATTTACTGTAATCTCAGTAAGGTAGCTTATAAATGGATAATGTTGAATATGATGGCAAAAAAAGATACACATATAATTGACCTTCTTAAACCCCAAGGTAGCAAAATCTATTTAAAGCCTTTCTGATTACAAAATGAGATGTGTTTCAAGTCCTTTGGCTTCATTGTAACAATGATTACCTCTGTTAGCCACATATTTTTGATTCTATATCTATACCACAAACAGATCATTAAATGTAGGATAAAGTTAATCAAGCTAAATTATCTTCACACAGCACTGATCATCACAGAAAGCAACAAAGCAAAAACAAGTCAGAACATACTTGCTGGAAAATTCCAAGTAAAAACTATCGAGATGATTTTCTGATCTTATGATGAATTAGCAAAACATTTTTTCTCCATCATCAGCATTTAAAATAACAGATAAGGTAACTGAATGATGGATTGTGTTGAATAAGCTGTAAAATAATCACATAACACTGATCTTCAACACCAGGGCTGCAAAAACAGCTATCACACTTGAGGAAATGAATGGTGTGTTAGCTACAATGATATTTACAGACCATTCACACGTAGTAACAAATGTCAAATACCCCTCCATACCTGAAAGTGCCCTGGAAAAAAATCTCATGTACATCTGGAGTTAAGTCAGTCCAAGGTTTTGGGTCCGTGTTCGCAGTATTTTGTCCCTCCTCTGCTCTGTTTCTTTGCTGTTAGAGCCATTATGGAAAACTGAGCGTCCTACGTCATCACTGCGGGCCAAAACAGCGATACGTCACATGTGCGAGGTGAGCGACAGTGTTGCCAAGTCTGCTTATATTATAAGCGCATTTTGGAAAGTTGGAGAGCTTGCAGATTTTGTCAGTAGTGGTTTGTGGTTTTGTTTTTGGCTTGGTTTTTAAGTGTTTATCTTTGTTTGGGCTTGCCTCCCTCCCTGTAAGAGCCACTCCAGCTTGTCCACAGAGCTGTTTCCCCTGAGTCTGTCAATAAATGAGAGAATTAAAGTAACAGATATTATTTACTTTACTTACTAACTCCACTTTACTTAATCATTAAGTCATGTCTGGTTCATCCTATCATTTTCTGTATCAGTAGATCACCTTAAACATGCAATTATTTAAGTACTTTCAGCGTGGAAATAATCAAAATAAGTGTATGATTGAAAACTGTATCCATATTTACAGGGAGGGAAAGTCAGGAAGATTCTCATGGTCCATGACTGAGACGGGCTCCTGAAAATTTTATATAATCAGAATTCTTTAAATATAAGTTAAAGAACTTTTTGCCATAGGCCTATAAAAAAGTCTATTTTCTATTCATATACCAAAAATATCAGACTTTTCTTGTTTTTAATTGCAACAAGTAGTATTCAGGCATCTTTTGCTTGGATTAACTCTTGTACAATTACTATTATATAAAAAAGAAGCCCTTTTGGACATTTTAGGGGATATCAGTTTCATTGTTGCATTTTGCTGTACCAAATAGCATGCTGAAATATTGGAGTATTTAGGAAAAAACAGGTTATTGAGCAAGACTAATGAATAATCTGCAAAAATGTTGCATCTTTAACAGGGTTAAAAGACCAGGGATTCATGGGGAACAACTACATTATGAAAAAAAAACATTTTAAGGCTTCAATGGTCCAAATGCCAGAAAGTTCTAAATAGTGCATTATTAAATTCAACATTTATTCTACAATTTTAGCTAAAGAATATTGTTTTTAACTTTTGAATATAAATTCTGTCTTCAAATAGAATACCTTGACTGTAATAATTCTAATTGCCATATTTATTTATCATTTTGCTTTATGGATGCTAGGTTTAAGAAACTGTGCAGAGCAAAGTATTTATAAATGTCTGGCAGCCTCCCTGTGCATTGCACTTCATAATACTGATTTACAGCATGCTTCAGCATACAGACAGTAACACAGCACAAAAGAAACTTAACAATAACAAGCACAACTGAAATCAAAGAATCTCTGCAAGCACGCCCACACAGTACGAATGAGTCAAGTACATTAAAACATCTGTTTCATTTGTCATAAGAACCCATGCAACGCAACACTGCCAAGTTATAATGTAGGACCACTTTTTCACATGAGTACTTTGATTGACTGACTTCCACGCGAACGCTGCGGTAGGTAAGGTTGATGAAGTTCAATTTTACACTTTTGTTTGTTAAATTGAATAAGTCCTCTTTTTAAACTGGCAACTTGTTAACATGGACCAAATTGCTTGTTTCTTTTACGAGACCTGGCAACAAATGTTAGTGCGAATGCGCGCAACCACGCACAGAAACGTGAAGTATTGTTAGCATTAGCTACAGAGAAAATGCGACCATCTTAGTCAAATTATTCACACACGAATGTAGCTGAATATTTTGCGACGTTTGTCCTTAACAAGGCCACACTTCAAAAGATAAAGGAAGCAAAATTAGGGCTGTGACGCTGTTTTGGGGCCACAAAGTTTGACAGAAGTTGTCCAGCACGACCTAGCTTAAGTTTGACGTGTTTCCTTTAGTCGTATTGATCTAATGCTACGTGTGTCTCTCTGGAAACCCGAGCGGGACAGTTTACCGGAGGAGCTCCCGCTGTCAGAGTAAACATTAGTCTGGTGACACGTCGCTCCTCTCGGCACAGGGAAGTGAACTTACCGCAAAACTCCCGGATGAGCGGCTGCTGAAGGCCAGTCGCGCTGCTCGTGTGCTAACGTGGCTGAAGTCACCGAGCGGAGCTAACTAACCACCTGCTAACCAGCTCAGACAGCGATGTTTGGTTCCTCAAGATCCGGAGGGGTCCGAGGGGGACAGGACCAGTTCAACTGGGATGACGTGAAGGTCGATAAACACAGAGAGAATTATCTCGGTAAGTCTGAAAAACTGGAACCAAAGTCCGCTATCACCACCAGCCAGATGTAGGGCTAGTCCCTGCTAACTCACATCCAGCTGATCGAGGCTCTCAATATCAGCGTTACTACAGGCTGCTGCCCCACCTGCGACTTCATTTCCGTACCTGTTGTTGTGCAGTCCCTCATAACACGGTGTCCTCTGAGTCGGTATTAGTCCAGTCTTGACTCCCAGCAGGTCCCAGTTTTCATGTCTCCCACACGTAGCCTCTCTCTCCTCTGTGAGCCCTCACTGCTGTCAGCATGCCAACGGGACCTACGCAGCGACCGCCGCAGCTGTGACAGAAGAGGTTAAACACACATGACAGCAGGCTTCATTATTTTAGGACATGCCTCATGTTTTCATGTGCCACAAGAGGCGCTTTCAGGCATGATGTCACCAGAAAAGATGCTGCAGCAGTTATATCTAAGTATGATGAAACCAGGGGGGATTATCTGAGGAGAAGACGACCCCAAGTGTTGAAATATCATCAGATTTACCATTATTCAGACATCAGAGGAAAGACATTTTGATTGTTAACGTACTGATTTAGGTAGTTTGATTTTGCAGTTACTTGTACACAGTGGTCCCCAGGTTGTGTGCTGAATTTAGTGAGCCATGGGAATTTTTAATTCACAAATTCTCTCTCAAGTGATGCTCCGATTATGGAAGTCTGGGGCGATGAAGATGTTTAGGAGAATAATTTTAGCCGTTACCCAGGCTGATATGTTTTTGTAATGACCTTTTTTGGTGTAATCAGAATCAGAAATACTTTTTTAATCCCCGGGGGGAAATTGATTCCGTTTCTCTTATACACAGTATAGCTGTAATAATATCACACAAATATATTAAAAAAGATAAGAAACATTAAATAGATACAAGTATAAAAATTAAAGAAAGTAGGTTGCAACATGCAGAATCTTTAAACTATATTGACCTCTATATGAAGGACAAAATAAATAAAATATGAGACTATGAACAAGGCCAAGGAATTTACACAATTAACATTACCAATATTTACGGCATGAATATAATATCACAGCGCTGTGTGACAGTAGACCACATTTGACTGGGTATTGCACTGTATATTATGTTTGCTTATTAACAAGTATTAACAAATATCAGAGGTGAAAACATTGAAAAGACGTTTCTCCCATAACACTAATTCTCCCATAGCACCATTTTTTTTCCTGTCAAATCATGAAAACAGATCAAAGTTTGGCCAGCAGGTCGTTTTACTACATTAATAAAAAAAATCTTCTCTAAACCAGCAGTTTGGGGTGTCAGATGTCAGCACTGAATTGGCAATAAATAATCATCTGAAAACGATATCGTATTTATTTGCGGATGGCAGATGTTTGCAAAAAGAGCTGATATCATCCGATATGGATGTTGAATCATTGGCGACGTAAATTCCTAATTTTCTAATTTTCACAACCATACTCCAGTTAATGAATTAATGTTAAATTACTTTTGTCATTACTTTATGTGCATTAAATTCCATTTACAGCCAGAAATGCTATACTTTTAAAAAAAATCCCTAGAATCCCCACAAGGGAACCCCATCTTTGGCAGTAAACAGAATTATTAGGTAGAAGGAATTGTCCCTTTTTATTTCCTCCTTTTATGAATCACATCATATTAAAATGTATGACTTGTCAAAGTTTGAATTTGTGTTGCTTGAATGTAATATTGTCTTTTTACTGAAAATGTGACATCTATAAATACTAAAGGATGCACATTGGCATTAACCATTTGCAGACACGTGGCTAACATGGCGTCAGTCAGTTCTGTGGATTACAGAAGTACTGCTGTTGTCAACACACTATAATGCATTTTAGCCAATAATTACAGCAGAGATGCATTTTTGAGCCACTGAAGTAACAGAAAGAACCATCAATATGAAACAAAAATGTCACTGAATCTTTCAGATGAGTCTGGACACCTTAAGAAGACTCACAAACAGAAAAGCGAGCATAGACCAGACTAAAATAGCTGCTGCACAGCAGTCTGACAGCATGTGGATCGGCTCCTTAAGGGAGGAGGCTCAAAACAGGAATAACAACCACTGCCCAGAAAGATAATTTGGCAATTTTTCCAGGGATTAT
Organism: Cetoscarus ocellatus; assembly: GCA_037902135.1. NCBI lineage: Eukaryota > Metazoa > Chordata > Actinopteri > Labriformes > Labridae > Cetoscarus > Cetoscarus ocellatus. Next base: position 666,077 of record JBAMNC010000322.1, on the reverse strand, counting down.
GAACATGGAAGAACCTTAATGGGAACTGGGGGACATGAGAACACCCAGGTTACCTGTTGATGCAGGTGTATAGATTTTGGGCTTATGTTGACAAATTCGGTGAGATACCAGTGTGACTTGGTAAAAACACCTCAGGATGTTTCTGGGTGTGTCAGGATCAGAGAATAGCAGCAGCTGATGTGTGTAAAACCACAGTCTGTGGCACTCGTCATGCAGATCCTCCTTGCTCTTTGAACATTTATACTTTATGGACCCAAATCAATGTTTTTCATGCTCCAAAGACATACCAGAAGGGCTAAATGAAAGTATGTATTCTGATTACACTGATTCTTTCTTGACGATTGACGATTGCAAGTAAGAGATATCATTTTCAGATGTTTTTCTGTTGTCCCATACCAATTTAATGCTGTCATCTGGCAGTCCTAAATGCTGATTCAGAGAAAAAAAATGTCATTTGGCAGTAAAAATGACCTCTTGGACTAACTATAATCTGTTGTCATGATCGAGCAAGAGAGAAAGTATTGACATTGTGGGAGACCTCTGGCAAAAGAGGTAAATAGAAAAATATTAGTATCAGCATCAGTGTTATCTAAAAAAATGTTTAACATTGGCCCTGAATTTCACAACCGTTGCATCACCATTTAAAATCAACAGACATTAATTTAATTCACTGTCCAATTCTAGGTGTTTTCTCTGAATTACATGTACATTTAAGAGCTCTCTGTTTGGGACAAATCTCTCTGAGCTGTTTTGATTTCTTCTGTGTCTTCTAGGAAACTCTCTGATGGCCCCAGTTGGGCGATGGCAGAAGGGTAAAGACCTGACGTGGTACTCCAGAGACAAAAAAGGTGGCGCAGCTTTGTCAAGGGAGGATGAACTTGCTGCTGTTAAAGCAGCAGAGCATGAGGCACTGATGGTTGCCCTGTATGTATGCTATCATTAAAAATAAATTCTTAATATAGCTTAATGTGAAAAAAATAAATATATTTGTAACATTTGTTCTCTCCACTCACTATCTAGAGGGCACAAGAATTTAAAGAGGAACCCAACTGGTTTGTCCAAGGAGGTGTGTCTCTTTGTTCAGTCTTTTTTACAAGATGCTTTTAAACATTTAAATAACTTGTTCTGGTTAAAAAAGTTGACTAACTAGACTTTTTGTAATTTATTTTCAGGACCTTGTAGATGTTTGCAGGAGGGAAGAGGCTGACGGTGAGGAAAGAAATGTGGACCGAGTCTCAGGCTTGGGAAGCTCCAGGTAATTTTCCCATAACAATTTCAATTTAGGTGATTGACGATATTGGAATCAACTTAACTGGTTGAAATGAAAAAATCTGATCGTATTTTGCATTTGCCATCAAATAAAAAATAATTTTCCATATCTTAGAATGTAATTTATATATTTTTCCCTTTGATTTCATTATCATTTTTTCTTGTAGATTGCCTTCAAATTATTTGGGCATGTTTCAAAGCAAACAGCACGTGCATGTTAAAAAAAAAGTGCCACATCAATTTCTGCCTCTCAGCGTTCTATTTTTGGTTTTCCTCTTGATGTTGAGGTTGAGAAGAGCCTTTTCTAGAAATGCACTGTGATTGTTAAGTGTTTTTGCTGATTAAGTGTTTCCATTTTCAGTGCAGGGTCAAGGAAAATGATGCTTTCCCAACAAGAAAAAGAAGCTGCTAAAATGGGCTTGCCTGTTTTCACTGTAAGTGGCTGTTTTAGCTCTGTAAAACAATTATTGTTTGGAATGTAATTCATGTTGTTGCAGTTAGACATGGATCAGGTCATATTTTTCCAAGTAGTTAAAAAACTTTAAAAACAGCGCTTATCTGTTTGGATCAAGGACTTGATGCAAAGACTAAAACATGCTTTGTTTACAGCATCACAAAACAGAGCGCTCTCAAGGAACGTCGACATCAAAAACAGATAAGAGTGCAGAAAAGGGGGATGTCGAACAGAGGTGAGCCATAATAGCATTAACCCTTCAACACACTGAGAAAATCGATGCTTGTTTTGTTTAACAGCAAATACTTAAAACATATGGACCTCCACCAAAAAGTAAAGCATAAATGGGATATAAAGTAGAAGTTTTACCAAAATATTCAAAGATTGAAAATATTTATAAAAATTACTGTATATATCATCTTACCATTAAGATGTATTTTACCATTGATTAACTTTTGATCTATGGCAAAATTGATTTTATTTTTACTCTTTTAGGAAAACATGTTGTCAAACAAATTGACTACCATATTTACAGTGTGTCAATCTTGTGTTTTTTCTAAGTATTATTATGATAGAAATACAATAAATTCTTGATAGTGAAAGCATTAACAGTTAATTTTTTTGGCAACATTTTTCTTTATTTAAATTACATTATTACTATATAACCCTATTGCCTGGTGCAACTGTTTACAAGAGCATGTTTGGGAAGAAAAATACCTTGTCCTTGTAATACTGTTATTATTGTCCTATCTTGTTTTTTTAATTTATTAATATAGATATTTCTGTTGATAAAGGCTGCTGGTATTATAATAGTGGATTATAATAGTCACTTTTCATGTGAGGAGTGGTTTTACATTTCTGATTTCCTGAATGAAGAGAGACTAAAAAAGCCTCTCACTTTCTCAAAGTAGTGTCAACTTTGTATCGTTTTCTTCTCAGCATTACAGTATATATTACAGCCAAGATGAAGGGAAAGCCAAATCCTGTTTATAAAAGTTTAACCCATTTAACCAATAAGCTGCAAAGGTGAAAGAAAAAACAAAGGGATTCCCAATATTATCAGAGCAATATCAGTATCAGCAGATAACTGCCCAAATAGGTGATATTGATTTCAACAGATACGAAAAATTTGCTGATGTTAACAGTCAACATTTTTGTTGTATGAATTGGCCATAAATATCCTATATATTGACTGTAGCGTTGGCAGAATGTACATTCGAACCATGATGTCTTACCTCATCATCACCAAATGTCCACTTTTTTAAAATCAAAAGTGTAATTTATTAAATAAAATGTAGATTGAATAAAATGTTTTTCTTCACATTGCTTTTTAATACAAGTAGACTGTTAACTTGAAAGGAACCGGTCAATTTTAGTAAAAAGGAGGCTTTGTGCTGCTGACAAAAATATCTTTATCAGTATTGATATCAGCAATAAGGAGTTTTGAATGTTTGCATATCGGATATCTGCAAAAATCCAACTTTGTGCAGCCCTGAAAAAAACAAAAATATGTTTCTAAATCAAGCTTCCTGTTTTTTCTATTCAACTCCTAAGACATGAAAGCAAGAAGAAAAAGAAGGAAAAGAAGAGCAAAAAGGAGAAAAAGAAGAAGGAGAAAAAGAAGAAAAGGAAAAGGAAAGACTCATCCTCCTCTGAGTCAGATGATGACAGGAAAAGGTTGGTTTTTGATTTATGTCTGGTCTTTCGTTTTCAGCTTAGAATGAACAAAATAAAATGTCTTTGTTCATGTCAAAGAGAAACATAGACCTCCATTGTGTTATAATATTTATTAACAATTCACCCAAATCATTTAACCAACAAGTATGATAATAGCGAAGAAAAACTCTGACCACTGAACGTACTGGTGTTAAATTTAAAGTACTAACTTAAAAAACCACTCAAGAGTGCAAGTATCCCAAAAACCACTACATCACGGATGCATGAGTTTCATTAGCTCCCACTATGTTAGAACTCTCCTTCCAGGTCAGATGTCCTGATCAGTGTTGAATGCATTGATGAGATACATGTGGCATTTCTTTAGATTTTATTACGCATTTGTTCATGTTGGTGTATTCACTTCAAATTTAGCAAGGTATGCTTTTCTCTGTCAGCACTAGAGGGCACTGAGACACTTTTTAGAGGAAACCTCCTCTACACAGCATCTCAGAGCAGTGGAGCTGGATATGATTTTCATGTTTTGTGTTTCTTTCTGATGTTGAAAAAAATATCACAAAATGCACAGCTTAAAAAGGATTGACATGGGGCATTTTAACTCTGTAGTCAGTTATATACGGTATAAAGCAACAATATATGTACCTTTCCGCCTCAAAATGGTCTCACAATTGATCTAACATGGTAATAACTTAAATCAGGGCGAAAGGTGTCCATCCTATTCTGTTTTCCAGCTTTTTGCTTGGTCACTTGAACTTTTTCACTTCTTAGCTTTATCTGTCACCATCCTTCTCTGTCTCCTAGCCTCAGCCTTTGTGTCAAACAGCACTGAGATGGGTGAACTGGCTTCTTTTTGGCTTGAAGCTGGTGTGTGAACTAGTCCCATAAAGCAGGAAAACTGCCACGGTTATATCGCACTGAAAGCAGGCAACAGGGGCCATACTCCGTTAAAAAGTATCAGCACTCCTCAACTCTTACTCTTATTTAAGGGGGTAAAGTTACACACCTTTGGTTTAGGAGTTATTGTTGTGTGTACTGTTAATGGTGCCACATCAGTCACAATCAGCTCCCCCTCCCTGGTCTTGAAAACTATACTGGATTCACCGCAACTCTGATGTTTGTTGGTTTCCCTTTTTCTCTCTTCAGGCAGAGAAAGGACCACCATCATCATAATCCATCATACCATAGTCAGAGCGGAGCCAGACCCCATGACAGCCATTCAAGGGGGGGTGCAAAGGCCGAGCGACAGCCCACCTACCCCCATGATCAGCATCAGCGGCATAACACAGACTCCTCTGACGGGGGGTCTCCTGTTCACCGTAACCCTGTCAGCCACAAGACGGCCCCTGCTGGTGCCACACAAAGCCACAGGCGGCGCCACGACACAGACTCGGACGACTAATGTCCCTTCAAACCCCCCCCCCCCCCCCCCCCAATTCAAAGATGCTTAATGCAGACTGAGCGATCTTCAGCAGCAAGGCTGGCCTTCGACTCCTCATTTACCCTAAATGGACAAACACACTGGATGGAGACAGGTCGATATTTTTAGTCACATGCAGGAGTGGGCCATTGGTGTGCTGTGTATTATTGTAGGAACTGTTTGACAATTAAGTTGACCTTTTCCAGGTTCCAGGACGCCCCTCAGTCTATGTCCTAGCAGCCTTTGCTTTCATTTTGTTTTGATATGACTTTGTGAGCTGTGAAACCGATTGTCCTGCAGGAATGATCGAAGTTGTCTATACCTGACAGGGTTTTGCAGTGCAACCACAGAAATAGAATTTTACTATGGCTGGCCTCAGTGGCCTCTACTGTTCAGGAAATAGGATAATTTTACAGTTGTACCTCATCATCTTTATTATTAAATTTTGGGATATCACATTACAATATTACTTGTCTGTCGTTATTTCAGTTGAACAGAAACCACGAAAGGTTGTGTTAAATTGTCTTTATTGCAGTAATGTTTGTTTCATGGAACTTCAAATTTTGAGAACAAATAAGATAAAGTGAAAGTGTAGCCAGCATTTTTGAAAAAGTGAGTTTATTTTTTCTTTCAAAGATGCTCCGGACACTTTTGTCATCTCTGCACATCTCCTCTGCCCCACTGTGCCTTTTGCACCTCTCAGCAGCTTAGGTCCTTTTCTTTCCTCAATTGTGCCAGCGCTCCTTAATCCCTCACTGTTCGAGGTTAGCTCCCTGACTGGTGTCATACCACTGGAATGCTCTCTGCTGGTTATAATAGAGTGTAGTGTTTGCATTTGCCATGAATTGGATTGAAAGGGGGTATTCTGCTGGCGGGCACCTGGTGGGTGCACTAAAAAAGAGCAAGGCATTCATAAAGCAGAGTGCAAAAAACCAGGCTGGTCCTTTATATGATCAAGTACCGTTAGGCTGCCACACACAAACCAAGCTGATGGAGCAGCAGGAGAGGAGGCCATACAAAGCAGCTCCACGAGGGACCTAAACCTCCAAATCCCTCCCCTTCCACCACCATCACCAAACTATCTGCCATGTTTTACAGGCTTGGCTGCTTTAACCCTAGCAGCCTAATCAACCTGTAGGAATGCTGCCCATGATTGCCACTCCGTAACAATGTGAACCAGGGTGTGCGCTCATTACTGCTTTAACCCAAACATTGGGTGGTTTAACCCTCTTCAGGCCATCACATTACTGCAAAGGTCAAATGATGACCTTCACAACAGGTTGCTGTAATACCGATTATAGGGTCTTTTGTAAACATTAATTTTATCAAAAAACTTTTGATTGTAAGAGTCAGATAATTGTTTTGCTTTACGCACTGATGTATGCTCCCTGATTTTAAAGAGTCATAGGTTCATTGTTTTCTTTGTGTCTCAGCAGACCAACGGCAGTCATTTTTCACATTAACATTAAAAGGTGTACATAAAAAGATCAACAGCCCAATCTTTCAGTGATTATATTGTCATTTTTATTTTTTATTTTAAACCAAGGTCTTAAATAGCTAGACCTTAGGCACTTATCCCAACACTTAAAAAATAGGGATGCACAATGTTATTGGCACAGTACTGGTATCAGCAGTTAAAAGCTAAAAAAAACCCTGAATGTCGTTGCTGAGAGAAATTTAATTTTCAACGATATTTACAGCCTGTTTGTCTGCCTTATACTGTATATCCCATATATCTGCTGGATTACCAGCAGAATGTACAAATGTTCATAAAACTAAAAGTTATCAACAGTCAATATCTACTTTTGATAACAATGTGGTATTATTTATTATAAGACCAAATTTATTTCTTGTTTGTCATCTGTTCATAACACAAATTAAATGATGCCTTGAAAAGAAACAAGTCAATTTATGTGTGATAGAACCTTGGTGGTCTTCACAAAAAAATCTATATGTTGGGATAAGTAGCAGCCAAAGCAAGTTTAGGAATGTCCAGTATTGGCTAAATTTCCGATTCTGAGCATCCCTAGTAAAAATGTAAGATCTGCACTTAAGATACACAGATTATACTAATTTTCTTGTAATTTCAAAAAGAGTGATTTGGACGTGGCACATATAATTGGCATCTGCAAATTTTTTTTTCTTGAACTGTGCCAAAATGCTAATTTGTTTAAGTGAAAGTATTAATTACTTTAGAAGCCAGTGTAAGTATGTAATGAAAGGACATCAGGTCATTTTCTCTTCAAAGAGAGTTAAAGATGTGACAGAGCGCACAAAAAAATGGACAAAAACATACTTAACAAGCAATGCTGCCATCATTTTTCTGGTGTTTTCAAAAGAAGCAATAGATTTGATAAAAATGATCTCACTCTAAATGTCATCAAAATTTTTACACCGCCTCCCCGTACAGATGAGACTTTTCAAAAGACTTCTAATGGCTTGAAATTCAAATGTCAAATTTAAGACCAGTAAAGACTTCTTAAGGATCATACTGCTCTGCTTGCAAGTCTCTTTGCTTTGGTACTACTTTGCTTTAGGCGTAAGGACACGAAGGCTATACAGTGTGTCAAAGGTGAACCAGAGCAATGTGGCCAATTAATTTATTAAGGTGAACTTCCTGCAACCCCATAACAAAACACTGACCATTTCATTGCCTTGTCGACTGTTGATGGAAAGCTCTATTGTAGGGGTCATGGTCTCTTGGCACTGGTTTTACTAACTTGAATACATTGAAGCTGAGGCAGTACTTTTTTCTGTATCTGCCCTTTGAATAAAAATGTTCAGATACTACTAGATTCTATGATTTTCAGGCCTAAATGGAAAACTCCATCCATCCATCCATTATCTGTACAGCCTATCTCAATCACAGGGCCTCATGGAGAGACAGCCATTCACACTCACACCTAAGGGCAATTTGATGTCACCAAACAACCTAAGAAGCATGGTCTTTGTCTGTGGGAGGAAGCTGGAGTGCCCAGTGAGAGCCCACACATGCACAGGGAGAACATGCAAACTCCACAGAAAGGCCCTGACAGCGCTCGAACCAGCAATCTTCTTACTGTGAGGCAAGTGTACTACCTGCATCACCACCGTGCTGCCCTAAATGGAAAACTCACATATAATAACCAGCCAATTATCTTAGCTAACAATACAGTGATACATGAGACAATACATGTTTCTTATGCTATATGGTCACTGTTGAGACTTTACTGGATAAATTAGGTGTTGAGTGTCCTGCCGAGAAAAATCCCCTCCTGTCTGTATTTCGGTATGATCTTTAATTTCTTATTTGAATATTCAGTACATAGAATCTGCCAACACATTAAGACCAGACAATACCTTTTCCATTATTTAATCATAAAATAAACACTTCAGGATTGTCACCAACTACAGCTAAAATGGTTTTATTTTTTGTTTATGCTCAAAAGATTCACAGTTCTTCAATTTGGTGTAATCAGAATGCTGTCACCCCCTGGCGTCAGATAGAGCAAGAGATTGTAAAACCCCACAGGCTTACAGATATACTATTTTGTGGTTTAAAACCCAGATACGTGTGTAGGAAGTTTGGACCGATCATAGGTAACTCGTTGAAAATATGGTTTGCTGTCCAGAAACACATGGGATGTAATTTAAAGCTGTGTAATCGTTCTCCTATTTGGTATAATTACGATTTACTACAGCAGTCTGGCTCCTATTTTAACAACAACTGGGCCTCCTCTGGAATTCATACTCTCCAAGATCTATATGACAGGGATGGGTTGATTTCACTTCAGGAGCTCAAAGAGCGATTTTCTCTGTCTGGGTTTCCTTGGTTTCTACACCTCCAGCTGAGATCTGCGATCCGCGCACATGGAATTCCATGGGACTCACCTTTACCCTTTCATCCGTTGGACACATGGATTTCCGCTCGAACATCCTCTAATAGACTGGTCTCTGTCATTTATACTGAGCTGCTTTCTAAAAATGCTAAACCTTTGGGAGTGATTGGATCGTGGAACCATGAACTTGGGACTCCGGGCTATGTTTTGAACTGGAACAATGTCTGGACCAACATACCCATCTCATCAAAGAATCCAGCACATCAACTTGTTCACTACAAATTTGTGCTCAAATTTTATGCCACACCATACAAACGTTTTATGATGAAATTGATAGATGATCCCAACTGTACGAAATGTGATCAAAATGCAGTTGGCACATATCTTCATGTTTTTTGGGAATGTTCCTCAGTCTATACCCTCTGGGCCAAAGTACATAGTTATCTCAAAAATGTTTTGAAATTTCCTTTCCCTATGCATCTTCCCCTATTCCTATTTAATGACTCTGGCCTTAGCAACAACGTCAGTTTGGCACAGAAGAAAATAATATTTGCAGGACTGACTGCGGCTAAGAAACTATAATAAATTCATGGTTCTCCACCGACACACCATCAGCAAAGGAATGGCTCAATTACTTTAGAAATATTGCCCTTTTAGAAAGATCTTTGGCTGTTACACATAAAGCACGAGCATCCACTGTACAAACCTGGGATGCTCTTATAACTTCTCTTTCTGATACAACACTGCTTGCTAATATATGTCACTATTCTGACGTACACGGTCTGACTGCGCGACTTCCTATTACCTAATGCAGCGAGCCATTAATTCTGGGTCCGAAATATAGCCCCCCCCCCCCTCCGATCACTACCTAGTTTATTCTCCAACTCTTACCTCTCATTTTTATTTCCCTTCTCTTTAGTTAATTTTATGTATAACAAGTGGGTGTGTGTGCATGGATATGTTTACTTATACATATAGATACTCTACATATGTGTTTAAATGTCTATATGTATCTCATGCCTTTTTTTTTTTTTCTCAAAACAGTAATGGCTAGGCAATGGCATTGTGTTTGAAAAATTTTTTAATGTTCAAATTGTTCAATAAAAAATATGTCAAAAAAAAAAAAAAGATTCACAGTTCTTCATTTATGTTTTTCAGCAATTTCATTATTTTTTTCTTTCTCACCATGCAAACCCTCCTCTAATTTTAGGTTTAGAAAGTACTTATGTGAGTGCACTTAACAGTATATTGAAAGTAATAATGTAGTATTTACCAGATGAACAGCATGAAGCAGAATGTTGATGCAATGTCTCACGGTATATGCAAAGCATATTTTTTGACCAACACTTTTGGGGTTCTCTACTTGAACGGTTACTTGGGTTTCTCTTGGCCTTCCTGACAATTGTATGTACTCGAGTAAAAATCTGTGTTCATACCTTTCTTCAAAAAAAAAAACAAAAACAAAAAAAAACAACTATAGAACAGAAAATCTCTGCAGACAGTTTATATCCCAAAACTTTAATTACATACATTTCCCTTACAAAACACAGTCTTTAAAAAGAAAACAGACACATTTAAGAGATTAGAAGTTTTCAAATATTAAGGCAGTTTCACACAACTGTTACATATATAACCAAAAAAAAGAGCAGTAGAAAAGCACCCACACCTTGCTTTAAAATAAATGGCATCGTGTCTTGTTTAAAAAGGCAAATATCTGACCACCTGTTTACCCACAGTACATGTGCTGCACAGAAGTAAACACTAGCACCATTTTAAACATTAACCTGACATTTTGCTTGTATTTCAATAAATAACATTTTAACATTCATGGCTTGCCAATAACAGCCTTTGGTTAAGATGATATGGCTATTTTAGTGTTTCACTTTTGATAAAACAGCACACATATTTCAATGCAGGCATGCTAAAATAAGCTTTCAGTGCAACGTACAGATGTAAAAACCTTATTGAGATGCATTTCTTGGAGAGAATAATAGAAAATATGGATTAAAAGTCATGAACATGTAAGGCAGGATACACTTAAGGGGGAAAGGGGGGTCCCATTCGAACTAGGGTTTAAATTGCATCATGATTTAACTTGTGTATATTTAAATAACTTATGTACATTTTGTACAGCTGTCATTCTTTTAGTACCATCTAATTTTGCTATGTGGAATTGCACAATCGCTGTTGTGATAGTTGAAAAGTACAGACACACACAAGAGTTGTGCTGCCAATGTCTACCGGTCACTTGGTGTCTTTAAGTAAGGCTTTGTCTTTTCAAACAAACCAGTGCTGCACAAGGCTGATTTATTTTACAGTGTACCACTCATTTCCTTTATTGCATGATTACGACTAGTGAGGGAATGAAGCTGTTGAGAATTGGCACTGACCCCACCAGCGTCGCCTATGATGCTCAGTGTACAGCTGTCACATAATGAGCAGTGCAAGCACTCCTCACTTCACAAATATTCGGAGGCCCCGATATATTAGTTGCATCAGTAAACAGATTGCAGGTAACTTTTACGATTAAAAAATTGGCTTTAAAAGTGCTTCCTCATAAACCAGATTTTAAAACTGATGAAAGGCAACATTTAGTAAACCTGAGTCTTATAAACGTTAAAATCCAAAGATGACTCACCAGACACGGATCAAGCACGTCGATATAGTATTATTGCATAACATAATGTAAGTCAAAGGCTGGTTATGTATTGAAAGAGAAGTTCTAAAAGGACAGCAGAGAAATATGTTATTACCAGTGTTTCAGCAATGGCAATTTGGTAAAGCAGGCCATGTTGCTTTTGTGAGGTGCCACAGTAGTTTTCAACAGTGCATTCAATTCAACTTTCTTAAAAATGTTTACACTCTGCACAACAGCAAATGGTCACATAGTATCCTAGAGCTACAATGTGCTAGTAATTCTGAGCCCTGACCTCCCTTTTCATATTCAATGCACAAATGGCTGCCCAACAGCCAGAAAAAGAAACAACCACAGTATAACTTGTTAGGGTGCAACAAGCTAGCCCATTACCTGGTATATTCATATTTACATAACAATAAAAAAACATGCCTGTACAAGAGCAGAACAACTTTACCACTGCCCTGTTTTGTTGGCGATAGACCTTTTCTGGGCCACACACGAAGAGCAGAGTCGGAGAGGGTTCTTTTTATAACTGCAGGTGATTATTAACGGGATTTAAACTGACTGCACAACCAATCCAGTCCTTCGAATAGGCCCTGCCCGCTGGTTGCACACGCTGCCTGGATGTACCACTGTCTCTGACGGAGGGAGTGAAGCCCCAACTTGTCTGTGATTTCTGCTGCATTCATGGCATTTGGAAGGTCCTGCAAACAATAAATGAGAAAAACAGTTAAAAAAGAAAAACAAGCCCATCAGACTTGAAGGGGAAAGGTGCAAGAATCTGTTTGTGATGTACAACTGCTTATGTAGAGATTATGTGTTGGGAATCAGCATAAATACTTAAGCACTCTTTCTGGACTGAGGTCTTTGTTAACTGTGTACTCTGTTTTAGTCTTGCAACTTCTATCTCATGAGTATTTGCACAGATTCATTTAGAAAAACATAGCAAGTCAATGTTACTCCAGCTACAAGTTCAACTTCCGGTTTGATGTTTCTGATTTGACATAAATGCAGGTGATCAGCAGACTTTAAGTGGTGTTTGAAAGTATTTCAAAAAAATGAAACAGAATACACACACAATAAAAGCTACATTTATCTACACATGTGCATCACATTATTTTTTTGACCATATCAACTTCAAACAGAGAACAAAACAGAAACACCAGCTGACTCCTATTCTCCTATTCAAGTCACTTGTTGCAGGATTTGCATGAAGCAGTTGGCATCATGTTTTTTTTTCTTGCCTGTATGTGATGTGAATTACTGGAGGACACTAAGAGGGGGCAAAAGACCTCAGGCTGTATGCAACTACCTACTGTGTTAGAAGTAAACTGCAGATATGGCTGTAATTCTGAGAGTAAAAGGAAAAAATTAACACCAATAATCATTGTCATCAAAAAGTATTTGTTAGCAGCTGATGAGTAGACTCAGATCCCACCATCGGCATTGTCTGCACTCCATTTCAATGAAATTTTTCCTCTGTTTACTGTCGCAGCTGTCCCTGAGTTAAGGTTTAATTATCGACCATGTTAACTGATGACTTTCAGACAACTGTGCTGATAGATGTTGCAGTTAAAGCCCCGGCTAAAGCAGAAGGTGTACTCTTCAATGTTTTATTGTGTAGTATTTTTAAGCATTGAATTAAAAGTGCTTATCAGTAGTTTTTATGCAAGACATCAGCCAAAGAAACTAAGCTAACAGAAACACACCCAAGGACAAAGTAGACCATGGTGTCATCTCAAACAAAACTCAAATTCACCAATGTACCAATACACAAACTTATTTCCTGATTTCGAACAGAGCATTTATTTACATTGTGCCTGCTCATGTGTTGACTCGTATCTCTTCTGCCTCTACTCTGATCATACCGGTCATGTGCAGACTGCAGCTTGTGTCTGCATTGTGTTAATTCTTGACATTCACAATCGAAATGCTAATTCAAGGCAGGGGACAACTGGTGGTCATCATGCATCCACATCTGCATAATAAACAGCAAGTAAACTTCCACCCTAATAAGATGCTCCTCCACCTTAACTGGCATTAGCAGGGGAAAAAGCACATTTTGAGTAAGTATTTCTTGTTAAAACAACATTTTGGGTTTCATTAAAACTGCTTAGTAGGACCACAATGCGGGGAGAGGCAGCAGTGCCATGTATTAAATATAAATAAACTTGTGCCTACAGTGTTGTTATTGTTGTTGACTGTGATGTTCGCCCATAAAACTTCAGTGAAAAACAAAGCTGTCACTGGCTACTGTTTTTTGTTGGACCAGAGCCAACATTTCTGAAAACAATGGGAGTGAAGACTATCCACACAAGAAGCAACATGGCATTAGGCATTACTGCAGATATGTCAAAGACTATCATTACACAAGATTTGTGATTCAGGCTTCTTTTTCTTTTGTATTAAGAACTTGTCAATCAGCGCTAAGGTTGACAATTAGGGATGCGCGTGTTTGTTTAGTTAACTTCACTGAAGTCATTCCATTAGAAGTCGGTACACCATGCACAGTAATGCAGACGCCTATTATTACTAACCATTGAAGTACTGATGACAACTTGTATGAACAATGTGGTTGGACAGTAAACTGAGCTGGAACTTCAAATTGTGTGGGGGAAAATTTGCATTTGGAAAACAGTCTTGTGTTTCCATTACTGTGGTTAAAATACCAGATGAGGCTGGGTATTACGATAATGTCTTGCTGTGATGTAACAATGAGCCAAGATTATAAATACATCAGATTTCAGGACCAAAAACAAAGGACATGGTTAGCGTTTTCATATTTTGTAGGTTGGTAAATTATGTGGATAACAAAAACACTAAAAAGTGGGGTTTTCACAGCCTGCCGTCTTTAAAATTTGCATTTGGAAAAACCAGCCTGCCTTTTTCAAGAACACTCAAAGCCCATTATATACTGCAGTTACTTGAATCAATGCGCATCCCTGTGAGGTATGACTAACCTGTTTGTTGGCAAACACTAATAAAACTACATCACGCAGCTCATCCTCTGCCAACATTCTCATGAGCTCTTCACGAGCCTCTGCAATACGCTCTCTGTCGTTGCTGTCCACAACAAAAATGAGACCTGAAAAACAAGAGTCAATTGGGTGAAATGAGTGTGAATTTGAACAATGTTTTTCTTAATGTGAAAAGTCAAGGCAAAAATGTAAAAGAGTCAACAAATGTTAAACAGGAACTTTATAACTGCATGTACCTTGTGTGTTCTGGAAGTAATGACGCCAAAGTGGACGAATTTTGTCTTGCCCACCGACATCCCACACTGTGAAACTGATGTTTTTGTACTCCACTGTTTCAACATTGAAACCTGCAGGAAAAAAACGAACTCATTATGAGGACCTCAAAACTGTAATTTAACTCAAATAAGGTCACAAAAACAGTGTAATGTAGCTTCTAAGAATGGCACTGTTGTGTAAGATTTAAAGAAAATGGGACAGCTGTGAATGAGCTCAGACAACAGTCCAATTATTTCTCAAAGTTTGACTTACCTATTGTAGGAATTGTGGTCACTATCTCTCCAAGTTTGAGCTTGTACAAAATTGTTGTCTTTCCAGCTGCATCCAAACCCACCATGAGTACCCTCATGTCCTTCTTCAAATTTAAAAATAATGAAAGCAATCCCCCCATTGTTGCTTGTGATGGTAACTAACCGTGGCAACTCAAAACAAGTTATGAAATAAGGTGAAATACGGAAAACCTGAGGAGAGAAAGCACATCAGCATTAGAAATCAGGTTGTCATTAATGTGGAGTGTTTCATTGTGTAGTATATATTTATACAAAAAGCAAACATAAATGCAGGGTATATGAAATTGAATTTTTTTCAAATATCCAATATGGTATTTGGTAAAATGTAAATTAACAAAATGTAAATTAACTTCAGCTTACATAGCACTTTTCTAGTCTTTCTGACAACTCAAAGTGCTCTTGATGCAGGTCACATCTACCCATTCACCTGACTGATGGTAAGCCACTGGTGCCTTGAACTCATAACACAGATACCTTCACTGGTATCTTTTGGTTGAAAGCAGGAAGTCACAATTTTTCTGAAGTCAACATCTTCCTTACACTGTGACAGTTTATTTGTGTTAGAAACAGAGGTGACACACAAAAAAATAAAACCCATTACCTAAAAATAATATTGATGATTTTCAAATTCAGTGATGATAAGGTAAAGCATTAAAATACATTTGCCAATACTTTAGCTGATATGAGGATATACAATGAAGCCACAATAAACGTGTAAATTTAGCAGACCATATGTCATATGAATGAGAAAACTTGAAAACATTTATAAAACTTACAAAAACTATCTTTTATTAAAATGCTATTGGACATACATTTTGAACAAGAAAGAGGAATTTCAAACTGAATTCACCTTTTATACCCAAAGTTGTGTCAGAAGTCAGAAATTACTCAAGCTGAACATTCAACCACTGAAACAAAATTTTCTGGTCGGAAATAAAAGTAAATAACTAAAATTTTACATCTTAATCAAGAAATAATAATGTGCTTTGCTATTTTTTCAGTTTTTTTTTTTTTTTTTTTGCTGAACGGTAAATTTTAAAATTCACAGACAACAATAATAAATTAAACATTAAAACATAATTTCAGTTAAAGAGCTTCTTCATACACATGTATTAACATTTACAGAATGTCAACGTCAGCTTTATTTATATAGCACATTTAAACAGTCAGCGGCCTACTGAAGTGCTTTAGAGTAGAAGAGCCAGGCACAATAAAAACAGTAAAAAACAAGATACATAAAAAATGATTCTGGCAATAAACAGGTCTGTTAATTTAGGGTAGCTGTGGCATAAACCTTACATCAGGTGGTGGTCTAATAATTTTTTAAGCATCAGCTGCTGAAGCTGATATCAAACCAATAATATTGTGCAGCCCTAGATTGTATCCCATATGTCATTTGGAATTAAAATAGAATATGATTCATCTCACTTCATCAGGACATTGGTAAATGATAAAACTGATCTGAGAAAATTGCTTTGTGAATGGATGCTGGATTCCTGCTATGTAAGAGCAATGTTCACAGTAGTAAAAAGTAATCAAAAAGTAATGAACTTATTGACAAAAGAACAAGTACTAATATGAAATGATATTCTTATCAACTTTATTAAAATAAGAATTATTTCTATTCCTGATAAAAGTCCACTAATTGATATTGGAGTTCTTTCATTATGGCAATGATATCAGTGCCTGCATAAAACCACAGCAACATAAATGAAGATCCTATTCTCTCTTTAGATGTTGCCAACTTGTTTACGGTCTTAAACAATGCTTACAATTTCATTGGTTAAAAGTCTGACAAAGTGCAAATGGTTTGTATTTTTCTAAAATGTCAACACATGGCAAGAGAGCTAAAAATACTAACAACACAAACATTTTGACAGACATAGTGAAAGAACAGCTGCTACCTATAGCTTCGACACTGAGAAATTATCTGTAACAGGGTGTCTAGAATTATTGTTTTACTGTTGTGGTATCAGACAGGTTTTAGCATTTGACTTGACTAAAATCAGGAACGATAATGAGGTGTTTTAACAATCAATTGTATGTCTTGCTCCTAAAAAACATCAATACATAAAAATTGTAACCTCACTCGCCTACAAGCCGCCTTGAAATCATTTCCGTCCATACCGCACAGCCCTGTTATTGTACAACCGACGAGTCCTCGGATGCGGAAACGTTGAGGTTACAATCATTACGGAAACTGATGTCAGTATGATAGTATTTAATACACAAAATGTTGAGGTAACCCAATAAAGCGATTGTAGAAATAGAAGTAAGTTAACATGCTTTTGAGAATAAGTTGTTTGAAAGCTAAATTTTCTCCAGGTGTTTGAGCAACAGGCATTTTCAAAGAGTACCGTTTCTTTTCGATGATAATCACATTTACTGAAACAAAACAAATAACACCTTAAAAAATAAACTTACATGTTTAGCTCTATTTTTAATGACAATTTAGAAAAAGAATATCAGTGATACAAGCGGAAATAGGAGGTCTCCCAGATTAAAAGTTAGCCAGTTAGCTCGAAGTGGCAGTATATCAGTTTGTTTTCATACCTTCAGACCGCTGAAATCGTGGTAAACAATATGATCTTTACTCGAAAAAAACGCTTTAATGTTTTTGCCCATATAATCAGTAAAGAAAACGATCAAATGCTTTGATTAAAGCCTGTCTGACAAACTTACAAAGTTGTTTTGTTTCCCCTCTTCTTCAAGGAGTTCCCTTCCTCAGGATTGGAAATGGCGATTGACACGTCAGGGGCTATTTCTGCAACACTTCCGGTATTCTCTGTCTGGGGAGTGCTGCTGCCCCCTGTGGTTGAAAGCAGAACTACAGCACAAGCGGGCGGTCCTCCACCCTAGATACCGATAAATTGGCTTAAATTATTAAAAAAAAAAAATACTCTCAGCACTGATTAACGTTTAAAAAAATCATAAACACTTTAAAAAGAAGCATTTCATACAACTTATAAACAATTTATTTGCGCAGACAAAGGCACTAATGGGGTTGGCAAGTAAGTTAACGGTTAGCTTGAAACACTCTTTAGCATCTGTGTTGTTAACAGTATTACCTTTCTAAAATTCCCTTAAAATTTAGCCTAAGACGTAAGGTTATGCACGTGAAAATGCAAATATATAAATCCGGCATTCATTTCTTACCTTGTATGCCCTTGTGTACAGCTTATTGGAAGAGATTAACAGGGTTTTTTTTAGGTTTAAGTCATAGTATAATGGACTTAAGCTTTTAGCGCTTTTCTGGTCTTTGATGACTCAGAGTAGCTTTACACTGCAGGTCACATCTACCCTTTCACCCCCATTCACTCTCACAGTCACTCACTAATGGTTGGAGCTTCTATGTAGGCCTAGTATCAGTAAACTCAGTTATGCCCTTTTATGCCCATTTACATGTCACTGATGCAGCAGTGGGAGCAACTCATGGTTAAGTGTCTTGCCCAAGGATACATCGCCATGTGACTGCTGGAGTTGGGCTGGAGCCTCAAACCTTCGGATTACCATCCAGTCGCACTATCAGACTGCGACACCGACGCCCCTATATATACAGTATTTTCTTTTTACCTTTGACTGGGAGTAGGGCTTGTTTGGGTCTGTTGAACATTTTAGATATATATTATTGGATTTGTTAATAAATGGTGGCTTTGGCAATAAGGTATTGTCTCTAAGGAAAAAAGTGGTGCAGTAATGAGTCAAATAAGTGAAAAACTGAAGTGAGTGAGCATTTAGCACTCCCTGGTTCCCAACGCCCCAGAGTAAATGGGAGCTCGAATACCGGATTCAGATAAGTGCCTGAAATGAGGTTTGTGGTGAACACATGCACATGAGATTTTAAATGTTTAACGGGAAATAATAAAATGCATCTGATGTTTCCTGCTTTTGAATTTAAAGCCTTGTTGAGTGTTTTAAACAATGGCTACTAACTAACTGCTAACAAGGACTACAAAAATTGGGACCCTACAGCAAACATTTCTGATTGTTATTTAATAATCAATTAGTCATACACTATTGCCACAGCCCTGCAGACCAACTTGATCAGGTCACTCGATTATGAAGAAATTTTCAAACAAGAGGTTACAGTAAGACGTTATTCATGGAAAATGTTCCCTGTAAGTTGCTCCGCCATGTTGTAATTTCATAGTAGCTTACTAATAGCTTTTCACTTTGGCCTTTTACTTTTAAGCTTAAATCATTGTGAATAGCAGGATTGTTTGTTTTTGTTGACTACGGAGCTTATTATCAGCAATAATCCTAAACACTGTGATAAATCCCACAGGGTTTACTTGGCTTGCAGTCGAGGGAACAAGCGTGATGCTAACTTCAGTATTGGCCTACAAACATAAATCATCCCTGCACCACTCAATAGGCCAAGGGTAGACAGTGAAAAGAAGTCACAAATTATCACATTATTAGTTCATTTGCATAGCCTTTATACCTAAATAGATTAAGATTAGTACCTGAGATCTTATAGGCTAGTTGCTAATATGCCGAATAAGATGAAGTTTCAGTCGGCATGGTGGCGCCGCAGGTAGTGCACATGCCTCACAGCAAGAAGGTCATTGGATCGATCCCGGGTCGGGTTAGGGCCTTTCTGTGTCAAGTTTGCATGTTCTTCCTGTGCATTCGTAGGTTCTCTCCGCGCACTCCGGCTTCCTCCCACAGACCAAAAACATGCTCATTAGGTTGATTGGTGACTCCAAATTGCCCTTAGGTGTGAGAGT
This sequence comes from Cetoscarus ocellatus, assembly GCA_037902135.1. Lineage (NCBI taxonomy): Eukaryota > Metazoa > Chordata > Actinopteri > Labriformes > Labridae > Cetoscarus > Cetoscarus ocellatus. The sequence continues at coordinate 646,533 of JBAMNC010000322.1, read as the reverse complement.
GAATGGTTGTCTGTCTGTCTATGTGGCCCTGTGATTGGCTAGCAACCGCTCTTGCCCAATGTCAGCTGGGAAAGGCTCCAGCCCCCTGTGACCTGAAAATGCATAAGCAGTATAGAAAATGAATTAATGAAAGATGTAGTTGCTTATATATTTCTATTATAATTCAGGAAATGCAATCATGGTTATTGCACTACACTCATACCCTGTATATAAAGGAATACTGTGAAAGCAGACATCTTATCTTTCTGAAAATAAAAAGCAAATTATAATTATGTGAATAAGTCAAATTTATATTGCATCCGAAGGCTCTGATGTTAATCAGTTAATTGTATCTGAAATAAATTACTTAAAGCTCCTACTATGAGACTTCTAAACAGAGGTGGGAAATATAGATCAATAACTTTAATTTAAGTAACAATAAACAAAATTACTGCAAGAAATACAAAGCAAAGTCAAGTCTATGTCAATTTAACAGGAGTCAAATGTCATATGTAACACAGGGACTTACTTTACATTCACATGAAAAAATGACATAAAATGATAGTCCTCTATTTATCTATCAATTATACCACTTTTGCCTTTGAGGTTGTGGAAGAGGCTAAAGTATATTCCAGCTGACACCAGGCGAGAGGCGGGGTACTGGACCAGTCACCAGCCAATCTGAGGGCCACATATAGAGAGACTGACAATCCTTCACACTCACAACTATGGGCAAATTAGAGTAACCACTTTACCTATTGAGCATGTTTTTGGCAGGAAACTGGAGTGCCCAGATTAAACACATGCATGCACAGTGAGGAAATGCAAACTCCTCACAGAAAGGCCCTGAATGACACAGGGAGTTGAAGCAGCAACCTTCTTGCTGTGCCACGCTGACTTAGTTCCATATTTAGACTAAACTGTTGAAATAAATCATCTTATTTTCAATAAACATATTTGACACTCTAGGTAATGTTCATAAATAGGGAATATCTCCCAGCCAGCACATCCAGAGGAGATGCAGTCTGTAATAAGGTACAGTATGAGTTGATACTGAGCTAGGGGTGTTCATTTTCCAAACTCTGCAACTTCACCTCCTTTTAATCCATGACAAGACCATTAAGCAAGAGTCTAACTGCGTTATTGTTGTGCAGGTTGAATTTTAACCAGGGTCAACTATGCCTGCTACCCCCAGCAGAGGGGGTAGCAGGAGGGGAGAAGGGCAGCAAAGAACAGCAGGAGGGAAGATGGGTCTAAAGCTGGTGATGGACCACACAGTGAACACTCATAATGCTGTCTCACTCTGCAAACATAATTTGTGGTTTTGCCCTGCCAAATGCCAGAGAGATCGCTTTTAGCATATTTTCACAGCAGTCGCTTTCATTCTTTATGTGTGGATGTGTGGGAGGTGTTAGCTAAAGAGCAATTGTTTGGATTGCTATACAAACCACAGTCCCAAAAATACTGGAATGTTGTGAAAAATGTGAATAAAACAGAATACAGAGATTTACAAATCCATATTAAACTGAATAAAGCTCAGACAAGCTATTTGATCTTCTAACTGATTAACGTTTTAAAAAAAAAACTTGATGCAGGAAACACGATCCAGGGACCAGAGCATGTTTACCCTCTTTTTATTTGCCTTTTCATCTGACATATCTCTATAAGCATCAAGGGCTAAAGACACAAATTGCTGAGTTATTGAAAGATTCATTCATTTCCCTTTGTACTTTGAGGTTCATCCTAGATCTGTAAATATAGGTTTTAAACTTACTCTATCATGTTTAAATTACGCTATATACATTTTCAAAAATTTTCATAAGGGTTTGTTGATTCCCAACACATTAACAATCGTAAGTCCATGTTAATTTGGCAAGACAGCTTTTTTTGCATCGTACATTTTGTGCACAAAGACAGCCCAGGCTGCAAAGTTCATTCAAAAGCACACACAAATTAATAATTTAACCCAGCTTTAAAAATGTTTTTGTATGAAGAACCTATAATCTCTATTGGCTGCTTCTTCCATTTGCAAACAGGATAATGGGTAAATGCTACCTCACTATGTTTAGTCTTGTACAGTCTAGCTCGCTGGACTGCACAAGTTCTCCAAATTTAACAGATATGAGGCTCCATTTTGGTTAATACATTTTAAAAATGTAAGAGATGTGTTCTGGACCCATGCTGTTCAGTGACTTGTGAACTATTAAAAACACAAAATGTAGCCGTACATTTTTTGGAAGGGGGTGCAGAGATTTTAAAACTGACAAGACATGTTTATTTGTTGTTATTTTGTTTAGCTGTTGTAAGGATTCTAGCAGCTGCATTTTGAACAAGCACTTTCATGGTCTTGTTATAGGGGAGTTCGTGAGGGGACAAAAAGCATCTGCTAGCTTGTATAGGATCTCCTGAGATACAAAACCCCCAATTCTGAAAATGTACTCGAGCTGATGCAGTGCTGTTTTGGTAATGGATTTATGTGATTAACAATCCTTACACCAGAGTCAGTGAGCTCAACAAGATTAGGAACCTGGTTTATTGCCTTTTGAGCCTGATTTCAGTCGTTTACTGACACTTTACTGACCTTTACTCTTTTATTATCAAACGAAATTATCTCTTTGTCTGTATTTAGCTGGAGGAAGTTTTGAGTCATCCAATCATTGATCTGATCTAAATAGTTACCCAGTGATTCAACCGAGCTGCAGGCAGTAGGTGGGAATGTTATACATATTTGGGATATCATGAACAAAGTTGGAGTGATAGATATTGCTCTGCCATAAGACTAAGTCCAAGAATTGATCCCAGTGGGACTTTGCATGCCATAGCCAATCCATTTGATTTATACTTTTATTCATTCACTCATTCATTTTCTACACCACTTATCCCTTTCAGGGTCTCGGGGGACTGGAGTCTATCCCAGCTGTCGTTGGGCGAGAGGCATACCCTGAACCACAAGAACTTCACACAGAAAGGCCCGACCCAGGGATCGAACCAGCAACCTTCTTGCTATGAGGCATGCGCACTATCTGCGGCACCACCATGCCACCGATTTAGAATTTTTAAAAAGTAAAATAACTCATTTAAGATTAGACTAAACCTATTCAGACCCTTTCATAAATAGTACGAGAAGAAATCCTAACTCACCATATAAAACTGTTATTCTCAACTCTATCTTTTTTGTATTTTGGAGATGTCTGAACTCATTGGACTTTAACCATTTGAGTTAGAAAGGTGGGTCTTATTAATGTTGTAAAGCAGCTGGATTCTCCTCATTCATATCTGTCATCAGGCAGATCCATCTTGCAAAGCTTAAAGCTGAGACAACTGTTCCCGGTCAGAATATGTGTGGGCTTTTCAGAGCCCCTTCAAGGACAAAGAGTCAGTTGCTATGAGCGTGTTTTAGTTGTGCTGCTAAAGGTTTAAAATCAAGACCAAATGTTGCTGTACGTGTTTGTAAGAGCAGCACACCCATCAGCAGAACCAAATAAAGTTATTAGAAGTGAAACTTAAGTTCTAAGCAAAGAGTGGCCTTTCTAGAGTCAAGTCATGTGTAGACTCAAGATCTATAAGAGAGGGTATGTGTAGACGTTCAGAATTCTTCGTGAGTTGTGTTTAAAACACAAATCAAGATGACCAAAGGGGACCAAACCATCAGACAATTGTGCTGTCAATTAAGGGACAGATATTAAAAGGACAAAAGATTATTAGTCATCAATAATAAAGTACTCTACTTAGAAAAAGTGCTGTCCAAAGAGTCTCATCATTTGACAGCCAAAGAAGACCAGTGAGACATGATCATTTCTCAACACTCGACTGACTTTAATCCTTATGATAGCTCTTGCATTGTAAATGACTAATTAGAGACTGACAGCAATTGCAGATGGTTTATTTTTCTATAAGTACACAGTTAATCAGACAATTGCTGAAGATGTTTTATAGAGAAAATATTTTTGTAAGATTACATTTGCATCACAATACTATTACAAAAACATGTATTTAAACAGTGACACATAGGCAAGACAACTATTAACCTGCTAATCAACCTAACAGTCCATTGAGTTTCTCACAGTATGAGATGGAGAAATATAAACCACAAATTTCAGACTCAGTGCATCACTCTTCCCAAGGCTTAATCAGTGATGACAGTCACTCCACTCATCACCTAACCCTGTATGATTAACTGGGCTGGTCCTCATTAATAGTTGCTGGGTTAATAATAGTACTTGTTTTTTTTAAATAAAGCTCTGTCTGAATGCCTTCAAATGCACTGTTCAACACACTGCAGCTCAAAGAGATAACACCAGAAGGTCCATGGGAAACACTTAAATCAGAACACCTTTTAGCATCTGTGAGGCACACACTTTGATCACTTAACATCAGTCATGAAATCTCAGATGGGGTGGAAAATGGCCAATTACATTTACCCCCATTTGTATTGAGTTGTTTTTTAACCTGTACTTTTTAAAGTAGTTTTACAAATCAGTACTTGCACTTTGCCATGGGGCATCTCTTTGGGAAGTGATGTCCTTTGTTACATTTCCCATAGCATCTGAGAACTGAGTAAAAAAATAACTAATGCAAAACCATTTTTTTTTTTCATAATTTAGTGTTGTCATGAAAATAAGATCTTATACTTACACTTATACCACATTTAGTATAAACACATTGGATATTGAATGAAACTTTTACTGAAATGACGCTGGTGCAATACTTAATAGCTAATTGATCAGAGAAAGGTTTTCTACCAGGATATGTTACAAACAATTAAGAATTGACATCTTATTAATCATGTCAATTGTTAAGTTATAGTTACAGTTAAGTTTTAGTAATCTGATATTATTCTGGACAAATAGATAATCTACATTTAACAAATCATTTGATATTAGTTTTTTGACCAAATACAGTGTGCTCACGCAAAACTGTGACACAAAGGGTGAACAAAATGCAGTTTTACAAACACCTTTTTCATCTTTTTCATTTATATCAAGATGAATTGCTACTTCTTGTTTATATATCATGTTATTTGGGTCAAGTCGTATTAAAACATTTAATAACATGGTAACATCCCATATCTTACACATTAAGAAGAAAGTTAAAAGCCATACAGTTCTTGAGTTCAATTCTTTTATTATTAAAGCCTCAAAATCTTAAAAGTCTTATTTTCATGCCAGGTCTGAAATTTTAGGTGAGACTTAAACAAAGGCTGTCATGTTCAAAAGCCTCTTGTTAATGTTTTTCTGTTTATTTTTTGTTTATTCTCTTGTTCATGTGACAAAAAATAGTCTTTCCACTGGTGTCAGTCCAGGCCCTCAGCATAGGCAGAGAACAGGGTTGTTCAGCCAAGATGAGCCTTAAGTGTTAAAGAGATAGTAAAATAATTCACGACAAGGAGATTTTTTTTATTATTAACACAAAGAGGGATCATTGTTAAAGGCTCCTTCAGAAAACACTGTGTGTTATGAACTGTGAGCTTCAGAAGAATTTTACCCTCCCCTTATTTTTATTAATTTGTGCCAAAAAAGATAAATTAATTAACCGTACCTGTATCATTTACAGTTGTTCTGTGGTGCAAAAATTGCATTATTTGTCAGTTTGGCTCTAAAAATGTGTTGTGGAGAACTTTTCACTTTTACTTGAAGGTTCACACATGAGTAAATTCTATCAATGAAAGTGTTTTTACTTGACTAAGATACTTTTGTATTCTCTCAATTCCTGATGTTTTTTTTAATTGTATTTTTTGTGGCACATTTCTTTGCTTAAAGCACTAAATTAATCTTATATTTGATTTCATTGACTGATAAAAGTTTAACTGGAATGAATGAATGAATGAAATGAATGAAATTACACCCTGAAAACTGAAGTTGGCTTGAGAAAGTGCTTAACCTTTTCTAAAATTCCTGAGCTGGTTTTGACAAGCCAGTGAAACTTTTTTGGATAAATCTCTTCCAGTAGAAACTGTAGCTATGGACTGTTTGGTTTGGAAATTGTCCACCCAACTGGGGAAAAACTAAATTTAAGCTCCCCATTTCCCTCTTTACACACTCGGAGCACAGGTGCAGGTGTTGAGTTTTGACAACACAGATCACAGCAAACACCTGCAAAGACAGCTGTCTAGACCAAATATTATTTATTGCTGTATCCTTTGCAGTAGCTTTTTCACACATTGTGACTTAAGTAAAACCTCTTTGCCATAATATTTTACTGAAAAAAATGGTCAGTGTTATCCTTAAACATAAAAACAGAATCCATAAGATTATACACAATGATCAGTAGGGTAGTCCTAGTTTTGAAAACAACTCCAATATTCTCATTGAATTTCATGAGGATTCAAATCTACATTTTAAAGAGCAGACTATATTGAACTGAAAACATTATAATATATATTGACAACGTACCACGTAATGAGCCGAAGGTAAATCCACCTTTCCATGCTCCACAGGCAGCAGTAATATCCATTTCAAGAGCTCTGCTCCTTCCTTTTCGCCCCTTTTTCCCTCTTCATAACTCCCTAAATACTGTCAGATGTGATGTGTGGACAGAGGGAAAGGACAGTAGGGGGTGTATATATCACACCCTGCACAACGCCCCCCCTAGAAAACACACACAAACACAAACAAATTCTGATTGCCCAACTTGTGTACACGCTTAACTTTTTCCCACACTTCATGCACTAACATGCACATGCAGACACACGCGTGCACTCTCTTTCCCTTCTTAATCCGCCCGCTTTTTGGCTAAAAATGTGTTCCCAGAACACCTAGTCTCACCTGGGGGCCTCGGCCTCCGGAGAGATGGCTGAGAGTCTGGAGATTTCCAAAGAGCAGATACTGTGCTGCTGCTGGAGAAATATGCTTTGGGTAAATATCTTGTAAATGCATACTGACTTAATCATAACCTGATAGGTGTTATACAAGTTGCTGAGTCAGTCATGCCTAAATCAAAGTAAGTTTCTGGCTGATGAGGCTTGTTTGCAGTTTGTGAATGGAAGAGGGCTGCCAAGGGGCCAAAAAGGCTTTGCAGGAAGTGGGTAAAGATCTCAGTAGGGGCCTTACTCCCCTCTGAGACGAGGCCTAGCAAGGATAAAAACGCTCAGTAAGGGGCTTGGGAACACTGATCTGGTGTGTGTATGTGTGTGTTTTTGTGTGTTTGGTGTGTGAGAGAGATAGAGCTAAAGGAGGAAACTTTTGTGCATGCTTAAGTGTGTATGAATAAGAAAAATGTGTTTTCTGGACCTTTGTGAACTTTCACATTATGATTAAGAACTTATTGTGGATGTATTTTATATCAGGAGGGGGTTTCCATAATTGAAATACTCATGACAATAGCTGCATATTACAAAATGGCCTACGGGCAACCACTAGCCCGCTGTGTGAGTCGTACAAAGGAGTTGGTTTGGGCTAAGCAAGGCTGGAACTCGGATGGACAGGCATGGGATGCCTCCCTCTGCGACTCATGTTCTGGATTATAGGTCGGCAACGTACCAAAGGAGGTGTGACGCAGGAAACAAACCGAACATTATTACAACGCCCGGCACCGCTGCCATGAGAGGATCCATGCTGGCTTTATCCATTGGCAACAAGTGCCATTGGGCACCCTACCCCACGCCTCTCACAGTAGGGGGCGCCACAGAGAGAGACAGGCAGGGGCAAAAGGATAAATGTGCACCAATGTCGGCTGCCAATCACTTTTGTATGGAGTTTGTCGGCAGCTTGAAAGGTCGTTAAGGGGATTTACATAACATTTAGCACTCCGCCCCAGTACATGCGGAAACGCTGAGCGTCCATATTGAGTCATTATCACATGAAGATTGGTTTCACGTCTGTTGACAGCACAGTTTTTAGAAATTAAGTAATCCAGTAGAGAGGGCACGAGGAATATGAAATTCATACAGTCCCAAAAGATTAAGTCAATGAGCCATTCCTCTGCTTCTTAAATGCTTGAAACAGAGAAAATCTAAAAAATGATATCTGCTGTTCAGATATCATTATCTTAGATTAAACAACCTTGCCATAACTGTCACTCCTGTGCTTCTTTACATGTGATACAGTTTAATCTGTTTTTTCTTTATTCAGTGTGACCTTTTCACTCCCTCAATGATCATTGGTCTTGCATTGGTGGGATCCACTGGTGTTGATGGGAGATGTTCTGGGACATCCGTGACAGATGGTTGGGACAAGCTCTACAAGGGTGCACTTCCTTAGAAAGAGCATAGGGGCCTCTGGCGTAGGTTGGGGGTGCATTAAGAATGGGAAATGCTGGCTTGCAGGGTACACACAGAACGCACCGTCCATGCCAGGGAACTGGATTTCCTGGTAAAAGGATGACTTGTTTGGACGTGAGGTTACCATGCGATTTTTCCAAGTTCTCAGCACCCTCTCAATGACCCACATTAAACAGGAGATCCTCAACCTTCCATGAACTCAAAGGACTTCTTTATGGGTGCAATATTTGAAGCGATGTCGGGCGCTCTGTCTTTGAAACTTGCTTCAAGCGTCCACATTGGCTATGACGAGCCATTGCAAGATGAAACAATGTGAGGATAAAAGTATTTCTTTGAAAGACTTTTTTGTTTCCCTCCCTAGGTTGGTTTGAAGTTGATTCATGTTTGCTGTGTATACAGGTTTGTAAGGGATGTCCCACCCCTGTTCCCTGTTTTAAATCCAGCTATATCCCACTGGAGGAGGCATCAAAGATTAAAGTGTGAACCTGTTGCACCTTGGGTTGGATAATTGGTTGGAATGCACAGCATGTCAAAGCAGGGCCTTGAGGACAACCAGCACCAACTGAAACTTGTGGCATCCAAACCAGGTAGGTGTCCAGCTTTGGCATTTGGGATCTTTCCCTTGTCATGTTGATGCCAAGTGATTTGTAACGCAGTCTTTTTGTATTTCTCAAACAGTCAGGCATCCATGACACTGACAGGTTGATTGTCAGTGGCCCTGTGGGCCCTTGGATGAGGCTCTGATAGTGACAGGCCTAACATGCTCCCGAGGTGGTCAAGGTAGGTGTTTTTATTGCTACTGACAACAGATCTGTCTGAGTTATGTAAGCCCCTAAAGATAATTGAAAAGTGATTGAATAATGAAATTGAAGGTATTTAGAACATTGCATACAAATATGTGCACCTCAGGCCACAAACATGCTGAGTATTTTGACATTTATTAATTCTTTGTTAATATTATGGGGTCCTCTATTCCCAAAAATGTTTGTACAGACAACATGGAAGCAGTGTAATCTAACTAATATGTTGTTGATCATTATTTTAATAGGGAGGTCTTCTCTTTGTCTGCGTGTGAGTGAGTGTGTATGTTGTTCAATGGCGCACCTGTCTGCCTTGAGGCAGGAAACGCTACAGCCTCTCATTTCTGGCTGGAACTTGTGTGGCAATGCATTAGAGGGGTTGTCATTGTACTTTATTGAAGGTCTCTGACAAGCTTTTTGACACCCCTGATGGGGTCAGAGGTGTCAACCTGCTCAAGCTGACAGGGAGATGGACACACAAAGACCCAGGTGAATTAGGTTGCCACCCGAGTCAATTGCAGGTTGTTGCCCCTGGGGTGCTCCGACAGTAAAACACGGATGCAGTCACGTTTACTGCACAGACAGAAAACAAGAGCAATGTAGGTCACTTTTTATCTCTGAAGCCATTTTTATCTTTATATTCTTTTCTCTACTTTTAAGGTATTTATTTGTTGCCTTTTGTGAATTTGTGGTGCAGTCTTGTTCAATAGGACACACAGTATGTTTACATGTAGTCAGAAAAAAAACCCCAAATTATTGTGTTGGTACAACCAAAACTGGGCATGTATGTTATATAAAAGATGTTAATCTGACTGAAATCTGATCAAATTGAATTCCCAAAGTCGCATTAATACACCTTGAAAAGGCAGTTGTGAATCCATTTATTTTTGAATGTATACACATATAATCTGACCGGGCCAATAATTCAGCTCCTGTCCACAGTCTGTGCAGGGTGTTGGTCTGGAATTTAAACAGTATAAATACTGAAAACAAGATGAAAATGTAAAGAGCTGCAAAATTGTTTTGCTTTTTCCTATCATAAAACCAATCAGCTACTTGCTATAACCTTTTGTCAGGGTCAACATGAAGAAGGTTCATCGTAACTGGCTGAACGGAGGGATCTACAGTCCTGAGGGGCAAACATGCCACTGTCAATTAGAGATGTGACTAGTGAACCAGCACCAGTTGAGAATCGGTTCCAAGTAGTGTAAAGAATCAGTATCATCTAGTTTTATGCTTGTCAATTTACTCATCATTGCCTTCCACCTCGGTCCACTTTGTGCCTGGCAAAACAATGACATTGCCTTCTTGCGAAAGGCAGTCAGCACAAATGAAAACAAAGAAGTTAAGAGAATATCAGGAGACAGAAGTGGTCCAAAAGTGTAGCTTAATTTTTACAATATGACACCAATAGCTCAACATCCAGTCACTGTGGCTGTGTGACTTTAAGCAAGAAAGGAAACCTGCAACATGCTGAAACATTAACAAGGCACAGCATTAAATTTGAGTGCCATGTGTTTGATGTTGTTGACAAAGGAGGGAATAAAATAAATAATAGATAAAGAAAAGATTAATCAGAAGAACTGATCTTGGCATTGGAGTTAATAAAGTATAATCAATTCTCATTCCTACTGTCAATAGACTATTACTCCACGTATACTGGTATAGTGACAGTAGTCAAACTAGACTGCAATAGCCAACATATCTGTGCATGTAAGCATACTCACAGATCAGTTTAGAACACCTGAAGCTGAATGGAAAATTTAGCTAAAGGTGCCTTTATCAAGCTACTTAAACTAACTTTTGCATCAAGAAAAAAAGCTGTTGTATGTGATGTTTCCAGGCCCTTAAAAGGCATGTTTTAATCAATTTGGAAACAAAAATGTGAGAAAAAAAAATATTGGTATATTTCAGAATAAAAGGATGATTACCTAATTTTGTCTCGCAGATTTTCTATCAAAATTAGGGTCCTTGTTCATGTATAGTGATAGGGAGATCTTTGGGCTTTGGAAGGCCATAGAGTGGCAAACAAGTGGGCTAAAACTTCATAGGATGGCAATAATGGTACACAATGAATTCTAAAGTCTCAAATCCTTGTTAAGACCCGACATGTTTCAAACTAAACTAGATCACACCAAGAATCTCCTATCCCTTTATCCTTTTTAGATCCTCTAATCCTCTAACCCTCAGCCATTTTCCATTCTTCTCTTTTGCTCATTTGAAATGAACACTGTTTGGTTGTCCAGCATTGGAACGTTGAGAATTTGTCCTCTCAGTGAAAGCAAAGTAACTATTCTGAAGAAAGGAAGAGCAGCTTGACTGAGCCAAGAATGCTACGGATCTCTTTAAGTCCCATAATGAGATGTTTTCTCTGCTCGGAGCTTGTATTGACATGGAGACTAATGATTTCCACAAAGTAATAGATTGAGAGAGTAATACGGAGGGGTGGGAAAGACAACAAAAAGTGATTAAAGTCGCTGGTTGGCCAAGATACTCAGTGCCTTTCTTTGTTTGGGATGTGAGGAGCCATGATGATATCACCTTTCCTGTGCAGACACAAGTGGAGGCATTACTTTGGAGTGTGCAGGTATCGTTAGACTGAGATGGTACTGAATCACCATGAATATAAAAGAAATACAGCAAAAAGATCTTTCACACAATCACATTTACATGAATATATACACAAACAACTGCTCAGAGATTAAAATCATACAGGACTTGTATTAAACTTCTCTGAGGTGTGGGACCTCTCAATTAGGGACTAATGCTATCTATATTAACCCTTCGCCCCTTCCCTGACTTAGCTTTATTGAAGGAAGGCCAAAGGGGGGTTGAGGTTGCCTCAATAAAAACAGCACTAAAAAGCAATTACAGTGCTGTGAAGAATGGGACTTGTCAGTAATTTGCTGTCTAAAACCGAGGAGATTGCAGGTCTGGGGCCGATTGGAATTCTGAGCCTGCAGTGCAGTGTGGGAAAAGCAGTGGGAAGGCAAGCACCACCCTTTGTGAGGTAATTACTGGAACTACCAGAGGCCAGCACCAGTCCCTGCTAATGATAACCCCACTCCTCTCCCCAGCTAGCCACCTTGTAATTGATATACCCAATCTCACTCACTCAGGTAATGCAGATAAATCTGGAAAAGCATTTGGCAAATGTTTTTGATAACTAAAAAGTAAGAAAGAAAAAAAGCTGGTGTTGTAGTCACCCATTTGGATTGCAAGAAAACAACATTTTCTCAGCAGGTATCCAAATTTACAGGGATTGTTAGCTTGTTCATCCACAGTTTGTATTTTTGCATGAAACTACAGACTAGCCTAAGACTATGAAGGCTTCACTCCTTGTTAGTAAGGTTTTTATGTTAATAAATTGCACACAAGATTTTCTTCCCATTGTTATTGTTTCTAGTTAACTTTTTTTTGGCTATCATGGATTAGTAGAGCAAGAATATTAAAAAGTTAAACTTTGTTTTTTTTCACTAGTTGCACTATTTTTTTTACAAGTATTACCAGTACAAATAGATTCACTAGAACGACCCCAAATAATCCCAAGTTTCACTGGTGTGTCATATTCACACTAAAACTAGAAGAACTAGTATATCTAACGCTATTGGCAAGGCCAGAAATGTCCACCAGCAGTCCTAGATATGCTAGTAGTTCTAGTACACCTAAACTGTAAATCTAAAATGTTTACCTCTTGTACTGGTTCAACTTGTTCTATTAATACTTCTGGTACAACTAAAGCTTTGTACAGCCTAGAGTCATATCGGGGCTTACCAGTATAATTTGTTGTTTGTGTCTCTATAATCTCTAACCTCTCTGGTCATTCTCCTCTCACCTCTGACATCAGCAAGCCATTTTCACCAAAACAGCTTATGCTTACTGGATAGTTTCTTTCCCAGAGGTTCTCTGTAAATCCTAGAGATGGTTGTGCATGAAAATCCAAGATCAGCAGTTTCTGAAATACTCAGACCAGCACGTCTGGCACCAACAACCATGCCACATTCAAAGGCAATTAAATCATCCTTCATCCCCATTTCAATGCTTGATTTGAACTGCAGCAGGGTGTCTTGACCATGTACAGTATATATGCCTAAATGCATTGAGTTGCAGCCAGGTGATGGCAGCTGCCAGGCTGATTAGTTATTTGTGTTAACAAAGTTAAAGATGTACCTAATAGTGACTGGAGAGTGTATATCTGCATCCTTGGGGTCCTTATCTCTGTGATTAACCTTGTTGGTGGATTGACTGAACTAACTTTTAGGTAAGTAATGTAATTGAATATATCCATGTTCAGACCAGCAATATGATCTTTTATTCAGCTCCAAAGTTAAGTTTTGAAGATTGATTGCCCATTCTGCTGATCCAGTGTGTGCCCATTAATGTTATCGAATTGCATTTGGGAGGTCAACATAGCGACCATTATCTTTTAGCTTACACCTCCAGCCCTCAGGTTGGGGCACAACTGCCAATGGAAATGCAAATGAGATCAGGACATACTGCTCCAAACTGTACCCAACAGTAATGAACTAAACCAGATCGCTCAGTGGAAACAAGGTTCTATAAACCATACCTAGACTTTTTATGCTAGTCTTATTAGACGTACAAGTACTACTAGGAGGAACTGAAGATATCAACCAGCTGCACCCCAGCAGCAGGGTTTAGGAAGCACACTGAGTGGAGCGCTCACATCTAGCCAAACAAACCAAATGATTGTGTTAGTACAACCAAAACTGGGCATGTATGTTATATAAAAGATGTTAATCTGACTGAAATCTGATCAAATTGAATTCCCAAAGTCGCATTAATACACCTTGAAAAGGCAGTTGTGAATCCATTTATTTTTGAATGTATACACATTTAATCTGACCGGGCCAATAATTCAGCTCCTGTCCACAGTCTGTGCAGGGTGTTGGTCTGGAATTTAAACAGTATAAATACTGAAAACAAGATGAAAATGTAAAGAGCTGCAAAATTGTTTTGCTTTTTCCTATCATAAAACCAATCAGCTACTTGCTATAACCTTTCGTCAGGGTCAACATGAAGAAGGTGCGTGGGTGCGCCATAATAGGCTCACCAGTGCTTGACATTACATTAAGTTTTTCAGATATATTGACAGAATTTTTCTGGCAAGGCCAATACATAAGCTGTTCCAACTTATTTGTAGGATTATTACTGAACAAAGTGAGATGCATAATAATGGTTTAAATGCATGAAGTGAATAAATGATCCCCTGGATATAAAACCCCACCAGAGAGATGAGAGACAAATGGGTGACTGAAATGACTGAATATGCAGCATATCCTCAGGCTTATTTTGCTTGCTGAACTGCTTTCAGCTCCAGACAGGTGAGATGGTGTCTGTCAGTCTTTGCCTCCCTAGTACAAGCGCAGCCGACACTGATCTGAATGATGACATTTCGTGAACCCTCAGGCTATATACAGCAAACCCACGACCACACCACCAATACCAGGCCACATCTTTCAGCTGAACATGAACACCAAGAGATGCTGAAAACTCTTAAACCCAACTCTTAGGGTTTAAATTAAATGCACACCTGCAGACTGTGATGTGCATAAGTACGTGTCCCATTTCACCCCTTCCTCCCTCCCCTCCTTGTTATCTCCCTGGTTTGACTAATGTTCTCCTGTAGCTACAGAGGTGGCAAAAGTCCTTTGTTGGCTTCAGCAATTCAAACAGGCACTTCAAAAGAGGATAAGGCTGATTTGCAGGTGTCACATCTCTTCTGATGATGGCAAGCCTGTTTAGGAATCTTACAGATAACCCATTATCCTCATTCAGGGTGGGTGACATACTTTGCACGTTCCCCTCCCTGGCTGTAAAAGGGAAAATGTAATGAATGCCATGATGGCCACAGATGTGTGTGTTTGTATGTTTCAGCAAAGCCATCACTTTAATTTCAACAAGTGTACACAGTTCTCTGAGGACAAGTATTAAGTCTTCTATGCATCCTTTTTCCAAAAGTGACAAAAAACTGATTATTAATGTGTGATAAACAACACATGGATGAATCTGTAGATAGATTTTAGTGGCTGAAGTGTTGGATGAAGGCGTGAGTGCTGTTAGGATCTATTTATTTTGAAAATAGATGTGAGAAATTTCATCTTTTGCACCAAGGGCTGCATGATTTAGGCTAAATTTATCAATTATTAATAATCAGTATTAAAATCACAAGTATCTGTTGCATGCATTTATTTGTTTAAGTGATTTTTTTGTCATGTATATGTTAAGAGGTATTTATCCTGCAACTAACCTGTTAGGGGTTTAACAAACAAATAAAAGAAACCTGCTGTGGCATTATTGACAAAGACAAATTATTTTTCTGCCGATAATGTAATGTCAGTGTATGTTTGGTGTTCAGCTATTTGTGTGTGTAAGAAAAGAACCGAAGGGAGGCAAGTAGTGAAGATTTCATAAAAGTTGTAGAAACAGTAACACAAGAAAGTATTTACAGAGAGCATCAAATGTTACTTAACATTAGTAGAATAGGTGATTGAAATTAATATTACATTCAATAGATGGCCACATACAATATAATAGCATGCATTTCACAAACTCAATGTCAATAGCTGTTAATCATATTTCTTTGATAATGGCTGTTTCACACTAGATGCTTTTTGGCTGTTTGACAATTTGGAGTGTGTAGATGTTAAATTTGACAAGCATATTACCAAGTAAGAGCTTTCATACTGCCAGTCTCACTTGTAACATACTGTTCTTGTAACTCACACACTACAAATCTTGAGAACAGGTCTTCTCAGCCAAAATAAACATTAAAGTTTAAAAAAGAGAGCTATGCTTGTTTCAGCAGAAAATATGTCCACATAGGCAGAATATGCTACAGACAAGATACACACGGTATGGTTACACATCCTATTTGGGATGTTTAAAGTGAAAGCCTGGTTTGCCATTGCTGTGAAGAATCTCCCTTAGTTCCTTGACCTGTAATTCTGAAGTTATTCTGGGTGAGTTATACAATGAATCAAGTCACTTGGAGGGAGCTTTATTCGAGTTGTGAAATTTTCTATTCACAAATATTCAGTGTGAAGACCATGTTTTTTTTTTTTATCCTTCTCTATAATCTTTGACATTTAAAACAAAAAATAAGATAATTCATGGGCTTTATTGAGGTAAAATTTATGAAGAGTGACAGGGTTGTGGGGGAGATGCTACTAAAATGTAAAACACGTGTGCTTGGTCTGATAGCTGGGACATTTTGAGTAGGAGCAAACACATGTAAGAGCTGCCATGCATCAAGTTTGTCGAAACCATAAGAGATAAAATGAGGTATACCTTATTTATCCAGCATTTAGTAAGTTTACTGTGTTTGGGCAGCAAAGACAAATGACAGATAAAAATTCAAAATAAATACAAATCAACACCAAAGCAGCAACAAACTGCAGTTGTTGTGCACATAGTGCATTTTCAAAGTTGTATTTTTGCACCTTGTAAGTTCTATCTCGTCATTAAACAGCCAAAATTGTGAACTATTAAAATTTAATTACTGCACAGCCCCTCTCTGTGAAATTCTAATAAAGATAATATTGTTTTTGCACTGTAGGGGCATCACTTTGTAACATTTACAGTGTCCACACTGTTTCCAAAAGTATTAAAGTTGAGTCAACTTAGTCAGCTATTAAAAGTATTAAAAAGTCATAAACACAAAATATTAGTGTTAACTTTAAACCAAAACTATGTAGTTTTTTCCACCCTAATATAATATTTCTAGAGTCATTGTGATGGTACATCACCTTACAACAGGTTGAATGACACCTCTGTCATGGTCTGAGGGGGTCTGTATTGCCTTCACTGGCACAATGTAACTTCTATGTGGATGGTAGGAACACTTTCACACTAAAAAACTACAAGTTTTTACTGCTTTGACTACTTTAAGGCATACGTCACTTCCCCCTCGAGGCAAAAGCTAAACATTGGGAAAAGGAGAATATAAAGCAGTTTTTGAATTTTAAAAACAGTAAAGTAACAAGTAGTAACAAGCTAAATGTCTGGACAGGGCTAAACACTGGCCCAGGCGTTCACTCGCTGGCGTGAGCTGAAAGACGAGGAGGGATGTCCGACTAGTGCTGATTTGGCCCTGTTATAGCTGGACTTGTAAGTACATGATGATTTATTCGAAAAGAAACATGATCAGACTGTACCTTATCAGTCCACATGGTTTATTTGTCTCTTGGGATGTCCTGTTGGATCGCTTCTCCTCCCTCTGTATGTCAGCAAATGCACATTGGTGTGAGGCGCTCTGTTTTACGACAGTGCAGTTACACTCAACGACCATAGAGGCTGCTCGAGAGCAGAAAGCCGGAATCTTACATAATGCTGCTATGGTCATAATTTGCCTTAAATCAGATTCATATATTCATGTTTGATGTCTGCTAGGTTTTGATCACAATCACTAATGTACAAAAATGTCTTGTTTTCATGCACATACTCACTGCTAGTGCTGTATTCTTAATGTGTGTGATATGTTTTGTTAGACTTTGTGCCTTTTTAAGGCTCTTTTCCTCACATGGGCCCAGTTTGCTCTGATTGGAGTACAGTTTAACTGTGTGGTAACTGGTCAGTTCAGCACTGCTAGATGCCATGTTGTCAACAACTCTGCATTATTCTAACAATACGCTATGCAATGGGCTTGCTACTGTGAGCCAATAAGCTTAAACTGATGACAAAAAAGAACTGCTGGTGCCAGATATAGGGGCAGAGGGAGAGGTCTTATTGCCACTGATTTTTAGTCTTGCTCATAGAGGTGCTCTATCACCTGGAGGAGACATGTTAAACAACTGAAGGGCATATAAAACTCAAATTAGAATAATATGGGTTCTTTAATAGTCATAAGAAGATGCATTGTGGGCCAAGCTTTCTTGGTTTAGATCTGTCAGTGCTCAAAGAGTCAGAGGTTAATCTCTTTTGAATTGTTTTCTTTAGTGTTTGGGTGCTGGTTTTGTCAAATTATCTTTTTTCCCTGATTAAAAAATTGTGTCAGGTTCATTACAAAATGTATTTGCTTTGTTCCTAACCAAATGTCTGAATTATCCTGCAATAATTTCAAGTTATCATAAATTGAGGCTGTTCATGTTAGGCATCTTACAATCAGACCATTTAACTATGTTTCCAGTAGAACCAGTTGGATACTGACAAAACAATGGGGCCTCTAAATGTATGAAAAGGGTCTTGAATAAAGTCTTAAGAAGTATTTAATTTTTCTTCAGATTGTCTTTAGATTCTCTATATGCTTAGTGAAATAATCACATTTGTCGATTTCTTGAATTACCTGTGTTAAGAGTGCTTTCTTAATAGTATTTCCAAAAATAATTTAGAACAACATGCAATGATTTGAGCAGGATAGTGTGTTAGAGACATGCAGTGAATACAAGAGGAGTGATCAAATGTTCGGCCCAAGAACTCAAAGACATCAAAAGACCAGCTTGAAAGTTAGTTTCATAATAAGAAGCCCACACACTGGAATTCATTCTTTGGTCCAGTTTTGGCCTGTCACCTCTGGTGTTTATGATCTAAAAACAAGAGAAGCTTTGAGATGCTTGAAAGCTTTAACACCTTCAAACCATGTCTCACATTTTACATTAAGGCCTCGGAGAGAAAACTTAAAATTTAAGCAGGGATGAAAGACATTAGCTGATGAGGTGGAGTACACATGTGCGAGGACCCTGAGTTTGTGAAACTATTTATAATTTAGGGCTACTTCAAAAGAAAAATGTTATCAACCTCTATTGGGCCATAAGGATTTTTTATGTATCACTTGATTGTATGGATTAAATAGTCCACATTTAGCCTGTACCAAATCAGCAGCTGGCTTACTGTGCCCATGTCCATAAAGTGATTTCTTTAGATGTTGCCACCACTCTCATGTTGGCAAAGTCCATCCATCCATTATCTATACTGCTTATCCCTTTTGAGGTCGCAGGAGAGCTGGAGCCTATCACAGCTGACTCTGGGCAAGTGGTGGGGTACAGCTTGAACTGGTTGCCAGCTGATCACAGGGCCACATAGAGAGACAGACAACCATTCAATCTCGCACTCAGACCTAAGGGCAATTTGAAGTCACCAATCAACCTAATAAGCATGTTTTTGGTCTGTGGGAGGAAGCTGGAGTGCCCAGAGAGAAGCACACATGCACGGGAAGAACATGCAAACTCCAGATAGAAAGGCCATGACCGACCTGGAGATCGAACCTGCAACCTTCTTGCTGTGAGGCACGTGCACTACCTGCTGCACCACCAATACTGCCAACTCATCATGCTTTTCAAACAAAAAAAAGAGTAGGGATGCATGATATTATTGGCACAATATCAATTTTGGTGGATAATTGCTCAAAAAGTGGATTATCAGCAGATATTGATTTTTTTCTGTCGATATTTACAGCTGGTATATCTGCTGTACATAGGGGTCATATATTTCCAACATACGGTGGAATATCATCAGAATTTATGAATGTACCGTGATGCTTTACCAAATTATCACAACATGTCTATACATTTAAAAATCAACAGTATCATTTATTAGAGAATCAAATGTTTTTCTTACTTCACATGTGTTTCTTACACAAGTAAATTATCACAATGACAGGAAAGGTAAGCTTTGGTAAAATAGCAACTTCATACTCTTTACAAAAAAAACAAACAAACAAAAAACATCTGCAACATTGACTTAGAATTAGATATCAGAAAGAAATCAGATATTGTGCATCCCTAAAAAAGATAAGCACTGGTATCTCTGTTGGCTGAAATAAGGTTGGGAATAAAGGCACAGATATCAGCATAAAAGCCCAGTATCAGACATCCCTAGAAAAAACTTGGTGGGTATCAAGTCATCTCACATCTTGCTTGTTTGTCATTAGGAGTCTTTGGGTTTTAATCAAACATTAAAAGGCCTCAGGCAGAGAAAAACAGAGCCTGGCTGTACCTGAAGTGTGACTCCAGTGGGAGGATTTCCATCCTGTCAGCCGAGTGTGGACCTTTGCACCACTCTGCTGTATATACTGTATGTTACTGTGCTCTGCCCCACAGCTACATGGCTGTATTGAAATGCATGCAGAGGTCTCTAGTGAATGTCAGGGTGAAACTCAGGACATAAAGGAAAAAAAGAGGACATTGATTGCAATTAGGGACATTGTCTCCTATTTATATGGTTATTGGGTGGTGCCTCTAGCAGTCTGGTCGTGTCAAAGTTCTCACAGTCAGGATGCCATCTCTCTCAGTGGAGCTGCTGTAGCCTCCTCTGGCAACTATCTGCTAACAATGTTCATCTCACTTGGGTGACAAAGCTGCGAGGTGGGTCTGGCTAAAGGGAAGGGCCCATTTCCTTCAGCTGAAAGACAGTGTTGCTGCAGGGCTGGAGTTTCTGTCCATCCTGTGATCTGTTTTATGTTTTGTACTTGTTTTTCTTCTATTCACGTGATGTAAAAGGTCCAGGTGTGGAACGAGCTGCTACAGTCTCCCAGTTGGTGTCAAAACCAAACCCGAACCTGGCTGGAGTCTTAAGCGATTCTGTATTAATTTCCCGTTGTGAAGCAGGGTTTAGATACCATAGGTTTTTAATGTATGCTTGGGAAAGAAGGTAAACCCCAGTAATGAGGTTCAGCCATCAAAAAAGATGTAGTTTGATGTGGAGGCTGGCAGACTAATGAATCCGTATGAATGACAATGGAAGGGAATCACTTTTTGTGTTTCTTCCACCCTGGAGGGGGTGTGTATCAATCTTTCTGTGAGATAATGGGGTTAGATAGCAGCGAGACCTGGCCTCTGGTGGTGACATTGTTGCAGAGCTCAGAAACTATAAGGGGTCCAGCGGCTGAGCCGGTGCACCGGTGGGCTCTATTCACATCCAGACCCTAATCTATCATGAGATTTGGTCTTTCTCTCCAACAACAAAGCTCCATCTTTTCCTCAACTCATCACTGAGATTTTTCTCTGTTATTATTGTTTTTTAGAAAAGCACAGCTGGCTTCTGCCATCTCTGAAAGGAATCAAATTATCAGTCCAGCTTTATTTTCTTCTTCTTTCTTTCTATTACAAATCCACAGGCCATTTCTGGGCTTTTTTTGACCCAAAGCTGCTGCTTTTCATGACTGAGAATTCAACAGATTCTGAATGTGCAAATGTGTTCAGATGTGCTTTGTTTTGTGCTCATGAAAACAATAAAAATTAGAAGTGCTCCAAGAGCACAAGCCACCACCATGGCACTTCCAGCACTGTTGGGTCAGTTATTGTAAAAAAAAAAAAGGGGCAACTTCCCCATCTTGTACTTTTGCCAAGTGGTTGAAAAAAATTCCTTGGTCCACAACTGGACTACGAACACCACCAAAATGTAAAAGCTTCTTCTTTTTGCCATAACCACCATTCCCATCCAAATCTTTTAAGAACTTATTGAGTTATCAGCAAAAATGTAGAAAAATGCCCTATCCCACAATGTTATCAAGTTCTTTTAAAAAAAAAATCCTGGGTTCCGATTTGGATCACCACCAAAATCCTATTACTTCTTCCTTATGCTATGACCGTCATTCTCTGAAAATTTCATCAAAGTCCATTGTTCATTTTTCGAGTTATCTGGCTAACAGACTGACAGACAAACACCAGCAAAAACATAACCTTCTTGGTGGAGGTAATAATGTTATTATCTCTTACAGGTGGCAGCCATGCTTAAGGACAAGAAATGTTTGGCAGACAGGCAGTCATTAGGGGTGTATACTGACGAGAATCAGATGATACGATACATGCCACAATACAGGCATGATGATACAACAGATCACAGTGTATTGCAATGGTGAGCTAGACGATATATATCACAATTTTTCCCCAATAAATAGCCAAATGTTAAAAAATTCTTTAGAACCCATGTTATTGTAGTATATATTATAATATTGAATATGATAATATATATCAGAATATTGAAAATGTTTTCTAATCACTGTTATCAATTGAAATCATGGTCCCTGCAACAAGGATAAACTTTGTTGTCTTATGATGCAAATAATAACAATACATTAAACAGAGGAGAGAAGCTGAACAAACATACAAAACAAATGTCTTTACTTTAAGAAATGAATGAATAAAATGTTGCAATATTGCATTATAAATATTGATATAGCATTGTGCAGCAAACTATTGCAATGTATTGGTGTATCAATATTTTCTTACACTCCTAGCAGCCAAAAAGAAATAATAACAACAAAAAAATCTCACATTGTGTCAGTTATGTTTGCAAACTGACTTGGACACCTTAGGCGGTCATCTTTTTTTTCCCATTTGTTTATAGCACTTTAGATTTTTGTGTTTACTTTTAACTATATTTCATTTTATTTTAAATTTTTATTGTTTGGTTTTTAAATTGTTATTTTTTTAGTATTTATTTGTATTTCTGTCAGGGTTTATCAAAAATCCAACTAAGAAAAAGGTGAAGATGGACCCAGTTGCAGATACTAACAAAAATGTTTATTTAAAGCAAAAAATCTCAAAACACACAACAAAGTTTCTTACAAAATTTCAAAATCAAACAAAGTATCTCCAAAGAAAAATCACTAGAAGTACTGGAAACTTACACAGGAGATGTGGCACAGAAGACGTATGAACAGACAAAGACGAGAGGGAACACTCTGTACACTGGGGAAAACCAGACAAACCAGGAACAGGTGTGACAAATTACACAGGTGAACTAATCAGGGCTGACAAGACAGGAAGTAAAACAAGGAATGACACACAGAGGACACGCTCTAAAATAAAACAGGAAACCTCAAGGACTAAAAACAGAAACTACACAGATACACACCAGGGTGAAACAGACACATGGCAGGAGAGATGATATTAAAGCTAACATAAAATAAAGCCATAGTCATGACAATTCCTAAAAATAATCATACAGATTATCTTTTTACACTTAATCATTTTAGATCCTCTTTTACATAAACTTTTTAACGTATCTTTCAGTGCATTTTAACCCTTAATTTTTGTCAGTTAATTATTGGTTTTATTGCTTTGCCTTTTTCTTTCTTTTATTAAATCAATCGCATTGATTTTGTCATTTCTTTTACTTCAGCAATATTGGTGTGCATTAGTCTCTAAATTCCTCTTGACATCCTGCCTCTTATTATTGTGGTAATTGTCATTCATTTTTTAAATCTTTTGGTCCATCACTTTTTCTACTTCTCTGTAAAGCACTTTGAACTGAAATTGAATTTGTTGAAATGTGCTATGTAGATAAGTTCAATTAATTTTAAAATCTATTTTATTCTGACTTTTTAGAGCAGTCGCTTCAGCTCTCTCTTCTCTCTCTCTTCTCTCTCTCTGGCATCAAAACTTCACATTAAAACTGTCCTTTGCCCACTCCTGAAATTTCGACCATAAAACATGACAAATAAGACCTGACATTTTTCTTAAAAAGAAATACTTTTTTTTGAATTTCAACTCAAGAGCCTTACACATCTAAAATGTTAAAAAGGTATTAAAACTGATTGACTATGTGTTTCCATTGGCTCGACTAGATGCAACAGTGAGATTCTTTACAGCATTTCACTCCTCCACCACAAAGCCCCTTTGTTTAGAAATTTTGTATGTTGTGGCCTGACCAACTGATGGTGGTGATCATTCCAAGAAACAAGAAAACACAAACTTTACAAAAGCAATACTAAAAATTTACTCAATTTTGACTTGAGTGAGTACAACATGTTTGTTTGTTGTGGGCACAAAAGGATATCTTTATGAACATAGATAAAGACCTTGGTAGAAGGAGAGATGGAGAAACAGTTGTGGAAACTGAGGAGCAGGACAGATCACAAGATACCTGGGATACCTCACAAGATAACTGTGAGCCCATGCCCAGGATCCCAGAGGCCTCTAGCTGTCACAAATGGGACTTAGTAACACTGCTTCCTCTGGACTTCTCATTAGGTCTCTTAAATTTCATTTAGCCACGTAACGGTGGAATGTGGTGAAACTTGGCCTTTTTTTTTTTTACATCCTGGATAAACACAGGAGCGATCCATCTTTGTAATATCCAGAGAGTCTGATTCATATCATTTTCTGCTCCAGTGACCGTTACCTGACCCCGCTGATGCCTGTGGCAATTTGACCTGAACAGCTGATGAGTTGCTGGCAAAAGGATATGTAGCATATATGTTGCATCACAGTTCCAGACACAGGGACTATATTGAGGGGCAGTGAAATGGTGAAGAAAAATCTCACTGTTGCGTCTAGGCCAGCCAGTGTCTATTTTGTTTGATTTTAACCTAAAAGTGGGTTAAGTGGAGGCACCATTGATTAATTATGTGGCACCATTGACTACTACATATTGGCTTCTGCGCTAGCGGCTTTTTCCCCCCGGCGACAAAGCTGGGTGGGTGCTTCAGTGCATAGGCCTTGAGCAACTCCACTTTAAAAAACCCGAAGTATCCCGTTCAGATTTGCAAGTGCCACAGCATTGCCTCGGGTCATTCTGGAAAGGAAGTAACATCACTCAAAATGACCCCCCAAAATGATCAAGCGTACTCACAGACAAAAGTACAACAGTTTGGTTGTTTATGTTGCTTTATTTTGGTGTTACAGAGTTAACTTTAGAAATCTACGACAGGCGGCGGGACAAACCATGCCCGTGTGCAGTCAGTGAAAAACAGAGATGAGGTAAAAAGACTACAGTGTTACGAGTCACAACACTGTTTAAAAATGTATTCTTGCAAATATATACTTTTACTTACTACTATGTACATAGCATAAAATAAATAGTTATAAAAAACATCAAATTTTAGAAATCCAATAAAACACAAACACTACTCTGTACAAAACTTTGGATGTAAAGACCTATCAGAGAAAGAGACCACAAGCAGAGTGTTCACAAACAATCACATATAAAGTGTACAGTGAAAAGGGCAAGAAAACAGCTCTTGGACTGATACTTGTTGCTGTGTTGTTCATTAAAGATATGCCTAATGCAAAACTGGATAGGGCAGCTCCATAATATTTTCAGTCAGGATGTTTATTCATGATAGATGGGTAGTTTTAATTCAAATCATACAGTTATACAGGCCTGAGACATAACATTACATAGACTGTAAACAATGATTCAACAATGACTTTACACACCTCTCAAGACTTGAGCTGATATGTGAAATGGCCTGTGCACTTGCTCCTAAACATTCTGTCACCTATCTGGATGTCTTGACTCAGCTTTCAGTAGTTTTCACTTTCTGAATAAATAAATGTCGTTCCTTACTTTTCTTAAAATAGAGAAGAACAACATGAATCAATTTCACCCTGATGTTTAGCACAACTACAAAACCATAGGCAGATAAGATTACATAAACTCTAGTTTGTTCTATTTGGTTAAAATTGGAATAATTGTATGCAAGAGTTAGTCAAAACTTCACATTATCCTTTCCAAACTATATATAATAAATTTCTTTCACAGAAAGAACTTAAACATGCAAGACTGTACATAAAAACACATTGACAGACATTGTATGTAAGGATTTAAACACACTTACACAAATATAAACTTAGCAGCATTTCAATAAGGGAAGTATTGATCATTTCAGTGATGCTGCTTGTTTTTTTTAGTTTGGGGAACAAAAAGCCAACAGCTGAGTCATCACCTACGAAGGTCCTTTTTTAACTGAACTGCAAATTATACTGCATTAGACAGAGCTTATATGATACAGCTAAGTTTGTAAGTTTTCTGCTTTTGGCTGCACCAGTTATGCCCAAGCTCACACAATCTGGTTTACGTGTATGATCTCACCCATGATGGACTTCACACACTACCAGCATTTGAGTTGTTGCACCAGCTGAGGTAGTTTAACATAGGCCTAAGTTACAACCTACCTCTGAGAAGGTGTAAAGTCCTCTGTGAAATCTTACCATTATGGCATATTGTTTGGAAAAGTAGGACAGTAAAGGGTTTAGCCGTTGTTTGGTGCCAGCAATTTTGTTCCCCATTATAGATTGCATCCTTTAAGTGGATGATGGTATTTCATTTATTATGTTCAGATAGATAATTTTGTAAATCCAGCAATGTAGTTAGATCACCTTATATTGCTGTTGACAGTTCAACTTGTGATACACAGGTGCATTAGTGGTATCAGACCCTTTTACAAACATAGGCCAAATGCAAATATTGCAGGATGAACAGTTGCCAATTTGTCCTGGTTTGCGGTCTGTCTTTGACTTCACCAATTCTGACAGAACTCAGTCCTAGGTTTGGAAATGGTACCAAGGCTGATACCAAATAATACTGCTATTCTGCGTACCAGAACGGATGCTTCCAGTCCACGAATTCACAATCCTGCAAGTTGCACTTTGTTGTAAAGGTGACTAATTAGGCTTTCTAACAATATAAAATACCAATTGACGTTATTAAAGGGGAGGAATAATAAACCAAAATGATGTGTCCAAACTTTTTTAAGAAGTATGTGAGGGTGCAGCCTGGCACAGATTCAATACAATTTCAAATCAAGTTTATAGATCAAAATACTACCAAAGCATGTAGTAACTATTAAACACTACTGATGCTATACATTTGTCTCATAGCTTCCATTTATTGTGATTAGTTTATATATGACGTTGGCATTTAGGAAGAAAGGCCAATAAATTGAGTGGTTATGAGTGGCTGGCAGCTGAGTACACTTCAAAGTATTTGTTGGGGATTTTGTGCCTGAATTCATCTTAAAAATGTTCAATTAACTTATGAATCTAGTGAATGATATTATGTTAACTGAATTCAGACTAAATTTAGCCAGTTTCTCACAAGGAACCTTAGTTTGGAAGATATGCCCTATTATTTTCAATGAACCGTACATCCCTGTGGTGCAACCAAACAATGACACAAGTTTAGTTACAACTCAACTAGATTTAACACAGTTTACCTAAGACCTCACTTAAGAAAGAACTTATTCATAGCTGGTGCAACAAGCCACTGGTGTTTTAGTTAAGCAGGAATTCAGAATTTCTAGTTCAACAAATTTCCACAAACAAAAATGTATGTATGTCATTAGACAAAAGATAGTGGGAATATCCCTCTCATAAATAATAGCTTTCCCCACACCAAGTCACTTGAGACATTGCTAATACTGATAAAACAAGAAGAACATGCTTCATATTTCCTAACAGGACACAAGTGCTGACCTTTCAGATTTGTTTACAGCTCTCTGACCTCCACATACTTATTTTTCTTATCTTTGGTCATTTCTCTTGATGTTATTAAAAAAAAATGCTGGTCTCAAGAAGAAAAACACAAATTTCCAGTGATTTCAGGTGTCTCTGGATATGTGCAGACACAATATATATAAAGATATTTTTAACCAGTGATCAGTTGTTGTGGCTCATGTCTATTCTCATGATAAAGTTAGTCAGGTAAAGCAGATATAAAATGTTAGCTTAAGAATTTGAGAATTGTAAACACATTGCAGCATAATAACTACATTCACTCAGGTGCAAGTGCATTCTTACCCAAACATCAGAAAGATATTAACACTATAAAGAAGTCACTTAAAAGACAATAATGTTAGTTTCAGTTAAACACGCACAAAACTTAAAATGCAGAGGAGAATGCATGCTGTTGAGTGTCATGTAAATCACTTATTAGTGTTTTTGTGGTGCAAACAGATGATGACAACACCAAAGAAAATGTACCTTTTTCATTGTTTGCCCCACAGAGAAGATACACTAGCAGTGCTTATCTATTATCAAGAAAAGTATCTACTGGGAACACAGGGGGAAAAAACACCAATATGGTGTTTGTCAATTAGGCAACAGTTGTTGTGTCCTACGTCAGTACGTGAAAACTCTTTCCACAACTACACATACTGTAGCACTGAGGCCCACACCAGGGTTCATATAGTTGATCCATTGTTATGTCAATGTCTACTCAACTTTTTCAGTTGACTTTTTCCAGCTTCACAGCTCCAAACACCCGTCATGTCTGCCACTGGAGTCCTTAGATAGGTCAGATTGCCTCACAGAGTCTCATGTCTTGTGGATAAGTTGCTGCATTCTTTTGTCTACCTACAGTCTTTTCATTTTCCAAGGCAAAGGACCAGCAGTTCTTATTTGCAGGTGTGCACATCATAGACTCTCACACACTCCTGACAGCTGACATAGCAGCACCAGTGGAAA
The DNA here is from genome assembly GCA_037902135.1 of Cetoscarus ocellatus. NCBI lineage: Eukaryota > Metazoa > Chordata > Actinopteri > Labriformes > Labridae > Cetoscarus > Cetoscarus ocellatus. Next base: position 618,388 of record JBAMNC010000322.1, on the reverse strand, counting down.
ATACAGTGACACTTCTCCTTTCTCTTCTCAGTCCTAGTGTTGTGGCCTCTGCCGCAGCATAGGAGGTCACAGCCATCAATGCCGTGGGATGTCAGATTGCAGATTCTATCACGAGTGCCAAAGGAGCCTGTTTCAGGATTGGGGTCACAAAAATTGGGAGAGCTTTCATAATATACCAGGTCACGCTCTGTTGGGGGTTTAAAGTAGTTGTACTTGGGTCTTAGTGTTTCCACCCATCCACGGGACTCTTTATGTTTCTCTACCACCATCTCTGACGCACTGTCGTACTTATCCTTCATGTAATCACCAATGACTCTGAAGTCTGGTTGGGACCACCAGCACGTCTTGACCTCGCAGCTGCCTGAGAGCCCATGGCACTTACATTTCAGGAACATGTTGTCATTGAGGGACTGTGGATGAAAGACAAATGTGATGATCAAACATCTGAAAAATAAAGTGAGAGTGCCTCAGCACATTCAGCAAAAAGGAGCTTTGGGAAACACACCATTCTTCCTGCCTCGTTGTTGTGGCGGTTCATGGCAGAGCGTGCGTCAGGGCGATTTTCTCTTGCATCAGCAAACTCTCGGGACACCATGCTCCCAAACTCCACATCCTCACTGCAGCCTCCCCACTTCCATCCCTCACCAGGGGGGCCCTTGTGGCGTGTGTCACACCCGCAGATGGTGGCTGAACCCTCTGCACAAGCACGGGTCACTGCAAATGCCACCCCCGCAGAGGCAATGGCATGAACAAATGCTGATTCTCGAGTGGCTGGAAAGAGAATTTCAGACACTTGTCAGACATCAAGCCATGGACAAAGGCACATGAATGCAAATCAAATATGATCTGCAGTCATATGAGTTATGAGCTGTTGTCACTAAGCATGATTTTTAGGTTTTAATTTGAGGACATTTTTGAGCTATAACTGCAAAAGAATGTTGGTCATCACTTGTTTATATGGATTAATGCTTATGTTGAGTCTCTTGTAAGTACAACAAAAAACTAAACAAGCTCACAAGAAACATTAAAGAAACTATATACATCGTAAAGGCCATTATTATGGCTGACTACATGTGTTTAGATCTTACATCTACCAAAGTGAATCACTGCATGTTTTAACTTTGCTAAAACATCAATCGTCCTGTCTCTGAATAAGGCCAGCGAGGGCTCTATGCCTCTAACATAGCTTACTGATGACTCAGAGGGATCAAGATCTTCTAAAGAGATGAGAGGAAAAGACAGGCCTGACAGGCCTATAATTAAGAGACTCAATTAAGCTTTTGAAAGGTTAGGAAACTGCTTCACACTGCGGGAACAAATGATAGAAACAGTACTAAAGTGGGACTGTGGTGTCCAGATATGAGATCCCAAAAAGAAAGGGGTTTGGTTTTCTTCAGTATACCCTGCTTTAACAGGATTCATTATGACAGAGAGATTGCCTTGAATTTATGTACTTGTATGGTCTTGCTCAATCAGAAGAAAAAAGAGAGAGGAATCACAAAAAAGTGGAGGCACCAGGTGTAGTATGAAGTGAACAAACAAGACATAAGAAAGAGGTAGAGATCAATCGTGAAAATTTGGATTGTGTCTGTGCACTTGTGTGTGTAGATGGACTCGGATAAAGAGGTAGTGCATGCTACTGTATAAAGAACAAGAACGACAGGGGGAAAGAAAGGGAAGAAAAAAGGCAGGAGTATAAAGCTAAAGGGAGAACAGACTCCTCCCTTACAGCAGGTTCCAACCAGTTCGAGGACTAAAGGGCATTAGGAACAATGATGCAAGAAAAAAGGTCTACTGGCATCCTCCACCACCCACTTCACAGTGCTTGTTGTATATACACAAGGTTACTAATGTTCACAATAAAACTGCACCTCTGCTCTCTCATACTCAAGTAATGTATCTACAATGGATAATTTTATCTACATATAGAGTTTTCTTTGCAGTTAATATAGCATAAGGCTGTAACATGTACATCAGAATATCTGAACATTTTTAGAGGGACCAGCACAATAAAATCCTTGTAATTTCAACTTGGATCAAACCAGTGTTGGCATTAGATACAGGTTCTAAATTTAACACAGCTATACAAGACAGCGCCACCAGCCTGGAATTAAATTTAATCAAGTGTGGTACAGCATGTATATTATCATCCCTGGAAAGTGTGAAGAAATGTGGACCTAAAGCAGAACCCTGGGGAACTCCTTTGGAATAGTGATCTTATAGATGACTGGCAATGATGCTGCAGAGCTTAGGGGGTGGAGGAGTTCAAATGGGAGAGGAAGAGGGGATTATTTTGGGATAAAATGAGCAAAGGAGAAGGATTGGGGCAAATTAAATATGTCCTGGTGTCTCTGTTTGTTAAGTAGGTCTCTGAGGTTGCAGACCTCTTGTGGCAGGGGCACACTCATAGGTTTAATCCCTGTTTGTCCAAAGAGTACGGAGATAAATGACCAGCCACATAATAAAATCTAGCTCAGTTATTAAAGTAGTCTTTATAAAATCACCCAAAGACTGCTGCTGTTACATTTTGATTGAAGGTCTTCTTAAATATACAAACATCCATAAAAAGTATCTCTAATGTCCATAAAGCTCTCATATGTCTGTATTTTGATAAATCATTAGAAATGTTAAAACCCTTGAAAGACACTTGATTTGATGAGTCTAATGCCTCTCATACACTTGAAGACTTAAAAAAAACTTCAGAAAGACTGTAGTCTGACACCCTTTCACCTCAAAATATAATCTGTCAGCAACTCTTTGTTGTCACAGATGAGGAATCAAGCAGGGTCATTAAAAACAAGACTACAACTAGAGCTAATGCATTCCAACCCATGTCCTATTGTTCCTGATTGTAAAGCCTCTGTTTGATATCTTTAATAATATCATATTTACCACCACAATCACTGCAGCCTTTGTCATTAACACTCAGATGTTTTATCATAAATCAATCAATCAATCTTTATTTGTATAACTCCACGTTGTACCAAATGTTATCACAACCCTCTGTACAAAGGAGAATGCCAGTGCCATACTCTTCTTTATTTATTATTCTATTTTATTGCTAGCAAGTTCCTGTTTTGTTTGGGTGTATTGCTTGTGGGCATTTGAGGGCAATTTTGTGGATAAGAGTTTTTGTTTTCATTTATTTTGAATGTGTTTGGCCACTTATAATAAACTGCATTTTAAGTTTGGTGTCTGAATCTTCTTTAAACAAAAAAGAGCAATTCCCTCAAGGGGCAATTTCATAAAACAACTTTGACATTTCCTTTCCTTCAGGCAATAGTAGCATGAAGAAGTGAAATATAAGGATGAAAGTGCCAATACTCTTAGAATAATGGTGTAGTATGCTATAGCTAGATAGTCAGTAAGCCAATATTATAATGATAAAAATGTTTAGGATTATGATAGTAAAAGTTAAAAAATTTGAAGATTAAGAAATGTTTACCCAGAAAACTTTGTAAACGTTATTTTGATCAATTATTTCTCCCCTTTTAATAATACCAATTGGTATTGTATTTTATATAGCTGAAAAACCTTGATTAGTCACCTTTAAAATTAGGTAGAACTTGTAAGGATTGTGCATTCATGGAATGAGCAACACCGCTAAATGTCAGGCTTTTCAACAATATAAAATACAACACAAATTGGTAATATTAAAGGGGAAATTTAATTGACCAAAATGTGATTGTGTGTGTTCAGGTTCCACTAGTTGTCCTCAGTTGTCCACTTTGGCCACAATAATCTTAAAAGTTTTGCACTTCTCCCCGTAAATATAGAATTTTCTGAATATCACGTGAATGTTAAAATTCTGGGTATGTCTGTATTATTTGGGGGATAGTACTTTCTGGCCTCCACTGTAAGCCTGCTCTTTTTGTGATGACCTGTCTCTGTAGCTAATCTGTGGTCACTGAGTCTATATAACAGGACTTTTCTTAGTGGATGATCTTTCAGTGTTACAGGTAATCTAACAATGTATATTTTCTGTTTGGGGCCAAATGACATTTTAATTGACTTTGTTTTTATATTGTTTCTTCATTGTATTTTACATAGTTTTCTTTTTGTTAATTCATAACTTGATTTGGTATAGTTTTTGGGGTGTTGGGGTCTTATGTCGGATTTTAGTTGCATTGTGTGATTGCTGTGGTGCTGGTGCTCCCCCAATTCTCCAGGTGATTTGGAAGAAGCCTTTGGACCAGCAAATCGAGGGGACTTTTCTTCAAAACTCCTTGACTTCCAAGTAGACTACCCCACCCCCAAAAACCTTTACCTCATGACCATGCTCTGTGTTTTAATTGCCCCTCAAACAGCATGTCCTTCACCTGGAGACACCAGCTCTGACATTAGTTACCCTGCTTTGTTCAGTTTTATGACCAATTTATGGTATTTCAGGACACTTCAACTTCAACAATGCTTCTCCACCAAACTGTGCCAGACCCTGGCAGACCAAGTGGTCCCTACAACCTGCTGGGGGTTGAATCCCCTATTGTGCTGCCACTGTCACGCTGTGTTAGTTCCACAATGGACCCAGATATTTTATATGAAATTTGCCCTGACCAGTGATTAGTGGGTACCAAGTTAAGTCATAGCAACAGAGAACTATGCATTGGCTGGACCCCGCTTGTCGGCAGACGGGGAAATCCCTATTCAAATGGTTTAATAAAACAATCTAAAGGGCGTGTGAATGGGGAAAAGCACTTTTTCTCCTGCTTAATCTCATGGTTGCGCAGATATTGTGCTCTGAGCAGTGCCCAGCGGGGAGTGGGGCTAAGGTCCCCCCATCAACTCCATTTACCACACCCCTTCTTTCTTTCTTGCCCAGAGTTAATGATATACTGGTGCGCCAGCTTTCCTCCCCCTGCATGGACAGACATACGACTCATGAAAAGCAGAGTCCTCTGAGCTCATCCTAAATAGTTACACTTTCTCATCCTCAGGTCAGTGGTCGTAACCTACATCCCCTGACCTTTTCAGACAGGACTCAACGATTTAGGTTAATTTACTGGGTTCATTTCCTGGTATACAGACTGCGGTAAAGGCACTGGTACCCACAGGAGAGAGAGCAAGGACAGAATGAAACTTCAGCCGACATCCCTTCCTCGTGCTCCATGTATTACGTAATTGGAGTTTTCTGAGACTCATCAGAATTTAATGGTTTCAAAAGGAAAAGGATGCATGTCTACATGTCTCTGCCTGCACGGGAGGCAACCCTTGTGAAACTTTGACTGTCCACTCTCTGGAGCAAAGTTACCCTCACTAATTCTATCATATGACTCATAAACTGGCGCCTGATTATACCCATATAGCAGGTAGGTGTTCTGTAAATACCAAGAATGCCGAAACGTCTTTGGGATCGGCTCTGGGGACTAAGAACACCTGCACAGCTTTCTATTACCTTTCATCACAGGCAGATTCCAGCAGTGCATGTTTTGACACTTTAGTTAATGTAAATTAATGAGTGCTGACGCAGACATAGCCTGGAGGTAGGGCTTGTGATTTGGGGTGTGGAGTGAGGGAGAAACATAGAGAGAGGATCAGGCTATGTTTAAAGGAGACTGAACATGCTCATAAAATAAGAATGTGTGTTTGTGTGTTTTTAAGCAGTAGAACTTGCGCCTTTTCATTTGAACACATGTGGTTGGATCTGAGTATGCATTACAGTTAGATCTATTATTGCTAGTGTGTGTGTGGCCATGCCAATATTTGACAACAAATGGCAGAAAAAGGTTTGTGTTATTGACATTAGGCTGTATAAGGGATTAAAATATTTTTTTCACAAACTTCTCTTTTTCTACGTAAGTCTAACTAAATTAACTAGCTGTAAGTGATATTATCAGGAAAATATCAGTCCAGAAAAATAATAGCTTAAAATATGATTACCTGTACCAGCAGATGTAAAGGTGTCTGCTAATATTTACCACCTCTCGCCACAAAGCTATCCTAAATATTGGCAAATGTTAAGAACAAGTTTGTCCAGTATGAAGCAGAACCACTTCACCTAACTCAACAAAGTTATTTTTCTTCTTCTTTTTTATTGCCATTCCTTTAACTTCAGAGTGGACCCTAGGGAATGAATTACAGGATGAGCTTGATTTTTTCATTAATCCATAAATCACGTTTATCAGTATCACGATTTGCATTGAATTGTGAGATTGCTGGAAATACATAGCCCTAACAATAGCTGGGCTCAAACCCCGACGGCCCATTCAAGGCAAAAAACTCAAGGACTCAGCAAGGGTCTGTGTACAGACATAAGGCCAAGGCTATCCACGCACAAAATTTGATTTTTTGGGGTTTTAATTGAAGCACTTTCTCACAGCTATAACCCGACCTGACAGAAGTAGGGTTTTGGGACTCAGTCACCCCAAAATCAGTTACTTCATCATTGTAAGTGTGGCACAGTGAACAACAGTCTAGTCTCCATCTGAGATATGTCACAACCTCCTGACAGAGAGTCTATTTGATTCTTGTTCTGCCTCCTATGGCTTGCTCTGTCACATCAGAGATATTGACCAGTGAGAGCACAGAGAGCTCTGCTAAGCAACAGACACAGATGTAAACGAACCAAACATCAGCACAAAATAAGGACAAAGTTGTTGCTTGAAGTAAGAACTAAGAGACAGAGGAAAATTTTTCAAGCTCTGAAAACATCTACCTCTGTGATGTGCTGTGGAGGGACTAGCACAAAATTTTAGCAGAAGAGAGGCTCACTGGATAACTGCCATTAGCATTTAGCTTTTTTAAATTTATCATGACATTTGGACCAACAAACATACAGTTCATTACTTGAAGACAGTAGGTTTGGTTGCTGTCTTTGGTGTCATCTCTCATTCTTCCAGTGTAATATCATTGGTTGTGATGTATAGTTTGTTACAACTGCGTAGTCTGTCATGACTGTCCAGGAGGTACTCTGCCAAACTCAATAGCCCTACTGCCTGTAACAAGGAGGACATCCTCAGTGCATGGAGCTCATGGACATTATAACTGCAAGAATTTCTGCAAGTGGAGGGGGCACATTTTTATTTGTGCACAATAGTTAACTGTTAGTCGGCAGGTTGTTATAGTGCTGTTTGTACAGTAGCTCTTAAAACCATATTCAATATTAAGCCTGGTTGACTGTTTATGGTTTGACATGTGTTTTGCATATTTTACGTCTAATTAATTTATATAGAATATTTAATTACTGACTATCTAAATATAATTGAAAAAGAATACATCTATCGTTTAAAGCAAAATCGAGTGATGTTTGTTTAAAAAAAAAAAAAGTCAGTTACAGGAAAAGTAAGTTTCAGTTCAGTTCAGTTCAGAGCTTTATTGTCCCTCCAAGGGAAATCTGGTCTGCAGTGACAGCACATCCAACAACAACAACTACAAACAAATAAATAAACAACATCGCAGTGTACCGCACAACCAAACTTGACATGAACATGAGTTTTGGAGAGACTCGGGTCTTATCACTGAGAAATGTGTGTGTATGTATTGGTATTGATATTGGCTTAATTAGTTTGGTAGTATTGAAATATTGGATATGAGTAAAAATGTAATATCATGCATCCCAAAAAATGAACAGAATTGTGTTTTCTACATAATGATCCATGGCCCTAATTCATGTGCTTCTCTGATTTATGTGCCTCTTTAAAAGATATTAATGTCCCCTGTGACAGTGAGGCTATATCTTGTTGAGACAACAGCTAAATAATCCTATAAGGATTGTAAAGGTCCCTCTTTCCTCCTAAGAGCTTCAACCCCCAAAAAGCCAGGAGGAAACTAACACACCAGTCTGATTCAGAGACAGACACCATTGAGAACAATGGCCCTGTGGCACAGACTAACACAGCATCAATCAAATCCCATGAAATGGAAGCCAGCTCCTGCTCAGCCCTATCAAAGGCCTGTGAGCCCCTGAGTCACTCTTCTTGGCCTCTGACAAAGGCACTTAATCCAGCCACTTTGACCTCTCACATTATTAAGGGCCTCGGTGACCTTAATCCAATCAAAATTATTCACTAAAACCCAGTAGCTTCCTCCTCTTTCCACCCACTGCCCCTTCAATTAAGGCCTGGGAGGGGGGGCAATGGGAGTGATGTGGTGGCATTTTGCACCACAATAGGGCTCAGATTGAGGACCCCTATCGTTAGCCACTTCCTTGAGCTCAAGCCTCTTCTATCAACTGGCTCAGTAGTTCATTAAAAGCAAATGCCCTGACTAACCTCCAACCCCTCTGTGTGTGCATCAATCTTCTGTAAACAAAGTGACAGGTTTAGATCCTTCACCCCTCATCCCCTGTTCAGCACTCTGCCTCAATTTTGAAACCTATTACTCATTTTAAAGCAAGCAAGAAGCAAAACAAGAAAACAAAACAAAAAACAACACAGTAAAAGAGCACTCTAATCACGTAGGACAGCCACTGCTTTGAAATGCTGCAAAAAAAAAAACCTTCTTTGCTTTCTTGCCGAGAGTAATGTGAAATGATACCACCATCATATCTGCTAAATGTGTAACTACAACAAAGTTAGCCTGGAACCAAGTTCTTAAAGGGAAAAGATCTGCTCGCACAAGGGCTCTATTTTGACAGTAAGAAGTACTTTGTTAAAAAATGCGGAGTGGTTTGGGGAAGTAGGCTATATTCTACTGTCCAGACGATGCACAATCCTTACACAAAGTCAGGCACAGTGTGCAAATAGGATGTGCCTTGATTGTGCATAGGTGTGTTTTGGGTGAAACATGAATCAAACTAACTAGAGTGTGAGCTGCTCCCAATCCCTTTGAAGCAGTGTGCACAGACCAGCCGGCTGATATTTGCTTATTTTTATGGCAGATTTCATTGTTTGTTCTTAATTTTGGCTGGATCGTTAAATTCCTGTCTCTTTTGTTGTGCCAAAACATACACAGGAAACTGTAGAAAATATGTAAATTGACAGAATAAAGATTGAATTTTATTGAAGCAGTCCCACAAAGTAAGAAATTATTCACTGTTTTGAATTTGCATAAAAGCAAACCTCATTAATTGTTAAAATCCCCTTATTAAGCCAACAGAATCAGGCTGGAAACATTTTTTCTCATTTTGCTGGAATCCTCCAGGCTGTCCATTGTGTGAAACACACTGGGGAGCCAAAATCATCACCTATAAGGACAATTATGGGTGGCATTTGCTGGTATGTGTACACATTAAAAATGCCTGGGTCAACCAAAAACTGTTGTCTTACATTACATCATTGCTGGCCCTGTTAACACAGGTTAGTAACTTCCTGGCTTACCAGTAATAAAACTGGTAACATGCAGGTGCTATGCTCCCATTAAACTTTGTAGAATAAGATGGTTTCAGAGAGCCATTGGAATATTTTGAGCTGAATTAAAGGCCACAATCCTGCAAACAATGTAGAGTGGCAGAAATGGCTGTTCTCTCAGAGGAACCTAATGGTATGTTTATGTTAGCCACTGTTACCTGAGCACTGTAAAACTAAATGGATTTAAATTTATCTGTTATGGTATCTGTGGGACTAGCTATTTCACCAACAGCAAGGGTTTTAAGAACTAGTAAGCCACCATAGACAACAAAATTAGGCATCAGTAGGTCAATGCATAATTTTTTTAATGTAAAAATACAAAGATAATGATCAAGTCCTCAAGTACTCTAACTTGAATTGAAGCTTGAAACCCCTCTCCCATTTGCTCATCGGAGCAGGGAATGGGCATCAACAGTGCAATGCACATCACTGACGTTTGGTGTCAGTTAATCTGAATGCTTCTCAAGGCACCTTGAGACACATTGCCATCCTAAAGTAAATGACCTAAACAGAAAACTAGGAAGCCGAGGAACTGGAAGTATGTAATCAAGCTTGTGCAGAGAGTCCATTGTACTCTCTAACAATCTACAAATATATGAATGGTGTCAAGCTTATCCAAGTCTTGACAAACATTTCCCTGACTGCTGATTTTTTACTGACAAGCAACTTTAAACATCAATTGTTTTGACATGAAATCACAATAGACTAACATGTTTAAACTGGCGCCTGGGGGTATTCTACAAAGCTTACTTTTCTTAAGTTCGGCTAATGGTCAAACTATAGAGAGTCCATCATTTTATGACATGCAGCTGTCAAACATTTTCCAAACAGCTAGCTTATTTTTTAAAGACAACAACCAGCACCTCTCAAGTTTGCAAATAAGCCAATGGTAACTTTTATTTTTAGATTTTTTTTGTGGTTATGTTTTGAGCTCACAAATTGTTGGCTGTGGTCCTATGATTAGTTTACATATAAATCTGAAGATAAAGTCAAGATTGATGAAACTGAAATTTCCCATATTTTCATTGGAAATCAGTATACTCATTTGTAATATTCTTTTGTTTTGTGTGTGTTTTTTTATTTAACGTAGTAAGGATTTCAGCAGATGGGGCCAATGCCAACTCAAGATTTGACATAGCCTTAATGTAAACAGGGTGACATATTAATGCATCATCAAATGAGGAAAAAATATTTTGGAAAACTCCGTAGCTCAGTTTTCAGTCTTGTGAAAGGCACATCAGAAGGCTATAGCACAACAATCACAGGGGATTCCCTCTTGAAAACTTCAACAAGACAGAACTCACTTGTCTTGATTGTGCACATTATTTCATGCATTACAGGCTGCTCAAAGCTTATTCAGTCTAAAGTCTATTTAAACAAGGATTTAAAAAAGCAGAATGAATGATGCACGCAGGGAGTTCACCTTTTCAAATGCAAATATCAGACAGAGAGAATATAGACTTGTTAATGGAAGAGTTAAACAGCGAGTCATAGTAATTATTCTTAGAGCGAGTCTTTGCACGTGGTTTGGAGACCTTTAAACCTTTAAGAATTCCTGTAGTGGACAGTTTAATGTCCATAGTTCTGTAAACATAATCATGTGGTAGTTATATTTCAGAGAGCATCACCTGTAAAATGTGTCAATGGTATTTGTGAGTCAATCACATTATATCCTTAACTTTATTAGGGGCTCAGGCATTAACACAAACCACTCTCCCCCATAGCAAAGCCCAAGAGTGAATTAAATAGCATTAAAAATATTTTTTATTAGCAAAAAGAAGTCCCTGAAGAGGACCCTAGGCACTGACAGCAAGGTCAAAGCCCCCCAAAAGCCTGCAAATGTCTTCATATCAGGCAAATTATCAATTCATAGATTCCCATTAGAAAATCAAAACTATGTTGTAGTAATTTACTGTTTGAAATCAGTAAAAAAGAATAATTTGTGACCGAGGACTGGGTATTACACCAAAGGTGATCATATATTTCTTATTCTTGTAAGCTTCACCATGCCTAGAGACAAGATAAATTACTCAGATGTGTTCAGTGTTTAGAGTTACAACGCCCTTTATTTTCATTTTCTTTTTTGAAAATAATTATTTTGGAGCTTTTACTTATCGAGTTGTGACAGAACAGTGATACAGTCAGGACCTTGGCATAGGGGATGGTGTATGGCATGCAGGAAAGGAGCCACAGGCCAGATTTGCCCACTTTAAGGACAACAGTCTCTGTACATGGGGTGTGCAGACATAACCACTGGGCTATTAGGGCCCCATTATATGCTTCAAATGGGCTGATCAAACAGAGACATGCCACCCAAGTCACAGCTGCACCAAAAAAGCCTATTGTGGAAAAAAATGCAGTGAGCACATGTAGAGAGGGTTTGCGACTACGTACATGCAACCACATAAAATTTGTGGATAAAATGGGTTTTGAGGAAATGAACTGTTCTCAGTCTTGCTTTGCTCCTTGAGATGGAGAGGGGGAATGTCAATGGCAGAGTTTTGAGAACATTAAGTTGTTACAGGAAAAAGATGGTTTTACTGACAACCTTTTCTGGCAGCATGTCCCTGTTTGATTGGGCCTTAGAGCTAATTATGTCTCAGATTTGGGTATATCCTGTAGTAAATTGGTTTCTTTGGGAATGATTTGGATTGATTGCTTTTAGCTAAATGAAGGTCATCAGATTGGTCTCTGCCCAGGGCCTCTGCATAAGTTACTTATTTGAACTGGATTTAACCTGGAAAAACTCATTACCCACGAGTGCAGCAATAGAAACCTGTAATCTGCATACTTTGTTGGTTTCTTTGCATGAGAAGAAGAGAAAATTATTTTCTGGTAATTGCACTTTATCCTCTGTTGTGTCGTATTACCTTTATCTAACACTGGCCCAAAAATGGCCAGATTATCATTGACTGTGGTGCAGTTCCATCGTCGTCCCCTGAACTGGTGTTGGCACTCCTGAATGCCAATCTTCACCCCCTCGGCCACACTGGGCATGATTTCCACGTAGTTCCGGCAGAACCGCAGCTGCTTGGGCACCAAACCTGGGATACTACCACAGAGGATAGGCTGGGTGCCCAATGTTGAGTACTGGTGTCCCACAGCTAGAGACCTAAGAAGACAGAGGAAGTCAATATTGTCAGTGTATCCTTTTGTATTGTATCAATATCTCTTAAGTCCGAGGCTAATTTCCTTCTTTAAGTGCTGTGTAATTTAACGTCTGAGTGTATTTGATTGTGTTTATTTGTTGTATCACACACTACCATTAGTCATCCATCCTTTATCCCTTCAAGTACCCTCCGTGCAGACACCTGGCCTTTGTGTGTATTGAAATTGCAGGCCTGCTGACACAGACGCAGGCCATGTTTCTGTCTGAGATGAAAGTCCACACTGCATCCAGAGGTCTTCATAGACCTTAAACTGACAACTTGGAAAAATGTACCTTGTTATTAACTGTCCGCACACTTAACGGGCCTTCAGCTTAGGGTAATAAGAGTGCTAACCCTACATTGAGACTTCAGAGAGTGTATTAAGTGTGACACACAACCCAACCCCCCTCCCCTTTGAGAATATAACAAGTGCAAACTTGGTCCACTGATTACATCTCTCTGTCTCGGCCTCTTTCTTGCTTTCTCTCTGTTTTTTGTCTTTATTTTCATCATCCTCTCTAGTACGACTTTTGAAGAGCTGCACAACAATATGCAATTACATAAATATCACAGTGTGAACTTTCAGAATAAAAACAACACGTCTAAATTTATCAGAACAAAAAACTGACTTTAAGCATACAGGACATGCTTCCTCACTCAGCATGTGTACATTGTACATGCTCTCGCACAACTTTCATGCAATTAGATGAACTCAAGCTAGCAACCAGAAAACATCTAAATTAATTTCTTTTGGTTTTACAGCTGCAAATTGCTAAAGCTAAAATGAGTTCCTAGCATTGATACTGTAATATTAGAATATGTGTTGCGCATTGTTTATTTCTGATAAAGTACAATTCTAAAAGAAAAAATAGATTTTAACTCCGGATAAATCTATTTTGACTGTGAGATTCAAATGCTAACCTCCTGTAGAAAGTCATCACACTATATTTTCATACTGCAGTTTACATCACAGACAGAAACTGATGTCATTCAGCCCATACAATAAGTATTAATTTCACCATTACTTTATGTGTAATTAGGCATGTATTGAAAAATATTTTGCCCCTTTGTGACCATTTGTCACTCGTCACAGCTATCTATAATGCTAACATTATTGACAAATGCAATTTAGATGTTTAATTTGCATATAGTACTCCTTTTCAAAAAGTACAAATACAAGTACATTTGTATCACTGTAATTAAACTCATAGTATGTAATTTTCACTGCCAGGAGGCTCTCAATCAACTAAATATCAAAAGGTGACTGAATGACATGCTGTCAACACCGCCCACTTCTGCTGCGTACTTGTTTTATCTTTTAACTGAGAATTATTTTCAAGCAAAAAACTCCACGGAGTAAATTTATAAAACCATTATTCTTGTTTTGTGTTTTGTGCTTATTCCATATAACAAGGGAGCTATCTGTAAAAAGTTCACTTTCTGGATTGTGTTGTAAGTGATCACAGAATGCTTGCAAATTGCTTGTGACATGAATACAATAGGCCATATTTAACAGCTTTATTTAAATAATGGAAAATTCATTCAGTGCAGTGTTTGCTGACAGGAGTCCATTATATAAAGTAAACAAATAAGCAGGATAGGTAGTCTAAGCTAGGCAACATGTCCCTCCTTAACTTGGAAATGTCTTGTTATGACATTGGGAGGTGGGAAGTGGTGGACCTTACAAGTTGGATTGTAAGTTAGATACGTCACTAGGAATGCCCCCTTTGGCTAGAATTTGTTTTACTGGGAAGTCAGGCATTTTACAGGTACCCCAGCTTTACCAGCTTGTAAATTAAACACATATAACTGAGATGGGATGTAATTCCCACTTCCCATTTCTGAGGTAAATGAAACACACCATTAGGCGTTATAGTGGGAGGTTAGACCCCAGAACAGCCAGTGGTAGTGCATGATAGTGGTTCAAGCAGCATAAAATAAATGAGATACAGAAACAAAACAGCAGCTTCCCCTAACAGTACCCACTGCTTATTAATGTCTTGTGTCTTTATGGTGACAGTAAACATGTTACGTCTTCTCATGGTGGCTGCTACAAACTTGGATTGTTACCACTATAAAAATGAAGGATTCCTCTTGCTTTGAAAGCTGTTGGAAATACTTCAGGTAATTTAAGTATTCATCTAAATATATAATGATTAAGATTTTTTTATTTAACCTAGACATTTCTATTGAAAAATCCTAAATGCTGTGCCTTTTATCTGATAGAGAAGCGTTTTATCTACAACTTCATGACCTGCTGACCTGAGCCAAAAGCATATAATTGAGGTGTCACCAAGATCAATATTTTGACTACTTGATTGTTTAATAGCAGAGTTCCTATTATCTTTGGCAGATTCTCTACAGAGTAGCTACAAAGTAGCTTGTTGGCAACACAGAGGAGTCTACATTTCACCTCAACTGTCTATTAAAGATCAAACTGGCAGCTGTAATCTGCTGATCCTCCCTCCGAGTGATATGAGCTCGATAACAGTTACTGTTGCTCCTGCACAAAGACAGAGACCAAGCAGGTGTGCAGTCTCCTGACGCTCACTTAGCTCACTACCGGCTGACCTGCTCACTGTTGTTCAAGGACTAATTGCTGATCACAACAAGATTATCCAATCCTGACACTAGCCTCAGGCTCCTCCTTTAAAGAGCTCAGAAATCTCCTCAGTCAAGTGACCCCTGTTTTAGGGTTTCTGACAGCAGCAAACATGTTGACCTTGAATACCTTGGTTGCATTTGAAAGTTTAAAGCCTGATTTCATCTCCTATATCACATTTTAATGTTATCTGTCAGTTGTCAAGGTGTTTGTGCACCATCAGCTGACCCAGTGAGTGAACCGCTGTTATTTACCCAGGAGCAAATGTCAGAGCCATGTGTCACGCTGCTTTAAACAAAATATCTCGCCTCATTTTTGTAGACTAGACTTCTCCAGTTAATCATAAATGAGACATCTAGCAAGCGAGCAACAGCAGGTTTAAAAATGACTTTGGAGGAAATCACACCTGTCTGCAGTTTGTCTGCAACATCCATCAGTAAACACGAGCACACCTACTACTAACTGACCTCTCTTTGGCCCTTGTCAGTCCTTACACCCTGAAGCACAACCTGAGAAACCTGAGTCTATATCCGAAAACTGCTTCAGACTTTTGTTTGTCTCTCAACAAACAGAACTGGCCTGTTTTTTATTAAATGGTAGTCTGTCAGCTCCTCTTGAAAGAAATTTGGCATCTCTGACATTCCCATGACATATTTGTCTCCATCTTAGAAAGGTTTTTTGCAAGGCAGCCCATGGCTCGGTGGTTATGTCCCTGCAGAGGCTGTCATACCCAAAGTGGCCAGCCCAGGTGAAAATCTGGCAAGTGGCTCCTTTCCTGCATATCATTCCCCACTCTATCTCTTCAGACTCTAGCCAAAGTCCTATCTATCATAAAGCGACATTAAATGAGATAAGGCAGATATAACCGCTCAGCTTCCTGTATCTGCTTTACTGTTTAGTACAAACACCTTTAAAAGTGTTGTTGAAAGAGCCCTCAGTTAAAAAAATAACAACACAAACAAACAAAAGGAACAAGTATGCTGCACTTGTGGTCAAAGCTGAACAGTGTGTATTTCCTTGGCTTGGTGATGTCTAGTTGGACCACACAAGGGGTGTCCCAACTATGGCCTGTGGTCCACTTTTAGCTGGCCCACAGCAAGTTCCAAATATAATGGAAGTTTAGCCTACATTAGAATATAAAGTGCTTGACTGATGATGACAAAGTGATTACAGCATTGAAGAGCAGCTTGAATTGTTCATATTTTCTTGATTATATTTTCCATCTCAGAGCTTGCTTTACAAAGAATGTTAAGCTGGTTATCCACTTGTATCTGCCAAGCTCCTGTAATGTTCGCCCGCTTTGTGCAGTTTGCTCTTATTCTGACCAAAATAAAAATAACACTCTGAGCCATCAGAATATTCTCTTTGCTAATCAGAGGGTCATTTTCCTTTTGGTCAGAGGCCCATCCAGTGGTAGCCTGGGCCAACCGGCCTGTTTGGCCGCCCCAAATTTTTTACAATGATAGACTATTTGCCTCCCCGAGCCATTGATGTAAAAATTGTGATGAAGGCTGTCTTTTTCTTAAGCATTTTAAATAACTCAGCATTTCTTAAGCTACATTGGATCAATTTTAAAAACATTACAATAACCAGTGCACTTATGATATTTCAAAGTAGCCCAGTCATTCTTTTTTGGGTTATTTTTGGGGGAAAGAAAAGGGAAGTCACATGGGACAGAACAGTAGGCCACAGGCAGAATTTACATCTAAGCTGTGAAGTGGCTGAAAGAGCTCCAGGCAGCGCTGTACCTATATGGCCAAAGAGCTTATACTATTGGTATGGGTGCACCTCTGTGGGTGGGTAGTTATTTCATGTAGCTGTGTGAGTTTTGCATAAAATGAGCCAAGAGACAAAGATTGGGCGAAAAATTTTACAGTGCTTTATTTTTCCACCTATGCACATTGATTCCGCTGACCTGCTGTTTCGCTCTTTGGATTTAGGAAGACAAGACGGCTAAGGAAACTAATGCTGAACCAAATATGAGTGATTTTAACTCAAGTAATGATGAAGTTCCTTTTACTGTGGATGCACAGAATTACCCTCATGAACTGAAGTATGCAGAAGAAGAAATTTGTGAGGATGAGATTCAGTAGGCAGAATCAATGTGTACAGGTGCAAGAGCACAAAGTTATTGTAAAACACATACTTCCTGGAGGAAAAAAAACCTGCTAAGTATTTTTTTGTCCAATCATACATATGACGCGACCTAGTTTTGTGGCTCATTGTCATGTAAAAATCACACAGTTACATGAAATATCTCTATCTGCTGACAGCACTGTACCTTACTGGTAGTCTGAGCTCATTCTCTTTAAAGGTACAGCACTGCTGGTAACCCTTTAAGCTACTTCACTGACTGCTGTCAAGTACCTCCTCAGTGACTTCCACTTGGTTCCACGTGCCTCACAAAATAACAATGTCACTCTCACAAGAGACAGTAGAGGGAGTTGAGAGTGTAATCATGGTGGACAGGAGACAGGGGACATCTACAATCAGGCTGAATGTAACAGAATATCATCCCAATAGCACAAAACGTGTGGCCAGTGGCTGTCTGATTTCAAGCAAAGGTAAAGACACTAGCGATATGCTGTAACATTTATCAATGCAGCACAACATTAAGTATCAATAGTGTCATGAGTTTGACGTTGTTGACGCAGAAAATCTATGCAGACTAACTTTTTTCCTCACAGAAAATTCACAAGAATAAATACAGAACTGGACCGATGGACAGAAAAGACAGTGGATTTGGTATTAATATAATCCTATTAATTTCCAACGCCAGACGATTAAAAATTCTACATATTGTATTTTTAACCTTTCTCCAAGGACATCACGAGCATCATGAGTCAACATGCGTGCCTCTGTGTCTGTCTAAGCTATGCTGAGTAATCAATGCCACCTCTTCCTGTGTTGGGAAATGACCTAAGAGCAAAATGATTTACAGCTTTTTTCAAGGAGTTATTGCATAAAGTTGTATGTTGTTCTTGGATACCTCAGCCAGTCTGTAGGAATATCATTCAACTAAAAACCCCTGTAGCACTCTTTCCTCTTACATTTCTAATGACACGTCTTTGTAATCCTCAAGAATAGTTGACTATGAAACTGTGGCCTTACCAATGCTAATAATGTAAATGTTATCATACCAATAAATACTTAAGCAAATTATATATAACATTAAAATTTGGTCCTAGTCAGACTCTCCCCCTCTCATCTAAGTGTATCCAGTGCAGGTTTAATGCATATTTCAGCAAGCCCAAGCAGGGTACCTTAGAATTACCACTTTACTCGTGGGCCCTGGGGCCTTGGAGCCGACTTTGACATCAAGAGAATATGTTTGGGAAAAGGAATGTGCGGCAAGCTTTCACCTCCAGGTATTTATCTTCTTAGGTGGGGTGGACTAGGGAAGGAGAGAGGGGGCGGCAGTGGAGTGGCGGGTGCAGCCAGGCTATGTCATGGCAGGTCGAGAAGAGACAGACATGAACCTGTCTTGGTCTGTGTATCCTGATACGAAGAATGACTACTGTGGTGCAGAGAGTATGAGTGTGATGTGGCTCTGATGGCCACTTGAAGCCAAGTTGTCAGCTAAACATCACGGGTTGTCTTACACAGAAGCGATAGCTCTTAAATAGCTGGCGTGCTTTCTGAAAACAGAGAGACAATGTAAGATTAGGCTGCATTATTTGACTTGGGATGAGTTGCCATGATACAAAAAATACACCAGTTGGAAAAAAACCCTCTGGATTACGTCAAGAACTCAAGGTGAATCCATGCAGGGGCAGTTTAAGCAATTTAGAGGCCTGAGGCAAAGACCAATATGAGGCCCATTAAACAACCAGCATGTGAATGAAATATTTTTAGGCTTTTAGGCTTGAGAGGCTTTTGAATGATAGAAACTTGTTGATCTTTTGTCCTATTTTTTTGATAGAGAAATCAAGAGCACTGTGAAATTGCAAAAATATATTTGCAATAATTGGACACAATATGTGTGTGCTTAGAAGGCTAAACAGTTAAATTTGAGTAAATAGCTTGCCCAAGATTTAAAAGACTAACTAGAAAAGCACTCAGAGAGCACAGACCTCCGCCAAGGTGATCCGGATCAGTCCCAAAATTTAATCAGTTCTTCCATATCCCATTTCCAACAATTCCTGAAAATTTCATCCAAATCCGTTCAGAACTTTTCAAGTTATTTTGAACACAAACAAAGAGACAAACAGACAGACAGACAGACAGACAAATGCCGGCAAAAACATAACCTCCTTGGCGGAGATAATTATCTGTATTTTCATCAACAAAGGCCTGAAATCATTAGCAAATGCTCCATCTTAACTTTAATGCTGCTGCCCACAAACAAGAACAACAGTGTCTCTGCTTAATGGCTTCTACCAAACTGTTAAAATGCCCTCTAACCGGAGGATATGGAATAAATGCTAAAAACCAGAGGGATATCATCTATAGCTTGTTCCCAGTCTGAGGTCTGTGCACCCAGAGCCAGAGGGTCAAAATGTGGTTTAGATATATTATCTGAAAAAAGAATGACGCACTAAGGGATACCAATTTTAAAACTTATAAATAGTGATGTATCAATTTTTTCATGTAGGTCCCTGGGGTGTGGGGGGTGTGGGGAAGGGGGGTCAACTATTCTTGGGTACATCAGGGGGTCAGAGGTATTTTGCTCTTTATATGAGATCAAGATGTACTTAGGTGGTGTCAGGTTACACCGATATATGATCACTCAGTTGAAATAGTGTGTAAACACATTCAGTACATCATCAACATTGGTAACATTTCATTTTGCAAATCAGTTTCATATTGTGTACGTGCTGACACTGTGATCCTTTGTTAAATAACAAGCACTCAATTTGGCCATTTTCTGAGTGCTTTATGAACTTTAGATGAGTCAGTTTAACAAAATCATGACAGGTGTTTAGCTGAATTTAAAATGATGCACCCTGGAGGGTTATCTGTCAAGGCCTGCGAGTTTCACCCACTTGTCCAAACACTGCCAGCTTCTTAGTGAAATTTAGACAGAGGCTTGAATTTGCTTGTAATGTTGTGTATTTTTAGTAATAAAAATATATTTTATTGAGTTTGCTTCGATAAGTAATAATATTCCAAAATGGGTTAAACACTTTTTGAAGCTTTTTTTTTTTTCAAATGTTGTAAACTCATTTGTGCAATAAAGGCATAGTGCTGGAATATTCTCATGCAATATTCTCAACCAAAAGAGAGAGAGCTCTGTCTCAATAGCACAGAAAGAACCATAACACCAATCTGTCATGCCAGATAGATAGTTCAATAAATAGTTCAATAAACAGTATACCATTCAGGATATATTTCTCTATTCCATCTGGGCAACAACCCATAGAAAGTGACAGTTTAATGTAGTAGGTGGGCACTACTGCCGCAGAGTCAAGTACAAAAAATATAGGTTTTTCCCTGAGAAAACATTTAATGTTGCTCTTTGTTCTTCATTTAATGTAGAATTTTTTTCCAATTCTGATAAAACTGTAACTAAACAGGTAGCATCTATGCCAATCTGTGTACAAGCAGCAATTATTTACAGGCTGTCATAATGCTCATTGCTCTGCCTCCTTCTTTGCCCTGATTAGGCAGTGTCTCTGCCGAGTTCAGTCGTTCCAGATTGAAGCTTTGCAAGACGGATCTGTCTGACTTCAGACGCTGAATCAGGCAAATCCAGCAGGACTCAAGATGACCATAGCACCAGCACTGCTGCCAAGAAATTTGCTAATGATATGCTTGAAGGTCGTTTTCTGGCTCTTTTTATAGGCCTCTTCATGGTCTATGACTCTCTTAATCACTGTATCTTGTTAAATAGCCTTTAAGTCATGGGGTTTTCAGAACATGATGTTGGATGGTTAGCAAAGTGTCTTAGAAGTTAAGATAGATATGGTAAGGTAGTTTCACCTTTGATGTCTTACAAGTTCACTGAGGTGGGGGGTGGGGGGTGCCTCACGGTTCAGTGTTGGGACCACTTTTATTTAAAATGTATTTATTGCCTTGAATATCATATTCCAATTGCTCTTTTAATGATAGTCAGTAGTGTTTCCTGGCTCTTTTTTTTTATCTCTAAGGCTTTAACACAGTTGATCTCTATATTTTGTTAAATGGACTTAAAGCCTGAATGTTTTCTGACTATGTTGTTAGATGATTCTTAAACTATCTTAAAAGCTAAACCCAGACTGTGCAGATACATGGTGTCACCTCTGATGGTCCTCAAATTTACAAATGGGGTGCCTCACGGTTCAGTGTTGGGACCACTTTCATTTATGTTGTATATTAATTGCCTTTGACAGAATTTTCTAAATTGTTCTTTTCAGTTGTATGCCAACAATATTGTTATTTATTGTAGTGGACCAAAGACTTTAATATTAGAAATATTCCTTATGTATGACACTCATCCATAATAACTATATTTTAGAGACTTTTGGAGAGTAATGCCCCAGCCAATGTACAACTTTTGTTTCTGGTAGGACCCCCATAAGGTGACTCCATGCTCTGTAGCCAGAGACTGGTTGTAGAAGTGATGAGGCAGTCCTCTGTTTATTTGCCTTAGTTTTGCCTCTGTGCTCACACTCAAAGCCCCCCCTCCCTCCCAAAATCAAAGTATCAACACTGAAGTCAGCTCATGACTTGCTGCAGCATTTTGTTATGACAGAATGGAAACCTGCCTTCCATTGTGTCAATTGAAAACTGGATTCAGAAGAAAAGAGAAAAACTCTCATGGAAATTGAAACTGAGGGCCTTTTTTTCTTGCCAGCGTGCACAAGGATGTCAATCAACAGAGCCAAAACATTGCACTAGACAAACTGGCATCCAAGAAAACCATGCATAAACTGCTCATGCCGGCTTACAAAACACCAAAATACACAGGTAATCCCAGCGGTGGAAAAGTACACAACTTCATTGCTTGTGTCAAGGAAACTCCTGGTCAAATATTACTCAAATTCAGATAAAGATTGCTCATTCAGATTATCTCTGGAGTTTAAGTACTTGAGTACTTGCTTCCACAAATACAGATGACTTTTTGTAAAAAATCTTTTAACAGAGTATGAATTCAGTCAAGACTACTGCCATAAAACATCATAGTTTAACAGGATATTAAAGTTTAAACAAACTTGTCACAAGTAAAAGGCTGACACTAGACTATTAGGGAACTACAGCAACTACAGAACTACCTAAGCCATCAGATGGACTGGGTCACATATCCAAGGGAAATATTTCACTTGTCCATTTGTGTGACAGCCCGTTGAGAGTGTTTTAAGAGGGTGGGACCTTTAAAGAAGTGCTCAGAAGGTGGTTGGCTGATTGCTCTGTCAGTTACATTCATCATGGGCCAATCAGATAATGTAGCAAGCTGGTCAGTCAAACATTTGTCAAAATCATGTTGGGAAAGGAACAGATAAAGCTGCATCTATGCTAATCTCATCACAAGCAGCTTTTTTCTACAGGCTTGCACTTGCCTCTTGCTGTTGTCATGCCTCTAGCTACGGCCTCTTTCTCCTCAGAAGATGCTGATCCTTTGGTGCCTTTTCAAAGTGCTCTAGCTTGAAGCTTTGCAAGATGGATCTGCCTGTTTGCAGACAGTTGGAGACAGCTCCAACTGCTTTACAAGGTTACTTCAACATCTTTAACTGATTGCAGTTTTGCCTCTTAAAAGCCCTCAATCTTTATTTCACACTCTTGCCACATGTGTAAAAAAACTTTCTTGGTAATGTGGATCAAGTTAGTGCTCATTGCTGTGACAATTATGTGTCTGACACATGCAGTAACCTCAAGGGCTGAAAAGCGATGCCAATGTTAAAGTGCCTAAAAACTGCAGTTCCTTAAGTGTCTGTGTGAAGCTGGCTGCAGGAAACCCACAGGTTATATGGTTTTGTGCAGGGAAGAGATCATCTTTACAGTCTTAATAAATGTATTTAAAACCTGGTTTAGCAGACAGCTAAAAAACAAGTGGGGATGAGCTGTATGGACTGTTGCAAAATGTGTTTCCTTAATACTATGAGATATAGAAAAATGTGAAAAAAATGGGGAAAAGAAAGGAGAAAAGATAATATATATTTTCTATCTACAAACACTCAAGTATCAACTGACATGATCAAAAATGAATAGAAAGAAATATGACCTTATTTTATCCTACCTCTGATTATTACGATTTATAATGCCTTCACTGAAATCATGTGTGAATTTTTTTTCCTGAACTACAATAGATAGTCAATCATTTTACTCCAAAAACATACAGTAAGTGTATTGACGTAAGTGATGTGCCATTTTATCAGCATGATATCTGTACTGGTAGGCAATAGCTTAAAACTTTGATTATCTGCATGGGCAGGTATATACATTTTGCAGACATTTTTGCTGTACAGTGCACCATAATGTTTGTGAAGGTTTTGCAAATCTCTCATTAATAAAAATAATATTCATAGTTAATTATAGGGTCCATTACAAGGGTTATGTCTTATTTTGTGTACTACAAAGCTCACTGTCTTTCTGCTGTTTGTAGCTCTTAAAAATATATACTATACATGGTGCTTGGTTTGACTGTTACTGATGAAAATATAGTATGGATGTATTGCACACGTTACGCCGTTATCCACTTCTAAATGTCCATATTTGAAAAGAAATCATCTAGTATTTGTCATATTCTTTAGTCTGAATCTGAAACAGTAGACCATCATGATAAGGATAACGGGAAATTCGAGCATAGGAAATACTTGCTGCTCATAAGAATAATGTTAAAAATTGTGTCCATGTGTTTGTATCAGCATTAGGTAAAATAAATTGGAAACATTGATTTATTAAAAATTGGCAAAAATCACATATTGTGCATCCCTAGTTCACAAACCAATATGTATGACATGCAGTGCTGTGCTAGTAACTCAAATATTTAATAAGTTACTTTTTACACATTGATCCTCAAAAAGTTAAAAAATACATTTACCCATTACGTAGTATCAAAAGTAACACATTACTTTTAAGTTACTTATCATGATTCCCTCAGGATTAAAACAATGTTTACAACTGATGACAATGGTCTTTGCACCTTTCACTGACACAAACTCAGAAATAAAAATAACACTTTGAGTTGTTATTTCCTGTTTATCCTCCATGCTGTGATGAACTTTTTTTTAATCCCTTTTGACACATAAATGTAATTATCATAAGAACCCATTAGGGACAAAAATCCTTTCTAACTAAGAATTTCTCTTTTGAATAAAGTTGATATCATAAACTTGTGCCCTCTTTTGGAGCATTTACCATTACTTCACACTCAAACATCTCATGGTAGTTCTAAGTTAAACTGTTTAACATAATAGCCAATAATCAAATCTATTATGGAAAAAAATGAATGAGATTTTCACTGACAAGCAATAAAGCAGAGTCAAAAGTGCGATATTTATCCATCAGAGTGGAGGTCACATTTAAGGTCCCTTAACAATTTGGCGGCTTGTTGATGGCAAAAAATCACAATCTCATTTATTGTGATGAATATTGAAGTCATGACTATAAAACATTTTTACTAACTGATTATACAACACATATTACATGCAGTCATTGAACTTAAACACTCTTAACACTTTCATTCAGAACATTAAAGAAAAAACAGTAATGAAAGAATATGGAAAAACTACAAACACTTGAAATAATTATGGATGGATTAAGGAAAAAAAAAAACAGTAACACTTGAATTGGCACAGTAATTGTGTCACTTTGGTTGTCATTATTATTATTTTTTTTACAATTGTGGGAAGCATTAATTGAAATTGAAAAAACTCTTTTAATTGCCTAGCTCTACTAACATGCTACTCAGATAAATACAGAGAACTTAGAAATGTTTTAAAACGCATGACAATATTCTTTGCATCTCTCACTGACACAAACTCAAAAATTCAGGTGACATGTTAGCTGTCAAAGGTACAGCTCACTCTTTCCCTCTCATCCTCCATGCTGTGATGAACTTTTAAGCTCACTGTACATACATGTCATTTTCATATGAACCCATTTAGGACAAAAATCCTCAGTAACTGAGCATTACTTTGATTATTAAGTGTAATATTATAACTGCTTTAGACGTTGTAATCCCCTATACTAGTCACTCAGAAAAGTAATGATGTTGTCATATTACACCCTGTTTTCGAGGGGCTGAAGCACCCCCTAAATTCAATCTACACCCCCCTAAAATAATAATAACATATGGCCAGTTCCCCACTACATTTTCACTATAAGCTCTTAGATTGATATTTTAGCAGGAAAAACACTAAATTCTGAACGATAAGAAGAATTTAGTGTCTTTCCTCTCAGGATGCAATGGAAATCAATTATTTTCTTTTTACAAAATGACAGAAAAAGCCAGGACTTACAAATGCAAAAACTGGGGTTTTCATGAGAAATTAGGAGTTTCAAAGTCCTTTAACTGAACAGAAATGTAATAAAACATTTTATTAAAAGAGACTTGTGTAATTTATTTTAGACTAAGTGGTTATGATATAAAATGTGAGTGTGACAAATCCTGCATTCAATTTGTTGTGTTATAGTGTTATAGTTAAAAAGGTGTTTCATATGCCTCAGCATCATGTTGACCTACCTTTTATGCTGAAATACTAACAAAATGATGTTCTGAAAATAATTTCATGATAAAAACATCTATACCAAGTGGTTACTTCTGGGGGAAAATACATAGCATAATATATGTTATGGTGTTAAACTCACTTTAATGCGCAGTACTATGAGTGCTATGATAGACAAACTCCCATGTAGTGAAGCATTTCTTGAAGTGGGTGTTTTGACAGAGTTGAACTCCAGTAAAAAAACGGAAGTTTGTTGATAGTCATAATATCTAAAAGAGCTCGTCCCCCATAAAAGTCAGATCCCAAATCTGCCCCTGCTTATTGCAGTGATTTAGTATGAGTGGCCATGGCTGACGCTAATGCGTTATGGCATCAGCATGAGGCATTAATCGTGACCTGGGCTAAACCCTGATGGGCAAGTGTTCATACGTCTGCATCACTTGACCCTCACGTACACGCACGAGGGGACGCACGCGCACACAAACACGCACACACCTAGAAGGACGAAATGTTTGCACCTGCAGCACTCTGAGTATCGAATATGCTCTCAACTGCAGCAATCACGTTATAAAAAAATAAATCTGAACTTTTGTTTATCATGATTTCTAAGTGAGTTTTTGCTCCTCGCAGGCATGCTGTGCGCAATAGTTTTAAAAAGACCCAAATCACATACTCACGCTTTAATATCAGCCCTTGACTAACACAAAAGTCTCTTTAAAGTCATTCTCCGCACCTCTTACACCTCATATGAAAACAAAGAGAAACTTTTGACCGTCAGAGCATGTGGACGCACCACTGCAGTCCATCTCCAAGCAGCCGCACTGATGCAGGAGCGGGTCACTGAAGAGCACACTTCTTCACATTTACAAAAGAAGAACATTTTTGTTCTGGGACAGAAAGGAAAATCAAACTTACCACCAGATGGGATAACTTGCCATGACATGCGTGAGCCCACAGAGCAGCAGGAAACATCCCAGGTATATCATCCTTAAAGTTTCCAAAAACTTCTCCAGCAGAAAGCCTACATGCGCGCTCATATGCGCACTCAGGTTGTACATTAAGAAAGACAGAAAAGACCTCCTAAATGGATTAATTCTCAAGTCTACCCTCCACAATAATGGCTGAGGGAGAATCTATCTTTCGCGTCTACTCGTGGCAGCACTCAGGAGCCAAATATTAAAAGTTAAAAAGCTGCAGCTCTTTTTTTAAGGACCCAATCAGCAGGTATCGCCAAAGGCTAAATTCTGATGCTATGTTCCCTCTGAAGCCTCGTCAGGCATTTGAAGTGAGACAGCAGAATGAGAGCTAATTTTCGGATGTGTTTTAGTGCTCATTGAGACTCTGCTGGCATTAGCATGCAGTGTGTGTGATATATGATGTTGTTTAAAGGAGAGAGGGAGGGTCTGAGGGCTTTTAAATAGACATAGGGACCCCTGTGGATTGCGTAGCTATAACAACCTGTCCGGATTTCACTCCCTGGCTTGAAGCTTCTAAAATGCAGAAATAAATATGTGTGAATTGCTTGAGACCATTATTAAGCTCTGTAGTCCTTTATTTGGGCTTGTTTGAATGTCAAATCCGAAGTAAAGGTTTTTTTCTTGGGGTTGATGGATCCACAATGACTGGATTATAATCATTTTTGAACGATTTTTCCAAAGAAATTCCTTTTTTTAAATAATGGCAATTTATTATTCCATGAACTTATGT
Organism: Cetoscarus ocellatus; assembly: GCA_037902135.1. Classification (NCBI taxonomy): domain Eukaryota; kingdom Metazoa; phylum Chordata; class Actinopteri; order Labriformes; family Labridae; genus Cetoscarus; species Cetoscarus ocellatus. The sequence goes on along the minus strand of JBAMNC010000322.1, from coordinate 591,060 downwards.
GAGGAAAAATCCATGGCCCCAGCTTACATGCTTTTATGTTCCAAAGTGACAGTAAATAAATAAATAAATAAATAAATAAATAAATAAAACAGAAGTGCTCTGAGAGCACACACCTCCATCAAGGCATCGCCAACATTTGTTGGGCTAGTTATTGTCAAAAATGTAAAAAACTTCCCTGTACCACAGTTTTGACAAATCCTTCAAGAAGATTGGAACAGTTTTCCTTGTGCCATGTCCTACATTACTTTAAATTTTCATAAAAATCAGTTAAGAAATGATCAATTTACTATGGAAAATGTGGGAAACTGCCCTATCTCACAATGTTGACAGATCCTTTCAAAAATTCTCTATCTGCATTTAGATTCAAATCTCCACCAAAATAAAGTTATTTCTTCTGTATGCTGTGACCAACATCACCTGAAAATGTAATCAAAATACACTGAGAACTTATTAAGTTATTAGAGAAAAAGAGGAAAAACAGCACTATATTTCAATGTTAACAAATCCCTAAAACAATTTGTTGATCCACATTCAGATCATCACCAAAGTCTAATCAGTTGTCTCTTGTTCCACAACCAATATTCCCTGAAAATGTTAAAATTTGTTGAGAACTTACTGAGTTATTTGGAAACTTTGGAAAACTGTCCTATGTTGCAATGTTAACAAATCCTGGAAAATGATTTTGATCTTCATCCGGATTCAGATCACCACCAAAATCTGATCACCTCTTCTGTTTACTTGTGAATGTGCAATGTTTAGGAGGTCTTAGATGGACCATTGATCATCATTGACATTTACTTCCTTAAAATCTGGCAAACAAAGAGACAGGAACATTTCTGAGTTCATTTTAAGTTCCAAAACTTATACTTAATAACTTATTACAAGTTACAGTGTTTAGGTTTACAGTTATATTAGCAACACTAATTGTATGTTAAAAATCAATTCCTCAAGAGAAAGTGATGATAAACTCATTCATCTGAACAAAATAAGTCCTGAATTTCTGGATCAAATATAACGACTGAATAAATAGAGCATTTCAAACTTATATTTTCATAAATTTTTGCATTGTCTTGACACAGATTCAATGCTTGAATCTATCAAATGACACTGGATGTCATTTTGAAGCTATTTTTTGTGGATGTGGGTCTGTTTTCAGCATTGATTCTGAGAGGGAGCAGTAGCTTCTGTTGTGATGATAGTTTTAAAGCGGCCCGCATGAGAATCTGCCAGACCGCTCATTGCAACAAAAAATGTTGGATACATTTGGCTGCACCAGTGACTTTAAAAGACAGATTGACTGTTTCCTTCCCCAGTGTCAAGTGGCTGTTGATAGCTCATCTCTCTCTCCACATTTACAGCCACTGATGCTTACAGGAGGATTAATGAAAACTGTTGTGCAACCTTAGTTACAGTTATTTAATGGGATTTTTTAAAAGGCAAACACAATTAAGTCTACAAACATATCATTAATTAAAAAAATATAGAGACAAAAAAGACAAAAAATGCCCCCCACCCATGTCAAAATAACAAAAATAAAGGACTATTGCTTAGCCAAGATTAAAAAACAAACAAACAAACAAACAAACCTTTAACATAATCCCATCTTCAAAATATAATGTTTGAATAATGCCCACTATTGTGGATTAGGGGACAAAAAAACATGTTTTGCCAAGGGGAGGTTTGTACATTTTACCAAGAAACGCAAAAAGCACACTTAAATAGTCAAATAGGCTACCTGAGGTGGAACTCTGTTTCTAACTCCTTCAGACACCTGAGGCCCACAGCAAGACATATTTTTGTTTCATGTTCAGTTTAAAAAGTCTATCTATCTATCTATCTATCTATCTATCTACCTGGCAGTTTTCTTTTGCTAATTATGACGTTGTCATAGAAGAAAAATATATCTGTATTAAAACGTGTTCTCTTTTTGCTCTTTTGCCTTAATTGATGTTTCAATTAGCTTTTAGTCCTTAATTTATTTAAACATATTTAATTTAATGTCTCATAGAGATATACATCTGTAAATTAGCTAATATTTATCCCTAAGTTGAGGGAGGGGGGGAGTATAGTGTAGCACTGTTACTGTGATTCTTGTACTTGTTTTAATTCTACATTGACCCACTGACTCCTTCAGTCATATGGCAACCAAACTGTGAACTTTGTCATTTTCGAGTTCACTTGAAGTGACCGCCAGGTTCACTTGCCTGAGCCGCCTGAGGGTGGCAGACATCACTGACATCTCCAGAAGCCCCTGAACGCAGCAGAGAAACAAGATCTTAGCGCCATCTAGTGGACAACACCGCGAACTGCAACACTGACGTCAATGATGACAACGACCAGTGAGGTAGAAGCATGACCTCTCTGGTTCAGGCTCATGTGACCAAAAATAATCAAATGCAAAACATGTTCTGTTTAATATGAGGATAAATTTGTTGCTCATTCTGTTTGCTAAATTAATTTCACAACATATGTGAGAATCTTTACACATATTACAAATTACTTTAAGGAAATTATGGACTTGTGCCAACTTTTTAAAAGGACAGTATAGATAAATATTAATATGCATGCACAAAAACAATGATGCATTTCAGTACTACTGATAACAACATCAACAACACAAAAATATATAAAATAATATTTTCTACCAATTTACGTATTTTCATTACTGTTATACTTCTTCAGCTACAACTTACGGCAACAGTAGTGATAATAATCCTATAATAAAAACAAATAATTCTTTTAATTATTATTATTATTATTATTATTATTATTATTATTATTATTATTATTAATGATAATAATAATAATAATAATAATAATAATAATAATAATAATAATAAATAGGACTTGTTTTTCAATTAAATTACCATGAGTTGAAAAAGTCCAATATTTTGCAGTTAAGAAAAAGTGTAGTTACCAAAATACTGGTCTATAAACATATTCAAGTAAATGTACAAAATTAATCAAAAAGTACAATATGATCTGTCTCTTGTGTTGTGCAAAAGTGAAGAGAGAATAAAATCAAAAATGAATATTACCTCTAGCATAAAGACCAAAACAACACATTTCGGTTGTAATGTAGAGGTTTTTTTTTCTCCAGCGTTATGTCAAAAACTGTCATATGATAGTTGAAGCTAAATAACGGGACACTTTTGTATTAACAAAGCTCGGATTTCCTCTTCTTTGCCTTGTTAGTTGAAATGCAGTTTATTACAATGGTTTCTTGTAAAAATAATTCAGTAAAAGTCAAATTACTGATTTTTAAACCCTTTAAAAACATGCACAAAAAGCTCTGAATAAATGTTATGATTTGATACTTTCCACCTTTCATATCATATAGCTACAAAATAAATACATTTAGTAATATAATTTTGGATAATACACGAGTACTTTGACCTGTGAGATGTTTTCAGTTCATTACCTCAACTAACCATTACCTTAATGTATCTCCCCCAAATTAAAGTAAACTTATAAAGTCAAAGCATGACAAGAACTAACATATCATCTAAAAGTTGTTGGGATAAGAAAAACTGTATATTAAATTAATCAAATCAGTAAAGAGCTGCACAGAGGAGCAGAATGTTTTTTTTATCCCGCTGCAGGCGGGGAAATGTGGGAGTCAGAGCAGCTGTGAACTGCACTTTTCTCCCCAGTAGCTGTCAGCACTGGCACAGAGTCAGTGAGGGTGTTAAATGCATGAGAGAAATGTAATGCCAGTTCAGCTTATAGCTACCACATGTAGATATTTTTATTAATGCAATACTTTTAAGGTACTTAATCATGTGCGAAACATGTTCAACTTTTACATACCATAAAAAAATTAAACAAGTTATTTTAAATAAAGTTACCACACAGTCAATTCTCTTCTTTACTGTGATACATAAATCAAACTGAAAATGATTTATTTTTGGGCTGGATGATACTTGTATTGGCAGAAAACTACTTAAAAGATCAGTCATATGCAGTGGGAGGTATAAAGATTTCAGCTGACAATTTCTGCCAGTATATCTGCCTTGCTTATAAAAGGGTCACAGTTTGGTGCACTGTAGATGTCACAGTCTGTTAGTAGGCTGTTTTAGTGATGTTTGGTCTTTAAAAAAAGGCAGATAAAGTTTGGTTTCAATGTTACTGTTACAATGAATTTTGGATACAAAGGTAAATGGTAAATGGACTTAAGCTTGTATTGTGTTTCTCTCGTTTCTGACTTTTCAAAGTCTTTTAAACAACAGGACACACCTACCCATTCACCCTCACATTAACTTGAAGTTTCTATATATGTTATCCACCAGTATCAACTATCACATCCAGGCACTTTCATACCCATTTACACATTTATTTGGGGTTGAGTGTCATGCCTCAGAACAAATCAACATGTAACCTGAACTCCAACATTCGACCTTCTAGTTGATGGGGGAACGACCCTCAAAATTAAACCACCAACACCCCACAATGTCTTGTAAATCAAAGTAACCGTTTAAGAAGTAACACATCTATGATTCATAGTAAAATGAAATGCTGTTTATCTTGATGCATGTTTTTTTTTTTTTTTTTTTTAGAAATTAACAGACTGTCACAATAAATGGAAAAAAAATTAGTAGAGAAGACTTGGCATTCTTAGCAATGTCAGATGGTGTATGTATATTTATCAGAGTTTATTAGACCTTTGAAAAAAAAGATACAGCAAAATATAATCACGCACATCTTGCCAATACGTATTTTAAAACAGATTCTACAGAATTGATAAGGCTCCAAATGCCGTAACAGTAGTTATTAAATATACCTTGGGTAATGTCATCAATGGTGCAGTTCAAAAGATGGCGGTGAAAGCCAAACTACTTGATGCAGAACATGTTCCAAATTACTTCAATGATCTTTGAGGACCTGGAATTTCAGTGTCTTTAGTTGTATGATCCTTTGTTTTTGCTCTTTTTGTACATACCAAAAAGAACGGCAGCTGCCAGGAATTCTGTCAGAGGCATAGTCAACGTCAACAATTTAGGCGTTTCAGTATCATATTGCTTTGTAAGGTTGCTGGAAATACCCAGCCCTAGTATTTATTGGGCTTAAATAACTTTAGAAATGTTCACACATTGACAAAATTCTCAGTATTTTGTATCCCTAACCCCCCTAAAAACTATTTTAACCAACTCTCTATTGTCACGTCCTTATTAAGGTTTCCCCTGATAAGCCAGGACACCATGACACCTTCTGTGTTGCCCTACTGACCACATCATGATAATAATATCATGAAGTTGCTGTCATGTCCTTAAATGTCATTGCTCTGCATCACAGGCCTCAGTCACAGTCCCTCTGTTTGATATAACACAGCTTTGCAACTGCCATGCTGTGTAAAATATTCACATTAACATGACTTCACTTAGTTTTCCATGAATATTCTCCTCATGTGGCACCAAGCAGTTAAGGGACATTTGTGCTTTGAGTCATAAAAGTTAGAAACATACAAAGAAAATCAAAATCAAATCACAGAATCTGTCCAAGACACTCTCAAATCTGTATGCACAGATTTGACAACTCCACTAGATGTCAGCATTGTGATGACATTACAATATCTATTGTTCCAGATAAACCACTGAAAAAAAATTAGTCACAGTATGTGTTAAACAGTGTTGAGGTAACGTTTAGATTTTTTAAAAATTATGTTAAATTTGTTGGGAAGAGGGCATTTCATTTAAACATTTACTGACAGTAAATATCATACATTCGCACTCATTAAGATAAGATAGTTAAAAATGATTACAACTGACAATAATAAAACATTTTATTAATGTTGCCCTCAACATTTTTAGACCTATGATTGCTTAACACAGGTAACAGTAGAGTGAGTACAGTTTATAAATTATCATGAATTATCATAAATTTCATGTACAAATTCAGGCCATTAATTCCAGATGAAATATCAGTAATGCACATAAATTAAAACATGACTCCCTACATTAACACTATACTTGAGTGTTTTGGTCAACATGAGCCATGATTTTTTTTTATTGGTGTTTGTGGTATTTCACTGCGTGTTTGCAGGTCTACAAACATAATGAAGTCACAAAAAAGTAACACGTTACTTTTGCTGACTTACCTGAAGAAAACGTGCACATCATTAATGACTCACGATGACTGAAACATCTTAAATATGAACTAATGTAAGTTAGGAATATGATAATGTTAATACTCGAGTATACACTACATTTCATCATAAATTCATGCACGATTTATTATTGATAATTTGTGGACCCTATGTCAAGTGTTACCAACACACCCATTAGAAAGAGTAAAAAAATGGAGTTTTAACTCTAACTTTCTTCTTTCTTTGTAGCAAATAGAGCCATGAGCTCAAACATTTGAGAATATAAAGCATTGTCTTTAACTGCCAATAACTGCCTTTGACCTAAAATGTATCAATATTTTCAAGTCAGCAGTCAGTCAAGTTGAAATAATTAACATCCTCCTTGCTTTAGGTTTGAATGAGTTAGATCACCTTACAAATACAGCTACCATTAAAAAACTACTTAACTCAGGATCTAATTAAACAATATTGAGATAAAGGAAACAAAACACCACAGGCAGCTGATATTATTTGCAAAAAAATATTTGAATGACTAAATTTATATTAAAGTTATAATACAGTGTGATGATTCATACATTAATCTAATCAAAGTATTTTGTTGGGACTTGGCATCTGTTCCCAAAGCATGTCTTAAATATTTTTACAGACTAAACAAATTAATACTGATTTGGTAATCCATAAAAACAGAAGTTTTTGGTGTGTGGTGAAAAATACTTGGTCTCTTGAATTTTAATTTTGATCCTTTTTAATGAAGTTTTAAGGAAATGAAAAGTAAAGAAAAAGCCCTTGACAATAAAAAAAAGACTCAAAAACAGGCAAAATATCATGACTGATTGAACTGGATTGGATTGGATGGATGGATGGATGGACTGTCTTGGTGCTGGTGAGCGTGCTCTTGAATAAGTTATCGAACCCCCAGCTGCTTCGGTGGTGCTTCCTCCAGCAGCAGCCCCTCACTCTGACGCCTCTTCTTTAGTGTCTATTTAATCCTTTGTGTGCATGTGCTTATGTGTTGCAGCCTATGTTTACTCCTGCAACTTAATCCTTAGATTTTACAAAATAAATCAACCTCTTTATTGTGCTGTTTTATGCTCATTGGATCCTCTGAAAAGAAAAGGCATATGTTAACTTAAAGATAGAGAGGAGAGGACCAGAACTTTCAAAACAGTGACTCCTCTTCCTGTGTTATTCTGTTTGGATTACAAACCCCTCAAGAGAAAGTTAGGAGAGTCTTGCCTCACGAAGTTGTGACACACCCCACGAGCTCACACCTGGAAACTCCTCATCACTTTCCCTTGTACGCCTCTGCTGGTCCTCAGACTTGATGGGAAACAAAGCAAAGGGTCTGCCTCTCTCTGTCCTTATCTTCAGGATGGGCATTACCATAGGCGTTGATGTTCCTATCTTGTCTGCTCGCCTCTTGGTAATACAGGGTGTAAAAAGGCTTCTGATAAGAGAAATCCAGGGAGAACGCCTTCAAATCTCAATGTAAACTGTCTAGCTACCCTCTTAGCTCACATTTGTTACCTCTTAGCTCAGGTCACACCTAAGATACAAACCTCATATATTTCATTAGCGGAGCGTGAGTATACACAGTTGGTTGGGATTGGAGGCAGATAAGAGAAATCAAATTCCAATGTGGCTGGGCCGTTGTGTAAAATGTAAATAAAAACAGAAAACAATGATTATCAAATCCTTTCTGACCTATATTCAATTGAATACACTACAAAGACAAGATATTTTATGTTCAAACTGATGAATGCCATTATTTTTTAATTTGATACCTGCAACACGTACCAAAAAAAGCTGAGAAAGGGGCATGTTTACCACTGTGTTACATCACCTATCCTTGTTGAATCTTTTAAAGTAGGGTTCTTTCCAATCTTGCTTGATGTATGACCAGTTGCTCAATAGTCGAGGGTCTCTGTTGAGGAACTTTAAGCTTCATAATGACTAGTACCTGCACTCTTTCACTACAAAGCCACACTGTTGTAACGTGCAGAATGTGGCTTGGCATTGTCTTCCGGAAATAAGCAGGGACGTCCCTGAAAAAGACATGACCTGGATGGCAGCATATGTTGCTCCAAAACCTGTATGTACCTTTCAGCATTAACAGTGCCTTCACAGATGTGCAAGTCACCAATGCTATGGGCACTAACAAACACCCATACCATCACAGATGCTGGCTTTTGATCTTTGTTCTGATACCAGTATGGATGGTCTTTTTCCTCTGTAGCCCGGAGGACATGACGTCTATGAGTTCCAAACACAGTTTTGAAATGTGGATTCGTCAGACTGCAGCACACTTTTCCACTTTGCATCAGTCCATCCCTGATGAGTTTGGGCCCAGAGAAGCCGGCAGTGTGTTGCAGGCATCAAATTCAAAATTAGTGAGTATTTGGAAAACAAAAAACAAAGTTTACGTATTTGAACATTAAACGTCTTCCCTTAGTAGTGTATTAAATTGAATATTGGTCGAAAAGGATTTACAAGTCATTGCAATCAGTTTACATTTTACACAACATCCAAACTTCACTGGAACTCTGGTTTGTGAAAACTACATGAAGAAGTTGAGAAACGCAATGATAGATAATTGTAAGACATGAATGAAAACAATTGAAAACTATCCATCCAAGCTGCAGGGTTTTACAACAGACTTTTCAAAATAGCCTGAAAATGACCAGTTGAAATGTGACTGACAGTTAACATGGACCATTATCCTGAGAATCTTAAGAAATTGGATGATACGTGGACGTAAGCAGAGTCCAGACAGTTATAAACAACACATTTATCTGAGAGTTTGAGCTATTTGATCAAAAGATCAGTAGACCTGAGAATTATCCTCATAAGATAGATATGAAGTTTTAAAAACACTAGCCTGGGAACCAGACAAATCTGAAAGCTCAAGTTATATTTGCGTTGGCAGATTTGACCACTGTGGTCCCGCTCAGGGGGATTTCGAGCCAACCTTGCTCAAATCAGTCCAGTCACAATACTTTTACCTAAATAGAGATGGTTCAATACAGAGGAGCACTAATGAAGCATTTTTGTACACAACCAAGATGGCTGCCAAGAATTAACATTCGAAATCCAGATTTCTGCTTGTTTAACGAAACAGAAGGTGAAGTTCACAAAACTAAGCCAAAGAGTGTCACCTAATGTCTACACATTACATTAAAAGCTATGTGAGTAAGATGTTTGAATTAACAACCTAGAGCAGCAGCGACCCGATGTTACTCATGTGACCTAATATCTTTATAGTGGAGGATTCATTGTTTGCTATACAGTTTAGATCGTGTTTTAAAGAGATAAAAACACAGATATTACATAAAACAAAGTGTACCTTTATCTTTATATTTAAAATTACTGTCTGCAAAATTTAGGAAATTAATATTTGAAGATTTTTATTTTAGTATACTCTGTATGAATATGGTCATCCACTGGTCTCTGAGAGGGGTTTTGGCTGGGTGGTTACCATATTAGAAATGCTAAGTCTACTTTAGACAGTGTAAAGACAGACAAAGATGTGACATAAGGGTAGGCCTTAGGCTGGAGATAAATGTTATAAGGCCTAATGCATGAGCAGTGGCCAACAAAATCTAAACAGTTTATTCCTCAGTTAGAGTGGACATTTATGGAAACTGCATTGAAACTCCCTCAATGTGTTCTTGTTATATTGTGGCCGCAAGTATGACGTGGACGGACAATTTGAAAACATGATTCTTCCAGCTTCATCCGTCACTTTTTTGACAGCATAAATTCAAACATTTAACTTGGTTCAGAGAAGTACTTTACCCACAAGAATCTGCTTGTCACTTTTTATTACATAACTGACTGATTGCTATGATCATCCAAGCAGGAACTCTGTGTAATTTACTCTCAAACATTGACACAAATATCTCACATTAATACCAAACCAAAGCATGCAGGTTTGTATTGCTAAGGCTGCACAATATGATTGACTCTTTGGTTTCCCAGCAGCCTGTTAAACACTAAGCCTGAAGGTGTTTACAGAATCGCAGTTTTGTGTTCGCAGTTGAACAAGTAGAGCCATTCATCCAGGTTCCCCCCACACCCAGAGAAGCATCTACAATGACACAACACAGTCTCAACAGTAAAACTAGTGGCATGTGAAGAGTTGGAGCCAGGAAAGTACAGGTGGCTGTATAAAGGCAGACGATACAGTAGATGTATGGTGAATGGGCCGTGCTCCTGACCAGCAGGTGGTGTTGATGGAATGGTATGATCTGCTTAACTTAGCATTAATGAAACAAGACAGAGTCCAGCTGAGCTGCTGCAGACGTCCTCCTCATAGCTGATTCTGACCTGGGATGACCCAGAGAAAAAAGTGTAATTGTATGGAAAATTCAGCAGAAGAAGAAGAAAGTGAACAAAGTTAAATAAATTAAGCATCATGCTCTATATTAAAAGGGGCCATAGCATGCTTTTTAAGTTTTATATGCCCTTTAGTGTGTTTAACTTGACCCCTTCTCCAGATTGTACACGTCTATGAATGAAACAAAAAGTCCACGGCATTATGATGTCTCCCTCTCCCCCTCTTTCCAGCAGCTGCCCAAAATGTCTTGTTTTCCTGTCTCCCATGATTAGACCTACCAGTGTGACATCATACTATTGTTTCATTGTCAGTTTAAGCCCATCTACTCCTTGGGACAAGACCATTGTATAGCGTAGATGTTAGAATGAATGAAGAGTTGGCTGAACATGGCGCAGAGCAGTGCAGAACTGACCACGTTTGACCTATGAACCCATCAGAGCAGACTGGGCCTGTGTGGGGAAGGAAGCCTTAAAGGGTCAGGAGCTCTACCAGAACATCTCACACAGAGAGAATACAGCACTATAACAGGTAGTCTGTGTTTAAAAACTAGATGTTTTTTAACATTAGTGGTTTTGAATATAACATAGCAGTCCTCAAAAATGTATATGTGACCCTGATTTAAGGCGAAACATGACCTCTTTAAGAAGTTAAAACGCTGGTAATACACAAAGGGCTGTTACCACATCAAAAATGTATTGTCAAAGAGTGCCTGTAGTCTTGTGGTCCCCAAATTAAGATGTCATCTACACAAATTGACCCAAGTAAAAATCTAATCTCACTAAAATCTTGCACTGAGATCTGTAAACACTTCCATCTTGGTTTCCTTACCATTCATTTCTGCCTTCAAATATATCCATCCAGGACATTTGAATGTCTTCTGTGTAAAATAAAAAGGCCCTGTAGTCCCTAAATATTCTGTAAAGTGTCCTTTGGTCTTTCTTTGACACTGACAGCTGTCATTGTTTTTTAGCACAGCATGCCATTTGTTTGTCTAAGGGCATTCAGGGGGTGGAGCTTAGCTTAGATCCAACCATGGCAAGAAAATCTTCAAGTAATATAAGTCAGAAACAATCAGTTTTGTTATATCTGTGTCCACATCCTGATGCGTTATACAAATGATAGAATTTAATTAACAAACTTTGATTGTTTCATAAATATTATTATACATAACTGCGTACAGGGACGCCCCTGGCCAATTTGGGGCCCTAAGCAGAATTTCATTTTGGGGCATTTTATAAAAACACACAGTAACTGATGATCCCTCACTGTCCCTGCATTTTGCACTGCAAAATGACATAACTGACAGACAACAACGGTAACAGCCACACTTTAAATGGAAAATATCAGGCCTGTAGTCCACAGAGCGGATTGTGGCTGCATCAGACAGCGGAGAATGTGTCCCCTTGCACAAAATGGGGTCCCCCATGGATCGTGGGGCCCTACGCACAGCGTGTGTTTTGCGCTTAGGGAGGGGCGGCGCTGACTGCGTATATTAATATTTATAAATAAAGTCATTGGACAGCCAAGAAATAAACATTAACCAAATATTTCCTTTCTGACTCAATGATGAAATGATTTATTTTAGTTGGGCAACTAGTGGCCTGGGGACCACGTGCGGCCCTCCTCCTAAATCAGTACAGCCTGCCTGATAATTTCAAATGTCCCAAAATTGCAACCACAAATAGAAAAAGTCTTCCATTAAGTATTTTGTCATATATGCCACTATGACACTATAGAAAAAATGCATTTAAACTTGAAAAATGAAAAATATCTGCACAACAGTCTTCAATAATTGTTTTTATGGAATTAGCAGATAAAATTTTCTATTCTGGTTTATGTAAGGTCTACAAAAAATATAAAGCAATATAAGTACTTTTGGTGTAAAAAGTGAGACAAATGAACCGAAATAACAGTAAATACTACTTTGGCCAGACTGATATTGTAAAAGGCATTTGTGGAACTTATATAATTAAGTCAAGAAAAAAACAGAAATAAAAATACTCAATCATCAATCAATCAAACTTTATTTGTATAGCACTTGAAAAGAAGTAGAAAATAAAAATAACAATAGTAAAAAAATAAAATAAAAAAAGCAATACTAGTTTATTGATTCAGAAAAGTACTTTAAACTTGCATCAATTGCCTGTTTAGACCTTTAAATTAAGTGTTGTTGCTGTATGAAGGGTTTTCTTTAAATTTTGCACAAAAGTCCACTCAGACTCAAGCATCTACAAATTTGAGTTTGGACCTCAAAGGTCAAGGTGTATGTTCCAGGCATATATCACCAGGCCATCGTTCAAGGGTATGATCCCATTCTCTGCAACCAACAGTGTCACCATGCATTACAGTTATTTACACTGCACATTCACACAGCAGCAGGTTAGATGGGCCTACTTAAACACTTTCAAGAACGGACGAGCCACTACATGCTCGCATACAATTTGGCTCAAGTGTGTCATAACACTTCACAAGAAAATGTGCATGGACCATAGGTTACATGCCACAGATGACGTGCTGGGATTAAGTTCCACTGTGGTGTTTTTTGATAGAGAGGTGCTCCTTTCTTTAAACTGCAGCTACTGTTTTGGTTTTTGTGCTCAAGTGAGTTAAGAAAACAGCGGTAAGCAAGATCTCTTCAATCATTTAAGCTTCAGGAAACCTTTACAGTAGTGTACTCTTGATTTTGCTCCCGATTCTGTAACAAAGAGTAAAAGCTTTTGTCCCTTTTAACTTCCTTTTTAATTAATATATTTGCAATACATAACTTGTTTCCTCTGTGCGATGTGAGCAGACCAGCAGATGCCTGACAGTGCCTCAACAGAAATTTCAAAAACAACAGCAACCTCATCAGCCCCTGAGGACGAACCTTTCCTGAATCCTGAGAACTATTGCACATGCTGCACCCGACGCCTGAAACAGCAGAGTGGCGCAGACGCACCGTCAGCCTCCAAACCTAAGCCACAAATTATGTCTGGTACATGGAAAAGATCATGTGGCCCTGCAGCAGAGTATAAGGGCGGTGAGAACGAGGAGTTTGGTGGTAACTGGGTTGGATTGGACGGATACGATTTGCATTCCTCTCCAGGGATGTGATATCGAGACAAGGTCAGACCAAGGCTAATACAGAAGACTGTGAGGAGAGCGAGGAGGAATCTGATCCTTGTTCTTCCCCCAAAATTACTTTTTATCTAGAAAATAGAGCCCTATTTGATGTTACCCTGCCTCTTTCTCCAACACAATCTTCATAACATCACAGTTTTTCACAAGTGTATCTCAATTTGACTTGAGCTGCTTTCACATTTGCACTGCCACACATTTCTTAAAATTTTCAGATAGGCCGCCCCCGAATACTCAGGAGTTTTTTGACAACACACGCACTTCATGGCAGGAGACTGTCCTTGTTGGACTGGATGGTGGTACCTTAGCGAGTAGGTCATGACATATCTAGAATAACTACCTGCACTGTAAACCCAAACAGTAAAGCAAACTTTAAAAAATTGTCATGTTCATATTTAAACCCCCTTACATATTCATTGAAACTCAAAATAATTCAATTCACTGAATAAATGATACAGTTTTAACTTCATATTGTCCAATATTACTGAGTCAATGGGCTTAGTTAAATGAATAGTTTTAAGGACAACTCACTCAAGTAAAACAATTATTGAATTCAATATTTTTAAGTAAAATCAACTCAAGGTGAACAATAATAAAACATGAGCTTTTGTGTTCTACTTAAGTTATCATTTTCAATCAAACTCTAACTTAGTAATATGAAATTAACTAAAAAAAATTTAGAGGTGAGAAGTTTCCCTAAAAATTTGAAATACTTTCTACTTATATGGATTTACATACTTTTTAAAATGGAATGCAAACTTAAAATGGAATAAATAAACATCCTTTTAGTCTGAAGAAGTTGAACTTTATTATTTTGAGTTGTATTTTGTTAAGTACAGCACACTTGTAAAGGACGGTGTTGTGGCACAGCAGGTGGTACATGAACAACAAGAAGGTTGCTGGTTCGATACTCGTGTTGGTCAGGCCTCTCTGGAGTTTTCATGTTCTCCCGTGCAATGTTAAGTTTGACAGCACTTTTTAGTTTAGTTTTAGTTAAAGCCTTTTGCCTACAATATCTTTTAGTTTCATAATTTAGTCATCTGAATTGTTTTAATTTTAGTCTAGTTTTAGTTGATGAAATCTACTGTAAATTTAGTCGACTAAAATATGAAGTGTAAAGTGTAAGGCATGTTTTATGTTTCCTTGAATTTCTGAAGTCATGTTTTACACTTGGATCCCGCCACCATGAAGCTAAGGAAGTTGTGATTGGATGTCCCTCTTAACTCATCCAACCTTTGAACACAAACAAAGTAGCTGTGATTCCTAACTTGTCTCTACTTTCTACATGACGGACTTTGGTCTGATTGGATTTAGTCTCCGTCAAACATTTTAGTCTAGTTTTTATTTGTCAACAAAAATGTCAGTCAATTTAGTTTTAGTTTTTGTCAAAGTGCACTTGTTTTTTTTAGTTATTGTCTAGTTTTCGTTGGGGGGAGAAAAGGTCGTTGACGAAAACTATTACGAAATAATTAGTCGACAAAATTAACACTGTTCCTGTGCATGCGTATGTTGTCTTTAGGCACTCTGGCATCTTCCCACAGACCAAAATGCTCATTAGGTTAACTGGTGGCTCTAAATTGCCCTTAGATATGAGTGTGAGTGTGAATGGTTGTCCTTCTCTCTGTGTGGGCCTGCAATTGGCTGGCGACCTGTCCAGGGTGTACCCTGCCTCTCACCCAATGTCAGCTGGCATAGGCTCCAGCCCCCTACGACCAGAGATGGATGAGCAGTATAGATAATGAATGGATGGATATTTAGCCCAATCATCTGTTAATCAATCTGACTCTTTAATGATTCATTTTCTGTGGATAGTCTGTGTGGGAAAAAAAAGTCAGCTTACACAGGTTTTCATTGGCAGCAACAGCAAATACATTTTGTGGAAAATTAAGTCACAGTTTTGACCACTTCTGTTTCCTGTCTGCCATGATCACATCTTTGACTGCTTAGACAGAGAGTCCAGTAGGTTGGATTTTTGTTTTGCCTCCTGTGATTTGTTGCCTCTTGTTAGAGATATTCACCAATGAGAGCACTAGGAGCTCTTCATGAGCAACAATCCCAGATGTAAACAGACTGAAGCTGTTGTCCTGAGAACTATGAGACAGAGCAAAAGTTAGGCAAAGCTCTAAAAACAACATCCCTGCCTCTGAGATATATTATATAGGAGCGACCACCACACTGTAAAAAGAGAAATGACTACTTGCATTTATCATCAAGGTATCTCATTCATCATGACATTTGGAAAGACAAACAAAAGTACTCTAAAAAGGCTACAGTGTGTCTGTCTGTCTGTCTTCAGTACCATTACTCTATATTCTAATGTTATTACATCAGTTGTTATTTGCAGCCCATTTTAATCATGTAGTCTGTCATGCTTGTCAGACTAGTCACAACACAGTTTAATGGCTTTCTGGTGGCCTAATCTGACATGGTGACCATTGTAACCAACCCCCCATAAATGTGTGGTTTGACCATAATAATATTGATTGTTTGAGCAAGTTGTGATCTATCCTACACTGGAATAGGTCATCGATTCCTATCCCTAATAGCAACTCTGTCTTCAGGAGAAAATTTACTTAGGGCCTGGCAGGAACATTTTCAGGTAAAGTCTGTGTGAACAATTTGGCTGTCACAAATGAAGTCCTACTACAATGTGCACAAAAGTCCTGGAAGTTTCCAGATTTCTTTGCTTTCCTGTGGGTGTCCAAGGTTTGATCCAATGCCGTAGCCTCTTTCCTGCAATTCTTGCTCCACTCTCTTTCCCCATTTACAAACTCCATCCACTGTCCTAAATTAATAAAGCCAAAATACAAAGGAACAGGAGTGAAAAAGCTGAAACTTCTGTCATTTTCAAGACCATATAAGTAAAAGCAGTTTATGTGAAGCTCTCCTTTTGTTTCCTGATCGTTTGCAAAACATATAGATTTTCACATATGCACTCCTGTAAATTTTAAGATTTCGGAAGCATTATTTCCAAAATCAGCCTGAGTTGAGTACTTACATTTGCATCCCCAAGCAGGAGACTATCCCTAAATAAATGTAAATACCCTTACCTCCCTGCTGCTGCTCCACATCAGCTCACCCTGACTTCACAAAAAACAAAATAACAAACTTGGAAGCAAAAAGCTGGGAGCAAAAATAGAAAAGTAAAAAATAGAAAAAAGAAAGTAATGTCTGGATAAAATGTGCAGCCACATGCAAGTCATTTAAAAAAAATCTGCAAAATCTTAGAAGCCCTGTGCATAAGTGAAAGTGGCTTTATGATTCATCCTTAAGGGAGTATGAACGCCTGCGAACATAACCATTGGTTTTTGCACCGTCAGTAGTGCTCTCACTCCAGATTCAGAGTGCTTTTCAATGCTGTTAAGATTCAAAGCAGACCTCTGCTTCCTTCGAATATCAGTAGGGCAGTTTAAAATCCATCCCTCTGCTGTATATTTTCCTTCATTCATGGAAATATCCCAAAAATACTAAAACAAAGTAAAGATACCATGTCCTTCCACTGACAGCAGCTGACATACTGGAAACAGTGTCTTAAAAAATACGAGTCAGAGCACTTTCTCTTCGCCATTGTTGTTTACAAAGCAGATATCACAGGGTTTCATCCCTTTTGGGTTTCATTGGTCCGTGAGGGAGAAGTAACATTAACAAACAGGGTACTGTTTCAAAAGTTGAATCATTTTGTCCTGAGAGTGCAGCAACAGAAATTAGCTGCTGCTGAGGTGTTTTTCCACTCAGGGGGGGCTGATCAATAAAAACGCATGACTACATTGTTTTTTGTGGAATATGAGCACCTGCAGTGTAGTAAATGGAGGCCCCTGATTTTGTGCTTTAAGTTTTGCGTCAGGGCCCTGCGATCGGATGGCGATCGGTTCAGGGTGTACCCCGCCTCCCCCGATGACAGCTGAGATAGGCTCCAGCCCCCCCACAACCCCGAAAGCGATAAGCAGTATAGAACATGAAAGAATGAATGATGAGTTTTGCGTCAGTTCATCAACATCTAGCCTGTTTGTGGTAATGGTCCATAAAGGAAAGTAAGAGAATCACTTGGATTCATCATTGGGGTCTATGAATGGCTGCATCAAATATAATATATGTATAATCTAAAAATTTACTTCCAACACAAATATGAACCCCTCGAGTCAGTGGGTCATTTTAGTTGAGGAAACTCATCTTCAGGGGACCATTTGACTCTGAAAATGACAATAAACATCATGATAGAATTAAAAAAACAGGGGAAAATGACATTTCCAGGATTTTTCCGCATATGTGGATGGGGCTGCAGTCAACAAGTTCAAGTCGTTCACTGAAATGTTTTTAATGCATTAAAGGCTATCTGCCTTTCAAGGAAATACCTCAAACTCCATCAACATCCCACAGCACATACCTTTTCATTTGAACAGACTAACCTCAATACCCAGAGGAGCAACATTGTAATTGCAAAGAAATGTAACACTGGAGGCTACCGCTCTAATCTGAGCTGAGTATTCTAGACACACTTGGAGCTGAGACAAAGTTACTCACGGTTGATTTTCCAATGACATCTGATATGATTGTTTTCCAAAAGATCTATAAATCCAACATTGCCAAAGCTTTTTTATATTCATAAATGCATGTTAGCTTTGGGAGAGCATCAGAAAAAACAGAACTTAAGGGGAGGTAAGATGGTATCGCCAACAGCTGGGGAAATCTCACCTGACAGGCTGAAGAGATTAGTGTCCATTACCAAACAAATTTCTGCTACCACCTACAACACTTAGGACAACCCTCACTTCAACCCTCACAGAAAAAGCACACACTTTTGTCCTCATGGCCATATTCCCTCAACACCAGAATGAAACAGCCTCTGTTTCCTCAGTTACTGTGTCTGAGAAGGGGGGCAAATGTGTTTTAAGAAGGGTGTGGGAATCAATTACCCAACTGAAGAGACATGTAGGACCAGTGGGTAGTGCTTGGGATTAGTGTCCATTCTTGTCATGTACTGACAAACCCTCTTGCTGATCTCCTTAAAACCAGGTGCTATTGAGAATCCAGGCCCTTACTGGGGGCCTGTGGGCTTTTCAATGCCTATAGGACTGACTGACAAGCTTATAATGTTAAAAAAAAAGTGCATTCCTGTGCTTTCATGCGCTCACCTGAGTGAACTCTTAAATGATATTGAGCATGAGTTGAGGGTGAATTCATGCACACAGTAAGTTCATAAAACTATCACCATTCCTTTGCCTTGACAAATCATGATACACATACTCAAATCTTTAACTGCATTTTTTTTCAGTTAAAAAAAGATATAAAAACACTAAAAAGACTTGCGCTAGCATTTCCATTTTGAATTAAGTCACAGCTGGAAGCCAGCTAGGTTACCACAAACACTTTAACCACCGAAGACTAGTCAAAGTTCAAAAACTTTAACCAGGGTTTAAAAAAGAAAGAAAAAAAGGGCTGCACAAAAAGACCACCTGATGTGACTTAAAATGGTTCCTTTTTTTCAAGGCTTTTAGTTGATTTCTTGGGGAGGGATAGATTATATAACGTTTACTCTAAATAACTGTGTCTCAATTCAGGGTTAGCCATCTTTAAAGGACACAGCCTACAAACATCCAGCTTTCGTAGGATATAGCCATCTCGTTTGATCTGGGTAGCATTTCTGATTTACATAAACCCAGCTGTCACTGTCCTTGCTGTTTCATTTCAAAGTAGTGCCCCGGTTAATAAACTTAACAGCAGCACCAGAACAAGCAAAAAAATAAAAAATAAAAAAATAAAAATAAATTAATTAATTAAAAAACTGTATAACTGAAATATTGTACAACATGTTGAAAGTTGCAAGGTCCTTTTTAAATATCTACATTTGTGGCAAATTATTTTCATCCGAAAATGTATGTCTTGGCTGATGAAAAAACAAAATTTTCCACCAAAAGATGAATCCCCCTGAAATGGGACATAACTATTGTGAGACCTTAGCGAGAAGCAGGATAATGCAGCTCTGCATAACAGATAATAAGAAGTGAAATATTCAGACTCTTGGTTTCCAACCAGAGGTCTCTGCTCTGGGCTTAGGTTGTTAAACTTATGCTGCATTTCCAGCAAGTGGTGTGGTTTGGTTCAGCACAGTTTGGTGCGGTTTGGAGCAGTAAGCCCTGACCTGGATTATGGCAAAAATCATCATTACGATTATTTCCACAGATACTGAGATCACAATTATGAACCACAATTCATCAATGATTCTAAAATACACACCACTACTTTTACTGAATGTTTATGCTTTAAAAACTATCATTTTGAACATTGAAGAACAAGCATTACATAGAAATATGCTTGTAAAAATACAAATACCTTATAATAATGCTAAAAATAATCATAGAAAAAGAAAAAGAGTTTAACGTCATGTGGCACAGTAATCTTTTAATATTGATTACTCAGTGTTCGTAATTGTTAAAAGCAGTAGTGGTAAATGAGATTAAAATGCAATTAACTGACCAACTCTTTGTTAAATGTTTTCATTTTAGCTGCTGAGGCACATAAAGTGATAGTTCTGGCAACCAGTCAACAGACTGCATTGTAGCTCCACCCTGGGGTCGGCCCCTTCAGAGTGTCAAAGATGGGACATCACAGATCAATTATTTGGGTACTTTTCCCCTTTTTTGACACTACTATCACCTGTAATTGGATCTCGTACAAGGTGCGAACTCAACCAGACTGCTTGGATGAAATGCAGCTGAAGTTGAACGCATTAACTGAAACAATAACACATTGACTGCATACCTTCTTCAAAAATAGTTTTAATCAAGTGTGTCGAGGCCTGTGTATTTTGATTCTATCAATAAAAATTATTACTTAATTAATCAAGCAAGACAAAACTTTTCTCAGATAACACTGGGTTGGGGGTGGAAGGTTGGGGCCTCAGTGGAGAAAAGTTTGAGAACGTTTGATTTGGATGGGTTATTTTTTATAAATGAAATGTGCAACATATCAGCTCTTGCTAAATTCAAAAATCATCAAATTTTATTATTTGGTTTGATATGTAAAGATCACACTTTCTTAACAACTCAGTTTAAAGTCAGGCCATCCAGGAAAGATATGCCCCCACTTATATGAGCCTGAAGTTTCAGCTTTTACACTTTGGTTGCACTTTATCAAATAAATAAGATATATCATTAATTAGCTTCATTGCAGCCAGTATTTGGATTGAGTCATTTAAAGTGTTTAAGGTTAAGCTGAGCAATTGCTCTATTGCACTATCGCTTGGCTAGAGTGCAATCAGTATTATGTTCAGCGTCTGGGTGAATGCTGTTTATTTTCTAGATTAAAGCCCAGTGTGGAGCCTGAGGAGCATGTGCACAACATCTAGCCCAGTGTGGTCGAATTGCAGAGGGTTAGGGCACATCAGAAAAATATCAATCATCGCGCATTATGTGTGTTAGTCTAACCTGAAAATATATTTTGTGTTATTTCTCTTGGGCTAACTTGTTCACATAAACTTGAGAACTCTATTTTAACTCAGTTATTTAAGTGTTTTTGTATCAACTGAAAACTTTATAGCCTCCTTTAAAGCTAACATGTTTGTCATACTCAATGATACTGAACACAAACACTGGAAAACATAACAGTGGAAAAAAGGGCTCCACCATCAGATGACTGCCATTCATGCCAGGCTTGTTCACTTTAATCTCGTATTTGTTGCTATTTTGTGTGCATTTAATCTAACTCTGCCCCTTGATGCCTCTTGGCCCTCCATATGGGTTGATATTACTTTGGATTGGTAATGAATAGACTTCACCTTTAATCCTGGCAGCAGCTCTCCCCAGGTGTATCTGAGAAAACCTGGATCTCTACCAAGTCCAGATCTCTCTCTGTCTCTTTACGTGCCAGAAATGAAGGTGTGTGTGGACAGAAAAGACGTCAGGTGGTAGCTGAGCCACTGAAAGTTGTTTACACAGGAGTTAAGTGGGTTTATCTGGGATTAAAGACATTTTTAGGTGAAATATTGTTATTGTATTAACAAATGAACAGGTTATCTTACTCAACAAACCTGTAATATTAATTCTTATGTGTTTGTGCGTGACAATAAGCATGTAACTATAGCTGGTATTCCCCTAAATGGTTTCTTGAATGATCTAGGTTACATTTTATTACTTCAAGCTTCCAGTTTTAAAGACATAGCACAATTAAAAGGCCAAGAATATCATTATTAGGGTTTATTAGAGTTTGCATGATAGAGGTTTTCTATGACAATAGCTAAATACTGCTATTATCTACAGCTCTTATGCAATCCCACAAGAAGGGTAATTATTTTTCAAGAGCAGACCTGTGAGAGGCTTCAGATTACTTGCCAGAATGATTAATAGTTTGCCAATTGATTTATGGTACTCAATATAATATTTTCTGCAGAGTGATTCAAGCTTTCTTCTGTAGTTCTTGTGAAATCGCCCACAGTTATATTTGCGGACAAATTTGCTTTCTTCATTGTGAACTGCTCATGAACTCACCTCAGCGTTTAGGGGAAGTGATTGCTGTGTGTTGCAGAAGGCAAGACCAGACTGATATTTAACTTCAACAGACAATCTTTAACCAAAAACAATTTAAACAGGGAGGCTTTTTTTCCAAGGTGTGATGTCTTTTTGACATTTAAGCCCTTAACATTAAAACAAGGGAGGGCCCATTTTAGAGTAATATTTAACAACGCAGACATATTTTAAAGAAAAAGAAGTTAAGGAAGTATCCAACTAGAAAAGATGGTTGATAATGTTTATAGCCTCAATTTATGGACAGTTTTTATATTTACATACATCTTTCATTTGATGGATCAGTCTTTAAAAGATAAAAAAAAACGAGCTTTAATTTTAGATTTAGATCTGTCGCATTCATTTTGAAGTAAAAGTTCTCATAGAGCACAACCCTCTGCCAAGGCATGTCTGACATTCTTTGCCAAGTTAACAGCGCAAATGTTGAAAACTGCCCAATATTGTGACATTAACAAATCCTTCACTTATCCCTGGATCTTCATCAGGATTTGATTCACCACCAAAATCGTATCACTTTTTCCTTTTGCTACCAACAGTAACCAACAGTATCTAAAAATTTCATCAAATTTTTTTTTTATAACTTTTTGAGTTATCTAGCTTACAGACAAACAGACAGACAAACCGTCAAAACATAACCTCCTTGGTGGAAGTAACTAGTCAGAGGCTTGAGGTTGCTAAACCAGGTTTGTACTACTGCCTCTTTGTCCTTAAAAGGACGCTGAAAAGCATGGTTATTTTCTGAATGGGGCAAGTTGTTTTAGCTGAAATCTTTGCAAGATGGATCTGACTGATGACAGACAGGAAATTGGGCAAATCCAGCTGCTTAAAAAGTTAGCAAAATCCCAAAAAATGAATGCGATTTACATTGGACTGCAGAGCTTGTTTTTAACTGATTAATAGATTAGTTGAGTATGGCAGCAGCATTCATCAAACTTATTTGCTTCACTATCTGCTCAGTCTGTGGTCTAATTTTCAAAGCATAGTTGACCATTAAGTGCCAACACTCCTATTAAGTGTAGTAGCTTTGTGCAGTTTGCTCTTGGTTTGTGTCTGAATAAAGAAATGTCCCATTAGTGCCTCATCTTTGCTGCAGAGATGGTCATTCCCATCCTGTGAAATCAAGTGAAAGGCAGGGCTTACTGAGGCTCTGAAATCGGACTGGCTATCTAAAAATCTCTGAACAATGAATGTAGTTTACAGGTCACATAACAGTGTATTATTCCTTTTCAACAAGTTTACACTGGTCTCAGATGTCCTCTGAACATATTTCCAAGCATCTTGTCAAAAACCTTTTCAGATATTGGATTTTAGGGAGCCTATAAACCCCTTTGTCACAGCCCTGCTTTGAGCTGAGCAGGCAGTGTTAGTGTCAATCATTATGAGCTGTGTCTGTGGCTCAGTTTCCAGCACTATGCTCTTATGTTTCCAGTGGTTACACAGACATGCCTAAAATGTTTGTTCAACTAAAGTCACCTAGGCTAAACAAAATTCTGATATGGTGTAAAAGGGAAAGGAGAGATTTTTCTTTTGTAGGAGGGCAGGTGAAATAAGCCATGGACATATTTTTGTATAGAATCATTAAAAAGTGTATTTTGCATAATATGGGACCTTCAAAGTATCAAAACATAAATAAAAATGCTTATTTCATGGTCTTAAAAATACATTTGTTCCCCAGTATGCCTTCTTGACAGTCAAAAAGGTCAAAGGTCACAGGAGGCATACATTTTTTTTAACTTGAAATAGCATCATGATTATGTCTGTAGTTTTTTTTTGTTCTTGTCATAATGGAGGAATGGTTACAGAATTTTGGAGGGTCACTTTGCTACAGCAATAGGGGTTAATTTGATGTCTCCTTCAGGGGAAAATGATACCTAGCTGCACCCCTGGATGCTTGGCAGAGAGCAGAAGGGTCAGTGTTTGTGTCTAAAAGAGTGGGAGAGAAAGAGAAAAAAAAGGAAGAGTTTAAAGAAATAAAACCATTTGACTAGAAGTTATTACTAAAAAAATGTCTTGAATATGCTGCTGGATGGAATCTTGAACTAGAGCTGAGAAATTAATCAGGTTTGAATTAAAATGATGATTTTGGCTTTCCTGAGTCCTTTACACAAGATAATCAGGATTTAATATACTGTCCCAAATGCTATGCTTGTTTTTTGTATCTTTTTTTACTCATGGAAGCCCTTTGGCTATTTGTCATGGATAAGATTGCACGATTCATATGCAAGGACATGCATCCCACCGGTGTGACCTAAGTAGAGGTAAAGAGTAAAATGATCTAATGAAGATGCTTTGTGTCTGTGTTGTAGCTGGATGGCGGGGGCAGGTGGTTCAAATGTCCTTGATTATAAGTGTGTATGCGCGAAAACTGATCGAGTTTGATATTTGGGAACAACGAAAGCCCTGGTATGTCTTCCCCTTGGTGAACATGTTATCAAGTCAGAGCTTTAAGATGGTGATACAAGTCCCTCAACTCACAAACAACTCACAAGCAACTCAGGTGTCAAAAGTCTTTGCCACAAGCCACTCGCCAATCTTGCCCAAAATATACAGAAAATGAAAAACAGAGAGCCATGTTTACTTTGTTTCAGTCGAAAAGTACGTCCATGACAGTGGAGTTAGTCAAAGACAAGACAGAAACAGTTGAATTACCCTTCCTATTTGTGCCATTTAAAGCATCAGCTTGGATTACTATATTTGTGCCTCCCCAATTCATAAAAACTGCTTTCATTCTGAAGATTTCATGAGTCATTTATTCAATTAATCAATTCACGGGTGAGGATATGTATTGTGGTTCTCTCTGATGAAGTTCTTTATTAGGGTTAAATTATGTAGACACAGGGTTGTACCAGGAGAAAGATGCAGCCAACACGAATCACACACACGTCTGATTTGAAAGCCAAGCCACTGCATGCAGTGATTTTGAACCTTATGGCGAATAAAAACGTGTGGAAAAAACTTTGGTTGCTTAGGATAAATGTTTAAAAACTGAAGAATTCGGTAAGCTACAGGTGTTCAAACAAACACTATTACAACCATACCTGGTCTCCTCTATGGACTTGAACATTCATGCAGTGCAGTTTATGGACCACTGTAACTTTTCTGTCCTGCTTGAGCTGAATTACACAGTTTCAGGGTTTGTAATTCTGGAAATAAACTGTCAGTGACTGAAGGTAAACAAGTATTTTATCATTTACAGTCCAGCTCGGACTGACCTCAGTCTACACAAACACTGACTGCATGCTCCTACACACCCTCAGAGAAGAAACTACCTCACAAATCATAAACTCAGAAAAAGATTTATCTGCGTGAAACCCGAGAGGGAATCACTTCAGCTCTCTCTGCGTATTGCCATGTTACTACCTCTCTCCCCTCACACACTCTTTCTCTCTCTCTCGTGTGTGCGCTGATGGGAGGAGCGCAGCGCGGCTCCTCTCTCTATAAGAAGTGTTGAACGTTCAACAAGGGATTTTACACAGCTACTCAGGAGAAACGAGATGATCTGCCCTGGAGCCGCAGCAAAATGCTGGATGGACACCTACTCCTGGGATGGTTATCGTTCACTGTTATAGTCTACCTTCTCCACTTGCCTGGACCGACGGCCGCGTATTTCGGGTAAGGACTCACACTAAATGCAATGATGCTGAATTCATTGATTTGATTGGCTCCTGTAGCAGGTAACGACTTTCTCTGATCATCAGTATGTTCGAAGAAAAGTTGTCTTATTCAACTTTTCTTTACTAAGATCAAACTTAATAATGAGCAAAATGCTCATTTTGAATGTAAGGTGCTTGTGGGGGGTCTGCGCGGTGTTTTACGCACGGTTACGCAGCGCACAGCTGGTGCAGCAGCAGGTTGTCTGCGCGTGATCTACCCTCTCTGTAGTTAGATTTTATACCAAGCAGATTGGACAGGTATATCAGTAGGCAACAGCGTCTATTATAGGTAGATATACGCAGCCTCGGAGTAATTTTGACCCCCATTCTTTCCCTGTCAACTGTAAAGTTACCCCCCGTGCGTCAAAATGGCAGGAAGCTGTGAGGTGGTTATTTAGCTGAAACAACTTGTATAATCATAACCTGAAAGCTGCCTTGGAGCGTAAGGTGAGTGTAGTCTATATATTACAGCCTCAGACTCAACAGCTGGTAACAATAAAGCGATTTGACTGACTGAACTGGTGGCCGAAACGTCTGCTCAGCTTGCACAGAAAATTCCCTCATCCAGCATAAACATCACACAACTCTCTCAGGGTTTCACTTTTTTGTATTATTATTATTATTACTTCTGCTGCCTCCATCAACTTTAAAAACACCAGGAACACGTGTAGGGAAATTAATGTGAAACTCTGAGCTTTTCATAAAGTCTGTAATATTCACAATAATGTTGAATTTAGTCAGAGCACCAGGGTGTTGATTTCAAAGTCAGTCATTCCCAGGGAACGCCTTAGATTTTTAGGTGTAGCCCACTATGACCTCCACTTTAGAGTGGCTGTTAATGCTCTCAGCTCTGGTTTGTCTGCTCACATGAACAACAGGCTATTTTCTTTTGTGTCTTTCTTGGTTAAAACAGAACATTTACCCTGCAGGGGGGCAAAGGTTGTTTAAATGAGGTCAGCGTGTCAGGTGGACCAGAACAGCCATGTTTCACCTGAAACTGGAAGTCTGCCATCCAGAAATACCCCCCAAAATATACTCGTATTAATCACATTCAGGGGCGGTTTCAAAAAAATTGTGGCCACAGGCAGACTAACAGGTTTTGGCAATTTCAAGTTACTTGTGGAGAATTTACAGCTAAATTATAATTTGAACACAAATGCCTGAATGACATTTGAATTCTCCCAAACATATAAAAAATACGCACACCATGATGCAGCCCAGAGAAAGAGGGAATGGCCCAAAACTGCATGTTTTACAAAGCTATGTTGATGATGGTGGAGAAGGTGAGGAAAAAAGAGTGACAGAAAAAGAAGACTCAACCACATGCTTGATAAAGACGGATCCACACTTTCTCCGCTGCATTTGTCCCACACATGGACCAGTAATATGGATAGCCCTAATTTAATTTTAAGCAATAATGTAAGTTTCTTAACAAGTGCCGGCTGCAAGCTTTTTCCATCCATTTTCAAATGCTGCCAACATCTTTGTGCATGAATTTGCCCAACCTGGTACACCACATGGACTGTTACACATTTCTATTGAATATGTTTCACTTGTCCATCTGGGTAACATACCACAGAAAGTGTTTGGAGAGAACATAAACTAAAATAAAACTTGGAAGGTGATTGAACAAAAGTTTACTGCTGAGGGCTTAAAGTCCCTTCTCTATTTTAGCACAACTACACCACGCTCTTTGGCTACTGCCTCTTTTTCCTCAAAGGGTGCAATATTTTCTGGTCTGTTCTGACCTAAAACAACTGTTTTAGCTTACAGCTTGCCTCAAGCATCTGCCTGATGACATACAAGGAATCTGGCAGATCCAGCTGCTTTGCATGGTTAGAATTTACCAGCAAAAATTTTTAACCAAAAAAGAGAGGGCTGTCTGGTAAAAGCTTTTCCATTTGTGGCACTTGCTCAACTTGGTTTGAGTTTACTTGGTTTTGGTTCTAGGGTTTTTGTTTACCTTTGCAGTATACTTAAAAAGTACTCTTGGCAATAACATCTTGACTAAACGACAATGGTGAAAATCAAGGCAATAGTGAAGCTGGCTTTAAGTCTGCAGATTTTTGTCACTGCAAGAAGACAATTTGTGTCACAGACATGGTCACAAGTAGCAAGACAAAACACTAGTAAGAGAGTTTGGGGAGTCACAGTGCAGTACAGAGTCAATGATAAGAAGGGTGCACTTCCAGGGTTGGATTCCCCTCACTTCACTGTCCCAGTGTTGATACTTTTGGACCATTAATGGTTGGCAGTGGCTCATTGAAACATTTAAGTATTTGCTCAGTTTGCTTGAAGCCTATCCAGAGGTTAAAAGTATCAAATACCATCCTTACTAGTGAAAAAAGTGGACTGGGAAAGCAGAGGTGGGCACATGTCACTTATTGCAAGTCTGTGTCAAGGCTCAAGTCTTTGAGAGCAAGTCTAAGTCCAGTCTTAAGTTCTAGGGGTCAGCCACAGGTCTCTGAAGTGTCCTGATAAGTAACATACTGAAAATTGCTAAATTGGATATAACATAATATCACTTGGGGTAGACATAAAACATAGCTAGTATTGTTGGACAATTAACTGTATCATGCTATTAGGATATATTAATAATTATAAGATTATATTATTGCTTAATTACACCGTGTCTTAACTAATAAATATTGTAAACTGTAAATAAAGAATCCCCTCAGCTCAAACAGAGTAATGATAATCTAATGAGCTTGTAAATTAAATGTTTCAAAGTCAATAATCCGATGGTTTCTTAAACTTGCCTTTAGGATGTTTTTAATAACCAAATTTATGAGTTAATAGGTATTTCTCTGTGTAATATTGTTAGCAATAAACATTTTAGGTGCCCTGCTCATCTGTAGGAGTTTGGCCACTCATGCAGGAGGATTACATGCAATGTGGGGATATGACGTGCATGACATGCATAACCTCATATTAAGTATAAGCCAGAAATACAAAATAAAATGATTAGGTGAGAGTCTCAAACTTCAATTGCGGGTCGGGTTGTACATTTTAGTCCCAATCTCTGTTGGCAAGTCAAGCCCGTATGTCATAGTGGAAACGTTCCATTAGTTAAACCAATGGGTTTGCAACATCAAATTAATTCGTAGTAAATTAGAAAAAAAGCAATAATGAAAAAACTTTTCACAAAACAGCAAATGACACTCCTGACATGGTCTCAGTTATAGAAATAAGTTGGCATTGTAAGTTGTCTGTAAGTTGGCACTTACAGACAGGTAAGTGAAACTGTAGAGGAGGAATGACACAGATTCACCAACCTGTTCAAGCAATGTCAAACGTTAATGTCTATTTTTGCATTCAAACAATGTGCAGTACATTTAAAATGCATGTGGTTAACAGTTAAATTAGGTTTTGTTGCACAGTGTTCTTCATTTGATGCTCATCTAAAATGGCTATATAAAGAGACCTCTCAGAGCTCAAGCCCCTGGGACATTTCCTACTCTCATTGGTAAAACTGCCAGTGACCATATTGTACCTTCAAAACCTATACAGGTAGATTAGAGGTCTGACCCTGTTACTTGTCTGTAGTATCCACAAATATCCCTGTTGATGTGTGTAGTTAGTGCTCTCCTTGGCTGTGAGCAGTGCAGACGCACACAGAGACAAATGGCTGTAGACTGTGGAGTGATGACACTTGAAGCCTTTCCAGCAGAGTCAAATTTATAAGAGGTATGGCTGTTGTGCAGGATCCAGGAGTGTTAGATGATCTGGGAACTGTTGTGAATCTGTAGAGAGCACTGGAAGTGTCCCCCCCGAGGGCCCAATCAACCTCTTTGAAAGGCAGTATCAATAAGTTTGTGTTTTGTAAAAATCTTGTCAAAGCAGGATTTGTCTGACAAAGAATAGTTGAACCAAGTTCTACGTTTAAAACACTAAATTAGTTTTAATTTACACAAAGTGTTCCCCAGCTCTCTGGGGTTAATATTCACTGGGGTGTTGGCCTTCCTCTGAGTGATGCAAACATGTTGTATGAGACGTGCAATAGCTCTCTGATGGAAAGTTTCAGCCCTCCTCAGTGTAAAGTCACCATTTAATGCTCAGGCACGTATCAAGCACTCTGTCTGTCTTTGGTTTCAGCTCATCAGAAGGACAAATGTAACCCAGCTCGTTCTCCAATACTCCATGCAGCAGCTGAGGCATTTAAATCCAAATGTATTTTAAATTTTGAAATACTTTTGGAAAAAAAGACAAATAAAATGCACTTTTATGGATGTTTTTACCCACTACTACTAGGCAAGT
Source organism: Cetoscarus ocellatus (assembly GCA_037902135.1). Classification (NCBI taxonomy): domain Eukaryota; kingdom Metazoa; phylum Chordata; class Actinopteri; order Labriformes; family Labridae; genus Cetoscarus; species Cetoscarus ocellatus. Next base: position 561,096 of record JBAMNC010000322.1, on the reverse strand, counting down.
ACAAGGAGTCAACAGGTGGAACTACAGCTGGTGTTACTCATGGAAAAAATCATTGAAATAGACATTTTTCTAAACCTATGTGCTTTTGGAATAGTGACAATCAAAGGTTTGAATGATGATCCAGACTCAACGTTACTGTACACTAGAGATTTTTTTTATTAAGGATGTGCATATGGAGATGGCAAAATTCTTAAATTATGAGAACTCAATAGCCCGCTCAAGATTATTAGGTCTGTAAAACTTTACCTTTATACCTTTACAAATAACACAGTCCCTAACCATGAGTAACCACTGTAGCTCCAGTTAATGGGTGCTGGCTTTGAGGTGGAATGACCTCAAGCCAAGGTGTAAACAAAGGGCGTTGAATGATGCTATGGAACAAACATGTGGCATTGGTAGAATATAGTAGGAACTGCACGGCTTGACAAACATTAATGAAGAAATGGAGATTAAGTTGAAAGTAGGCTTTATCAGACTGATTGACTGATGGATTGATTGACTATTTGATTAAATGATTATACTTCATTTACATGTCATTCCCACAAAGGGCCCAGAAGTAGATGTATATATCTCGCAGTAGAGATGTGTATTACGAAATTAATATCAGCAGATAATGTCAGAAAAAGTGGAAAATCAGTATCAGGAGACACTGGCTATAAATACTTATTACTTTTACTTACAATTACTTACTTACTTATCTGCTGTAATATCAGGAGAATGAATAAATATAACATAATGCTTTACTTGTTGTCACAGAACATCTACAATGAAAACAAAGTATCATTTTTAAGAGAACAAAATGCTTAACTTGTTTCACATCTGTTTCTAACAAATCAACTTGAATTTTGGCAGGGTAGTGATGCTGTACTTATGACAAAAAATATTGGTATCTGTATAGATGATAGTGAGTTAAAAAATGTTAAATGTTGTCTTTTGATCAAATAATACTGAACATTTGACAATAAGATTGTAATTTTGGATCACACTACATTATGAAAGACCTTCTATTTCTTTGTATTTAAGAAGCAATTAACTCCTAATCTCATAAATGTCACTGAGTAACCTATTTGAGAAAATATATAATGAAATTGAAAAACAAAATACAGATTTCAACTTATTTGCCCAGGGATGACGGATGATGATTAAGAGATGGTTATGCTTGACTTCAGCAGAGCAATACTGAATTCCGTACAGAAACATGGACCTAAAACCGTGAAGGGGACCAAGGCTAGTGGTGCCATCATTGCTAACATTAGTATTAGTTACTATCCCACCTGAAAACCAGCTTCACAGTATTTACCCACTGTGATCCTGAGATGAATAAAAGGTGCCGAGTTTTGGCCAGTTATTGAGTACTTTACTAACTGTAGACTAGTCACTTGAATTCAATTTTTACTTGCGTTTAAAATGATCTGTGAACATACCTAGTTTCTGGGCAAATAATTTTACGTTTGATAAATCAATTAAAAATTTTGTTTTACAAATTAGTCAAATATACAGGAAACACTCATAAAGCAATCCATAAAAGAGAACTATCTACTGAACAAGGAGTCAGTTCCCAAATGCATTATGAGTGTTGTTAAAAGGAAAGGTGATGTAACACAATGGTAAATATTCCCCTTTCCCAACATTTTTGGAACATGTTGCAGGCATCAAATTCAAAATAAGCGAATATTTGCAAAAAAGTTAATCAGTTTGAACAGTAAATACTGCATCATGTCTTTGTAGTGTATTCAATTGAATATACGGTAGGTCAAAAGATGTCAGGCAGCTCTGTTACAGATTGTTTGACAGAGTTTGCAGGCCCATGTTAATTAAAAATAATAGGAATTGGCAAAGTCACTTGTAAATCTGGTGTGCGAGTGAGTTACCGGACTTTTAGTCCATTTAGTTTGCCTAACTCACATATCCCTTGTTTCTCCTTAGGGTTTTTTTATGTGCAAATTGGAAACATTAAAACTAGTGGTTGCAAACCCCACTAGTTTGGCTCTTTCAGGAAAAATGTCATGGGCTTGACATGCCAGAATGACTCTCACATGAGCCTTAATGGTGCTAATAGTAGTACATGTTTACTCATTTAAGTAGTGTTTGTTTTCACTTCTCTGTCAGTCTGCTGTCATTCTGTGGCCTTCACAGCAAGAGAGAGAAACCTGTTGAATTGGAATACCTCTGATTTATTATTCCTCAGCCAGTTGAGAAGGGAATATGAATGAGTGTGGGTGAATGATTTAGCCCTGCAGCTGAGGAACTTGAAACACACTAAAAGAGCCTGCACAGGTGACACAGAAACAAAATGTGACCGCCCTGTGGCCAACTTCCCAGAAACTCGACACCAGTGACACTCAGTCACAGACCTGAGTACGGGACACACTGACACAGACCTGTGCAAATAAATATTCAGCAAGCACGAGGCATCCCAGGGCCTCTTGAGTACTGATTTACTCAAAATAGAGGGTCAATGTTGCATACCCAATTTCCAGAGTGCGGTAGAGTGTAAGTGTAACATAAACACAATCTCTTCTGCCATAGTCTGTGCAGTGGAGGGTGGGGTGGGATTCCTGGCGTAGTCAAGCACCCGCTTAAATTGTCATCCTTTGCCACAAGAATGTGAGCGCTCATTTTCTCTTCCTCAGCCTGTTGTGGCAGGTGCTGGCTCTGCTAAACCCGTTATCATCAGAGCTTAAAGCATAGATATTCTCTCAGGTTTTACAATTTGACTTAATAGTTAACATCACCTTGATGAGGTGTTGTATAAACTGTCAGGGGATGGAAGTGTTTTTTTTGTTCATCTGACCCTGTCAGGGCTCAGAGCGCCCTCCAAGACGACTCTGTTTAAATCTGAGTTTTGGCAAAAGGCATGTCATTCTGTGGTCTTGTAAAGAGTCCTGAATGCGAGTCCTGACACTGAGTCAAAGTTTGCTTTTATTTAGTTCATGTGCAGCACGCACAGGAAGGCTGCCCACAGTCATGCAACCTGGATTTACCAATCACCACAGCCACAGCATCCGGAAGGAGCAAACAAAGTGGTTGCTATTTGATTACTGCAATATCCTCCAACTTCTCTCATCAGTTTGGTCCTAAAGCATAGCTGATGCCCTATCAGATGGTAAAATTGTTTTCAGCACTTCATCAAGTGAATAAGTATGCCAAAAACAACAGGATAACAAACGGGATGTGTTTAAATTTAAAGAGGAGAGATTTCTCAGCGTGCAGCTATAAAAGCTTTTATCACTCTGCTGAATTAGCTCCCGGAGTGTATCAAGCGGCTTTAAAGTGTAAGGGAGCCTCATTTCTTTAAGCACAACATACAAATGTTACAAGTTGTTTTTTAAGCAGCTCTATGTAAACATTTCCTCTCTCTCCTCCTGTCTGCCTCATGTGCCTGCCTTCATCCCTGCGGCGGTTTGCGGGGAGCTGCTGGGTGATTACTACTCATTAGGAGCAGCAGAGTTAGTGGCGGCTCAGGCCGACCATGGCTGGCAGACAGCGGCAGCGGGCGTCTCATTACCGGGCCTTAAGGACTGATTAGGCCTGACGGTCAGCAGGGCGGGGATCACCGTTGATAGAGGGATTTCCCAACTTCATAGGATATCCTGTGGCTATAGCCACACCTCAAAGGGTATCACTTTACTGTGAGCCAAGTAGATAGGATTCTCTCAGCACAGGCGCTGTGACCGAGCAGCACGGTGAGATCACGCAGACCTGCAGGCTTAGATAACAGGCCACACGGTCTGTGGAAAGACACAGCTTTGTTTTCTTTATATTTCTGTTTGATACATCCGGATTAGAGCTGAGCCAGGCCAGGCTCTGAAACATCCCTGTGGAAAGGAAGGGCTGTGATTTCCCTGCATGCCACAGGGGGGCGCAACATTGTCTGAGGGAGCAGGACGCTCTTCAATCAGCACTTTGTGACCTTTCAGTGTAACAGAAGGAGAGTGGGAAAAGAAATGTGAAAATGTCAGATTTAAAGGCAGCCAGGTCTAAATGAAGATAAATCAGGAATTCAAAGCTTCTTTCAACTTGCAGAACACAACTGCAGCTCCCTGCACTGAATACCATGTTGAATTTAAAGGGTGATCTTCATTAAATGCAGAATGGAGAACCACTTTGTACTGGTGTCAGAAGATAATTTTTGGAAGTTCATCTCGGGCTTTAAAAAAATCATACCTCAAAGCTTTCAGCTGAATAGACAGAATATACCAACACATACCTCAAAAATGTATACTGTAAAGAAATCACATAGATTAAGTCGGCTCTAAGTCTAATCCACATGAACCTGATGTCGCACAGGCAGCAGCACATATCAACATGGACATGGAATAATCACATTATACTAACTGATGTTGACAGAAATCCACCCTAAATAATATCAGTGAATTAAATAATGGTTTATTCATTAGATTCAACATTTTAAATAAATCACAAGCTAAATAAATCATCAGATAAAAACCAGCATCTTATTTTTGAACATGTATAATCATGAACTATGATGGATTGATGTTAACACTCTGTCATAGCCTATATCTCACATGAAGATATACTGATTTGTCTCTAGTTTTCAATGTATCTCCAGACTCTAGGTTTATCCTGCAAAGTGACAATTCTGATGTTGCATGGTTTGGTAAGTCTTCAACAAGTCAGTGACCCACAGTTCTGGTGTCATGAATGTGCCCGAGGAGATCACAGTTAGGACACACTGAATTTTAATGAAATGTTCAATGGGCTTAGTATTTTATTGGTGGAGATTTTCAGACATTGTTCAGAAGCTCTGTCTGAGAAAAACTCTTGTTGGTAAAACATGATGATCTTTGCAGACTGAGTTGGAGACATGGGCAATTGCAAAACAGGAAAACTAATATAGACCCAAGATATTTTTAGTGGTCATGAATTGATGAGATGATGCTAGTTAGCCTAACCACCACGTCCTGTGTTTTTTCTTTTTTTTTTAACCACAGGCATCTTTCTCTGCCCAGTTCCTGGGAAAAGACAAGACCTGGCACTTCATATGTGCCAAGTTAAGTGGACTGACAAACCCTAACTGAGACTTCTGGATAATATCACCACATTTTTCACGTCTAATTTTTATCCTTTCCATGATTTAAAATGTGCCTTTTTGCAGCCGCTGAGATAAAATCTTGGTTTTTAATCCCAGACACCTGTTTGTAGAGATTTATAATTTCATAAAGGCTTAGAGACAGTTGACCATGCCTTTAAAACCTGCAGGGTTTAACTTTTGCTGGACTTTATCAAGACAATCATCTTGTATAAACACACTCCAATAGAAGCCTGACCTCTCATGCACTCCTTCAGATATGTGGGTATTATTGCATGGACTCCAGTTAGTCCTAAAAAGACATTTCTACATCTTTAACGCTTAGCTTTGTCTTTGAGAATGGACACAGTAAAACGTTTACTGACATGAATGGGCCTGAGCATGGCTAATGTTCAGGAGTATTTTTTTCAGGTTGAAAATGACTTCATCACATGACTTTCAAGTAGTAACTGGTGCTTTAATCATCAGTTTTCAGGCCAATTTTTTTCTCTCCAGGCCATTAATAGGATATGTTTGTACTCTTAAACAACAGAGGGATATTTGTCAGCAGAGCAAATTCAAGAAATCTTTATGGTCAGGGATAGACAAGTGTTGCCCTAGAGCCAAATGAGGCCCTCACACTCACTCAATGCAGTCCACATGTCAAGTTAAAATATTGATGAATAGGGAACATGATCAAATCTGACACTACAGTAAGTGTTTCAGCCTGAGCTGTTTATAAATGCACAAAGACCAAAGGCACTGAAACATGAACTGTAAGAACGAAATATATTAGGGGGTGCAGTTATGTGTCCTAAAATGAATTTGCATTTTAAAACGTCCTGTTCTATTATGTCAAAATCCATGGTTCCTTTTTTGAGAGCGTCAAATGTGTTGTCTTAAAATGTGTGACGCACAGTGGTTTGAGGCTTGTTGGATTATGTTCTGCTATCTGGAGGATGCACAATCTCTGCTTAAAGCCAGGCAAGGAGAATGTTTTATGTGCCTTCATCATACTTAGATTTGTGTTGGGCATAAAACGAATCAATCCAATCAGAGCTTCAGTTCTCATATCTTTTAAAAAACAGTTGTCCGGTGTTTTGTTCTTTACACAGATGGTTCATCAATTTGCCAAAACTCTGGTCTTACTCCTTTACGTTTATTATACCTCTAAACAGATAAAATCAACAGGATCATACATAAATACTGCATGTTTTCTCATATTCTGTTTGCTCAACATCAAATAAAGGTAGGCTGCAAAGATGTATTTAATAATTTTCTCTGCTTACGTCTTTGGTTTTATTCCCTGATGCATGCATAACATATACTGGACAGCCTGTGTCAATATCTGAGTGCATAGTTACAGATGGTGCTTATGATTTTTTATATTTTTTAAATTTATTTACCTTTATCCAACTAGAAAGTACCATTGAGATAAAAAATCTCTTTTACAAGAGAGACTTGGCCAAGGTAGCAGCCAATACAATGTTACAAAATTCATTAAAAAACATTAGATAGCACAACAACTCACAATGTTTTAAAACAGGCTTTCAAATGTACAGTGACCATCTAGGAAAAACAGCTACATTTCTCTGTTACCACATTCTTTATGATCCTTTTTTCTTTTCTAAGTGAGATCAATGACTCTATCTTTAGCTGTTTTTTGGATGTTGCTCCATGTCCAAGGTGCTCTGTGAGAAAAAGCAGTTTTCCCCAGATCCGTAAGACCTCAGGGTACAGCAGAGAGCAACAAATTAGAGGAGCGCAGCAGGTAACCAGTACAGCTGAAACAAAGGAGGCTGCAGAGGTATGCTGGTAATTTAGCAAGTATTGCCGTAGATAAAAATGTACCAGTGCTGTTGTCTGCAGACTGATAATGATGTCAAAACAATGGTGTGAATGAATTTACCTGTTGCATGAGAGCCTTTGAATGTGTGTGTTTCTGCATATTCTAAGTGTATTACTTGAATGAAGAGTGCACATGAGGGTGCTCAAGGACAAATAGAGGTTGGGTGCCCCTCAGCCTCCTGTGCCACCAAAAATCTTCATTTGGATTCATTGTCAGATGCTATGCATTTGAAATTATCTGCAGGGCAACATTTGGACATAAGAGGAACAAGCTCAGTTGACATGCTTCTCGTGGAAGTATACCCTTTTTCAATGCATCTCCATAATAGTAGGAGCATGTTCCAGCGCAGACTCAGACTTCAGACTTCAGACTTCAGACCAGGTTTTAGGTTGTTTTAAAGGTGTTGACGTTCTCTGCGTCCTTGGAAAAGAAACAGACAGCTTTGTACTTGACCCACTCCTCATTTTAATACAGACACCTCAAATGTGTGCATATGTTCAATTAGAATTCAAATGTAAGCGCTTATAGGTAGTGTTTATTTATAAGTTACCTTGACAAACAACATGTGTTAGTGTCTTAATATTTTTGTCAGTGACACCTGTGCAGTGCTGTTTCACAGATTGACCTATAAAATGAAGTCATCCCTGAATCCCTTGATATTATTTGATTGTATGTAATTTGCTAGGAATTAGTCATTGTATTTGGCCATCATTTTTCAGTATCATCACTGTGACTTGACCATGTCAGTGTGTATGGCACTTTCATACAGCATACACCCATTCATACCAAATTCACACACTGATGAGTGGCCAATATGAATATTTAAATGCTAGCTTCAGACAAAGGCTTATAAATGCCCCTCCCACTAACATAAGGCCCCGTTTACACAACAATGTTTTCACCAGAAACAGAAAGGTTTTTTCTTTGCATTTTCAAAAGCGCTCCGCGTTCACATGGGGACGCTGTGAAAACAATCTGTGCTCACACGGATATGCGAGAACGACTGAAAACACTGTAACATCCATGCCAGGCCAGTAGTTGGTGATGTAGATTTGTAGAGAAACAGCGCTGTTAAAACATGCTTCTGCACACTAATGCTTTCCAGTGAAGACAAACTTTTCACATACAACAATGGCGAGTGGACACACAAAAACACAAGAGTTTCTTGTCTGGACAACAAATGTGTCTGCATATTTCTGTCTGGATAACAAACCAAGCAAAGTAAGCAGCACACATGTTGCTTGCTAGACAGCCGAAGCTGCTGCTGTTGTTGTTCCTGGGATGCGCGTGCAGCCTTCATGTGAAAGAGTACTGCGCATGCATTTCAGGGTGAAACGCTGAATCTCATCTACATGGAGACGGATACAAATACGTTTTCAAAAATTTCCACTTTGGACCCTGGCTTCAAAAGTTTGTGGATTCAGGTACTCCAGGCACCATTCTCATGTAAATGGGAGGCGAAAATGCAATGAAAACTCTCCGTTTTCGGTTTTTCATGTAAACAGGGCCTAAGTCATTATAATTTGTCTTATCTGGGACAATGCTCCTTAACAGGTGGGTTGAGACCAATGGGTGTGTCAGAGCAGATTTAGCCGCAAATGTGTAGGGGTCCAGGAATCCAGGAATTTTTTGAAGGATTTGTTGACATTGCAAAACAGGGATGTTTACGACATTTTCACTAATAACTCAATAGGGAAATGCCTTGGCAGAGGAACACTTCTTGATTGTTTTGTGTCCCGCACTCTGGTTTACTTGAAACTGGGTTGAGGTTTGTTTGTTTTTTAAAAAAAAAAAAAACACACATGAATGGTTTGAAAGAGACAAAGAGACTTAGAAATCAATGGTTAGATCAGCTGAGAACTACTGATCTGAAGTATCCAACAACCTGTAATAAATGTGGTCTTCAGGCAGTAGGAAAAACAATATTGCTGCCTTTTTGGAAACCAGCGTGCCTTTCCCTGATATGCTCAGATATTGTTTTACAATAGCAGCTGTTTAAGTTTTTATTTGATACCTAAGACCAAAAGCAAAATTTTGATTTTTGCATATTAGTTCCCGGGGTCTCTTGAGGGAAAACAAAAGACCTAATCTGTTTGCAGAGAGAGTAAATAACTGGTAATAAACCTGGCCACTCACAGGTACTGAGGCATGAGCGAGTCCAAACAGCTACTGTTTTGTTTTGTATTTTGTGGTTTGACTCTACATGCTTAGTTTATTCTCATGAGTGCTTTTCTTTGCCCAGTGTCTCAGGAGCGGACAAAACCCTGGCGTTTCCAGCCACTGCACAATCTCCAATATCTCCTTTACAGAATTACACCAAGTTTAGAGTCTGAGTGTTTTGCTCTCTCACCAAACAGCCGCAGTCTGGGTCTTGTGTCAGCATGTGCGAACCGGTGCGAGCCGCGTACAGTATGTGTGCCTGAACGTGTTTGGTACAGGGTTGCTCAGTGCCATGGTGTAGGCTAGAACAGGGGAGTCATGTGGACACCGCTGCGCGCCCAATCTGTGCCAGTCACACAGTGACTATAACTGAGCTGCTGACCTTAGAAGCCTTGAGTTCTCACATAGCAGTTAAACCTCTTACCATGCCCCACACTCCCATTCCCAAACCGGCAGTCCAGCAGTCCAGCAGTCCCACCGCTCAGCTACCACCAGCGCTCGCATGCACGGCTGTGGATTAAAAAATTAGGCTGAAGTGTTACTTTCTCCCCCTCTTTTCTTAGAGAGTTGGGGACAGATATGTATGTGGTGGAAAAAATGAGTCAGAACATGTCGACTTAAAAGAAAAATATGCCAAATGTAGCAGTCATGCACATTAGACATCTCCAGAGAGGATGTGAACAGGAACTGGACCTGATCAGTCAATTAGAGGAGTAGTCCAACACAGCCTGTGTGGGTTGTGAGTGACCAAAGGGGCCAACACATGATATAACATTGGGTCATTTCCTGTGAAGTCATGCAAGATAGCGACCCCTCCGACTCCCACCCCCACCCCCTGTTGCATTGTGAATAGCAGCTCTTCTAGATGTTGCATGAAATCCCCACTATGCAGAAAGGCTCATTACTCAACCAGTAATGACTTAGTAAGTCCCAGGCCCTGCAGGGCTGCTTTGTTTTCAAAGTCGTTTTGTCATGTTACTGTACTGTGTCAGTCACAGCTTGTTAGGAGTAGTCACAACACCCACTGCTTTCAGCTGCTGACTAATCTTATCTTAGCCTCATACATAATGCTTTACTCTTTCCCCTATTTTCTGGGTTTAATGGATCAGGGAGTGAGCGCTGTCACCATGGCTGTCAAGTAGGGCTGGGCAAGAAATGCACTTCGGCAGGATGTATTTACATTGGCCCCTGACGGCAAAACTACAGAATAAATTAACCTACAAACACAGCAACAAATAAGAAAACAAAACAATTAAGAAGTGCAGAGAAATAAGAGGCTGCAACAAAAATGAAAAAACAAACAAAAAAAACAGCAAAGTTATTGAAAAATAAAACTCACAGTGACAAATTAGGATATATGAGACAAATAAAGAAAAACTTTTTGTGTTTCTTTATTTGTCCTTTTACATTTTTCATTATTGTAAATTTTGATTTGCCATTGTTCTTCTATCTTTTGTTGCTTCTTGTTTTGAATTGTAGATGTTGTGTTTTCCTTTATGTGGCATTGTGTTGTATAATTTGTTGTTGCTTTTAATGTGGTATTGTTTAATTAGACCTGAACACTCTTGAAAAACAAGATTTTTAATCCAAATGAGGTTTTTCCTGGTCAAATTAAATTTGAAAATCTGTTGTTGCTTTTTATGTTGCATTGTGTGGTTTTATGCTAGATGACTTGTGGTTTTATTTTATTTGGTCATTGTGTTTTATTATTTGTTGCTTTTCCAATTGACATTGCATAGTTTAATCTATTGCTTTGTTTCTTTCTTTTTTTCTTGTTGCTTTTGTTTTTAATTGTTGTGTTTTCTCATTTATGATTGGATTTGATAATTTGATGGGGGTTTTTTGGTTATTTGTTGCTTTTTTTATTTTGTGCTTTTATATTTAGATTTGTGTTTTATTTAGATGTTAGGCTTTTTTTTGTAGTTGTTGCTTTTATTTGATTTTGTGTTTTTTATTTGTTGTTGCAATTTTTTTATTTCGTTTTTTTTTTTTTTTTTTTTTTTTTTTTACCTGAAATGATATTTTACTGGTTATAGTGTTTTTTTCTTGATGTTGTATGTTTTATTTTGGTTGAGTTTTTTTTTAATATGGTCATGTCTCTTTCTTTATTGTTGTAATTTTTGCACTGACCCTGCTTTTTTTTTTTGGTTCCTGCATTTTTCAACTTAACAACTTGCTGCTTTTTGGAAATGACTGATGGACTTCATTTAGTAAAGTGGAGGGACCCCAGGCTGCCAGTTGCCCATCCCTGTTCAAGATAGTCAAAACTGCAGGCAAGCACTGTCACACTGTCTGAATAATATTAACACCTTAAATAAATTTGGAAAGGTTGTGTTGTCATCATATTTAGGCAATTAAAACAGAGTTCTCTTTATTTGGTCAAAAGCATACATGAAGATTGTGAATTTTTAGGGATGCATAATATCATTGCAGCAATAGCTGTATTGCTTGATAATTGCCTAAAAAGTTGATTATCAGTAGATATCATATTAAAAATGTTGGCATGAACATTTTTGCAAATATTTACAGCTATTATTTTGAAGGTACAGTCAGGCCATAAATATCCCCTATATTGGCTCCAATATGGGCAGAATGTACAATACTGGTTTACCTCATCACCCCTGAATGTCCACTTTTACAAATCAACAGTATAATTTATTAAAGAATAAAATGTAGTTTTCCATGTTCACATCTGTTTCTAACACAATTAGGTGTAATCATTAAAGGAACATGAAAATTTTAGCTAAATGAAAGCCTTGTGCTTACACTAAATAATATTGGTATACATATATATCAGTATCAGCTGTAGTAAGTTTGGAAATATCAGCATATCAGATTTTGGCAAAATACAATATTGTGCATCCTTATTATTTTTCCTGTACTGTTTTTATTACCAACAATCACTAAGATAACAGAACAGAATTTTTGACAACTTAAATACATATAATCATTTCCTAAGTTTTTGTAGGATATACACTGTTTAAGGGATATTTTTCTGCAATCTCTGATAAACATAAAAAAATGTCCAATTTTGATTGTCTAAGACTTTTATTCTTGTTGCTGTGATATCAAATAAGTAACATTATAGTTTCATTTTTGCTAGACTTATGTCCATGTTTAAATTTTCCATTTGTTATTTTTTCACAGAAAATAAAGATATTGAGGTAGAATTATGATATGCCATTCAGATAAAAAAAAAAAAATCAAGATATGATTTTTGTCCATGTTGCCCAGCCCTACTGTCAAGAAGAACCTGATCAAGTTCAGAGCAGGTTTTAGGCCCTAGGCGAGGAGGGGTGGGGGCAATAGCTGGAGACTCCATGTACCCGAGTGTCATTGGACCCTGATTCATGGTTTCTTCAATTATTCACTTTTAAGCTGTGGAGTACATTGTCAGCCACAGTTAGAGAGAGCCAAAAGGGAAAGCACCACACAAGTACTCAAACACACACATGCACATGCACACACACATTCCTACAACCTCTGGCATGGCTCGGGGTTGTGCTACACCAGATGGGACTTGGGCAGGGTGGTCTGAAGTTCATCCAACATTTCTGAGAAAAGCACACACTTCTTTCCCCCCAATAGGAGGATTTTACACACAGCCGAGGCAGGAGGAAAATATGAAATAAAGAGCAGGAGATCAGTGCTGGCGAGTCTTACTTCTCATAACAAGTTGTAGGATTTTTGAAACATTCAAGAATTAATCTCAGGTGAGCTTGGTACTTTGTCTCCCTGACAGGTCGAAGACACATGTTCACGTCCATCATTGTCTTCTGTAGTTCACAGACAGCTGTGGTTTTGTCTAGCTGAAGTTTTGTTTTGAGCAAGCAGCTGGGCAGAGTGATTGGCGTACGCTTGGAGTAATTGACCAGAGGGAATAGAGGAAGGTCGAATAGAGGGGGAGAGGAGGAAAGGGAGGTGGAGGAAAAGGCAGGGGGGTACATTGTGATCTAGGAGACACCAGACCACACAATCTGCAAGTCCAGACTGAGGGAGAAACTCTGGCTTTGTGCCTTTTTCAGCCTGGATGCGTTCAGCCATGACTGACTCTTGTAGGTGTTGACTTTAAGTAGTAAGTGCCATATGCATGTGCACATGCACACACGTGTTCATGAGGTATATATACAAAACAGCACCTGTTAGTCCAGCAGAGGAGAAGGTAAACAGACTAGTATCATCAAAACACTTTCACAACTGTTTTCCTTCTTATCGTCTGATTTGAAAAATAGCAGATAGAAAAACTTTGGCATTTGGTAACTGCTTACTTCAGAATTATATGTGGACTTGTAGCACCAAAGAAGCATTCAGTTGGTTTGAATAGACCATTTCACCATAACACTGTCTTATCCCAGTGAGAGATAAAAATAGTTATAATGATAAAAATTTTGTTTGCAAGCCATTATTAAATGCAGATTGCCTGCAAATTTAAGAAACAAACGGCTCACTCACAACTGCAAATTGGTTCTCATCGTTCACTTAAAAGAGCTGTTCAAAAGACTCAACTCATTCCCAAATGTCACATCTCTCCCAAAAACCACTGTGGAAATATGTCAACAAAACAAAGCCTCTGTTTAGGAGTATAAGAAGATAATACGATGATAGAAGATGACATAACATAAAGGGGTAAAAAACAAGTGACAACAAGCACACAGGACCGTTTAGAGCTGCTGATAAGTTTATCTGATGACTATAGGCAGAGGCAGGCTAACACTACCCAGCATCTGAGCTAAGTTAACTAGCGATGGGCGAGCTTTGGCCGTCTCTTCCTTGTTACTGGATGCACAGTCGAAAGAATGGTGTCCACCTGCTTGTCATGGACTCGGGAGTGGGGCAAGACACGAAAACAACAAAAATGTTGGAGTGTTCCTTCAAAAGCCCCTCCTCTTCATGCTGGGTTTGTTTACATTCATATCACAAGACGTTTTAAACATGGATAAGTATGATAATCTGTATAGTTGTTTATTACACATTTGACTTTCGTTCTGTTGACAGCTCAGCCTGCTATCTATAGTCCCATAATGCAGAGTCTGACTTTTAATCATAGCAATGATGGCTGACATAATGATATAAAGCCAGCCCTGCCTTTTTGTGTGATGCAAAGAAAATATGCAAATTTGTCGGGGTTTGTTTTTCAACTAATTCGGAACAAAGCAACCGAGCTGTGGGTGTGACAACCACCTTACAAAAAGCCTCTGTATCCTGCCCTTCATGATTACTTCCCTGACTCCTTTATTGTTCGTGCTGACTACCTGTAGAGAGAAAGAGCATAACACCATTGTTTTGTAGGGCATGTGGATCCAAGTTAAATGCAATGATTGCCAGGCAAAATGGCAAATTATATCAATTATTCAAACAAGCTGGGACAGATTCTCAACTGGAGGTTGTCCATTCATGTCTCTAGTCTCATTGTACATGCACTTGGGCAGAACTAATGTATTGGCTGTAGCTTGTCACAGTAGTGGTTAATCTGTCAGACGACAGTGTAACTTTTGCCTGTAAAGGTTGTTGTATAAAAGTGCATAGCATAAGTTGTTTAGGGCATGTCAGTCTGTACCGCTGGTGCATTGCCAGGCACAGAGTGTAAAGAGGATGGACTGAATGTCTTGATTATAGCTGAATGTGTTTTGGCTGTTACCTGAATTCAACCTCCCAGGGTGTCCGCTCTGGTTCTTTTTTGATAATGTTTTTTGGCATTTTAGGCCTCTATTGACAAGTGAGAGACAGATAGTGGATAGGCTTGTGAAAGGGGGCAAGAGAGAGTAGGGGAGGATGCTCTGCAAACTGGCCACAGGCTGAATTCAAAGCTGGACTGGCAGAGGCATGTATATGGATTGTGCCTGGCTGCTTACAACTCTGCCAAACAAGCACCCCTCTTAGCTCCTATTCTTTTTATTTAAAAGCAGTATGCATCTTCAGGCGGATGTGTTGTTATTCACAAATTTGATTTTTGTGTTTGGTCTGAACTTCAGTTGGATTGTTTACTTCCCCTCCTTTTGCCTCCAAACACACAGTGTGCACATATGTAAATGTTCAGATCAAATTTCTATATTTTACTGAAGCACTCATACAATGTCAGAAATGATCAAAGAGAAACTTCCACATAATGCATAAAAATCAGTAATGTTTTCAATAAACAAAATCTCCTTCAAAACTAGCAGGATTAAATAGGTTAATGTTTTTGTATGTTCTGTTTACTTATTATCAAATAGAGTTATACTTGTGCAAAATACTCTTTATACCTGTATAAGAATCTAACAGTGCAGCAATCAAAAAAATGTGTGTTGCATGCAAGCTTTTGAATGTGTGTTTCTGTGTGCTCCTGGGTGTATTGTGTATGCTGAAGACTGTGCATAAAGGACACTTGAAGACAGGCACGCTGCCTCCCAGCCCTCTATTCCATTAAGATATTAAAGTGGATTTAACAGTAACAGTGTTATGACATAAAACCGTAGATGTATGAGTTACAAGCTTAGCAGTGGATGTTTATTAAGGTCTTACGTATTTGTGCCCATCTTTCTGATGTGTCCTCCATATCAGGATCATGTTATGCCACAGACTTTGGACACAACTATGGGTTTTAGACCTCAGATTGAGAATACAACAGCTTGTGCCCGACCACTCCTTAAAGGGAACACATACTAAATTATATATAGCCATTTTTAGTAAGTGACATTGCTTTTGGTGTAAAATAGGAAAGACATCTGTACTGTACTCCAAATTGTTGTGCGTGTACGATACAGCCTAAAGCCTGGCACAGGATGCCTACTCTAGTTGATATGCTTTTTTACAAGGGTACATGTTAAATCATGTTACATGCAACTTTAAGAAATTTGTTTGGGATGATAGACAACATAACATATACTGTATTTTACAAGCCCAAATTATTTTTGCTTTTTCTTACTGCTTGTAAGTGTATTAACTGAAGCACAAAAAGGCCTTGAAATCATTAGATATTGACTTTTTATTGTCATATTTGCATATGTGGGTGAGGAAAAAATAATCTTTTATGTCCAATCCAATCCATTTGATTTACATTGTACTTTTTCAAAAACAAAATTTATCAAAGTGTTGCACAGTGACTAAGTGGGGTACAGGGAAAAGGAGCTCATTTGCATTTAAAGTGACATGCACCAAATCAGAGCATTCTGAGAAAAGCTGTTCTGTGCTAATTTATGGAGAGTCAAAATTTCCTGTGGTGAAAGCTCAGCACAGATGTTTTATTTAGTCCACAGATGACTGTTGACAAATGAATTAGGGTATGATATAGCTCCTTTAGGGTCTTAAATTGCTAAATTACATCATCATAACAGAAAAACTTCCATTGTTTCCCAAGAAAAAGCAATATGTGCATGAAATCAAGTAATCAATAGAGTAAACAATGATGGGGTATAAAGAATAATACGTTAACTAGACTTATATGCATGGGCTTGATCAATGTATTAATTAAAAAAAGGTCTCATGTTTTAAAGACAAGTGAACAAACAATAATGATCTGTAAGCTTCAAACTCGTCACAGGAGCTTTAAAAAAGCCTAATGATGTTTGCCTTACAGTGATATAAGAAAACTGAAACATCCCTGTTTTTCAAAACGCTAAAAACAATGATTACCACATCTCTTCAGCACTACATCTAATGTATGTAAAGTTTGCTGCCCTGACAGCTTTAGCCTGCTGAGATTAATCCATTCCACATGGCCTGAGCTGCCATTGTTTATATATGGGTTTGTGCGCATATGAATAAGTTCAGCTATCACACAGCTATTTGTTCCCCCTGCATGAAGTTTGGATTCAGTAAAACCAAGTTATTTACATTATATGCTTTCCACTATCTAAGAGTTTAAGTAATACCAGACTCCTTTAGCTTTTTGCATACCAACTGAAGGACCAGACTAACCAGCTGAGGGTCATATCCAGGACTGTAATGTAAAGCCAGAGGGGAGGGTGACGGAGGTGAAGTTTAGTGCTAGTCAATGATTTCCTCCAGGGATCAACTGAGAGGCTCCCCGGTGTGAAATGAACCGTTTTCACTGAACCCTCCGTGTTGGAAAATGTATATTAAGTAAATGTCACCGCCAATGGGAGGTGCTGACAGGTGGAGAGAAAGGACTAAACAAACTGCAGTGTTACTAAGTGAAAGACAGAGCGGGAGAGCAGGTCAGTGGCGTCTGCAAGGAGTGTGTACAGGCGAGTGTGTGAGTGGAAAAAAAGCAAAGCTGAGTAAACATCAGTAAGAATCCCACCTCACGTAGGATAATAATGATTTTTTTTACCTTGTGTTGGTGTTATATTCCATGTGTAATTTGTGTTGCTGTGCCAACACCTCCAACAACACCTTAAAACAAAAACACCTACAGAAATGGTCCATGATGTGAAAAGATGGAGTTTCATGTTCTTACTCTGTAAAAAGGGCTGTGAAGATCTATCATTGTATGCCTGTAAGAGACTTAAAAGACAACATAGTGGTGGGTCGTCTGGGCCTGCAGTCAGATTTATGAACCTATTTTTCTTTAAAGAGGACACTGCTTTTCAATAAGTTTACACTGGAGAAAAATGTCTCCAGACAATATTTTTTTGAAGTTTCTCAGTAACCCCCATTCCAATGAAGTTGGGATTAACTATAAAATGTAAATGAAACAGAATACAATGATTTGAAAATTCGTTTTAACCTGTATTCAGTTTAATACACTAAAAGACAAGATATTTAATGTTGGAAATGATATGCTTGATTTGTTGGGGTTTTTTTGTTTTGTTTTGTTTTGTTTTGCAAATACCATTTAATGTGAACTTGATTCCTGTAACATGTTCTGAAATAGCTGGGACAGGGGCAACAAAAGACTGGGAAAGCCACTCTCTCTCACTCACTGTTGCAGTGCTGCTAGTGCAGTTAAGCTTCAGATAATCAGATTTTGCCCCTAATATCTCTGTGTTGAATCGTAATCCTTGAGGCCTTCAGAACTTCTTTTGAATCCCTCTGCAGCTGAAGTGAATGATGATGGTATTGTTGATTGCTACAGTCTAAGACCAATCAGGTTTTGAGTTTGACAAACTCAAACAGAAACTTAACTTTGGTAGCTCCAAGGCTTGTAAAAAACTGATGTGGGTCCCAGTTGGATCCAGGAATTAAGCTTTGTAGATCTGGAAAGCGTATACCATCCACTACAAGAGAAAAAGAAGGATGGACTTCAGTATGTGTAATACTCTTTTTTAATGTGCTATTGAACGTTTTTTTTCTTGCTTCTTTGTACACATGATATGGTAAATGTTTTCGCTTATGATATGAATGATGATTCTGGCTCTTCATAGACAATGTGGTTTCATGTGTGTTTTGGTGCAGCAGATTTGTTGTGTTAAGACAGGGATGCTGAGTGTTTAACTTGGGTCTCATGGCATTTTTGCCCTCTCTGGATGTCCATTTGTGATGCAGCAACCCATCTTATTGCCCAACAGAAACAAGAAGACATTCTTGGTGTCATAAATGTTTTTGTTTATTTGTGATAAGTATTGTTGTAGCCCCTCAGCACCGAGTGTGAAGCCATACTCTTTTTATAGATACGCATATATGCATATATACATATTATTTACATATATGCACATAAATGCAAATACATTCATCCAGGGATGTATCCATCGAGGCAGAGAAAAAGGGATTAAGATAAGATAAGAATTTAGGACTGCGACAAATTCATGGACACCCAGACCATAAATCTTTCCTCATCATTTTTGAATCTGCTGAATATAGATGTGGTATTTCATTTTCAAGAGGGTTCTCATATCTATATGGTTGTAAAGCTTTTTATTACGGAGGTATAATCAATTATTAACGACAGCCACAGACAGAGAGGTCATTCTAACATTAACATTTACATCTATTATGATCATAACCCGGAGAGGAATAATGTTGATTAATATTGCAGCATCTAGTTGAACTGCCATTAAATTGGATTTGACCGGTCTACGAGTGTGAATTTATGTTAAATTTCTGCTAATGGTTGATGTAGGATAAAGTACTTGGAGTCGAGCAGGTCCACAGCAGCAGGTTATTCATGATTGTTTGTCAAGGACATACTAACATATGTATGCTGTTGGAAGGAACTACCATGTATTTAATTTTGTTGATTCTCTGAAGTTAATGTCAGGAACTGTAATGACAATAGAATGGAGCTAAAAGAAAGGCTAGGATAAGACAAGTACAAGAGCAAACAAAATGGGGAGAGATAGAGAAAGGGGATGGAGAGAGAGTGTTCTTGAAATTTGTTTTATGCGGGAGTTGAATGACAAATCCTGATCAAATAGTACCCCAAGATTTCTACCAGTTTTGCTTGTTACCAGGCTAACGTCATCTAGGGCAGTTATATCACTAGAAAAGGTTTCCCTATGGTGTCGTGGGCCCAGCACAATAACTCTGTCTTGTTAGAGTTAAGAAGAAGAAAGTTTCTGGCATTCCAGATCCTAATGTCCTTTGGACACACTTCTAGTTTGGAGAACTGATTTGTCTCACCTGGCTTCATTGATATGTACAGTTGAGTATCATCAGCATAACAATGAAAAAATATGGTGTTTCCTCATGATATCACCAAGGGGGAGCATAAGGAGAAAAGATTGGGACCTAGCACAGAACCTTGAGGAACTCTGTAACTGACTTTAGTGTAAACAGAAGACTTATTGTTCGTGTGTGTGAACAATAAGTATCGAGTAGGACTTGAACCAATTTAGAGCAGTCCCTGTAGTCCCAAGTAATTCCTCTGATCTCCGTAGAAGAATGTGATGAGATCTAGCAAGACAAGTACAGAGATAAGTCCACAATCGTAAGCTGAGAGTAAATCATTTGCTACTTAAACTAGAACAGCATCTGAGCTATGGTCAGCTCTATATCCTCAAGCAAGCTGTTGTTTTGAAGGAAGTCCAAAAACTGATTAGCCACTACTTTCTTGAGGATCTTTAAATTTAGTGAAAGGTTTGATTTTGGCTTGTAGTTTGCAAATTTGCCTGAATCAAAGTTAGTTTTTTAAGAAGAGGTTTGATTACAGTTACTTTAAAAGATTGTGGCGCGCATCAGATATTGGCAAAAATCCAACATCATGCATCCCTATAATAAGCTGATAATAAATGGATATTATGAAAAGGTATATCACAGGGTTACATGATTCAAGGGATGATAACACACCAATAGGTGATCTTTGAACAACTAACCATTTATTAAGGATCAGTACTTATAAGTTGTTCCAAATTTAATATGTTGCTTTCAGCCACGTGATACTACCGACATGTGAGAGTCAGATGGGAGAGAGGAAGTGAAACATGTTGATTAAGAATCAGTAGGAAAGACAGAAACAGACTGATAAAAGTATATGCTCACAGCAGGTTTCATAAGAACATTTTAGAAACAATGGACATGATCCCTACACTTCATGGAAAAGTGATTTTACCCACAGTTTGACAAATTTACTCAAACGAAACACAAAATACTTTGATGCAGACCTCCGACACCGAGAGCCCAATGAAGGCTTACAACAGATTTTTGTTTATGGTTAACATTCTAGGAGTTTTAGCAGCATTAAATAACAGCTGTCTTGTTTTTTGCTTGAGTAACTTTAAATATGAATCCTTGGTTTATACTGCTATTTCAACTATTAAGTATCTTGCTGCATAATACAAGCAGCAGAACAAACTCTCCTCAATGAAGAGATATCCGATGTTCTTAGAAATACTACCACACTTAATTGAATTTCTTTATAGTATAGCCAAATATAGACAAGTTCTGTAGCTGAATTACTGGAGCCTTACCTTTGACTAAATGGTCTAAGTGTACAGGAGCATGTGTTTTTATTTAATCCATGTCTGCCATTATTTCTCTGTACATTTTTTCAAGTTTCCATCTTTATTTGTCACTGCTGTTGAGACTCAAAAGTATGTATTTTTCCCCAAACTGACCTGTTGGCAAAGCAGTAAAAAGTTCAAATCTTTGGCATTGTCACAGCGCTCCTTTGCACAGAAATCGTTTCCTGTCCCCTAGACGTCTCCAATGTGACATGGCTTCATCTAAAAACAAAACAACCTATTGATCAGAATCAGAGTTTTTATTTTATTTTCCGAAACACAAGTCTGTGTTTTATTCTTTTCCTCTCAATTGTGTTCATCTTTATTGGACAAACTCAATCATGTCAGTCTTCCATCGAAGGATTTAAAGCTCCGATTTGTCATGATTTTTGCAATCCAGCTTCTCTTCTGTTTTTGTAATTTTCCTTGTCTCTTGGAGAGTTGAGTGAGTTCATTCTCAGAGAACAGTGGTGTGATTTTTTTTTATTTCATTATGTTTTACAGATCATAATATTGGAATGTGCGACCTTTTGGAGTGACAGCAGAGGTCACAGTCTAATATCCAGACAAAATATTATCTTTAACTTTAAGAGAATTTTAAATGGAAAAAGGGATAGTAGACACTACTTTTATCTTGTATGTAAATATAGAAAAGGTTATCTGCTTACCCATTGGTATTTACTATCTAACCAACAGAGGAAATGGAATCAGAGCAGAAACCTATATTACATCGAACTCACAGACAGTTTTTCTCTGGAGACATGAAGTGTTTCTCTGCTTAAATCCCCCCACCCCTCCTCACTGTGCCCCCCGGCTGTCTGTCTCCGAAACTCACAAGAAAAATGCCTTTGTGTGAAAGAGCGGCAGAGACAGTAGCACTGCGGAGATCAGTGTCATGTCATCTTTGGCCCTCCTCCAGCACTGCTGAGACATCCCGTCTCAGACAGACAGACGTCACACAGACAGTTGAGGCCTGTCACTCTGGTGGTCTGACAGGCATGGGGGCTTCTGGGGGGATTTGACACTGATGTGTGTTACTAAGCATGTCTGAGTGAAGAATTTACACATCATGTTGAACGAATTGAGCAGATTGAGACTACTTGTGTATTTAGATCTCTTATCCTGATTCATGTTCAAGTTAAGGTTGATATGGTGATGGGCAATTACAAGCTTTTAGTCACCTTCATCAAGAAGGTTACTGTATTTTTGGTGGCGTTTATCTGTTTGTTTGTTTGACCATCCATCCATGAGCAAGATCACTCAAAGAGTTCCCCTTGGATTTTGATCATACTTTCAGGGAATGTTGGTCATTGCACAGGAGAACTGTGATTTGAGTTTTTGTTTTTTTTTTCTTTTTTCAAGATTTATTCACATTGCCTTATAATGCATTTCTACACCTTTTCAACAATAACTCAGCTAACAATGAAATGGGTCAGGGTTAAGAAATACCTTGACAGAGGTTTGTGCTTCTAGATATAAGCTTTCAAATGATGTGTGTGATATGACCGTTTGTCAGGCCCCACTCTACTTGGTAAATGTTACAAATACCCCTGGGCTCCCTCTTTTTCAAACAATTGGAAATAATGATAATGATTTGACTAGCTCAACCAGCAGCAACTTTAAGTTCTAAGTTTATGTCTATGCTAGCAAGCAAACACTACAGATAAGCAACATCAGCATTACATCATGCTAACATTCGCAAAACGATGGTGATGTTGTTGCTGACTCTTGTTTGCGCCACATGTTTTCTGGACATGGTGTGACTGCATTTTTTGGGTTTAAACCGACAACCTTCCAGTTGAGAGCTGATGAACTCTACCGCTGGTCCAGCCATCCACTATGAGTTTATTAACATTAATCCCCAATATGCGAGTTAAGGCAAAACTTATGATTAACAGACAGAAACAGGCTTATTTATAACAGACATTGTGATGACTGAATCTGCTAAGAGCGTGTGATAAAGGGAGGGAAAGAAAAGAGGCAGAGAGAAAAAATAGCAGTCCAAATGCACTGAGGCAGGTACCTCACATGGCGCCATTGTTCAGTGCCTGACTGCTCTCTTGCCATTTAAATGTTGTGAAACGTTTGCCAGTCAGTTGTTTCGTACAGGGTCAGCTGAATTAGTTTGTTTTGGCACCTGCAATTTAGCTCTTATTTGTCAACACATTTTATTTCCACAAAGCATGACATGAATCAGAGACAATCTCCCATACAGACACACTTCTCGTGCATTGTGACTCCCTCACTCGGTGTGCCTCAAACCATGCATTTTTGTTCTCTTTAAGTGTGTTGGGAGAACGATCTCTGTCAAGACGCAGCTTGCCAGGTTTCCATTTCCAAATGTGTAGCTGTCAGGCAAGTTAAGGAAAGGCAAACATGCTTTGTAAAGAGGAAACCATTTGACCCATTCTGTGAGCAAATCCTGATGCCTCCTCCTTTTTGATTTGACTCCTCGAATTTTTAAGACTGTGAATAAACCATAAGACAATAATGTATGTGCTAACTGTTAAGTCCACTGGTATGAAAGTGGGGACTCTAGGGGACACATTTCAGTTAGTTACTGGACTTAATAAAACAGGATTCTTGTTGAAAAAGAAGTCCTCTGACCCTCTGATGGAGGCTGATGTAAATGGGTAGTGACAGAAAGTGCTCTAAAAACAGCAATAAATGTAAAAACGTAAGAAATACAGATCACCATTCTGCATGTTTGCTTCATAAGCTCAATAAGTGTGGATATGCAGCAGGTTCTCTGCAGCTTTGCATCAATATTTTATATATATTATTGCTTTTTCTGTATAACTCTGTGTGAGGTTTTCAATTTGCTCTGCTTACTCTCTGCAGTATTATAGTTGGATTTATTTTAAATTTACTTGGCTGTCTTTATACTTCTTCAGGAGCAAGAGGGGAGGGAAATCCAAAAAACACATTTTATGTTCTAAAATAGTAGTTAAAGGAGGGTTAGATGTAAACATCAACCAAAAAGTAAGAAAAAAAAACATTCACTCACATTTTTTTGGGCAACAATTAAAAAAATATTAAGCTAGAAAAAACAAACGTTATAAAAAGCCCTCCATAATTCAGTGGTGATGGAAATTATAGCTCCTTTCACTGAAAGGAGCTGCTCACGGCAAATCATTTCAATTCATCCATCCATTCACCAATTATCTATACCCATTTTCCCTGTCAGGGTCACAAGGGGGACCGGAGTCTCCCCCACTGACATAGGTACACCCTGGATCAGTCACTAGCCAATCACAAGGCTGACAGAGAAAGAAAGACAACCATTCATGTGCACACTCATAACTCAGAGCCTCCAATTAGCCTAACAGAAATGTTTTTGGTCTGTGGGAAGAACCTAGAGTATCTGAAGAAAACCCACACGTGCACAGGAAGCACAAGCAAACTCACCACAGAAGGCCCAACTGGCAAAGACAGCTTTTTAGTAAATGTATTGAATGGCTAGGCAGCTAACTGTAAACATCTCTCTTGATAACATGCCTTTTCTGCTCCAAAATGTCTCTTTATTTGGTACCATCTTGGCTTTATTAAAACAGCCAAATCTAGCAAATGTTTGCCCTGTGTTTGATATGTGTGAATGTAGGGCTTTCAGAATCAACTTGTTCATGAAAATGACAAGATCTGAAATTATGGCACTGACAATTTAAAATTGAATTAATCACATGTTTTCTGAAACAGGGCAGCAAATTAGTAGTTAACACCTTAGCGTCTCGATGCTTTCACAGTGATGGAATTTAAAGGACATCAGTGCACATCTAAATGTCTCATTTTACTAACAAAAACTCCTAGATAGCTCAGTTAACATGCCAAAAGTAATCTGCATCTGTGATGTCAAAGAATTATTATTTTTCTATGCCTATGTATTTTTCTTTTTTTTTTTTTAAGATTATTTTTTGGGCATTTTATACATTTATTGATAGGAGGGAGAGAGATGGAGGATAGGCTTGTGAAAGGTGAGAGAGAGTAGGGCAAGACACTCAACAAGCTGGCCACAGGCTGGATTTGAACTCGGGCCAGCAGAAGCAGGTATATGGGTCGTGCTTGGTTGCTTACCACTCCGTCAGACCAGCACCCCTACTATGTATTTTTTTAGTCTGTAACAAGATCTGTTTTCCTGTGCTGAAGCAGTTATTACCTCTAAGGAAGATTTTTTTTTTTTTTAAACTCATGTGTTTATTTACCCCAACAGGCTGAGCATAGACAGCGCAAATTATAGTCTAAAAACATGACAAAGAGCATATCCTTAAGAACATATATCAGCTTCTTGGTTAACTTTAGCTTGATTACTTACACATGAGAATATAAATAAACACAAAATCCTAAAAAGTGCAAAGGCTGTCATATTAACAGTGGACCTTGAGATGTCAGTTATTTGTACATGAACTTCTGAATACAGTATTTTATAATTCACCACATCATTAAACACTGCATCTCAGGGAATAAGTATAGCTGTCTCTTTTTTCTGAGTCAGTGCAGTTCAAACTTAAATGAAATATTAATACTATCAAAGAATTGAAAGCTACTGCAACCATGTGATCAAAACTGCAGTGAATTATGATTTACTTTAAAAATACACTAGTTAAATGTAGTTTGAAAAAATTAATTTAGTTCAGTGAATTATTTAGTTGTGAGGAACAGGTACAATTACATCAATCATCCACGAATGAATAGATGGTTGTAACAGATTCAGTGAGAAGCTATTCTAACAGAACTCAGATCAACGTAGGGGTTGCATAGGCTTGTCAACAAGTCAACTCTGCTGTTGTTGGATGACTCTTTTGCTGTAAGACGACTAGCTGCCTATCACATGTTCAGAAAATAACACCATGGACTTCTTGGAGAAGACATCCAAATAATAGTTAACCAGATAATAGTTATCATTATCTGGCAAAGAGCAAGCAAACTTATTTAGCTCATGTTGAGGGCATGTAAATGCATTGTCCTTTTACATTCAAACCAGGCTCATGAGTCAAAAGTTGTACTGAGCAGTATCATGCTCGTGAGTTCATCAATGTGATGTTTCACTCATACTGTAAGTGCATACCAGATTTTTCATACTTTACATTTATGAAGTATTTTGTGTTGTGTTATACAACACAAAAATAGGCTGGTCATGTTTATATTCTATACATTAATACTGAGGGAAATACTTGCCAGTTTAGAGATTAGCAGTTCAGTTGTCTTTTTTGAAGTTACAAACACAATCCATTTCTGCCTGTCTTGGGAAAACTTCTCTGTTCTCCAAATGAGAGAGTCCTACTTTGAATGTCACTAACCAGTTCTTTCCAGTCAATCTTTGTTGGAGGTATGAGTTGGGACCATTTTAGTGCCCTTTGGCTGGCTGCTAATAGTATCTTTACTAAATATTTGTCCTGTACGAAGAAGTGGAATAAAATGTTGCCAAGATCAATTGTCGAGGGTGCATGCCTTATTGAGGCAAAGTGACATTTTGTTGTTGTTTGTTCTTGGAATTAAAAGAGTCTGGATTATGTCAGCTGCCAGCAGTACATGCATTGTACATTGTATTTGCTTCGTTGCTTGTACCTTGGTATTTATTCATTCAACTTTTATCATACAAAAGTCAACACTATAAGTCGTTAAGCCAAACTACCCCTACAAAGAGGTGACATGAAACATTCAATAAATAACTATTTAACTTTTATGGTACAAAAGCTCAAATTATAGTAAACTAGGCCATGAAAATTCCTTAATTAACATTAATTTAGTTGGTGTTTGGTAGAAAACACCAGTATTACACAACGAAGCAGTAGGTGTGCCTGGAGCTAAATGGTGGAGGCGGCGAAATAAATGATGGAGTAAAATTTTTTCCCCTTATTCTGTCATATATTGAATAATGACAACATGTGGTAAAAACAAAACAGCTGAGAAATGGGAACTAGATTCTATTGTTTGTGTAAAATAGCCAGACACATGAAGCCTGCTTATTGATGACCCACGTATCATCACAATCGCATCCATTTATGAGAAAACATAGAAAATAATGTATGTTTGTTATACACAAACAAATATCATGTCATAGATTCTCCACAGTAACTCAATCACACAGAAACATTTTCTCATGTGATTCTCATTTTTGCCCATGTTTTTTATTAAAAATGTTGTGAGGTACTGTGTTATATCAATCTTACATTCGACGAGGTGTCAGCATGCACAGAAGCCTGTCTGAAAAGGCCTGAGCATCTGTGCTTTTGTGACTTCTGTAACTCAGTTTATCCTTCAGTTTCACTTTAAGGGTGTCAGGGAGGCCAGAAATTCCACATAATGAACAACTACAGTGCCAATCCTGTCAGTTGGTGCAACCAAAATGGTCACAGTCTGACAGTCATGTCCCCTGTGTGTGTTTATGAAAGTAACACTGCTTTCCTCATCACAACCTCAGAACGCTGGTCGTCGGTTTGCTCCAGCTATGTGGCACTCGCTACTCTGTGTGTTTTATGGATGAGTCCCTTAAATAAACTGAGTGGAGAGTGAGTCTGTCTACCACTGTTCTGTAGAGCATGTTTAGACCTGATTCTTCAGCTTTTTATGTTAAATGGGCTGAAATTTAAAGATGCTAGATAATATGTATATATACAGTATACATACATATATATATATATATATATATATATATATATATATATATACATATACACTGTATACACAACCTCAGGTTGTGGTATCAAGTGTTAAAAATTGTCTTTTGTGCATGAGGTGTGACGTCATTATTTTATTCTATATAACACCCTGCTGGAGGCTTTATTACTATTATGGCTGTCACTTTGAAAATCAAACTCAGTTGGTTTTCGAGCATATATGCTCATACATCCCCACTGGCCCAGCTGCAACACAGACAGAAGGCATTTCCATTACATGATTTCACTATTTACCTCTCCTGAGGCCTCACTGATTGGCTGCGTGTCCTTGATTATGAATCTTGCAGTCTGGCCAGTCATTTCTCTGCTTCTCTGGCAGTGGGCCTGCTGAGAAGGATGCGGTCACACAGGGCTGAGTACTCCTGTTGTGGAGAAGAAGTAAGCCAGCTGCTTTGCAAGTTATCAACACACAGTCCAGTCTTGTTTTTAATTTTGCCATCAACAGCGTGGAGCCCATGGCGCTTCCACAGAGTGGCTCTCTTGAGGTGTATTTGAGGTGTACTTCCTGTTGTTGAGGTCGAGAGGACCATGAGTGGTTGGGTTTCGCTGGGAGCACACTTTGTTGGATCAGGCAGCTCACTACTCCCTAAACACTCAAATCTCTTAAACACACTCCCGTCTGACTCCCAGGATGGCGATACTGTTGATTTCAAGCTTGATTTTTCACCCTAATGTGCTGCAAACCTCTATAATTTCTATTTGAACGTAAATATACTGCTCATATACATATTCATCACCAGGCTCAAACAGATATTCGAATGTCGAGTATAAGCAGCCCTATAACTTATTTGTTTTTTGTTCAGCTTATTTGCACATTTTTGAAAGCAAAGTAAAAAAAGACACAGTGAATAAAACTTAATCATATGTGAAGGTGAAGTGAAATCTTACCGTAGGAAAATCCTAAAACCTTACCCAAAGATTACAATATTAATATTAGAAAGCTTATGACGATACAAAATGAAATATTAACTAACATAAAAATATGTATCTAGGTAAACTCGTATCTAATATTTAGAAAATGAATACAGAAAACTGCTCATATTTTATGTTATAATCATGTCAAAGGTAACAAAACCAGTGCATTTTTATTCACATTTTTTATCTAAACATTAACAGGCTGTCCATTTCTAAGTACAAATTTGTGTTCTATAATTGACCTCCACTGTCCAAATCTGAAATTTCTTTAACTTGATTATGATTGGGGTATTGTGTGATGTATTAACAGTGACTGGAGAGTGTCAAGACATTTCTTGGTACAAAAAAGGATCACTTCTCTCTGCAGAGTCTCTCTATCCACACAGACATGCCTGTGCAGGAGGTTCATCTCAGTCCCCAGCAAATGTTGAATTCCCCTGAACATTAACCACTGAGCAGTTGAATCCATCTGAACATTAACCAAATTTTTCAGTATTATACGCTCCAGCTGAGCTTCCTGTAGTGTTTATGCACTGTGTCTTTGGTGTTTATTCAGGAAGGTTGTCATCCTGGGTTTTACTTTACTGGGTTGAAATCTTTGTAGATGAATCTACTGCCTCTCTGTGCATAAACTGAGCGGAGTGTTTCTGTGATATCTCCCTGCAGGTTGACAGGTAATGAGCCGTTGTCTATCCTGCCTCTGAACTCTCTACCAGAGGAGAACGTGGGCAGGGCCCACTACAAGCTGTGTGACAGACTCAAACTGGAGAAGAAGCAGCGCAGGATGTGCAGACGAGACCCAGGCGTGGCTGAGACCCTGAGAGAGGCCATCACAATGAGTGCCCTTGAATGCCAGTATCAATTTCGCTTTGAGAGGTGGAACTGCACCTTGGAGGGGCGCCACAGAGCCAACATACTGAAGAGAGGTATAGAGTCTACTCTGACGTTTTCCTAATTAGAATGAGTCTTTCCTATAGAGCTGCCCTTATAATCCAGGGTCACTGTCCCACTTAAAAACCAAAATTCCAATAAAGTTGGGACTTGTAGAAGTAGCATTGAACTGTGTTAGCTGACAATGTTTTTCTGAAGTGTTCCTGAGTGTATTTGGTAATATCCTATATATTAGCCTTGTGCAGACATTTCTCCAGATTCTCTGAATCTTTTGATGATATTATGGACTGTAGATGATGAAATCCCTGAAGTCCTGGCAAATGAACATGGAGAAACACAGTTTCTAAACTCTTGGACTATTTGCCCATGCAGTTGTTCCCAAAATGGTGAACCTCACCCCATCATTGCTTGTGAACAACTGAGCCTTTTGGGGATGCTCATTTTACACCCAATCTTGACACTCCCCTGTTTTCATTTAACCTGTTTACCTGTGGAATGTTCCAAACAGGGTTTTTTTTTTAACATTTCTCAACTTTCTCAGTCTTTTGTTGCCTCTGCTCCAGCTTTGTTGGAACATGTTGAAGGCTTTAAATTGAAAATGGCTGAATACTGGGGTGCTGGTTTGGTGGAGTGATAAGCAACTAGGCACGTCCCATAGTGTCCTCCCCTACTCTCTCTCACCCCTTTCACAAGCCTATCCACTGTCTCTCTCTCCTGTCAATAAAGGCATAAATAGGGCTCAGAAGATGAACAAAAACACATTTTCCACAGGGAAACTCCTTTGGTGTAAAAGTCCCATTAAAACTGCCACATAGCAGCATCGTTGCTGACCTCTAAATGAGCTGCCTTTGTTAACACACTTGCAGTTGCTTCTCCTTTTTGGAACAACTTAACCACGCACCTAGAGCTACTGCCCCTTCCTCCTCAAGGGAAGTTGACTGGTCTGGTCATTTGTTGACCAGGGACAAGTGTGTCAGCTTAACATTTTTGAAAATAGATCCACCTGATGATAGACATGATATCTGAAACATGAAATCTGTTTGTAAATCAAACTCCTTTGGTAGGTAGGAAGGTAGGTAGATGATAAGTTGGTTGATTTGTAGATTGGTACTTTATAGATGAAATTCAAGATTACTTTAGTGCAGTGATCTGAGGATTTCATAAAAGCTTCCTTAGAGTAGGTTTACCTAAAAATATATTTCACTCTCTTGATTTTTTTAGGAACCATGTTCCTCTGACAGTGCAGCACGATCCCGTCAACCTTAACAATTCCCTTCTCCAAAGAAGTCAAAAATGTGGTCATGGCAGAAAGGTGACAGTAGTGGTCAAAATTGTGGCACAATTGCACACAAAATGACTACAAAACAAAACAAAACATAGACTCCAACAGTCTAGCACCCAATGTATGGGGATTAAAGTACTCAAAGCAGGCAGCCCATGGTCAAATCAGAAATCAGACTTGTGGCTCCTTTCCAGCATGTTATTACTGTTAAACTCTCACTGATTTCCCACTATATCCATTTCACAACACAACACCCAAAAAAATAAAGGTAGATTATGTCCTTTATAGTTTCTGTTTGGCTCATTATCTATCTGTCAGTTGATCCCAATTGGGTACCACAAATTTGCTTCAACCAAGAATTCAATCCTTTGTTTTGTTTCTGTCCAGCAATAATAAAACCTTTTGTGGGCAATTATAAAAAGCCTAAAATCACTTGGAGACTCAACCTTAAGTTTGTTTGATTTACATTCCATAGCTGATCTAATAAATGAATATTGGATTTGTTATATATATATATATATATATATATATATACATATATATATATATATATATATATATATATATATATATATATATATATATATATATATATATATATATATATATATATTAGTGTAATTATTTCAGAAATAATGTATGTCATACTTTTTTTCCCAAAAGTAAACAAAACAAACAAACAAAAAAAACTGGCCTCCCCCTTGTCATTTTAAATTAAGACTGAATGATGCTTCTGCTTCAAATGGTGAAAAAAGCTATTTAAATGAAACAAATGTATATTTCATTATGCTTTAAATAGTAAATGAGTGTTTTTTATAACAACTTTTTCACTCTTCATTGTTTGATTCCAGGGTTTAAGGAGACAGCTTTCCTATATGCCATCTCGTCAGCGGGTCTGACCCACGCGTTAGCCAAAGCATGCAGTGCAGGACGGATGGAGCGCTGCACATGTGATGAGGCCCCTGACTTGGAGAATAGAAAAGCATGGCAGTGGGGGGGCTGTGGGGACAACCTCAAATACGCCAACAAGTTTGTTAAGGACTTCCTGGGCAAACGCTCCAATAAGGACCTGCGTGCACGCGTGGACATGCACAATACAAATGTGGGCATGAAGGTAAGCTTGTGAGATCTGAAGATTGTTGGTTTCTCCTCTATAAAAGCAAAAATGAACACCTTGACTATTAGAAAGCCTTTTAACAGCCTGTATCATATTAAGCTATTGACTTAAATTAGTATAGAAAATACAGATCAATTTGGTTTTCATGAGATTTGTAGTATGTTTATTATGAAGCCTGTTTACAGAAAATTCTGTGTAGATATGGCAGAGGTCAACAAAGAAAGTTTAACTGGACCCAGTAACAAATCATTTTTTTAAAGAGAGGGTCAGAAACATAAGATCCAACTTGTCTTACATTTCAGTCCAGTTAACTGTTTTATGATTAAAATTATTAGAATACAATAGTAGGCCATACAAAATACTGAAATCAATATATTTTTATTCAAAATAAAAGGTTTTATGGCTGCTCAGTGATGCAGCAGGTAATGCTCATCAAGTTGGTTGCTGGTTCAACTACCTGAGCCGTTCAGGGCTTTTCTCTGTTGAGTGTGCATGTTCTCCTAGCACATGCACTGGTTTTCTCTGAGCACTCAAGTTTCCTCCAACAAACCAAAACATGCTTGTTAGATTAAATAATGTCTTTAAATTGCCCTAAAATGTGTGTGTTTGAATGGTTGTCTGTCTCTCTATGTGTGCCCTGAGCCCTTGATTGGCTGGTAATCAGTTCAAAGTGTACCTTGCCTTTCACATGATGCCCCCTTGAATAGGCACCAGCCTTTCATGACCCGGAATCTACAAGCAGTATAAACGACAGATGGATTGTTGTGTGAGTTATGTGTAATTTACTGTCCCATATACAATGATATAATAGATGTTCGATGTTGAAAAACGTCTTCAATTGATGCTGATTTCTTCTGGTTGGATGATTATAAAAAGAACTTCGATCTTTGCTTTCAAAACAGTATAAAAGACAAATACGGAGAGTGCACCTTTAAGCTGTAATTTGAATTTAAGATAAAAGATTAAACGAGGTAAGAAAAATGTGGCTTGTGGTAACAGCATTCCATTAGCTTATAATTTATTGAGACCATTACTTATGACAAAGATACTCATCAACATTAGAAGTATTTGAAGGAGTTTCAGTTAAACAAGAGACAAATGTTAACTCCGCAGTTATTTCAGGGTGATATATCTGCAGAGCAGTCATATAAATAAGCCTTCTATTGTAGCAATAATTTCACTGAGTCATAAAAGTCTACTCAGGACACACCTATCGGTGAAGAATTTGAAAACAGAGAGTTCATTTGACTTTGGAGAGAATTCAACCAACTGTTGGCATACTACTCTCATTTTTCAGATTAATGGCAGAGAACTGTAACAATATAATGTGACATGTATTATTAAAAATTATGCAGAAAAACAGTAACTTTAATTGCCAGTTCATATTGTGTGCCTTACTATGGATAAACTGTTCCATCATATGTTTGGTGTGTAAACACTACTGGTCTGATGAATGACTGCTGTCTGAGAACATATTGTCAGATATGTTGTTTTAGTAACGATGGAAAATTATATTTACAACCACAGAAGAACAACAAAGATGGACCTATAAATAGAACATCTACAGAGGTTAAAATAACAGAAAAAAGAACAGTGCTCTTTTTCTCAGAGAAACCTAAAGAAAAAAAGAGACATTAAACAGTAAGTAAGTGACATTTGAATATATATAAACATGGTGAATTTTGAAAGTGCACATATCTATAATATAGTTTTCTTCCCTGGATCCGAAGGTACTTATTTTTGCTTTGGCATAATTCAGTAGTTGTATTTCGTGAGTGAATATGGGAAATGGCATAAAGCTGCGGTCCATGGGACAAGACCCCATGTGACAAAATCCCTGGAGAGACAAAACTGTGTTTGTACAAAAGCCATTATTTTCTTGATATATGGAGCCAAATTTTAAAATATAGTAAAATAATATTTTTCTGGTCTGAACATACTATCAGTTTAATATTTTGATTTTTTCTGAATTCCATAAATCTTGGCCTTTAAAAGTGAGAACAGTCCCAATCACCCAAACAGCTGTCAGCCACATGAGGCCAACTGAGATATTGGACTTCATGCTGGGGCTGTTGTGCTCCCCATTATGGGGTTTGACTCTAAAAAACTCATACTGTTGGTTTATTATTGGCTGGTTTTGACTGACAGCTTATGTGAAAAAAGATCAAAAATGAAGTGATTCCTGATTAACTTCAATTTCAGTTATTTTTATTTTTATTTTGTGGAAGGGGGGTGTAAATACTTGAAGGGACAGAATGACAGAAGAATACCTTAAAACCACAACAAAGAGAGTTTAATGGTAAATAAAGAGGATGGTAAATGGTGGTATTCTGTCAAGCCAAAGCAAATTCAAGGTCTGAAATCTGCTGCATTTACTCAGCTTGTCTCTTATTATAGCTTTTCTCATTTTGTTCTCAAAATGAGTAATAGCAGAGGCACGCTTCCCAAACATCCCAGACTCTTAACTCTCCTAGAAGACAAAAGCAGGCTCTTCCTCTTCAGCTTGGCTCTCTGAAGTGCAGTACCTCAGGAGATTTTATTTGTGATAAAAGATTTACAACATTGTTTTTAGCTCATTTTGTTGATTTGCACATGAAATGAGGTGTACCGCATTTGCTCAGGATAAATTCCCACACTGAGAACAAAAGTGGAATGTGCTAGCCTCTGCAGCCCCCCCGACATTTAAAGCTGACCTATCAAATTTTCTTGACCTGCTGGTGTGATGAATATGCACTTCCTGTCCCCCCCTCCTCGATCTCTTTTACAGTCTGAGAAAAGAGCCACAGACGCTATGCAAACCCTTACTAAGACATGTTTTTGTCGTTGATTTTTCACACCAACTGTCGGCCGTAGTCGATGCGTGAGTGAACTTTGGCTGGCTGTGTGAAAGTCAAGAAGTGTTTTGATGACCTGATGTGGGGATTATTGCTCACAGGCTCTGTGTTACGAATGAAATTATGTTTGATTCATAAAAAGACTGGACCTTAATGACTGTACTGTAGATTTGCATCAGCTGGTAAGACTTATCTGCATAGAGACTCTACTAAACTTTTGTTCTCTCTCTGATTTGCCTGCTGATCCACCATTCAGAATGCCATCTCTAACAGCAATTACTGCTGAAGTACTCCTGGTCAGACAAACTTTTGCCAAGTCTGATCCAAGAGTATTTCCTAAACTCATGAATCATAAAAAATGTTTTTTTTATATTTGCATTTGTTAATGACCACACTGGCACTTTAACTCATTTATAACCACAAAAAACAATAATTATGGCTGAAAGAAAAGAAAAAATAAAGGTTAACCCTTGCAACTCAGCCATTTCCTGCTATTTGTAGTCTGCCTGGATATTTTTGTAATAATGAAGGTAAAATCTTAACCCTTCCAAGCACAGTCAAGAAAAAGACATCTCATTTTTCAGGACAATCTGGGTTATTGGAATATTTATGTAATAATTGTGTCAGATTTATATGTTCAATGCTGATTGCCCATAGAAACAAAACAAAATATCAAAACAGAATTTGAATCTCATAGAACTTTATACAATTCAGGCACAGATTAAATGATGAACAAGACTTTTTTCTCATCTGAATATGGTTTCCATAAGCCATGGCTTAATATGAAAAACTAACAATATGCAAAGAGCCTTACAGCAACAACTTTCTTTTATTTTCACTTACTTCCCTAAATGTTTTTGATCCATCTTGTCATACATGCCACGCTTGGAGGCATTTTTCGTCTCATATGCTTCAACGGGCCACATCAGATATCTTAAATTTCCTTTTTGATTCTTCTGGGAACGGACAGGACACTACCATCAAAAAATATGGAAGAAAACACTGGAGCCACAAAATTGGTCAGTGGACTGACAAGAACTTTCAGTTTCTCTAAGCTTAGGACAGAATCCCAATAACAACACTGCAAAGTGTTTCATCAAGACATTAAGATCAGAATGAATATACTGTATGTCAGGTTTATTTCTTTAGATTCGTAAATACAGAACTTTTGAATATAATGCTGCGTCTTATGAAAACTTTCTCAAAAAGATATATTCAACCTTAAGCCCTCCATACATTGACAAAAGAGCTCCCAAACACAGTTACTCCATGAACAAACAATGACAGTGAGACTGCTTGGGAGCGTTGGTGATCCTGTTAATATTGACAATATAAATTGTTTTGGTAATATTAAACCGAAGTGATTCTACTTGATAATAAACTGTGTTATATTGCTGGGAATCTTAGCATAACTATTTTATGCTGTTTCGTAACATCAACAAATTAGAGTAAAACATCAACTTACAACTTAACATCAATACAGGTCTAGTAAGGAGCATCATAATGAATAACAAGTCTTGTTAATCCTGCTTTTTTATAACAGGTATTTGCTAAAAGGACGGCAAATGTTAGCTGACATTACTAGCATCAGATATCTGTATTATTTTAAAAAAAAAATCATCTTGGGATAAACAGCTGTCCTCATTTACCTCTTTGTATGGTTATTTTTACATTTCATCGAAGCCAGATCATGGAGAACTTTCAGTTGTTTGAAACAGGATGGAGCCCAGTAACAAGAGACTTTGTCCAGCCATGTAACAGTAACTAAGACGGGCAGAGCTTGACTTAGTTCAGGTCTTATTTAAATATACACAAACACACACCATCATATGTTTTGGCATTCTTTCATGTACAAACCATTAAAAATATTACCTTAAACATTCCCTTTTGCTGTACAAGACAAACTTTAAAATTAAGTTATAGATTAGCTAAGGTGACAGAATACTGTACTCATGTAAGAGCTGCTCTGATGGGTGGGTCAAGGGACTCATTAAAGCGAAAACAAAGGATCAGTTACCACTCTAGTAAATGGAAATGATGGATTCTAGATTTAGGAAAAACGTGATGCCAATCTAGTGTCTGCATATTAAAGTTTTCTTTCAACATAACTGTTTTTATATTCAAAATACTCTTCATGACAGTTATTGAGCTTAATGAAAATGTCATAACAAACCCTTCCCCCAAAAACTAATAATCTTTTCCTCTTTAATCAAAAGTTCTGGACAAGGTGCTCTATTGTTCCTCCTGTAAGTTATGTTGATGATAGTTTATATGTGATGACTGGTCTTCTCTTTCATTATGATATCAAAAGAGCATTGAAGTTGTAATTTTTCTCTACATTCCTCCACCAACCACTGCACTTATCTTTAATTATCTGACTAAGAGTGTTTTGGTAATTAGGCTCTTTGAAACACTGCTGACTAAACAAAGCCACATAGTTTTCATGACATTCTTGTGACTTTTCATCGTAGTTAACATAGTTTTCTTGTTTTACATCAGGTTATCAAGGCTGGAGTGGAGACCACATGCAAGTGCCATGGTGTCTCTGGCTCCTGCACTGTCCAGACCTGCTGGAGGCAGCTCCAGCCCTTCCATGAGATCGGCAAGCATCTGAAGCAGCGCTACGAGACCTCCATCAAGGTTGGAAGCTCAACCAATGAGGCAACAGGGGAAGGGGAGATCTCCACGGGCAGGAACCAGCCTCCACCTGCTGTGAATGATCCGATTCCTCGAACTATGGACCTGCTTCACATCGAGGACTCGCCCAGTTTCTGTAGACCCAGCAAGTACTCATCGGGCACTGCGGCACGTAAGTGTTATAAGGACAAGAACTGCGATGCAATCTGCTGCGGACGAGGGCACAACACACAAAGCAGGGAGGTGACACGTCCCTGCCAGTGCCAGGTTCGCTGGTGCTGCTACGTTGAGTGCAAGCAGTGCACGCAGAGGGAAGAGGTTTACACCTGCAAAGGGTAAAAGGTCAACTGACAGTCAGCACCATCAGTGGAGCAAGTGATAGAGGACAGTGTCTCGGAGGAGTAGTTGATTTGTTCTCAAACAAGGTTCTGCTTCCACTGTCGGAACTGCGGTCTGTAAACTGGAGAAGAGCGCGCCGACGGAGAAGCAATAAGCACTTTGAGGGATTTCTGTGGGCTGGGTGTCAGAGGTCCTGTGTCCCCATGAGTGAGCGGTTTGCAGTAAGAGAAAAAAAGACTTCTCAGACAACTGGGTCAACATCTCAAGCTATTTTTTGAAAATCAGAGTTGTGCCTTTAACAGAGTTGCAACCAGTTGCATCTTTAA
Source organism: Cetoscarus ocellatus (assembly GCA_037902135.1). Taxonomy (NCBI): domain Eukaryota; kingdom Metazoa; phylum Chordata; class Actinopteri; order Labriformes; family Labridae; genus Cetoscarus; species Cetoscarus ocellatus. The sequence goes on along the minus strand of JBAMNC010000322.1, from coordinate 523,221 downwards.
ACAATAAAACTGAGTGTCCAGTTAATGAGGTTCAAAGACAAACCAGTCACACCAACAGACTGGTCTCTGGGGCTCTGCCCGAAGAAAAATGCTTTGTACATGAGTTTTTCTCTCTATGTCTGTGTGTTTGTGTGTGAGCACAATAGAGGAGGAAAGGGGGTTGAATGACGACTTTTATGCAATGAAATCCATATTCAGAGACTTCTATAAAGAATAAAAAGACAGGGTGTAAGATTTATTTTACACGCACATTTTACACTCACACACATTGTGTGTTTGCATATGTATGTACATAAATTCAAATATAATGTAATGATATTATACAAGCCACTTATCTAACTATGTTAAAACAACCACTAACCACACAAATGTGTTTTTGTTTGTGTGCTCTTGTGCGTTTTTCTTCTTGATTCATGTTGACAAGGCCTTTGGAAAGCAGCCCTCTCATGTCCGTTGCCTTGCTATGGATAATTTATAGATCCTTTGGGACTACTCCCTCATGGAGAGTAAAGAAAAAGATCACATTTTCTTCTTTGTAGTAATATAATATAATATGGAGCTGTTGGTGAATGCATCAACAATTTAACTGTACCAGTTAGTTTAGGCTATTCTCGGCCTTGAGCGAACCAATGTTCAGGGAATAACTTAAACCACTATAAATCTTTTGGCAATAAAGGAGAGAAAATGTGCAAATAGAAATAACTGAATAGGTTGTAGATACAAGTTGTCTTGTTATTACAGCAGATGAGTACTTGACCAGCAAATGGTCTATCTGTTACCCAAATTAGACATAAGGGAGACCCATTGACCTTCGATCTACTTATTGTCATAATTCAAATTTTGAACACATTGACATTGTAATGAATACTGGAGAATTGGAAGAATGTAGCTCCCTACCATTTTGCGTCCTTCTTTCTTGTTAGCTGCTACAATTTGATTGAGCCATATTCAGCACATGCAGCATGCAGAGCAGGAGCTACGTCAGTCTGCCCAAACAGAGACGGAAATCTAACCTGGCATGTCTGCAGAGTTACTCAAGTGAGGATGAATGTGTACATCTCAAAGCTAATATAAATACATTTTATAGGACTAATATTTGTGTAATGTTAGGGCAAAGTGATGTCTGAATGGAAACAGTGGAGGTCTGATGAATCAGCTGTCTTCATTCAGAGGTCAGTGAAGGTGTTACAGCACACACATTAATTAACATTTCATATTATTGCTGTTTCAGATTTAATTAATAAGATGAAGCTCGAGAAACTCTGCCATGCATATACAATGACAGCTTAAAGGCATGGTTCAACATTTTGGGAAATGTTCTGCTTTTTGAAAGTAAAACACTGAAAATCTCTGTGCTGTCTGGTCAAATCTCAGCAATTTACCATAAAAATGTCACCTTAGGCTTTGTGTGGGCTTAAGTTGTTTAATCAATCATGTCGATAAACAAAATCACAGTTTTAATGAGTGAACTATAGGGGTGCTGGAAGTTAGATTTGGTCAACACTGAACAAAGGCAAATGAGCTGTTTCAGCTGTTTGTGCCTAGATAAGGTAATTGGCTGGCTATAGGGTGATGCAGAGGAGGCGCTCTATAGGCTGAGGATTAATATTGAGCAGGTTCCAGTAACTAAGGAACTGTGGGGTTTTACATAGGTTTTCAGATTTAGTTTTATGACCAACATGTTGAATGACAGTTCATGTTTACCTGAGTGTAAGTACTTCAGTAAGCTAGTTTTTACATTCAAATGAGGCTACATTTAAGTCTAGACAGACCTGGTGTAACCCAGAGCAGATATTATGGATCTAATCAAGAGAGTCCAATTTGGACAGAATTATTATTATTAATTCAGCTGTTTTAACATCTAAAAGCAGCAAAATATTAGACTAGTAATCTGTTCAGCTGGGCGTAATATATGATGGGAAGTACACTCTGTCATTGGATTGCTGGCTTTTGTCTGTATTCTTGCGTGGTCAGTCTCTTCTCCCTCCTCACTCGTTGCCTCAGCTACTGAACTTTAACATGTCTAAGATGAGCTAACAGGCGTCATGTTAGCCGAGGGCTGATATGTGATTGCAAAGCCACACTTCCCGGGGAAAACCATGGCCAGCTGCCAAAAGTTCTAAAGTTCTAAAAGCAGTATACAGGGGACTCTGGAGATGGGACCGATGCTATTCTTCCTTTTAAAAGAGATTGTACCATTAGATTAACTTTGAAACAACCATTTTACAGTGGTAAATTACAGAGTGTTGCTTGAAAGGTCTCACAGTATGCCAAATATTTTTTTTAATGTTTTTTAATACAAAAGTACTCTATGTGCTCACAGCTATTTACAACCACCAACCCCCATACCATTATCTCAACATGTGAAATTCCCTCCTCTTCCTCTGTAGTTTGCCCCACCTATCAGAAAATATATGCTCACTAGAGTTGGGCAGTAACTTTGTTACTTGTAATATTACACAGTAATAATATCACTTTTTTCATTGACTGGTGAAGGAATGGAATAACAACCGCACCAGATTTGAGACCTCTCTGAGCCAGGTGTTTGTTCTGCCCACAGTTAGCCCCAGTGGAAGGAATATTAGCATGTCTGTGCAGCCATAATAAACATTTGCGCACAGCCCTAGGAAGCTGAAGCAGCATTCACTTGAGAGGGACGAGACCAGACACAGCCCATGATGGTCTAAATTACAAAAACCTGCTCTAAGCAGGGCTAAAACAGAAGGGTTCACGGGATTGCCAAATCCAATATCTGAGTGGATCTTAGGAAAGGCCCTTAAAAATTTTTGTGGAACATCTGGGGGTACTGCAGATTTATTTAAAATCAGTTATTATGGGCCACATTGTTACCAGACAGTTACACTCCTTCAAAAAACTGCAGATTTCCCAAAAAGTTGAACCATTCCTTTAAGGTGCATTTATTCATCATTTTAACAAAATATCTCTGTACACAAACTACACAGACAGCAGTACTTAATTGTTTTACTCAGCACTTCTTGGAACATTATGTGATATCACAGAATAAAAGCCTTGTTTTAGATGGGTGTGAATTAACTACTGAGTGAGTGACCCAGCTTTGTATTATAGCGCCATTTTACGCACTGAAGCCCAAAAGCCCTTTAAAGTATTCTAAGGTTTGTGTTTATAGATACAGTGCAGTACAGGATATTTTTGGATGTTTTTAAAAAATTGTAAATAGTAAATAAAAAAAAAGATTCTTCTCCTGTGGTATAGAGACAAACGGGAGGCACATGTTAAACTCTCACAAGAAAAAGGAACTGGATGCAGTAAGTAATGTTTGGTTGAGACAACATTCAGCTGCTTTTTACATGACAGTAACAGATTACGATCAACCACAGAGGGGCATGCCAAACATCCTTAAAAGTGGCTTTTACCTTTTTACAAGCAAGTTAGTCTTTGAAGATGATTATCACAACATTTAAAATAACCGAGGCCCTCCACATGCTTTTGGAAGAGAGCTCTGAATGGGTTATTTGTCCCAAGGAGATGAATTCCAAGCATTTTGATATGAGACGGCATGCCAAATAAAGACTGGTCAAAACATATACATAGAACTTTGCACGCTACATGGAAACCATAATAGCATGCTGAGATTGGAGGCATAAATGCCTGCTTCCCACAATGTTCTGTGTGTGTGTGTGTGTGTGTATGTGTGTGTGTGTGTGTGATACACACTCCTGAGGTTCTCCCCTATTGAATGAATTCAAAACAGGCATGACAGGAATACCAAAATCACACCAAGTACATTTTTGTTGTTTATAGATTGTACATAAGCCTTAAAATTGCTCCAGAAAAAGAGGAGCATGAGGCAGCCAGTAAGAATTTCATATCCTCCAATCCAAAATACTGCACTGTTTAGTTGTCAGTGGATCATGTACAAAATCTGTTTTGTAGAGAAAAATAAAAGATAAATTATTTTTAAATATATTATGAGCATGTGTTTAGTGTAAATAACGTCAAAGTCTAAATTGATTTTATATCCTATATTTTGTACTCATTTTCTTTTGGGTGTTTGTTCCTCTATTGGGGTGGAGGCTTTGAGAAGCAGTGTACACTTACAACATACTTCACTTCATATTTCATCATTTGCTGTAATTTAAGCACTAACAAATCCTAACAAATGTAGAATCAACCCATGTTTAGCTGTATTTTATTATTGCATATCATCAAAACACAATTTTAAAGTTCAAACAAATCACAGTCATCAGCAGTATATTTTTGTAGGATCTGATCTCTTTGTATAAAAAAGTGTTTTGTAAAAACTTTGTAATGTTGGTTGTCATCACACAGTGCCTTGTGAGCTCATAAATGCATGATAAATAATCACCCTTTACATGTACTTTTTGTTAGGATTTGTGTTGTGCTTGTAAACAAAAATAAACAAATCAACCATGTATTACCATTTGTGACAAAACAACACAAAGCTTTGACCATGTTCACTTATTCATGTCTTATGGGAACCCTAAATTATTTTCCTCTACCTCATGTGTATAGCTTGTAGGTATAAACAGATCACAAATGACTGGTAAGAATGTATTTAAGTTATTTAACATCTTTGTATAACAAAGGCGAAAAAATCTGAAATAATAAAATGAATTTTAAAATGAATACATCTGTTGTTTAATTATTTTGACTGAATCTCAAACCACACACTTACAGACTTACAGACTTAAGGCAAGGTCACATGAGTGCTTTGTGATGTCTTGCTTTATTATCAATGAGTCTGTGGGAACTAAGATGGACTTTTTAATGGCAAATTGGGCAGGGAGTTATTTTCTACAGACTTTTCTGTGGACTGACCCAGAGTCCACTGCAAACTTGTGGAAGTGGGATGTGGAAGATGAGATTGAACCCCCCCCCCCCCCTTTAATGAAGACACATATTTTTGTATTAAGGCAGTATCTGGCAAAACAGAAACAAATGAGAAAAGCTCCAAGAGCACACACCTCCACTGAAGCATTTCCAACACTGTTGAAAGAGTTATTGCCAAAAATGTGGAAAACTGCCCACACTGTCAACAAATCATTACAAAAATTCTGGATTCTCATCTGGATTTATGACTTCTTTATTATGCCTTGACCAACATTCTATCTATCTATCTATCTATCTATCTATCTATCTATCTATCTATCTATCTTCTGAAATATTCTGGTACTGTGAGAAAGCACATACATGAAGGCAAATAATGGCCAACTTAACAGTTTTGTTCTTTAAGTGTGAGGTGGACCACAAAGAGGGACACAAAGGTCACCACACAACAACCAACTAACTCACAACAACCAGGGTCTCTACTCTTTCAGCTTATAATCTCAGGTGCTCAAAACTTGATTGAAGAGTAAACAAACATAGCTGAAAACATCAGGAGAAATTGAGGCCATGTGACGGGCAGCTAACTTCCTATGATATCCTTGATGGTTATGATTTCTGTCCAGGTTCTTCCCTTATACATCTGTTATATATAATTTACAGGTTATGCTGAAAAGACACATATGTTTTGCTACAAATCAACAAGTTAGACTTCCATTTCTGTCATTAGTTTAACATTATGCTTCACCTGTACTCATGTCATGATTATATCTTCTTCTTGCTACAGCCAGCCTGCTTCCTGATTGGCTTTATTCTGTTCCATGTGACAAAACAAAGAGGGTGTGCTCGGCTGTCCTTGGTGTATTCTACAAACATTAGGATTTCAAATTGTAGATAATGAATATGTTTAATTTTTAAAATTTCAACTCAGGGCATTCCTGATACTCTTCCCAGCAAATGAAGTAACTCTTAACACACCTCACACCACAGGATGATCAGGTGATATTATCTTTTGAACCAACAGAGAATCAGGCCTTTTCAGACTTTGGTCACAAGCAGGGATCCATGCCAAAACGAAGGCAAATTATTATGTAGTGTGTACCCTGATTTAATAAAACATGAATCCCTGTCTAATAATTACACTCTCTGTCCTCAGCAAAACTCTTGCAGGGGTGTTTGGTTAAAAGAGCAAAGGCGAATCCAAACTTTCTGGTTCGGGTTGCCCAGGCCCAGAAAATATATTAAAAATATTTAAAGATAAAATACAAACAATGTTTTTAGCAGTTTGGCTTTGTTTGATATGCATTATCATTAAAGATAATATGTATATAGTTTCATATTATGAAATACAAAACAGCGTACACTGTCGCAAATGTAACAGTGGAATGATCAGTTTGAATGTTAATGATGATATGGATCATAGATTTTTAAAAAATCTATTGTAAACAATTAAATTTGTTAGAGGCCTAAAAATATATCTCAGTAATTCACCAGCTCATAGTCTACGTCACCAGTTTAGGTGGCATCAACAAGTGTCCAAATCCACAGATTTTAACAATTGTGATGTCACAATGTCAGTGGAGATCTCTGTATTTTATCATTCTTGACTACGAGTCCATCTGGAGGCTCTTGTAATGATGTTCTTAAACTAGATCTAATTTAAACAGGAGAAGAAAAATGGGGACTGTGAGATTGTTTTGTGAACAGAAAGTTCCTGGTTTAATACTCTGGATTTGCTGACACCCAGTTTTTGATAGAAGAATGATCATGGCAAGAAAACCCTTCTGTTATGTCATCAGACGTCATTGTTGAGGGGAAGTGTTTACAGGAATCACAGTTTCACGTAGGATAACCCTGAATTTGCTTTGACACTTTTTTATTAATTTACTTTCAACTGATTATCTAAGTCTCTGTTATTTCAAACAACACAGTGCTGTGGCGGGGAAGTTTTCACTTTCACGTCAAACAAAGTTACCATGAAACTCATTAGCTCTAGCAATAAACATTTCTGTTTTAGGTTTGAGCTTTTGAACATACGTCTGTGCTGCAGAATAACCCTGTTGAACTGAAATTATTTCAACAAGCTCTCCTCCCTCAGAAAATGAGAGGAGATTTCAGGGAGTTTTCTCTCTCAACAATTTTGTGGCCTCATCACACAAACCCTGAAGCTCGTCAAATCCCAGGGAGAAAGGGGCTTTGTGATCCCGGGCTGTGAATAGGAACATCATGTCCGGTTGTGAAAACAGCACAATTACAGAGTGTATCTTTCCTAGTACCTATAACATCAGTGGAAAAGCCCATGGTATCCCCTACACGTGTACCAAAATTAACAGTGCAGGAGTAACAACCTCCTGGTGTTAGCTATGCCTCCCTTTGGTCCTTGCTGCTCTGCTCTGTGAAACTGGGACGCTTTAATGCACCCCACTCCTCCTAACTTCCTGCCCTGTACCAGGCTCTAATATGAGCTGTAACTTTGTGGTGTGCTGTAATCCGACAATGTTTTGACAGCTGTTACCATGAAGGAAGTAGGTGCAACTAAAGCATATACTCAAAAGAAAAAAAAAAAGTCAAACAAGCTATGCCCCTCACCTCCTACTGACTATTTCCTATTCCTACTCATGTCCTCCTTGTTCACTCAGACAAAGAACTGTCAGGCATAAAGGGTGGAGACTAAGACACTTCTCAACTGGCTACAATGGCACAGGATTAGCTCCTACGTTCTACAACATTTGAGTTTTGTACATGTACATTTGAGTTTTTGAAATGTTTGTACATTTACGCTGATAGTGATGGGGTGAGCAATATGATCTAAATACAAGGTATGGCTATTAAATAATGAGACTGCACTTATGAGGGTAAAACCATGTGGTTCACGGTCTCATAGATAAAGGTTGGGTATTCACACACAATTGCTGTTCATTGCTTGCTACTTTTTGAAGTGAAGTTTTTGCTAGGGTGTCAGAAAGGATGTCCAAGATGATGAATGATCTGGGTGCTCATGAACATCAAAATCTTCTGAGAACATTCAACAAGTTGAACAAATTGTTTGAAGTGGTTGCCAACTCAGAATAAGAATGATAGCAGAAAAGGTCTCCCCTGACAAAGAAACAGTTTGATTAAATGTGAATGAAAATTTGAGCATGACAAAAGTGTGTGCAAAAGTTGTCCCAAAACTGCTGACTCTTGTTCTAAATGGAAATGGAAATACATTTGTGGAGACATTTTGGATGAAATTGAAGGAAACCCAACATTTTTAGAAGGAATGATTACATGCCATGAAACTTGGGTCTTCCTATATAGTCCTAACACAAAAAGGCTGTTAGTGCTTTGGCAAACACCAACGTCACGTAGGATGAAGAAAGCATGACAAAGCAGTCAGAAAAAGTCTGAAACAGGAGCCCACAATTATGGGTCATGCCTGGCTGTTTACTACTCGGCCAAACCAGCACCCCAAGTCACACATTTTGAGTCTGTTAGAAGTTAAGAAAAGAACGACAGGGTTCTGAGACAACTGCCTGAAGAAGACCTACTGCACTGCTGTGATTAGTTGAGGACCTGAATGCAGTGGTGTGTTAATGCAGAAGGGAAAAGACATTAAAAAATGTTTGTGTTCAGCAAATGTTTGTATTACTTTCTCGGTCTTGCTTTTAAAAGCCATACTAGCTCAGAGGGAGGTGGCTCAATAAAAATCTCTTCCACTTCTTTTATTGATCTCAGAACCTGTTGTGTGTGTGTGTGTGTGTGTGTGGGTGTGTGTTGGTGTGTGTGTGTCTGTGTAAAATAACAAGGGATGCATGACATTATAAGAACGATATAAGCACTGGCAGATATTTACTTAAAACACTGACTACTGTTATTGGAAGATATGGACATTTTTTGACAATATTTACAGCCAATAGTTAGCCACACAAATTTGCCATAAATATCCAATACATTGGCTGTAATATTGGTAAAAACGCACTACATTTGTTTACCTCGTCATCACTAAATGTCTTTTTTCAATCAATCAAAAATATGAATTAAAGGAACAGGTCAATCTTAGTAAAGTGAAGGCTTTGTGCTCTTGAAAAAAATATTGATATCAAAATCAGTATTTGGGATAATGAGTTTGTTAAGGTCGGCATATTGGATATTCAAAAATTCAATATCATGCATCCCTGAAAATAACCTTTGTTTACCCTAAAAACAAAAAAAAATCTTTCTGACCTTATCATCAGTCATATTTTTTTCTTGGATAGTCTCAAGGCTACAATATGCATATTAAGCTGGGTTAGTATAGCCAGGGTGCTCATGATACATAGTTACATATTCTGGCCAGGGGCACTGGTAGCCTGGAAGTTATGTGTTTGTGTCCCATTTGCAAAGGATGTTGTCCTAATGTGGCCATTCTGGGTCTGAACCTAGCCTACAGCTGCGTCCACACAAATGAAAAAAAAAAAAAAAGATCACAGTGCATCTTTGCATAACAAAATTTCGCTCATGTTTTCATGTATACGAATGGTTCACATTTATTGAGGTGATTTTTAGCCCTTCAGACCTGAAAGCAATGAGAGAAGGGGGCAAGTCTGTCTCCACCCAGGACAATGTGTGTTTCTGCCTTCTCAATCCATGATTAATCAGGGTGGATGTTTCTACAATCACTGTCTCTTCTTCCTGTTCTTGAAAACGACAAGCTAAATTACTTCAGCTGTTTCCCTCTCTGTTTACCGTTTTTTCTGTCCTCTTGTTGCTTTGGTTAACATGACCCTCTGTGCCTTTTCCTTTGACACTTTTGGTCTCTGGTGACCTGGTTGTTGATTATGTTTTGCCAAGAGCTCTTCCTTTTTCTGCCTTTGTTTTGTCTGTTGAAGCACTTTGTAAACATCTGTTTTTAAAGGTGCTATATAAATCAAGTTATTATTATAAATTAAGTTATTATTATAAATGTCCCAGAAAAGTTAATCCATGACATCCTCGGGAGCTGCACATGAAGAGTTTCACCACAATGTCTCTGTGATGGCCCTTCAGTTGCCGAATCTACCTCGCTTCACTTGTATTATTTCACGATCAGAGAACTGCTCCTCCTCTCTCTCAAGTTCATTCTGTCACTCGTGGGTGCTCCAGTAGTTTTGCAGTGAGTTTAGGCATATTTTTTTCTGGTAAAAAGACATTAAATCAAAGCTAGTAGGCCAGAAAAACACACCAGTAGCCTGCTACCAGTTGTGTTTACTGCCACTATGCTGGTTGATTGTTCACAGTGCAACTCATTAGAAGTGTTAAATATGAGCTAAACTTACAGGATACCTAGAACTCTGCATTGACTTTCTCCCTGTTTCTCCTTTCGGTGGGTTGGTCTCTGAACATGTTTGGTCTGATCTCAGCTTTCGGAGTCATTCCCTCATGTCATTCCCCACTCTGAGTCTCACCACTGTCCTATCTGCTATTATAAAGGCAAAAACCCTGATAATATTTTTTAAGAATATACTGGACAATCTGCAACATGGTTATTCTCACATGCAAAAAACATGTCTTACAATGATGCTGGAGCAAAGAGGAGTACATACCTACATTGAAGTCAAACATAATACAAACTAAATAAAAGTACAAAGGTTTGGACAAGGCTTGTTTCTCTGTTGTGCTTTGAAGTTAAGAGTTGTAGCTACAGCCCAGTAGCATGAAAACAATAGAAATGAGTTCAAAAGACTTAGTAATGTCAGTTGTGCACCTAAAGTTAGCCATGCTTAGCTTTTATTATCCACCCTTCTATAAGTTTAGTGAGGCTGTAGCAGAAAATCCCCTGCTGACCTCAGCAAGTATGCTGTATTGGTTGTGGATGTAAGCTTTTTTTTATTTTTATAGAGAGATGTGTTATTTTTCTCTCTCAAAATTAAGGCTCAAGTATGAGATGAAATGCATTCCCACCTTAAATGCCGACTCTTGGGGTGAAACATATGTACTGAGCCCTATGAAAACACCTTAGCTCATGCCACAGCTCTGTGAAACTCACAGATTTATGATTTTTTTTTTTCAGCACTTTCCAGCAAGTTCCTCTCTGGAAAGTGTGATAGGGGTCTGAAGGGTATGTGCCGTCCTCGCCTCCTTCCTATGCCCTGCCCATAGCTTACCCTGTTTATAACTGTTTTTGATTGTTGTTAAGTACCTGTCAAAGCTCCCGCTTGTCCTTCCAGCCTGGAAAAACATGTGAGCTCAGCATCTCTCTAAACAGGAGCAAATGAAGAAAATGCAGTGCATTTAGAAAAATACTTAAGAGTGCTGTTTAGATCTGGAGGTGAAGATTTGCTTTTGGAACAAGGATGACAGTGTTTAACTTCAAAAACTGAATTCCAAAAAAGTTGGCATGCTGTGTTGGAGTATTTATCACAATTAATATTTTTGGAAACATATACGCACATGCTGAATTTGATGCTTGCAACAAATTCTAGGAGTATGTTTACCTCTGTGTTTCATAACCCTTCATTCAAACAAGACTTCTAAAGTGTGTGGAGACTAAGGACAACAGTGGTTGAAGAATTGAAAGTGAAGTCTTTCCCAGTCCTTGTTTGATGTTCATCTCAAGTTGCTCGACATGGTAGGGTTTCTGCTGTCAAATGTTGTGCTTCATACATCACCATAAATATTCAGTGAGTGAAGATCTGGACAGCATGTGTGCCAGTCTACAGCACTCTTTTACTGTGAAGCTATGCTGTTGTAGCTTGTACAGAATGTGATGCAGAAATAATCACAGGCATTCCCTGAAAAACATGTTTTCTGAGTGGTGGTAAATGCTCCAAATCTGATTGTACCCCTCAGCCTGATCCTACATGTGCAAGTTACCCATGCCATGGGCACAAATACACCCCTGCACCATAACAGATGTTGGATTTTGAACTTTGCTTTCTAATAACCTGAATCGTATTCTTCCTCTTCAGCCAAGAGGACTTGATGGCCATTATGTCCAAATACAATACGAAATGTGGACTTGTCAGATCACTGCACACTTTTTGACTCTAGGTTAGTTCATCTAAAGTTGTCTTGATGTTGCAGATGTTTTTTCTTGTGCATAAAGCACTCTATCATGTGGAGGAGTGGACAAGGCATGTAAGTGTGAACAAGGTAATCATGGTATTCACCAGGAAATTAACTGGGAAACTTTGGGGTTGTAATTGAATGCACAGTGCTGCAGCAGATACTGCTTGTGCTTCACAGCAAGACGGTTGTTGGTTCAAATTCCTCCATTCGGTCTGGGCCTTTCTGTGTGGAATTTTCATGTTCCCCATGTGCATGTGAAGGTTTGGTACTCTTGTTTCCTTCCACGGACCAAAAACATGTTGATTAGGTTAACTGGTGACTCTAAATTGCCCTTATCTGTGAGTGGAAGTAAATGGTTGTCTGTTCTAACATATTGGCCCTGGCCCCTCTCGCCAAATGCCAGCTGGGACAGGTTCCAGCCCCTTGCAACCAAAATAAATAAGTGGTGTAGATAATGGATGAATTTCAGGGTTGCATCCATGAGGAGGGCTTACATGTATACATTTCTAGCAGTCCACAACTTTACCAGTCTTTTTTTGTACCTAATGCTGCAACCTGGCTCAGGGATATTCAGAAGTACGTTTGAATGTTTCTGAGACCAAACAAAAAAAGTTTATCAGGAGCACACAATATATTGCCTTTATGCTGTAGATGTGATGTTAGATTTAGGCTGGAAAGGATTCCCTCAACATTCTTTCTGTTTCTATTCACATTTTACACAAGATCCCAACTCCTTTTGTATTTGGAGATTGTAGATGCAGATTGTCAGTCAGGTTGAGTGATAAGGTCCATAGTGCCATTAGCTACACAAAGGTACATTTCTTTTAAGTACTCCTTGTGTAACATCAATATTAACTCAATAATCACCTCTGTTAAGATTTTAAGAGAGGCTGCTTAACTGATTCAACAGAGCCTTCAAGTGTAATATATCTTGATATGTCTTCTGATACATGTACTGTAAAAACTATCTTTTTTTTTTCATACTTTCTACTGGAGGTCTCTGCAATTGTTTTTCCCGGTGACTAAGGGGACAGCCCATGGACTATGGATAATGCTGATAACGGGCTCGGGAGGTTTTCAGCACTCGCTCACAATCATAAAAATGTCAGCTTCACATGACAAAGCTCATTTTTCAGATTCCCCTTCCTTCTGTTAGAGTTCACTGAAGAAGTCAATACAGCCCATCAATTCATATAAAATCTGACAGGACCTGACTTGACATCCTCCATCTGGAAAAACTGAGTGATAAACAAACAAATTGTTCTATAAATAATAATGAAGCATGTGTTTCTCTCATTGGCAAACATATCTGGAGAAGGGGGGGTAACCCAAGAGACCCCATAGCCGCCTTTCTGGGGGGGATAGGATAAACATAGATCCATGTAGACGCCTGAGTTTTTTGGCAAGCCTGCATCCCTTGCAATTGCACCAGGAGAATTGGAGCGTTTTCCAGCAGAGGTGCAGGGCTAGAAACATTTTATTCTTGAGGAAATTCCTCCTATTACTCCATTATTCATCAGAGTCTCAGAGGAGATGGATGCTTTAAATGCTCTAGCAGAGCACGTTCAGAGGAAAACAGTTCAGATATCATGGACAAGAGAGTATTCTGATGTATCACCAGTGTGTTGTATGCGATGGACATATTCTCCTCAGTCCATCAATTCAGTCAGACAGTAAGCACTTTAGAGATCACTGAATGGATATTCAATACCATAACTACACAGAGGTAAATGTCACAGTAGAACGGCCATTTACAAATGTGAGGGAGAAATTTGTCTTAACCAGGTCACCACCTGTTTTGTGCATCAGGGATTTATGAAATATTAACTACTGGGACAAGTTGTGGATTTTGTTTTCTCCCAAAATATTGACGTTATATAAGCACATAAGGGAAAGTTGGACAACTGTGAATGGAGGAGGACCTGGAAGTTTCTATCAGCAGCTGTGCTGACCTACGACCGCTCATGTGGCGTCTGCGTGTGGGGTGATGGGATGAAGGGCAGAGTCAGTCTTGGTTGGGATGACTGTGTGTGTTTTTGGGCAGAGGGGTCACAATGGCTGGCTGATGAAAGTGAGGGGGTTTCAGAGATTGGCTGTGATGCTTCTGTCCAGCTCATGCCTCAATTGTGCAGTAAAGATTCCCCAGCTGTCCTGCGGATTAGCCTGAGCGCTTATGTGATTAGGATACATGGCACCGCAGCTCGGGCAGGCGCCTCTGACCCGGAGAATGTAGAATGAGATGAGATGGGAGGGAAGAAGGATGGACAGGTGATGCTGTGGAGGGACACAAACACTGTTGAGGACTGGGTTTGTTGAGTCCATAAGCCTTTGGCTTCAGCAAGCCAAAACTTTCTCACTTTCCTACACCTGTATAAGAAGCAATAGAAAGGCTTGTGACATAGGACACACAAGTAATACATACACAACATACGGTACCAGGACTGCATACTACAATAAATATCTTGAAAATTAACAGACTGATCAGTGAAAGTTTGTATATTTATTCAAGCTCTGTCCTGGTAATAGACAAGGGCCAGAGGCAAATTGTTTGTCTTGCTGTCCATCTGCCCATATGCTGTACATACCTATAGCATGTTTGGGCCTTCCTTGTGAACAAAAAATCTTAAGAAAGCCTCCGTGGGTTTTCCTAAAACTGCACAATTGTTAACTCTGACTCACATGTAAATGAACAAGATTTTAGCAACCACAATGAAATACATAGGCCCCTAGTCCACATGTTCATCCTTATCTTGTGTTCATCCTTGAATTTGGTGTCCCAAGGGTCCCAGTTTTATTAAGCAGATGACCTGATATGATTCAAAGGTCAAAGGTCAATACTTTGGGAGTCCTTGGAGGACTTTTTGCAAACAAATATTCAGATTAAATTAATTATTAAATTCCTTCATTTTGAAAGGTCTTTAAAAACAGATTTTAATGCTGATAAATGCTGTTTAAATCTATATTTCAAGAACTATATTCTCGAAATATAGATTTAAACAGCAAGGTTGATCATGAAGCCCAAGGACTTTGACTTTGTCCTTCTTCACCTTACTAGTTCATCCTTAAGTCAAGGTGGACATTAGAGACCCCTTGGAGTGCTCATCAGATTGTTTTCTCAAGCAAAGGATGACATCGAGACTCATTGACCTTTGACCAGTGACCTAAATCTAATGATTAGGACATTTATGCAAAGTTTGTAAAAACAATCTTTTAAAGTGTTTTCATGATAGCACATTCTCAAGCACAGGATGATGGTGAGACCCATAACCTTGACCTTGACCTACAATGTCTGATTACTTCATCTTTGAGTCGGAGTGAACATTTCTGCAAAGTTTGATAAACATTCTTGTTTCAGTCTTTGTCATACAACATAATCTATAATGTTCATCATGACTGTAATTCACGTCTTACGCAAGTTGTGCTGTTCAGTGGGGTGACTGCAGTCAAATATCAAAAGCAGGAAGCACACGAGCTCCAAACAGGAAGCAACAGGCTGTAAACAAAGCAGAGAGGCAAAGAGATTCACAGCTCTGAAGGACTGTGGAAAATAAGGAGAAATTGTAGGATTATGGTGGGAGCAAGAATCCCTCTTTAACATGTCCTCCTCTTGAGCAACAACCTTGAAGAAAGGAAAAAAAAATGACAGAGAGAATTTATTGAGGACCAGGGTGAGTATGAAATAGGGAGCAAGCTCAAGAGCTGGGCTTGAGCCAAATGTGCACTACAGCTAAAGACTGTTAATTTCTGTCAAATATTTATCATTTTGCAGTGTTTTCTATGAGCCCATCCTTGCCTGACATACGCATGCATTGTAGACAGGGGTTTATCTTGCAAAGCATTATTGAACAACAGTCTTGAGTGGAAGTATGCTGCCAACTCATATGCCAAACAATAATCAGAACCAGATTCAGAACGAGCCAGCTACGGCTAGCTAGCTATAGCATATCTAACTGGGATTTGAAGGTTTCAGCCATCTCACCTTTTTCTTTACACTGTTTTCTCTACACTCTGCTAAACTATTTTGGTTAATAGGCTAGGACATGGTTGAGTAAGTAATGAAAGCAAGTGATAAATAGCCTCTTGAAGAAATATCTCTATGAAGGGTTAATTAGCCTTTATTCAGCTTTTTTTGTTTCATATGCCCCTTACTGTGTTTGACATGTTTCGTCCACAGGATAGAGCCTCTCCCCTTCTTGCAGCACCAGCAGTTGCATAAAACAGCTCATTTCCCCGTGCCCCCAATATAGACCTACCAATGTGACGTCCTACCATTGTTTCATCATCAGTTTCAGCCCACTGAAGAGGGTAGATACTAGAATTAAGCAGTGTTGATGACAACATGGTGCCAAGTAGCACTGCACTGATCAATTACCACATAGCTGTCCTGTAAAACAATCAGAGCAGACTGAGCCCACATGGGGGAAGGGAGCCTTAAAGAGGCAGGAGCTCAAACAGAGCGTCTCAAACATAGAGATTATAGGTCTATCAGGGGTACCTGAAAACTAGTATTTTTTGAATATCAGTGATTGTAAACGGTATCAAACATCTGAGTAATAATGACAACTATCGCAGCGATATATGTGGTAATTATTATATTATTATTAATAGGAAGAGACAGCTAGGCTTTACAGTGATGGACAATAGGACACAGGATTGAATTCATCAAATGTAGTTGTAATCTTGTAGTTAGGGACCGTCTAGGATTTCCAGTATTTGCTAAAATCCCCCTCTGAGATCAAAAAGATAGAGTTGTACGTGCATGAATGTGGTAGGCATAAGTTGTAGCTCCAAACCCACACATGTAGTGTTACTGCTTGTACTGTAAGTCCCCATAATACTCCTAAATACAATGTCACATTCTTAACATATGAAATCACTTACAGTTTTGGTCTGGCATAATCTATCCAAAGCAAAAATTACACAGACTACATCAAACATCACATCACACATACACTTGCCATGAAGGGTAACTGGGCAGCATGGGAACCGTTTTTTAAAATTATGGGAAACATTGATGCTAACACAGGAAGAGGCAAGACTTTTCCTTCTGAATCCTCTTACTAAAATGTGTCCATGTTGGCTCCGGACAAGGCAAAATGACTGACATGTGGAATGACAAACGGGGTGACAACATTGTGCGTCTGAGCTGCCCTCCTGCGCCGAGCCCCGCACAGCTGCAGACTGCTTGCTCCACTGTACGAGACAGTGTGGCATGGGTTCAACAGTAACGCTGATCTCATGGGTCACAACCAGCGCAGCCGGCTAACTGGAGGTAGTGAAACCATGGCCATTGCCCGTAAATGCAGACATAAGATTTGAGGCGCACAGGGAGGCAACTCATTCATTCACTCACTTCTAACAGTACAATACATGTTTGGTGTGGGAATATGAGCTAAGCAAATAGTAATCCCATCTATACGTGCACGATAGTTTGCTTTAGCTGGATTCTCACCCTTCTGCTTTTGTGACATACATTTGCCAACTAACTTGAAACCCAAAGGACAGCAGGGTTTCGTTTAACAGAGGGGTGCTTAAGGATCTGTCGTGGTGATCTCAACAAGTGTGGCTGGCTGCTTCAGTAGGAACCTCTTATAGGGACAGAAGAAAGGAAACCCACGTTGTCAGTGGGGGCGGGGGTGTATTTTGTGTGAATTTGGTCATTTGTTGGCCGAGGTCAGCTCCTTAAGATTAGTGGTGGTGGTGTGTGTATGAGTGTGTTTGTGTGCTAATCCATTGATTTAGCTGGAGTTAACACCCTGGCCCGGTTCCAGCAGAGACTTAAGTCACAGTTGGAGTGGGGCAGATATATTGAGAAGGGATGGTGGGAAAGTTGAAATAGCGCTTTTCTTCAACAAAAAAGGGGAATTTGAAGAGGAAAATAGTCTGTGGGAGGTTTGTCAAAAACTCCTTGAGAATTGTCTACACAATTGCAGATACACTCTTTTTGATTGCAAAACCTAAAAGACACAATGGCCTGACATACAAAAAGAAGCAGGCCCCATTGGCGGTAAATAAGCATTTGAAGCTGATTTGTTGAAAAGACAAATTGCACAATCACTACTATCAAGTCTCAGAATCTTAGATAAATGTTTGTCTATAAAGTGCTCTGGCAGAGTAGTTATTCTTGAGCAATGTAAACTGGAAACAGTGTCATCATGCATGAAAATGGTGTCAAATTATTTATTTTTAAAGATAATGGAACAGGCCATTCATTGTCTCACATGTTGACCTGTAGAC
Source organism: Cetoscarus ocellatus (assembly GCA_037902135.1). Classification (NCBI taxonomy): domain Eukaryota; kingdom Metazoa; phylum Chordata; class Actinopteri; order Labriformes; family Labridae; genus Cetoscarus; species Cetoscarus ocellatus. Next base: position 505,149 of record JBAMNC010000322.1, on the reverse strand, counting down.
AGATTCACAGATTCTTGGAGCATGTTTAAACAGAACAGTGTTAGGACAAAGAAACATTCCTTGTGTCAGTGAAACTTGTGTTTTTTCATGTCAGAGTTTTCAATTATGTTTAGCAGTCTTGTTGAGAGAGACAAGCAAGATTACCATGGAAAAAAAACACTCATCATTGCTAGACAGCTATTTATGGAGCTGCTGTAGCCTCGCAGGAATGATCCTCCACCTTGACTTATTGAATTATTGAGGAGCTGTCGACAGGTTGAGCAACTGTCTCCTTCTCTCTCTGTTTCCTTACATTCACTTTACTCATCACGGCGCTGCAGCTGTCAGGGTGAGCTCCATTCCTTGGCTGCAGTCAGCCAGGGTGGATAACTGCACCTTGCAGGCTCAGATCTCAATGACCTCGGGTCGTCATCATTCATCTCGATCCTCTGAACAACAGTAAACTGACACAAGAAATAAAACCTCAAGATCAATTCAGCTGGAAATGCTGGAACGGGTCCACATTGGAGGATTCAGAGTTAAAGTTGTTGGTGACCATGTTGTGCTCTCATAAGTTTTTTATCTTGTTTCACATCTAGAATTAATGGTTTCCTTACCTCTCCCTAACCCTAACAATACAGTAGTTGCCAGATGAAGAATGTCAAAAATGCTCTCAGTGAGTGTACCCTGGGGATGTGCAAAGTTTTTCATGATTAATGTGCCTGTCTGGTGAATGGTCTACAAATTCACAAGTTTGTGAAATTGACGGACAACACTGGTTTAATGGGGTTTGCAATTTGGCTTTAGTTTGAGACCAGAGCTTAATGGAGTGAGCTAAAATTTGTTTGTAACAGTGAGAAGCTTGGCTGCGGGAGGCGTAGAGTAATACAAAGCAGAAAGTAGAATGTGTATTATCTGCACTGCTCATTCATGTAAAATCTTAAAGGGTACATAAGATCACAACTGAAGGTGCATTTATCAATCAAAAGCTGATTAATATCAGCCAATATTTGTTAAGAATATATGACTGCCTGATTGAAATTAATGCCAGAATTTACTGATGTGGTTTAACTCCTTGCTCACCTTCTGGATGTCAATAAATCACTCATAAACTTGTCCACTCATCTGGTGCCTTTTTGGTAGATTACCAAAACTTTATTTTCAGGTCCTTTAAAGTCAGCTAAAAGGCTCAGAGGGCACAAACCTCCGCCAAGGCATTTCCAACATTGTTGGGTGAATTATTGTCAAAAATCTGCCCCATCATGCTGTGTTAACATATCTTTAAAAATTAATTTTGGATCACGACCAAAATCTAATCACTTGTCTGTAATCTCCTGTGCCATGACCAACATTCCCTGCAAATATCATCAAAATTGTGCTTTGTGATGCATTTGCAGTCAAGTTGGTAACATTATGATGGGTTTATATTGATGATGTGTTCAAATGCGTTGGACTTTTAGATTTTTTTAGTCTGTCAATAATTTTGTTGATTTACATAAATAAAGTTAAAAAAAATTAATGAGTCATTTTGTAATCCAGATGTCCTTACTGTAGGATACTTACTGCATTGCTCCTTAAGATTTTTTTCTCTGTTGTGCAAGCACTCAACCATTTGTTGTGAGAAAACATGATGCATGATCAGTATCAGTATCAGCTGATCTCAGTATCAGGTGATCGGTGATTGTGATTGGCCACGAAAAGTCTGTTTAGGCTATCCCATATAAATACCCCATGTTTTAGTGGTTTTGCACATATTCATGCCTTAAAGTGTCTACCAACCTATAAAGGGTTGAGTGACCCAACCCAGTCCTTTATTTTTAGACCAACTATGTCTAAAAACAAAAAACAACTGTTTGTTTAGAGGGTTAACCTCACTGTGACATCACAATCAATCATCATAATAATACTTGCCACAATAGTAGCTTCAACCACAGATCTGCACGCACTGCCATGAAAGCACACAGTATTGTGTATTGTATTTATAATACTTGCCACAATAGTAGCTTCAACCACAGATCTGCACGCACTGCCATGAAAGCACACAGTATTGTGTATTGTATTTATGCTGACACACTCCTGAGAGAGCATGGGGTAAGAGGATACTCATTTGCATGTGAAGACACATACAACAAAACCGACCATTTTGTGAAAGGCTAATTACAGCTGGCTCATTGAAGGTAAAAAAATTCATCTGGGAATGATGCAAATTATATATGTTGACCAAAGTCGGTAGACATTTCATTTTGACCACAGATGACTGTGTTCAATGGTGAAAAAAGGGTATGATATACCTCCTTTAAGACAGTTATGGTTCTGGCTGACCAAGAGTCTTTTAGGAATATGTTAGAATATATATAGAAGTAAATCCAAAATAGTGCCCTGAGATAGTTCTTTGCAGTCCACTCTAAAGGTAGATTTTAAATTACCAGTACTAATTATTATCGTGGGACCTGATGGGGAACCTAACATAAAAAAAGGAAAAATGTTTGGTTCTTCTGCACATACAGTATATTTGCATGCCAATGCATCGATCAAACTTTGGATTGTGAAAGAATCCAACCCTAAGCCCCCTTCAGGGCCACTTTGTCTCAAAATATGAACTCAAATGATCTGGTCAGAAGCTGTGCCCTGAATACATCAAGTAAAACACTACAATAGTACCTGCCCCTGATCCACTATTTCCAACAACAGTACAGCGGATCTCCACAAATTGACCAAAGATGGAACAGACATTTCATTTGGACCACAAAAAGACTGTGTTGGTGTAAAAAGTGTATGATATATCTTTTTGAAGATACCTTTTTTTCTGGCTGACCGAGAAACTTGGACCAAGAATAGTTTCCTGAGGTACCCCTTTACTGGATAACTTTTATTGGACAACTTTTCGTTACTTGCAGAGCTTGTTAATGTGAGATGTTAGAGGGGACGTCATAGAAAGATGTGATGAAAGACACACTTTTATAATTTTTTTTATTTGTTTGGGTAATGAGAGCATCTAATGACAAGTAAAATGTGAAATAGGTTGAAAGATTCTGAGGTGACAATTACTGCTAGGGGCCCCTTAAAATAGTACAGCTTTAGCAAACATTATGCCATAGGCGTTTTAAGATTTCTTGCAAAAATTACTTACAAAAAATAGTTTTCTTGTTTTTCATCGCAAAACAGTTGCCTGACTCCCATAAAATTACATTTATTAAAAAAAGGTCTCTTTAAAGCTATTTTAAGAGGGTATTAGTTTTGTTAATGCTCTCTGACGTAAAACCAAATATCTGAACAGCTCAGAATTTTGGGGCCTTGAGAATAAAAGGCTATGGAGTAAACTGTGAAAACAAACGTATAATCTGCAAATGTTTCGATCTTTGTCAGGGTTAAAACCTCAGAGGTTGATCAGGACTGATTACACCTTAAATGTAAAGAATGAATAAAAACACAATGAACTATTTACTTATACTGCATAGTTGAATTTACAATTTACCACATAATTTTGGGCTAAAAAAGTGTTTTCTCCACTGTTTGAAGCATGCTAGTGACTTTAAACAGAGGAGCTTGGCCATAATAACTACAAATAGCCCATCATTAAATCTTACTACAACATATTCATATCTTTACTTGCTTGACAGATGCATGGTTTGGAAGAATGTGCAGTGCTGGTTTGGGATAGGGCCCTATGTAATATCTTCTCATGGGGCCAAAAATATCAGGGCCCCTAAAGGTACGTTCACACAAAATGCGACATGGTGACCAAGATTGTGTCGCTGACCCAAGTCACATTGCCTGTCCATAAATACCTTGTTTTGTAACTGTTGCGTCAATCAATGACGTCAAGCCCGCTCGAGTTTCACCATGATCATATCATGTCATAAATTTGTATGTATAGGTTTAGCTGACATAATTCCAACTGTATCTTTTTCACTCATCTACCAGCAGCTGATGGCCCTGCTGCAGCATCATCTGTCAGCTGCACCTTGAGTAGGGAGTTCTCTGCAGTCGCGTTTAGGTGGAACTAATGTACCCACTGACTAATGTTCCCACATGGACATGGATTGTCACTCTAATGTGAGCTGGAATAAAAACAATTTGGTCACGGGTGTCGTCACACACCCACTCAACGCTGGTTGGCTGTCATGACACAGCCATACGCAATGTCGCCTGAAAAGTTCAAATTTTTCAACTTTGGCGACCAATTGCCGTGACCAGGTCGCGTGTCCAATGTGACCCGGTAGCACGACCAAGTTTTTCAAATAGCATCCATTGCATCGCGGCTATACATTGACTTTGCATGGAGAGTGGTCACTCAGGTCGCCCAAGTCGCATTCGGTCTGAATGCACCTTAAGAGTGAGTGATTACAACTATAACTGTCCATTATCTCTACTCTCAGCTGTGAAAGCACACAGCTCCTGCTGGAAAGAGAGGGTCAGGGTCAAAACCAGTTTATTTGCATTTAAAGAGACACACAGCAAAACGAATCATTGTGTGAAAGGCTGTTTGGTGCTGGCTTTTGAAGTGTCACAAAAACTCTCCTGTTGATTGATACAAAAAAGTATAGTTTATCAATATACATATATATATATATATATATATATATATATATATATATATATATATATATATACATATATATATCTCAAAACACAACGAAGTACTGTTTGCTATGATGGTGAAATAAAGAACAGCAACAAATACTGACATTTTTTTATTAGGAAGAAATGAGAATGATCTTCTCTTCATTGAGTAGCCCCATTGTTCTGCGGTTCTTACATATGTGACTGCACACTCAAGACATAACAGCTGACACTCCAGGGAGTTGAGCATGTTCATGTTCAACAAAAAAAATTCTGACTGGAGTCTGCCAATTGAAAGAAAAAGCTTGTAAACTTTATGCTGATGGTGCAAGCTCTCACTCTACCACCTGCTGAACCAGCCAAGGAATACAAATAATTATAAAACAGGTGTGTTTTCTGTAAAATGACCTCTGATGTACACAGTTTAACACTGGTATTTTGTGTGTGTTGACATCTGTGAAAAGGCACAGCTGTCCAATGACTCTTTGCTTAGGTTCATGTCTTACTCAGTTTGTTGTTCCAGGTTTGTTGTTTGAAAAACAGGAGATGGTGTGTTTCAGGCAAAATCAGTAGTTAAGGTGGTGGTGAAGTGAATTCATGCCCTGTTAACACAAGAAATAAAGGTTCTATAATTTACTCATTTTCAACAAGTTTACAGAAGTTAAGATTTCCCCAGAGTGTCTTTTTAAAGTTTCTCAAATAAAATTCCACTCAGATATTGGATTTGGGTGTGCCTGCAATCACTATTTTTCCAGCCCATCTTATAACTGGCTGTATTGGTGTATACTGTATCTTTATGATGCCCCTCTCAAGATGTTGATGTGGCTTCAGCTTTCTAGCACTGTGCTCTAATGTTATCTGTGAATGCACAGACATGCCTGGGCATGTTCCTTCCTCATGAGCTGGCTGTGGCTCAAACAAAAATGGTTCAGGGAGTGTTGGTGGCATCCAATATGACATCATAAGGGGAACATTTTCAAGCTGCTTGATTAAGTTCTGGGGGTGGTAGACAGATCATGGATGCATTTTTGCCATAAATAAAAAAATAAAATAAGAAAAAAAAACATTAAAGGTGCTGGTGTTGTGCATGTATTTTTTTTAAAACAGAGCAGAGCTACTTCTTGCCAAGGCAGGGCCCTTATTGGAAAGTTTTATAAGGCCCAGAATGTTTCTTTGACTACTAACTGTTACTTGTCGCTCTAACCTGAGACATATGAATATGAAAAGTGTGTCAAAAGCACAAATCTTTGCAAAGGCATTTCCAACACTGTTGGGCAAGTTATTGCCAAAAATGTTTAAAACTGCCCTTACTCGCACTGTTTACAAATCTTTGAAAAAAAATAGCAGATTATTTGGATCACCACCAGAACTTCCTAGCTTCCACCTTGTGCCACGACCAAGATTCCCTGAAATTATCATGAAAATCTGTTGAAAAATTATTGATCCAGTGAAAACATGGAAAACTGCCCAATCTTGCAATGTTAACAAATCCTTTAAAAAATGTCTGGATCTGCATTCAGAGTCAGAACACCACCTGAATCACTTCTTCCCTGTGTCATGACTAACATTCCCTGAATGTATAATGTAAATCTGCTCAAAGGTTACTGATCTGTTAGCAAAAATGTGGAAAACTGCTCTATCTTGCAATGTTAACAAATCCTCTAAAAATGTCCTTGATGAGTGACCAGATACAGATCACCACTAAGATCTATTCACTTCTTACTTGTGCCATGACACACATTCCCCAAAAATTTCAACAAAACCCTTTGATAACTTTTTGAGTTATTCTGTTCACAATATACACAAATACCACCAAAAACATACGGTAGCTTCCTTGGCAGAGGTAATAAACAATTCTGACTCACACATAAGTCACTCACTGAAAAGAAACTTGTTTTACTTTGTGTCTTTTAAAAGGTAACTTTAACTTAAATTAACCCATCAAACTACATTAAGGCTTAAAATGGTCATAATCGCTGACTTAGATTTAAGTTAAAAAAATAAATAAATAGAAGAACACACTGAAAAGTATCTAACTGAAAAAGTATATTACATTGCTTTTTTTTTATAATAGTTTTTGTCAATGAAAAACTCCTAAAAGACTGAGCCCTCACTTCCAACTGGGCAGCTAATATATGTGAAAAAAACAGATTGCATGCTGAGTTTTAGTGGTATTTAAAGATGGGAGGTCATTAAAACAGGATTCAGACTCTGATTATGTTTAACTTGTTGCAAGCTCTGGGCTGTAACTACAGGACGTAATGACGTCGCTATGAGGCTGGTTAAAGAGGGTGGCTGGAAAGGACCAAACCCATGGAGCCTATCCAGAAACACTGTAACAGTGCAGCGAAGCAGTGAGGAGGTTTTCAGTTTCATCCAAGTTGATGTTGCCTCTGCCAGAAAGACAAATTTGTGTGAAAAGGTCCACCACCTTCTCGCCTTTACCTGCAGTTCTCCAAACCACATGCCTGGGGTAAGTTTGGTTATGAATGAAAGTGAGCCTCTCCAGAACAGGCCGAGGACGGGGCATGCTTGGCAGGAGGGAGAGATGTGGCAATCGCAAGCTGTCTCGTTAACCGGGAAATATCCGGCAGAAGAGAGAACCATTCCAGATTAATGTGCGGCAGGTGTTGGTTGTCTAGACCAGCGGAGAGAAACACACTCGCTGAGTAATTGAAAGTGCAGGTGCATCTTGGGCCACAGCCAGCATGTAAGGCTGCTGTAATGTTTCTAGCTGCGTGACATCTCACTTTTGGGTCTCCAGTTATTACATAAAATGCCTCCAAGCACTGATGGAAAACACGGAATGCTATATCCTTATTGCAAACCACCTCTAAGCCATTATGAACTATTGTTTCTCCAACACTGACAGCTATTAATATAATTTTGTGAATTTTTTGGCCTGTTGAAGTGATTTAAAATGACTTAGAGAGAGTTTTTGGAATAAAACCCTCTGATTTTGTCCTCTTAATCATAAAAACGTGGTGGGTTTGGCTTCCTGTGTTTATACAGAGCACTCAGAGCCAAAAAATACCATTAAATGTTCTTGAAAAAATCAGTCATGTTAGGCAACACAGACAGGTTAAAGACACCTGATAGTCAGTGATACTAGAATAATGGTTTGAAGCAATTGTCTCATAATGGTGGCTATAATGTTAGTGTAGCTTTTCAATGAAAAGGGTGCAGCTAATTTCTCCTAATTTACAGTGGTTGGATGACTAAAAAAGCAACACTGTAAAGGGATACATCTGCTTTTTTTAACCTAGTCATCTCAAAGAGAGAAATTTAATGTGAAATTTCACTGCATTGTTGCCAATTAGTGGATCAATATCTGATCTGATCTGTGTTAAATTTATTGTTGCTGTAGCTGTGATGTCCGTTTTATTCCCTGACCTGTTCGGCTGCTCTTGGCTCGCGGCCCTTGCTGGCTATCAGTCTCCAGGGCTAAGAGGATAATGTGTTAGCTGATATCTTTGCTCAGTGTGGTGCTGAAATGGGAAAAGGGGGAGTTTGGAGGAGGTAATGATGGACCACTTTGGTTTCTCCTGAGAAATGGAAAATTCAGGCCCAAACTGAGAAGGCCATGACTTGACTGAGACCTGCACATGGAAGTAACTGTGAGGTTTCCTGCACACTGACAGCGTTTATGTAAACTGGCTGTACACAGTTATTTCTGACAGCTTATTTGGATTTTGCCTCACTCTTAAGATGATAGTGCATCTTAATCTTGGTCACATTTTATCACTTTTGCAACCTAAATTCAAAGTTTATGGCTGGTGTATTCAGAACTTAAAAACATTTCAGTCAAGTCATAAGCAATTGAAAGAAAATATAATTTAGCCTTTACCATAACTCAAAATATTTTCTTTCTTTAAACTTACTTACTGAGCAAAATTGTGAAATTAGCATAACTGTATTTCACGCATGTTAATGCACTAGTACTTTTCTTCAATTCATGTAATTGCAGTATTCAAAAAACTCACTGAGAAACTATAATCAAACTTTGAGAAAACATCTACTTTAATTCAAGGATGAACATACAGGATTTTGGAAGTCATTGGCCAAAGATCAAGGTCAAGGAGCCTCAAGTTTATCCTTTGCTCATGACTGCAATATCTTAAGATTGAATAAAAGAGTTTTCATCAAACTTTGCAAAAAGTACAGTCTGATTCATGGATGGACTGATAAGATTTTCAAGGTCATAGGTCATAGGTCCAAGTCATGGAGCCTCATGTCTATCCTTTGATTTTGAATCCTATATGTCAAGTAGCCTTATAAGTTTCATCAAACTTTGCTCAAATGTCTACATAGGCTGTCACTTTTCTCCAAAATCAAACTCGAACAGCTTTCAAACATACATGCCTATAACATATGTTCAACGCCTGCCAAAGAGGACGCATGTTCCCCACATACTTATCTTGGATAAGGAGTGGGCAAGCTGCTCTGCACATTATCGAAACATAGCCTGGTCATGTTTTTTATTTTGTCATCAGTGGTATGGAGCTCGAAGTGCTCCAGTGGAGTGGCTTTGCCTGCCCTCAGATATTCAGAGTATAAGATGACGGCCCAACATCCACTCTGACTGAAGGATACATTTAGAATATGATGGAGCCCAATGATCATTGTTTGCTTGTCTTGTTAAGCACAATACAGCATCTCATGAACTTAAGGGTCTTTCATCCAACATGGCACAAATGTCCATTTTTACCCAAAGATGTCCTGATTAGATTTTTTTTGTTTTACAGGTCAAAGGTCAAGGTCATGGAGCCACATAATTTTCTTTATCTTGTAAATGCGATCTTGTGAATGCATTATCACAAGAACTCTACCTGTTTTTTTCTGACTTTGCAGAACCAGTCATCATGACAAAGAATTAACTAACTAGACTTTTGAGGTCACTTTTGAGGTCAAAGATCAAGGTCATTAAGTCCCCTCATCACCCCTTGCTTGAGAGCTTTCAAAGCATTTCTTTCAAACTTTGCACTTCTGTCATCTATGACTCAAAGATCAACAGCTCAGATTTTGAGGGTCATACAAGGTCAGACGTCATCAGACCTTATGTTGAACTCCTTCAGGTGAATGAGATGTGTGTCAAGATTGCTTTGAGGGATTTTCATTCAACTTTGCACAAATGTCCTGTTAGTCTTAACAATAAAGTGATCACATTTTAGAGGTACAAGGTCAAAAGGCCATGTTCATCCCTGTCATAAAAATAACATTCCTCTACACCTCTAATTCATTTCATTGTCTAGTACCTCAAGGCAATAGTTCTAGTCTTAATATCAGTATCCTGAGTCTTTGATACAAGCAAGTCTTTACTATTACAAATATCAATACCTATTTTGATAAAAGTTGAGAAAATGGACTTAAACGAAACTTTGTCATGTTAATGGGAAAACAAGCTAATGTCTTCTCAAAACAATTAATATATCATGGATTTTTAAGGTCCAACAGCCTATCCGAACATTATGTCTCTACTTGTTTGCATGACAGAAAGAGTTATCATCAAATATTTATGTTCAACTAGAAATTATTTCTTTTTTGTCATTAGAAAAAGATTGTCAATGACCAGTTTAACACATTTTTAACACAACAAAAGGTGCAACAAACCACTCTAGACACCTCATCTGCTTACACAAAAGGTATTTAATTATAGTTCAAATACATTATTTCAATCTACAAAGTTTATTTTAGTCTTCAGAAAAAAACAAGAAAAGGGAACTTATTTGCATTTTTTATGGCTAATATAAGAGCAAGAAGCATGCCTTCATCACACTGCCTGGGCTGGGTGAAATGAGTGTGACTGCTGCTGTGCCAGGCAAGGGTCCTCTTTCTCTCCTCACACTGAGCCTCTCCAGTCATGGATCACAGAGCTGGAGAAGCAGCTAATAGCTCTTTCTAGCTGGGCCTGTGCTAAATACTCCCTCCGCTAAAATTATTCCTTGGGGAATCAATGGGCCCATTCTTTTGTGAGCTGTAGTTTGCTTGATGGTCCCAACCTCAATGTGAAACATTAGACAGCGATGGGGAAAACATAAAACATAATACTTGTGTGACCAGCTTGTCATTGGCTCATTGGCTGTGTTGAGAATTTTGCCCAAGATAGTAGATTCTGTGAGGGAGAGGCTAGTGAGGGTAACAGGCTCCCCATGGATCACATTGCAATGCTGATGCAAAAGGGGAGGGGCTTACAATGCCCATCACTGCAAATATTTCGGGTGCTTTCTTATACAGGAATATAAATAAATTAGTGTTTAAGTGATGCCGATTGAGTGGCTGTGGAGACAACAGCGTTGGTTTTCAGGCCTTTTGGTTTCCAAATCTGGCTCAGTCTAAAATGTCTCGGCAACATTTGGATGAATTCCAGTGACATTTAGTACAAACAGTCATGGCTCCCAGAGGATGAATTCTTCACACTTTGATAGCCCCCTCCTATTTTTGCCATTGCTCCATTATGATTTTGGTATTTTTTGGTTATGAGTGAATTATATGAACAATTATTAATTGAAAATGCCATGACATTTGATCGTAAATTCATGGCTCTCCAAAGACTTACTTCACTTCACTTCACTTCACTTTATTAGTTGTCCCTTAGAGGGCAATTTTTGTGCAGCAGACACTCACAGCTCATCACAGACACTCACAGCGAGACATTATAACTCACAATACAATAGTTATATAAAACAAAGGCCAGATCGGACAGTGTTTTTATATTGCTATTGTATTGTGAGTTATAATGTCTCGCTGTGAGTGTCTGACTTAAACCAAAACTATGTAGTTTTTCCACCTTAATATAATATTTCTGGAGTCATTGTGATGGTACATCACCTTACAACAGGTTTAATGACACCTCTGTCATGGTCTGAGGGGGTCTGTATCGCCCTCTCTGGCACTATGTAACTTTGAGCTGGATGGTAGGAACCCTTCCACACTACAAACTACTAAAAAACAAGACGGAAGTCGAGGCGAAAGCTAAACATAAAGTTGCAATCCTGGTGGAAGCAGCGAACAACCGGAAGAAAAGAAAAGTTTTATTGGAGGAGCTGAAAAAAAGAAAAATCGGGAGAGTAACAAGCTAAATGTCTAGACAAGGATAAACACTGGCCCGGCGTTCACTCGCTGGCGTGAGCTGAAAGACGAGGAGGGATGTCCGACTGATGCTAACTTGGCCTTGTTACTGTTGTACTTGTAAGTAAATGTTGCTAACAACTGACAGCTGACGCTTGAAAAGTGATTTATTCGAAAAGAAACGTGATCAGATTGTACCTTATCAGTCCACATGGCTTATTTGTCTCTCGGGATGTCCTGTCGGCTCGCTTTTCCTCCCTCTGTATGTCAACCAATGGATGTTGGTGTGAGAGGCTCTGTTTTACGACAGTGCAAATACATTCAACGACCATAGAGGTCCCTGAAGAGCTAAAACCCGGAATCTTACATAGTGGGGCTTTAAATAATCCTCTGACTCTCTGTCAAGCCTCCATCCAGGCTTGTGTCATTTTTTAGAGTAAAATTCCCAAAAAATTGTTTCAGGTGACAGCCATTGAATTTGATACAGCTATTTATGCTATCCGAACTTAACATCCGAAGCCACATTGATCATCTGTGAGGGGCATGGTCAGACACAGCACAAGAGGGTGTGTACTAAAACAGTCTGATCTGTACAGGGATGGAACAGAGGTTTTATTGGGATGCCAAACTTGATTTAATACTGAAATGTTTAAAAGGAGTAAGATATGAAGCCTTTAAACACAACCAAGTACTTCCAACAATCTCACCTCAAGTTTGTGTTGTGGCTGTCATAGCATACACAAGTATTGGTGGTAAAAAATATGGCTAAGTATGGTATGGTTAAGTGTAGGGAGACTCACCTTACAGCTTAAAAGCACAGCTGTAGACTCTAGGTCTACTTAAAATTAATAAGCAATATTTTCTTGATAAATTCTCCAGTATTTGGTTGGAAACACACCCATTGGGAGTAATTTAACAACAGAATGAAATTTCCTTTTTCTGCAGCTGGCACCTCGAGACAAAGGATCAAAAGTGAACCACAGTCTTTGTGTCTGCATCCACTTTGTTATGAAACTCCACAAAAATGTTCAATATGTAACATGAAGTGAAGCATCTGGTGGAAAATCAAACATTTCAATCCCAGCCCTTTATAATGCTTAACAACTTCTTTTTAATCTTTCAGTAATTGATTCTTTTAGTCAACCACAAGGATCACTACCCTTCACCCTGAGAATTCGGTGCAGCCATTAACCACAATATCTCCGCTGTCTCCCCACAAAAGCCTGGTATTGGAAACTTAGTCACACATTACTTAGAACTGCCAGAATGACCTTTGGCTCTCCAAATCGATTATTGAAAATCTGCTTGGTCTTTCCCAGCTGATGACGGGGGCCTTTTCTTTCTCAGTTAAAGCTTCCAAAAACACCAGACCAAATTCAAGGAAACTGCCATAGGTGGCTGAGTTAAAACCCTTGGTGACATTCCTTAAATCGCATATTGAATATAAAGAAATGCATGATGACATAACTGTAAAACCAAGCAATTATATTATCTCAAGGGAATGCAAAACTCACACGGAGTGGCACAGTACAAATTAAGCTGATTTAGACTCAAGTGTTCACAGCAGACCAGCAGAGTAAAGTACCCAAATCAGCTTAATGTGGCTAAGCCTAAATATTTATAAAATCAGTTGTAATGGGCTTCTCCCCTGGCAGTACCATCCTGTCCAGTGTCACTGTGAATATAAGCTGGAAAATTGTTACTCCTGTTGTCAATTGTGAACCCCTTTTAACCACATTTATTCATAACATTCAGACAAACACTTCCTTGAATCAGTCTGGAGCTATCCAGCCACATACCTGGCATGAAACACCACTTTAAAATGGTCATTTATTGTTTTTGGTGGTTATAATTGTTTGAGTGAAGTCTGAATCTGCCTCACCTACATAATGTGCCTTTGCTTGTGCCAGACCTCCGCTCAGCTTGTCTATTTGGTTACTATTACTGAGCCTTTGTTTGTACTTCAATGGAAGCTGATATGAGTTGTAAGAGGAGCCTGTTGCTACAAGAGTCCCTGCAAAGGTCAAACATGGTGGTGTGTTTTTTCAAGGATTCCACTGGGATGCAGAGTGAATAACTTTAAGGCTTTTTACCTGTAGGCAATAAGAAGCAACAACACCCCTGCCAGCTGGTCAATTAGAGACAAACATTTCTTTAAGAACCTGCCAGATTAGTAAGTGTAAACATTTCAAAACAAGGGCCGTGGAGGAGGAACTTCAACTGTGACATTCAAGTTGCAAACAAATTTAAAAGTCATTCAAAAGCTTTAACATTTAATACATGCTAAATTTCTTTCAGTATGAAAGCTTATACCAATGAGCAGTGTTTTATTATCATTTGTTATAAGACTGTTTTGAGGGTATAACTTTTTAAAAAGTTAAGTTCTGTCAAGGATATGGCTGGCACTGCAACTGGATAAGCTAATGCAAACCTGCAGCTTAATTCATTCTTCACCATTAAATTTGTAAACACAATTTTTTATCATTACAAAAGACCTTAAAGCTAATTCTAATGCTAAATTCCTCAATAAAGTTTGAAAAGAAAATCAGAGGCAGCCAATGACTTAGCAGTTTCAATAAAACCACCAAAAGTATATATCTAGTCGGAGTAGCAAGTTGCTTAGTGAGTAAGTTTAGTCAGCTAGCTTCCTGTTTAGCTAGTATGACTTACTCAAGCTCTCGGGATATTACTTACCAAAATTTCCTCTCCTCAATTATTTGTTGGGGGGGCTATAAAGTCTTTTTGTGATACTCAAATCTTAAACTTGATGTGATAGCCTGAAAAAAACAGGCGTTGCTAATAACTTATTAATTAAAATTAAACTCAAATATGTCATGTGGGAGTATTAATCCTGTTGATTAGTTTGATTAGCTAGCTTCCTATTTAGTCAGTCTACCGAGCTGCACTGTCCTGGTTGAAGTAAATATGAATTACTTTGAAAACATTTCTCAAAATCTTTTTGGATAAAAAAAGGGATAAAATCATCCTGAAGCATGAGCAGCTCTACCAGTTTGTGTAGCACAGAAATCGCTGCTTCTCTTTTGGATTAGCATCCCCCAAGAGTGAAGATGGAACCGGTTCCAGTAAAGAACTAGATATAACAGGCTTGAAGAGTCTATCTAATTTTTATTTGTTTCACAAGTTATCAGTTCCTCATTAAGTTCCACTTGCCTTACAAAACAACGTTACCCGCTAGCAAGGGGTCAGCAGAAATGATGACAAAGGCATTGAGGGATAAATCATGATGAACAAGAGAAGATGAGTGTGAATAAATTTTGCACAAAATAATGCTAACAGCAATTTCTGCTTTGCAATTTTTCTCATCTTGCAAAGCTCCGAGCCCACAGGATTGAACTCGGTCTGCAGACACAATGCCCAATAAGCATCCTTAAAGCAAGAAGAAGTGGGAGCTACAAGAGTGATGACAGCAAGAAGTGACTGCTTGTACAGAGATTAGCTTAGATGCTAACAGCTCCAGTAGCAGTTTTGTCAGATCTGGACCACAGTTCTTCATTAAATAAAAAACAAATAACACAGAGAAAGCATTTATCAATGGCAAAGATATTTTCACTTCACTCCGACATGTTCTGGTTTGTTCCATGATGACTTTGTTTTACAAAGTGCAACTAACACCGCCACAGTAGCGCCCACTTACATCATCTGAATAGCCTGTAACAAATGAGATTGATGAAATGATTGAACGGTTCTGTCCCCCCAAAAAACTTTCTATTGGCTTTCGCCCAGATAGACTGATGAAATATATTCTTCATAGTATATACTAAATGGTTTATCTAGCAGGTCAAGTTAGAAAACACCAGCAACATGCTGAATCATTTATCAAAGCAGTGTGATATCAAATGTCACCAGGGTCATGTGTTTAACATTGTTGACACAGTAAACCTGTAGAGGCCTATTTTAACACTGAAAATCAACAAGTAGTGTTGAATGAGATGATAGAGCATTTTTTTTAATAAACATAGAAATGAGTATAAAATCTTTATGATTTCCATTCCTACTCAAGAGTCAGTCAACAGATAGAAAGTCCACTTCACATACTTTGACTTTTTTCCCATTTATTACATTTTTACATATACGATAGAAAAAAAAATATGAAAACTGTTTATAGCATGTGCTATTTATTCTTTTTTTTGCTGTGTCAAACTAAGACCCTTCGTGTGTTGATTCTGTAAATTTGGGGCAAATAAACGCAGCCACAAGTTCCACATTTGTTTCCAAAAAGGATGGGGATCCCTTGCATAATAGCTATGAACCTGTGTCAATTGGTCTATTATGTTCCACAGGTGTGGCTGCATACATGCTGCCCAAGGCAAGAGTGCACTGACCCCTCAGAGTTGGCCTCATTCCTTAAGCTACATCATCAAATGGAGACCTTATCTCCATGGTGTACTGTAGGATGGCAAAGAGCCAAGAACACATGCCTCTTCCTTACTTTGCGCTGCCTTCAGATAAGTGCGTGTTGCCTGGAATATAGCTTATTTGTTAGTCACGGCCAGAGAGTGACAAGAAGCACAGAAGGAATGTTAAGTGCTTGGTGTATCAGAAAACATCAAAGAATGCAGGGAGCCTCAGGGAGCATGTAAAATTAATGATCCAGATTGACTTGTGCACAAAACAAAGAGAGGAGAGAATGGGCTTCTGTACAAAAGAAGGACATAGTTCAAGTTCCTGTGTGTTTTACAATCAGCCGAACCATGATATTTCACCTATTTAAAAACAGGCAGACTTGACATCCTGGATGTGGCATCAGCTTGGGAAGAATCTGGGCACCTGACATGAAATGGAAACTGCTTTCATTTGGTATTGGCAAACCAAGAGGATAATTAAAGGACATGTTGCAAATCCATTTACTATAATCATTTTGTCTGCTTCTAAACCACAAGTCAGGCAGTCCAAGTTTCTTCAAGGATCTGAGTTCATTTATCTACATCAAGTTCATCAGTGAAGCTGGTTCAATTGTCTTTAATTTGCGAAAAAAATAGGAAGCTTACTTGTGTGCAAGAAGTAGTGTTATATATCAAAAGTATCACAACATTATAATATTGACTTTTTTAAACATACTCTAAACATTATAAATCCTTACAATGCTTGGAAAAAGTGTTTGGATTTTTGCAACAACAAAACAATACCCAACTACAAGTTTTCTGAGAGTGCAAAGCTCCACAAATGCATTTCAAACAGTCTCAGGCAAGTTATCATCAAAAATTTGGAAAACTGCCCCATCTCACACTGTTAACAAATACTTGAAAAAAGTTCTGGATCAACATCCGGATTCAGATCACCAACAAAATGTAACCATTTGCCCCTTGTGCCATTACCAATATACCCTGAAAATGCCATCTAAACCACTGAGAACTTATTGAGCTACCATCAATAGCCAAATACAGACCAGGATGTTTATTTTCAAAATTACACAGGGTGTCAGGCCTTGATATGAAGGGGGCATTGAATTGGAGGCAAGCCTTTATATCAAAGTCCCTCTGTCTGTGTTTAATCTGTTTAAATTAAAATCAGCTACCTTTATAATAAAATTTCAGTTCAACAAAATATTTTCTAAACTAGGCTCAAGAAATCAGGCCAACTAAATGATAACACCATAACAGCAATATTAGAATGGATGTTGTATCATGTAAAAATGATTGTATGAAAATCTAAACACACTGAGAGTTCAAATATTCACACTTAAAAAATTTCATCTAAAAATGAAATTTAAGGTTTAGTTTTGTCTTTTTGGAAAATTCATTGTCATTATTCATTTAACATGAACAACTTTCAAATAAATCTTCTTTTATTAAAATACAAAAAAAAATACTTTTATCGTCTGGTCCTCTCATTTGCTTACTCACATGCTTTAAGTTATTGTTCAGGACAGTGATTGTGATTTTATGTCAGAGCAGAAAACTTTCTTTGTCAGTAATGTATATTTATATATCAACTGTTAAAAAAAATAATACAGCTTAAGGAATAACTAGGCATTATGACCAATAACTGGGCTCTGATTTTAATGCTATTAGTGTCTTTGGATCAGTTTGTAGTTGGTAAAGTTATGTGCTTTGTCTTGTACAAATGGTTGACATTAATGTATATGGATCATGATGATCCATGATCATGGATGACCTGCTGCCGTGGACCTGCACAACAAAAATATATATTTTTGAACCACTTAAACTAAATTTAATTGCACTTCAGCTAGATGCAGCTATTAATCAACATCAGTCCTCTCCAGTTTATAATAATTATTTATGTTTAATGTTGATATTAGAATGACCTCTATCTGTGGTTGTTATTTATTATACCTCCATTAATAAAAAACTTTTACAACCATATAGATATGAGGACCCTCTTGACAACGAGACATCACATCTCAAAGGGTTAACTTCAAATAAATTTTTAGTCAGCAGAGACAAAATGATGAGGACAGATTTACGGTGTGGGCGTCCATAAGTTTTTCGCTATAATCAATGTATTATTTACACAGCTTTGGTGGTGGCTGTTTAACATGGGCCGGCTCCACACAAGATTTCAAACTGCTAAACAGGTTTTTTCTTGCCACTGTTACTGTAAGCCTCCTATAGGTGCACCTTCCTGTAGGTTGGACCAGTGTTGTGCTCATGGTGGATTCAAGTCAGATTTGGATATATGTGTATTTTTTATATGCATATATGCATATGTGTATATGTGTATTCTATATATATGTGTCTATGCATATATGTTTATCAATAAAATGAAGAGTATGGCTTCAGCCTGCTCTACGGTAAAGTGTCTTGAGATGACATTTTTTATGAATTGAAACAGAGTTTCAAACCACACACTACAAGAACAAAACTGTAAAGTCTGTCATCATTTGCTTTCATGCATAGGGTCTCTTACAGATTGAATATCATTTAAGATTTTGTAAATCTATCTGTGTACCGAGTTTCAGTGAAACTTCTCCTGAGCGAGAATTTTTCTAATGTTGGCAGGGGTTGTAGACAGGCCATGGACAAAATACTCAACAGAAAGTTTGTTTTGACTCATAAGTAACATGTGCCTGACTTTTTTTGTGTTTGAATGAGGCCTATATTATGAATGCTCTGTTTTCTACCCTTTGAATTGCTTTGTATACCAATGGTGCTCTATCAGTTAACTTGCTTTGCCTTTCCTTAACTTTTCCACAAAAAAAGGACATAAGGATGAGTAATAAATTTATTCATGCTGTGGCCAACACATATGTCATTTCCTTTGTTTAAAAGCACTTATTTATCTGTCAGAATAACTTTGTCCAGTCACAGGGGAATGTGTTAAGATCACTTGAGCACGTACTAAAACAATCCTGATCTGGACATCCTCCAAATGCTGCCGGCTGGCCAGATGCTTGCATGGTGCCCAAGCTGTGCTCATGTCCATGGTAACAACCTCTCCCAACCAGGCAGAAGAGAAAAGCCAGAAAAGCTTCGTCCTGGGGGAGCCGTAGTGCCACTGGCGCCTGCGTGAGTGTGATATAAATCCTGGCGTCTTTGAAAATAATTAGCGTGGGGATCAGGGCAGGGCAGTCTCCCCCAGCCTGGCGCTGAAGAGGAGACAGGTGCCACCAGTGGCCTTAAGCCACCGGAGCTGCACCCCTGTAGTACAGAGCAGGCACAGGCTGGGAGAAAGAATGCCAACCTCGATTAAACAAAAGAAAGAGCCCCACTGCTCAAGCAGCTCCTGTTCTTTTCGGTGCTCCTCAGGCCACATTTTGGGACTGTGGGAGTTTTTTAGAGGGAAGGATTTGTGAGGCTGCTGGTGGAGAAAGCTGCAGGAGAATTCAGTGTGAGGGTGGGATGTTTGTGTCCACTCCTGTGACCTGACCAGTAAACTCACCCCACCGCCCCAGCCGACTGCCCTGGTATGATGAAAGCTTTGTTTTTATCAGGCAGATATACACATGGCGGTGGAGCCCAACTGAAACAGATGATCAAGAAAACTGGGGAACGGAAAACTTTTCAAATGACAATGCTCAATCCTGAGAATGGTGCAAAAATAGATAAATCTGGTAGATAACAAGCAAAAAAAGAGAAAAAAACTCACCACTTTGAGGTTATAAGCCTTCACAATAAAACTTACAAGTATGGGGATAAACACACTGACTATATCTAACAATATAATCACCCTGCTACATGTTTTGACACATTGAAGCCTGAAATGAAAATACAGACGCACTTTTTCTGTTCTTCTGGAGGTAAAAGCTTGATTTTACTTTGTGGTACGACTTTTATGTTTAGGTTTTTGGTTTGATTTTGGAAACATTTCCAGGACAGTTCCTAAGTGTATAATAACACTTGCACATTATTTTACTCTATTTCCAGATTAGATTGTGAAGAGGAAAACTCTAGGTAAAGAACAATTTTTGTTGAAATTTTCAGAAAAAAGTCAGGTCAATAAATGAGCTGTCCCCATTAACCAGCCTGTCACCTACATAATTAAGGATTTATCTGTTTTTGAACACTTGAGCATATGTATTGAGGAAATTTTGGCTTTTTATATATATATATATATATATATATATATATATATATGTACACTATATTGCCAAAAGGATCCGCTCACCCATCCAAATAACCACAATCAGGTGTTCCAGTCACTTTCATGGCCACAGGTGTATAAAATCAAGCACCTAGGCATGCAGACTGCTTTTACAAACATTTGTGAAAGAATGGTTCGCTCTCAGGAGCTCAGTGAATTCCAGAGTGGAACTGTGATAGGATGCCACCTGTGCAACAAATCCAGTCGTGAATTTTCCTCGCTCCTAAATATTCCACAGTCTACTGTCAGCTGTATTATAAGAACGTGGAAGTGTTTGGGAACAACAGCAACTCAGCCACAAAGTGGTAGGCCACGTAAACTGACGGGGCGGGGTCAGTGGATGCTGAGGCGCATAGTGTGAAGAGGTTGCCAACTTTCTGCAGAGTCAATCGCTATCGACCTCAAAACTTCATGTGGTCTTCAGATTAGCTCAAGAACAGTGAACAGAGAGCTTCGTGGAATGGGTTTCCATGGCCGAGCAGCTGCATCCAAGCCATACATCACAAAGTGCAATGCAAAGTGTCGGATGCAGTGGTGTAAAGCACGCCGCCACTGGACTCTAGAGCAGTGGAGACATGTTCTCTGGAGTGATGAATTGCGCTTCTTCATCTGGCAATCTGATGGACGAGTCTGGGTTTGGCAGTTGCCAGGAGAACGATACTTGTCGGACTGCATTGTGCCAAGTGTAAAGTTTGGTGGACAGAGGATTATGGTGTGGGGTTGTTTTTCAGGAGCTGGGCTTGGCCCCTTAGTTCCAGTGATAGGAACTCTGAATGCTTCAGCATACCAAGACATTTTGGACAATTCCATGCTCCCAGCTTTGTGGGAACAATTTGGAGCTGGCCCCTTCCTCTTTCAACATGACTGTGCACCAGTGCACAAAGCAAGGTCCATAAAGACATGGATGACAGAGTCTGGTGTGGATGAACTTGACTGGCCTGCACAGAATCCTGACCTCAACCCGATAGAACACCTTTGGGATGAATTAGAGCCGAGACTGAGAGTCAGGCCTTCTCATCCAACATCAGTGTGTGACCTCACAAATGCACTTCTGGAAGAATGGTCCAAAAATTCCCATAAACACACTCCTAAACCTTGTGGACAGCCTTCCCAGAAGAGTTGAAGCTGTTATAGCTGCAAAGGGTGGACCGACGTCATATTGAACCCTATGGATTAGGAATGGGATGTCACAACTTAAGTTCATATGCGAGTTAAGGCAGGTGAGCGAATACTTTTGGCAATATAGTGTATGTATATATGTATATATATATATATATGTATATATATATATATATATATATCCATATCTATGTCTATATATAGACATAGATTGAGGGTCCTGCGCAGTATCTTAGCTGTTCCTTGGACTGCACACTTATGGAGTGAAATGTCTGATGTTTCACCCAGGATCTTTTGTAGCCACTTCTCCAGTGTGGGGGTCACTGCCCCGAGTGCCCCGATGACCACAGGCACTACTGTTGCCTTCACCTTCCAGGCTTTCTCTAGCTCTTCTTTGAGCCCTTGGTATTTCTCTAGTTTCTTGTGTTCCCTTTTCCTGATGTTGCTATCACTTGGGATGGCTACATCAATCACAACCGCTTTCCTCTGCTGCTTATCCACGATTACAATGTCCGGTTGGTTGGCCATTACCATTTTGTTGGTCTGTATCTGGAAGTCCCACAGGATCTTGGCTTGGTCATTCTCAATCACCTTGGGAGGTGCTTCCCATTTTGACCTTGGGGGCTCCAGTCCATATTTTGCAAAGATGTTCCAATACACTATACCGGCTACTCGGTTATGGCGTTCCATATAGTATGTATGCTTTTCCTGCCAGCATCTTACACCCTGCTGTTAGGTGCTGGACTGTTTCAGGGCTCTCTTTGCACAGCCTGCACCTGGGGTCTTGCCTGGTGTGGTAGATCCAGGACTCTATTGCTCTGGTGCTCAAGGCCTGTTCCTGTGCAGCCATGATTAGTGCCTCTGTGCTGTCCTTCAGTCCAGCCTCTCTAGCCATTAGTAGGATTTGTTCATATCAGCCACTTCAGCTATCTGTCGGTGGTACATCCCATGCAGGGGTTCCTCCTTCCCTGTCAGTTTCCACTGTCTGAGACACTCACTAAGCACTTGATCTCTTGGGGCCATCTTCCTGACGTAGTCATGGAGCTTGGATGTTTCATCTTGGATAGTGGCTCTGATGCTCACTAACCCTCTGCCTCCTTCTTTGCGCTTAGTGTATAGCCTCTGGATACTGGACTTGGGGTGAAACCCCCCGTGCATGGTGAGCAATTTCCGAGTTCTAACGTCTGTGGCCTGAATTTCCTCCTTTGGCCAGCTTATTATTCCAGCTGGGTATCTGATCACTGGCAGGGCATAGCTGTTAATTGCCCGAACCTTGTTTCTGCCATTGAGCTGACTCTTTAGGACTTGCCTTACTCGCTTCAGGTACTTGGCCATTGCTGCTTTCCTAGTGGCCTCTTCGTGGTTGCCATTTGCCTGTGGTATGCCAAGGTATTTGTAGCTCTCCTCCACATTTGCTATTCTGCCTTCTGGGAGTGTAATGCCTTCTGTATGGACTACCTTCCCTCTTTTTGTCACCATTCGGCCACACTTCTCCAGTCCGAACGACATTCCGATGTCACTGCTGTAGATCCTGGTGGTGTGGATCAGTGAGTCGATGTCTCGCTCACCCTTAGCGTACACCTTGATGTCATCCATGTAGAGGAGGTGACTGATGGTGGTCCCATTTCGGAGTCGGTATCCGTAGCCAGTGTTGTTGATTATTTGGCTGAGGGGGTTCAGTCCTATGCAGAACAGCAGTGGGGACAGAGCATCACCTTTGGTATATGCCACATTTGATGGAGACTTGTGCAATTGGCTCGAAGTTGGCCTCAAGGGTGGTGTTCCACTGACTCATTGAGTTTGCAATGAAGGCTCTTAGAGTCTTGTTGACCTTGTACAGCTTCAGGCATTCCAGGATCCATGTATGTGGCATCGAGTCATAGGCTTTCGTGTAATCAATACATATATATATATATATATATATATATATATATATATATAGAGAGAGAGAGAGAGAGAGAGATAGATAGATAGATATAAGTGCAAAAAACGTACACTTTTACTACAACTTTACAAACAGTGATTTATAAAATCTGGTTTCACTGACATGAGTGAAATACTGCAGGTTTGAGTGGGAGCAGGCTCGTAGGGTAACAAGTTACTGCCGAACCTAGATTCCAAGTTGCATCATTTTTTGCAACTAACATAACTTTGATATGTCATTTCGGATTTAGTGATTGATTTATAACACCCATTAATTCAGTCTTTCCTATGACTTAGATCTTTTTAAACGAGTCAGCATCTCAAAGTGACCACGTCTTCCCAGTCTTGTAACAGATCTTCCCACATTTGCTTACCCCTATGGAAACTCCTTTTCTCCCCACAGCTCTGAGCGCACAGGGAGAACGTCAGTTGTTGTGCAATCAAATGTCACAGGAGCATCATTTTCCACTTTTAAAGAGTGAGGAGATCCCTGCTCATAGTCATCCAGAGTACAGGAAGAAAAAACAGGATGAGGGGCAGTCCCCTCTACGAAAGCAGAGCGTCCCCCGGCTGGAAGTGGGGATCCCCTCACTACTGTAACTTGTGGTATTTGGTGTTGGAGAACCTGAGAGCTGAGACGTTCCCATGTTACATTTTCTATTGTCTTTTGCACTTGGGTCAGGGATTCTCTTTCCATCCTGTGCTGGTGGAGAATCTGCTGCTGCCAGACTCACTGTTGTCAGGAGGGAGACAGCTGTCCTTCTCCAACTGAAAGGGCCAGGTTCAGATCCAGGTTTGCCAAACATCCATCCTGCTGCAAAGTCCTCTAGGAAGACACCCAGTCCTCTAATGCTGACTCTGCACATTTAAACCTCCACACAGGAGAAGTACTAAAAAGAAGGGAAACCTGGGAGAATGTGTTTAGAATTTGTTGATTTCTTTTAATTCATATCTTATAAAGATTATCTTACACTTTTAATTATTTGGTCTATTTGAATAATGCACTGCTTTCTAAGGTCAGGCTAAGACAATGAAAATTAGCAAGGGTAGAATAGGTCCAATGCAGACCACTGCATGCAATAGGCAGAAACTAATAATATTGCATTCCACTACAACATGTTTGTCAACAGAACAACTGAAAAAGTTTTGAATGGTGTTTGATGTCATTTTCAGGATAGGTCAGAAATGGGCCAAGGACCAATCAGTTTAATTTTAGTGGGGCTTTGAATCAATGTGGATCAATGAATTTTTAAAGGATTTGATAACATTACGAGATGGGTCATTTTTCCACGTTTTTGCTAATAACTCAAAAAGTTCTCAATGGATTGGATGACATTTTCAAGGAGTGTTGGTCATGGTACAAAGCAGAATTGATTAGATCTAAATGGGTTATTCCAATTGGGATGGGATCCAAGAAAGTTTCAAGGATTTGTCAAAAGTGTGAAATACGGCGGTTTTCTAAATTTTTGGCAATAACTTGCACCAACAATGTTGGACGTGCTCTGGTGGAGGTTTCTCTCAGAGCACCTCTAGTTAGTTAGTTAATCAGTTTGTTTTTTAGAATATAAACAGGATAATTAAAA
The DNA here is from genome assembly GCA_037902135.1 of Cetoscarus ocellatus. NCBI lineage: Eukaryota > Metazoa > Chordata > Actinopteri > Labriformes > Labridae > Cetoscarus > Cetoscarus ocellatus. Next base: position 480,352 of record JBAMNC010000322.1, on the reverse strand, counting down.
ATCTATGATTAAATTTTGACGTTGACATTGCCAGATGGGTTAGGCTTCTTGAAAGAAACAAAAAATACCAATTTTCTTGTTTCCTTTTCTACCAACACCAAATGTATGTCCAATGTCACCATCACAAGACTTACTGAGAGAAAAAATGCAGAACCTGTGATTCCTTAACATGAAATATACAAGCTACAAATGATGTTTGTCACAGACACTGCAGTGCAGACTGTGTTAAGTGCAGACTTTGAGAAAATTAGATTTACTTTCTTTTTCAACCCTTCTTTAACCAAGTAACGCCATTGCTAGCCACAAGTTTGTTTAGAGTCTATGAAAAAATGTGATGTTGTACATTCTTGACTCCGTGTCAATTTGTGTTTTACAGTTGCTGTCAGGGGTTAACAGTGTAATAGAAGGAAGAGTGAGTTAGAGAAAACTGAGTAAAAGATCCAATTTAAAAAGCTGCACTTCAAAAGACATGTTTATCTGGACAGTTCATAAAAAAAATGTCACAATACATTTTGCATGAGTAAAAAATATCGCAATATTATTTCTTTTGGTATTGTTCAGCCCTTCCTGTGACACCCCTCAACAAAATGGCCAATTTAGACCATTTTAAGTTGGGCAAAGACTCACTGTCATCACCTACTGGAATGCAATAAAAACTGCACTCCATGATGCATATTCACTAAAAGGTAGGGTTGGGTACCATTTAGATTTTATCAATACCATTTCTGATTCTGCTCGATTCTGGTCCTTAACGGTTCCTAATTCCAATTCTACACCATCTGGAGAGTAAATTATAATGATTACTTACAGAATAATCAACTGCCTGCTGTCTACCTACTTTAGATCTCAATGATAAACTGTCAGTTGTTACACAGGCTTTTCTTTGCCCTCTTTATGTACAAATAATTATGACTCATTATAAAAAGGACAGACTGCAACAAATAATTAACCAAACTAATTAAATAAAACACTGAAAAAAACAACAAAACTCCATAATTAAAATGTTAATTTATGTACCTGTTAGGAACAAAAAAGGAGAATGGAAACGTATATCCCATATCGATTCCTTGAATCTTGGAACCAAATGGAAACCACCTACTGAGTCTACTGATAGGAAAATCAATGTTTTTATTTTGTTGATAATTTTCACATAACGAGGGGAAAAGTCTCCTCAAAGTGGACTTCCTGGTTCACACCACAAGTTATCTCAGAATAAACCAGGAAGTCCACATTTAAAAAGTTTGTTCTCATTATGTGAAATCCATCCACCAAACAGAAACATAAGTATAGTAAATACACCTGATGGAGACATTTTTATTGAAGAGAGTCCCAAATTTAAGTCAAGAAGTTAACTAAAAACTGGCCCCTATGACAGCAGGTCAATCTTGTCATCTCTTGTTTTTTTCTGGTTGAGAGCCCCCTGGTGGTGGATTTTCACACACTGTGTGTTTAACACAATACATTTTTTACAATATTATTTAAATGTACTGAGTGTTGAGAGATAAGCATCAATACTTGGACTGATGACATCTGCCTCAAGCTTTTTTACGCCCTGCTCCAATATTTACCTAGTGACTCCATACTTTTGAGCACGAGGTTGGTGCCTATTATAACCCAGAAAAAACTCTCACGCTCTGTTGCTAAGTGTCAAGCTAAATTATGACTGCTGTGGCTGATGCCAAGAAGCTGTCTTTGCCAGACAGTCACAATAACAGAATAGCAGCACCTGGCATATTATTGTTACACGCATGTGCCAAACACACTTTTCTCTCATTAGCTACTGAGGGATAGTAGTACATTTTGTTTGTGAACCAGCATACTGGGATTTATTATTTCCTCTTACAGGGGAAATGTGGACACTTATTAAACACCTCATACTCAAGACACTTGAATGACAACGGGGGAAGCAGGAAAAGCAAACAGAGAAGAGGAACCCGGAGAAGAATGGGGAGAGTAAGCTTTAAGGAAGTGTAATCTGTAGACAACACCCTACATTTGCCAAGGGCTTCACTAAGGTCATGATGCAGACTTGATAAGGTGATAAAGTACTTTGGTGGTTTTTATTGAGGCTCCATTTCTTCCAGAAGGGTCAGCCATAACAAACTTTCTCAGCCAAGACACAGAGATGACTGAGTAAGACAGATGTGCATGTTGAACAAAACCTATTGATTTTATTTGAGACTTCAACCATGTTTGTTTCAGTGTTGGCTGCAGTCATGGGAAAATCAAAGTTTTATACAAACAATTAGCAGTGTGCATTAAATTTGATAAATTTTGGGCACATGATCAATTGCAGTTTCAAAAAATCTTCTGCAAATGCTATACACTGATTGTTTTGCCATTTGGGCCATGACCGCAATTTGTCAGGACGAATCATACAAGTGAGATACTTCCTTTCTAAACAGTGTTTAAGAACCACTGGAACACAAAAATCAGCCCTTATTTCTAAATTAAAGGGTGAGCACGTTTACAGTCTACATTATAAAAATTCCTGATCAATTTAAGGCTTTCAAGCCTATCACCATAACCACTACTGTTTAATTTTTTGGTTGTGTAAAAGAGCTCCGGGCTTAGCATAATGATTGAATGTTGTATAAACTGGAAGGGCTCCACAATTTCAGACTGTGGGATATCTGCAGTAGCAGCCTCTTGCCGGTCTTCCCTCAGTGAATTTAAGAGTCGGAAAGAGGATGGCTGTTAACTTTGGTGCATGCACTGACATCAGCCGCTGACCAAGGCTGTCAAACAGACAGAAAAACATGCACTTAGGCAAACTGCACACTCCCTTTTCCCACATCCCATCCCAGAGCCCTTTATGTTGTCCACACAATGGAAATCCAAACACACAAGAAAGATTTTTCCATGCAAATGTGAAATCCATACAGGAAAAAGAAAAATATGCAGTTCCAGATTCAGCGTGAGCCCAAAGAAAACAACGCTCTGTAAAGTGCCTGTTAAGCCGCCAGGCCGACAATCTCCTGCCTTTCAATTACACTGCCAGCAGTAAATCAACATGACAAATACTGAAGGATGTGACCTCTTGATCTCAGCTGAACCCAGCCTCACCTCAGAGTCACGGTCAGTGTGAGCTGACGAACAAAGCTTTAAATGACGAAATGAAGTTCTTTCAGGATTTCTGATCAAATGGAAAAATGATAAGCAACCTTTCAGACATCTTTTTGTAACGTTACTTTAAAATGACGCAGATGTAGCTTTAGTAAATGAGATGTCTGGAAAGCCATCTGTAATTATATTCAAACACAGGGTGGGTCACTGTTTGGATTAGCTCCATTTGTATCACTTTGTAGATAATATGAACTTGTGTGGTGTCGGACTTTCTCCTATAAATCTGCAAAACCCAAATAATCACTTGATATTTTAAGAATGACTGATGAGCACCGACACACAGGCGTACTTTTTTATCTTATGGCGAGGATGATTTCGTTTTAATTCCTAATGCTTTTCTTCAAACATTTGACAATTTAAGTAAACATCTTGGCTGTAGATAGCATCAGCAGTCCCAGCGGGCAGGGGACAGGCTGTGGGAAAGTATATAAAAGTTGCACTCAAATGATGATCACTCTTCAGATGGGACTCTAATTGTTGCCGTCTGAACACCTCCTCCCAGTCGTAGAGACACTGTTGTCTGAAACACGATGATGCTGTTAACTGTTGTCTGCTGATGTCCACAGAACCTTTGTTAATAAACATAGAAGGCAGCTTGGCTTCAAATGGGACTAACTTAAAGTTATGGTAGTGTTGTCAGCAGAGGAAAAAGAGAAAAACAAAGAAATGTGGCTCTGTTGAAGAGAAACTTTGAAAGGAACTTTGTGAGTGTTCAGACGTTAGGGGCGGGGGAAAAAATCACCACACCACAGTATTGCGATATTTGCAACAGAACATCTATTCAGAGCGGTCAGGTATTGACATCTTTTAATTTATAAATTTTTAACATATAATGAAGCTTTTAGTACAGTAGAAATAAAACAGTTACTTGTTAAGCCCACATGACAGTGCAAGCAGTGAGTCAGTTCAACTTAACTGACTGAGCTTGAAACTTCCATTACCTCTTGATACACAAATGGTTGTTCATTGCTTCCAGAGTGAGCTAGGCTCATGTTTCATTCATGAGATGAAAAATAAACACTCAGTTCACTGGTACCTAAAGATAAGGGCATGTTCAATGAACTTTGTTCATTTAGCACATTCAAGCACACCAATGCCAGTGTTTTGGCCATAAAAAGGAATGGGAAACTATATTAAAATCAATCCTGGTCTCACAGTTCTAACAAATAATAATAAAAAAAGCAATATGAAGCAAGGGCTGCATGATGGCACAGCAGGTAGTGCACATGCCTCACAGCAAGAATGTTGCTGGTTTGATCCCTGTGTTGGTCATGGCCTTTCTGTGGAGTTTGCATGTTCTCTTGTGAATGCATGGCACTAAGCACTCCTACTCCCTCCCACAGATCAATAAATATGCTTATGAGGTTCATTGGTAACTCTAAATTGTCTGTAGATATGAGTTGGCTCGTGAATGGTTGTCTGTCTCTCTATGAGGCCCTGTGATCGGCTGGCCACCAGTCCAGGGTTACCCTGCCTCCCGCCCAATGTTAGTTGGGATAGGCTCCAGTCCCCCGCGACCCTGAAAGGGATAAGCAGTATTGACGATGGATGGATGGATGGATGGATGGATGGACATTCTGAAGCACCTCCATAGCTGGCATGCAAATTTCCTCTTGACCAGTAGACCAGTATACTGTGAAACTTAAAACCTCTTAAACTTCTGGCAACTGGTAAGTAGTGGACTAAAAGAAACTATGGTTGCCAAATTATTGCGTTAATTGTGATTAATTAATTACAGTCATATTTAGCGCTTTATGTTTTTTAATCGCGTTAATCTCATTTTTAATCTGACTTCAATGTTTCGGTATTTTCAGAGGGCAGAACCTTTAAATACCAGAGCAGCTGGTGATTAGACAATCGGTCTGCTTGTCACACTTTTCACAGACCAATCCATTTCAAGCCACATTATGACATACCAGCTAGACCCTGTTGTTGGCCGTTAGCTTAAACTACGAGTACTTTAGTCCTTAGACCATCGTCTTATCTTACATTAAATTATACAACACAGATGTATCATTTGCCACATATATGTGTCATGAATCTTGTCAAAGACAATACCCACCAAGTTCTCACTGTAAACTTCTGAGGAGAGCATATTTTGTAACGTAGGGTAACCATGACTCCGGCCCGGCATCTCTCAGTTTCCCAGCAGTGATCCCCGGTCAGGAGAGGAGCAAAAACATGATTTCCTGTAAGAAAGCTTGAAGTGACGTTCTTTGCTCCTCTTTTAAAGGAGAAATCGAGTCCAGTTCTGATAAAACTGCAGATCTTGCTGCATCCAAGGAGATCGCTTTACACGCCGCCGTTGTTTTCAAACATGCAGTCACTTCCTGATGTCGTCACATCCATCCAGTGGATGGGTGTGGCACAATTTTCTGGCTTGTAAGAAAGACATTTTCCCCTGTACACCAGTGTTACTATATTGGTGCCATGTTAAATGCACGTAGGTGTTAAATGGGAACCTCTATCAGCCAACTGATTTAATATATGTCATAGTTACAGCACCAGCAAAAAATGGGTATATTCTCTAATGCTAAACTGTGGAAGTTTTTCCCATAGTGTCTAAATTAATCATTGATTATTGATTATTGTTCTTATTGATATGAGTACTTAAAAGAAAACAGTTTAAACCCAGTCAATGTGTCTGCTAGCTTGATTGTGTCATAGACGAAAAATGTCCTCTCAAATGTTTTGGAAATCAAAACGCAGAACAGTTGCTCATGCTTTTTAATTTTTTTTCTTCAAACAATTTCATATTGTTACTGTCATATGCTAAGGCATGGCACACACACAAAGATTTTTTAAAATCTTAAAACTGTGACAGACTCCACACATGAAGACAAATAATGACAGATTTAACAGTTTTGTATTATGTACCACAAAGAAAGAGACATAGCACACTACACACCAACTGACTCACTCAGCAACAACCAGGACCTCTACTCTTACAGCTTGTCATCTTGTGTGATCTGATTTTAGTGTAAACAAAAATGGCAGACAATGTCAGCTAAATCAAAGCTAAATGCGGTTAGTGATCAGCTTACTATGACATCCTTGGCGGTTGTGATTTAGATCCAACCTGTTATCATAATTAATGAACACATTTAATATGTACGATTTAAAGTCAAGGCGGCCCCTATCCTCTCCCAGGACAATAAAATGCCTCTTAACAAACCTCTCACCACAAGATATGCAGTGAGATAATCTGCAGGGCTGCCAGATAATCAGGTCTTTGCTGCCTTTGGTCAGAAGCAGTGATCCAAGCTGAAACTCAGCCAATTATCTTGTAATGTGTAACCTTTTTAATTATTTTGCACCTTTCTTTTGGAGTAGTAGGGGGTTACGTTAGGAGGGCCACCACTCCAAAAGACAGAAAATACAGGGGGAGACACCAGGGCAAAAGTGGTAAACCTGCAAAAATACTAACAAGTAAATCTGTACCCCACAAATAAATTTGCTATGATCAACAACCACTAAGGCTAATTTATACCACTTTTGAGTATACTGTTAACATTTTCCTAATGTCGCAGAGTTACAGAAGGCTGTTTATAACCTATAAAGCTAAGACAAACAACAGAATACATTAACATGTTGTAGTAATAGAGATATTAGTTCTGGTATGTGGGCCCTCTTCCTCCCATGAGAGTGCTGAGTGAAGTAAATAGCTGAAATCTCTCTGGGAAGATGAACGTGTCATCACATTTTAAGACACTGCTGTTTAAAGGCTCAGCTCTTTCATGTCTGCGGAAGTGTTCAAAGGTCCCTCCTGTAAATTTGATTGGCACTGTTGTAAAATTAAAAGCACCAATTGGCAGGGGCACCATTGGCAAACTGTAAACCAGCTGAGCTTGTGTCTTCAAACCTCACATGAAGCACTTGTGAATGAGTCACAAAACTACAGTAAAGAACTGCCAACACACATTTATATACTTGGACAGCATGCCAAATACAACACATGCATTCACAAGAGAGCAAGTGAAACCTGCACATCAGCAAAAAACAAAACAAAACACCATAATACCGCATTTTTTGAGATGATGAAAACTATCCCAGAAAAATACAGTAATATGTTTCTGTTAGGTATGTTACGTGCCCTTTTATGGGGGGTATGTGGATTGAAAACAAGGGCGGAACAGTTTTCACAGAGGCATACCTTCAGTTATTAAATGGCACTTCAGTTAGCACTCCCTGTCCCTTCAAATCAGCCAACCACTCACTGAGCATTTATGTGTTTCCATATCTTAAGTGCAGGATGGTAAATGTATTGGCTGATCCCTTGACATGGGTTTGAAATCACTCATTGATTTATTACAATGCTTTCCATTTTCTTAAAAATAATAATGCGGGCAATGATTTTGGATAGGGTAATGAATATTTTACAATAAAGACAAGGTATGATATGACACAGCACCAAATGACTCCATATGATACAATACAATACAATAGTTAGTATACAGTATGGTGTGACACAATATGATAGAATATGATACAATAAAATAAGATATGATACGATAGAAGACAACAGCTGATACAATATAAATGATGATACTGTACGATATGAGTTAGTCCAAAATACTGCTGCTCGTTTTTAAGGTACCACTCTCCATTGGCTCCCCATTCACTTTTGAGTTCAACCTAAGATTTTATTATTTCTATTTAAACTTTTGAATGGATTTGCCCCTCGTTACATTTCTGATCTTTTAAAAGTCAACGCCACTGATAGATCAGGTTAGAAAGTCGAATGGCTTGCAGTATGAAATAGGTGGGCCCCCCTCTCTCTTTATTCTTGACAGTCCTAGGCATGAATCACTCAAGCAGAAGAAAAGTACTGAACTAATAACATACACTACAAATGAAGCCTGAAATAGGCATTGGTCATTTTCAACTTCACAGATGAAGCAAAGCTAATACACCATTCAGGTAATGCTTGTGGTCTAAATGAGCAAGATTAAGGCAATGGATTGACTCAAAGTGGCTTGAAGGTCTAGAACAGAAGATCTTAATGTGTTATTATTATTTTATTTTATTTGTTTATCCATTATTTACAATGGATTTACAGTTAGTGTTTTAAGTTCTATGAATCTTTGTTTTGGTTTGTTTAGAGGGCAAATACTCTTTGTCCCTTGGTGGCCACTTAACCCATAATGGACAGGATTTGCATATAAAACTTACATTTAAAAACAAAAAAACTTCTGAATAGAATTAAATCACAGAGACACAGCAGCACAGTGTTTCTTAGGGGCCATTTACACGGCGACAAAAATGGCCGAATACAGAGAGTTTTCATTTCGTTTTTGCATCCCGTTTACATGAGAATGGTGCCCGGAGTGCCCGAATCAGCAAACTTTTAAAACCAGGGTCCAGAGTGTAGAGTTTTGGAAACGGATCAGTGTGTATAATGTGTAGACGAGATTCAGCGTTTCAGGGTGAAACGCTGACGTCACTGCATGCGCAGTACTTTTTCACATGAAGGCCGCACACGCATACCAGGAACAACAACAGCTTCGACAGTCTACCGAGCAACATGTATGCTGCTTACCGCGCTTGGTTTATTATCCAGACAAAACTATCCAGGCAGATTTGTTGTCCAGAAAAGAAACTCCTGCATCTTCATATGTCCACTCGCCATTGTTTGTGAAAAGTCTGTCTTCACCGGAAAGCGTACGTGTGTTGTAACACCGTTGTTTCTCTGCAAACCTACATCGCCATCTTCTGGACTGGCATGCATGCTACAGCGTTTTCAGTCGAAAATGCAAAGGAAAAACCTTTCTGTTTCTGGTGAAAACATTGTAGTGTAAACGTGACCTAAAATAGGGTAGTATGATCCCCAAGGGGGCACGACCTGTCTGTGGATCCAAGTAGGGGGATGGCCAAATTTGGGTCAGGGGCCCCTGGACTTTCGAATGGCCGCCCATGGTGCCAATCCAAATTTCTGCATTGTAATTAAATTTTTGCCATTTCAAAGGTGGGATTAAATCAGTGTGAGCTGCATAAGATCAGGAATCTGTTGTTGTTTGTTTTTCTTTGTTTGTTTGTTTTATTATGTGGAAGGGGCATTGTGGAATAGATTGTGAGTCTGGCATTCATTTCTTTTCTCATTTATTTTTTGATAAGATTTGTTGTTTATCTTTTCAAAAAAAGATGAGGTTAAATCTGAAATTATAATTCATGTGTGAATATCCCACTTTTTCTGGTATCTTGCAAGAGTAGTTGTGGTGTTCTCAAACACTTCAGCAGGCTTTAGTTTTTTGAGAAATACTGCTCATTTTTAGATTAAAAGGCAAATTCTTCAACACTTAGAACAAGATTATAAATTTATTCCCTCAAACAAACATTTTCATCTTAGAGGACCTAAAAATCTACTTAATCTCTCTCATCAAATCCATATTCACTACTTAATATGTTGTCAAACAGTAAACAATGATTGCACACTTACAAAACATTTTGGCAATACGTCCTACATTGCCCATTGCAGGCAACTACAGAAAACCAGAAATGTTGTCTGTCATTCCCACAGACACAAACATCTCCCTTAAACTTGGGCCCTTGGTAAAGAGAACGATGAGAAAATGGCCTTTTTCTGTAGAGGTATCACATCTATACAAAAGAGAGGGATGGCGTCTTAGTCTGCAGATGATCAAAGTCAGAAAACATGTCTGGAAATCATGACTGACTGGGTCTAAGGAAAGGCCTCTCCAGTGTCTCCCCACAGTGCAGACCAGCAGATCTACAGAGAGGAGACTTTCCTTCAGACTGTAAAAAAATTGAGTAGCAACCAAATTTCTGGGTAAGATTTCTGACTCTTACTGCCACACACTGGGAGAGTACTGGATTTATATAGCACACATGTTCCAGGACATATAGTGGATGTGAATGGACCAGAGTGATCCAGCGGAGAAAACAAGCCACACAAAATGGGAGAGATTTAAGAACGTGGCCTCAGACTTGGCACAAATATGGAAGACAGTCACGAAGGCAAATGTGGGCAATAAACAACAAGTCACGCAAACGTACACTTCACATGCAACACAGTCGGTGATTCACTTAACCGTCTGGATGAAATCTTACTCCCCTTGGCCTCTCTTGCATATGGCATCATTTCTTCTTACAGCAGAGTGTAGACAAACAGAGAGGCTGGATGCAGGTTATCAATATAATACTCACAAATTACAGCATGCAGTGAGAATCCATGTAAACCACTCCGACTGCCAACTTCATTTGAGACAATGGAAACCTTTTAGTCTCCCCTCCCTGTTGAGCCTTCAAAACGCTGCTCCCACCTTACGTCAGTACTATTCCCCTATTAAAACAATATACCGAAGACTTGGTGCAAAGGCCTTTAATAGCTCAGGAATTAATAATGTCAGATTCCCACACTTTGAGGGTCCACTACAGAGGGCCTCCATGACCACCAGCATCGTCACTACATAAATGTTAACAAGAGGACCTCCATGTTTCCCCATAATTGATTATCTGTGATCAAATAATTACAGGCACTGCCAACAAGCCGGGAGGGGAAGGGCTCAACATAGAAAACACAATTACATACAGTGCAAGAAAGAGAGAAATATTCAGTAATGCTGGGAAGCAGAGATATGAAGGAGGGAGAGACAGCTACTTTTGCGGTAATGATTCTTTAGAGCTAAATACTATTAAAAGAGACTGTGTATTTAAAAAATACCTTTTCAAGGGCTACAATCCCATCTTACTCCTAAAAACAAGCCCATGAGTTCACAAACAATTAATTTCTGTGTTAAAACCACAGAGGGGTGTTTTTTATGACTGTCTGATTTGAGTTATAGTCTGTAGTATCAGTTACTGATTTAGTGCTTTATTGTTTCCTACATTTTTTTTAGCTGCTATTCAACACAGAGTATTTTCTATTTTGGTTGTTAAGATGCTTTCAAAATAAAAGAATTTGCTCACAAATACAAAGGTTTACTTTTATTGAGAAAATCTTGTCTGAAGTCTCATGTTAATCATGAGGTAGCTTTACACATCACAGTCAATCGGCAGGTTTGATGAGCTTGGATAATTTTGGACTTTAACAAGTGAGGCATTGATTGAACGCACATCTAAGCTGCTGTTTTAGTGCTTTAAATGGAGATATAATGGCTGCAGCCCTGGATCAAGCCAATCCACATAAATATATTAAGGCAAATAGTCCGTTTTAGAGCTATTAATGAACAATGACGATCTGTAAGGCAAACACATTTAATGCTGTTTTTATGGTGCATTCTATTTACCCTGGAACTGTGACGTGGGAAGCGGGAATTACGTCACGCCCTAGTTAAATGCATTCCAGTTAAAAGCTGTTAAAGTCAGGGTATCTGGAGAACAGCTGACTTCCCACTGGGAAATTCCAACCAAATGGAGTGTTCCCTAGCCTTGCGGTGCAGCTGGATCTGCCTGATTCAATGTCTATAATAAGACAGATCCATCTTGCAAAGCTCCAATCTATGATTTGTGCTAAGCCCAAAGTGGCACGGCCCAATCAGCGTCCTTTAAAGCACGAATAGGTGGGAGCTATGAGCAAGATGAGCAGGAAGTGACTGCTCGTACAGAGACTAGCATAAATGTTAATAGTTTCAGTAGCAGTTTTACCGGATCTGGACCGCATTTCTTTATTGAGTGATATCAAATAAAAACATTCGAAGGATTTCTCAACAGAAAGGTTGTTTTAGCTCCACTTCTGACATGTTTTGGCAGGAGTTTGTTCTACCAAGTGGTTCACATTTAACACTTTACCCTGAGGCAGTAGCATCTGGATGGCCTGTAATACATGTGATTTATCGAACAATCAACCCATTACCTGCCAGAGATGTTATTGAAAGGTTCTGCGCATTCCCAAACACTGTCTATGGGCTGTTGCCTACATGGACTAGTGAAATATACTGAACCGTCCATCTGGTGTGTCAGGTTAGGCATTCCCAGTGAAGTATCAAATTTGCAACTCAGACAATCCCACTACTGAGATCAAAGGGAAGACACCATTATTTGCAGACATCAAACTTGCAGAGAAGGGATCAAGTTGTAAACAAACATCAATGTACACAGGGTGGACTCTGCACTGTTCATTCTGTGCATTTGGGGGTGTGTCTGCTCCACTCTGCTGTTTATGTCAGAGAAATCTTTCAGTTTTTTTTTTTTATATATCTTTTAAAAACACCAGCACTTTGTCTTGCAGGTGTGTTGATTTACAGCGTGTTGGGTTATAGTAACATCCACTACCATTACAAATCACAGTGTATGTGCTATAGAAATACTCTTGCTGCATACCAGAATGACTCAAAAGATTCATGTTGTGTTTATGATGGAGTTAGCAGGTTTCTGACCCCCAAGTTCAAAGCATCAACCTGAAACAAAGGAACATGGCGCCTGACCTGACCCAGCTCTGCAGTGTGAAATCACTCTCAGGTCACATGTGTTTCTGTTCATCCTCCTCACCTTGAGCTTTAAGAAGATGGAGCAGATAGCACGCAACGCTGCAACCAACCTGCTAAAGGCCACCTTGCTTGTCCAGATGCTGTCTTTCATCTTTTTTTAGAAGCACACTTGTGGTAATGATGATTTCTACACTGACAGAGAGCCTGTGTATGATCAGAGCACACTGCTGCTCGGGGACACAGCAGGCATGTGGTTTATTGTTCTCAATCTGGAGGATATTTCATGGAAATATTCCCCACTAGTCATGGGGTGAAAACCCTTTCATGCTATTATTGACAACTCCACCACAGAGAGCCAAGCGACTCATCCAGCTTTGAATCTGTCTGTCGTTTTCACAGCTCAGCCCATGTGTGCATATAACAAAATAGCTATTGTTCCATGGATAAGGTGACCCAGTGCCGACAAACAACATGTGGGACAAAGATTATTCTGTGCGGTACCTGTGGTACATGTTACTGTGATGCTAAGAGGTAGTTTGGATTTCGATATGATCTCCATCTCATCCTGAAAATACTATTAATATTTTTATTCAAAACCATTAATTAATATTTTATTGATATAAATGCATTTACATAGGTGGATTTGATTCCTCACAATATAGACTTTACATTTGGGCCTGTATTTTGTATAGAGAGAACAAACAAATATGTATAGTATGGTTTGTATTAATTTTTTGATTACTGCTAGAATGCATTCACAACTGCAAATGTTCGAAAAACATTTTATTTTCACATACTGAGAAACCCCGATCCAGCTGTTTTCTCAGTCTGTCTAAGACACTCTCCTCCCTATCCCACATGGGCCCAGTGTGTTCTGACTGGCTGACCTGTCTTCTCTGTGGTAATTTGTTAGTTCCCCCCTTCAAAGGGTAACAGTTACATGCAAGCACTGAGAAATTAATTTGATAACAGATTACCAAAATAATGACAGTCACATGTCCAGAACATGTAAAAAGGACCATTGTGTTTCTTGCAACGCTGACGCAGAAATTAAATCTCACCATGCATTTTGTTTAGTTTCTCTGGAGTGTAATAAACCCTTTGCATGATCTTAAATTGCGTTAGTTTGTGTCTTAAATTATAAGAGCATTTAGGAACTTTCCGACAAATAGAAGACAAGTCTTCTTGTTTGAGTTACTCCCTTGAAGAAAAATAAGAGAGTCCCTCCAAATTTCAGCACAAACAGAAAATTTAGCCTTAATCATAAAAGCATGTTTTTCAAGAGCTAGAGAATTTGACATGCTTTAAAGCCACACCTTAAAGCTTGGTTTGAAGAAAGATCTCCAGGATTTGGTAAGATCTGAATGTTTTGCTTGTAGTAAACAATAAGTAATCATTTTCTTATTTGCCTTGTTTAGTTTATAATTTTCTGGAATAATACCCAAGTTACACAGTTTAGGACGTTACATTCATTTAACCCTTGTAACACATGAAACGGAATCTAAAACTTCCTTTAAAATTATTTTGATATTCTGGCAATCTCATATAGGCAGTGAAACAATGTTCCTTTTATTTCCACATTTGGAGCAAACATCAGGTATGTTTGGGTCAAATTCATTTAATAAGGATGGAATTATATACATTCTCAGTCTATTTATGGATGGTTTTGTGCTTTTAAGCAGATCTTTTGCCATTCTTTCACTGAAATTACACTGTCTAGATCCTCACAGATCTTTTTTCTGAAGAGGCTTGGAAGCTGTCCATTATAATTTTATAGAAATTACCAATCACACTCCTCTTTGGATGGTGTTTTACAACTATTTCTTCCACTGCGGTAAGGCTAAGAAGGCATTAAGACTTCTGTATTCAAGATATAAAGCTTTTAATCTGTATATATTTAAAAAAAAAAAAAATGCTTCTGAGGGATGTCATATTTGAGTCTCAGCTCCTCAAAAATCTGAAAACATTGCTTTCAAATAAATCTGCAACCTTATATAAGCCTGTTTCAGCCAAGATTTTAAGCCCTTATCCCCAGTACCAGGTGTAAAGAAACTGTTTCCCCATATTGGAGAAAACTGGGATAGTATTTATGTTTTATTTTTAAGTTTACGTACCTCATACCATACTTGTTTGTGTTTTTGGAAAAAGGAATGTGTGTGTATCTTTTGAGTGCTTTCAGTAAAGATGAATACAAATATAGGTTATGTGGTAAATGACATGTATTTTGTTCTTTAATGTTTACCCATGATTGTGGTGATTCTATTGAAAACCAGCAGGAAGCAGTAGATGGTTGGGCTGCCCAATAGTACCATTGCAGATTTGGAAGTCTTAGACCACCCTTTTCAAGGGGTAAATATGATAATGACAAATGAAGTTTGGCTCCTCTGTTGTTCCAAATTAATTTACAAAACATATGTCTCATTTTGTTTTTAAAGAATTGAATAAGAAGACTAAGAGGAATGGACTGGAAGAGGTACAAAAATTTGGGGACAACATTCATCTTTTGACTATTTATATGATGTATCATAAAAATGGTTAACATATACCATCAACTGATTCATTCTGTCACTGATTCAATTATGGGTCCATAATTAGCCAACTATGTTGTGTCAATTTTGGGGGTCATTTTCTTGTCTAGGTTTTTGTTGTTGTTGTTTAGTTTTTTGTTACGTTGTCTTATTAGTTACTGTGTCCTGCACTTCAGTGCTACAGTGAACCAGAGCCAAAAAAGGCTGAACATAATCTCAATTAGCGAGACACTGTGAAAGTACAAAAATAAAAAATGCTGTACAGTGTGGGACACCTAGTCACTCTGTCCATGGATCAAAATTGAGGCATGGGGGAATCCTCTGGCTGTGTTTAAGTGATGGGGTCACTAGTTGACAGGAGATGGTGCTTCAAGCCCTATTCAGATCAAATGAGTGCCATTATGCTCCGATTCTCTGAGTTTTCCGTGATAAGAGAGGCACAGTGAGACTCTCCAGACCAGCTCTGCTGTGTCTGCACAGATAAATGTCTTCCTCTTCTGAAAGGTCCCCCTTCTCATTTGGATAAGCAGCACAATCAGCAAAACACTTTAAAAAACGATCCCCTCATTAATGTTAGCGCAGACTTTGAAGCAGCCTTCTTGTTTGCACCCCAAGTCAGTTTGGATGAAGTCCATGCTCGGCCGCTGCTTTGAAGGGCTGCAGCTTCATTGTTCACCAGGCAGCTGGTTTAGAAAGATGTCAGTCACTCCAATTATTCTGGCTTTGATTGAAATAACACACAACAGAGAATCTGGAAGTAAAAAATTAAAAAGACATAAGCAACAAGTTTACATCTGGCTTTGTATCTGTGCAAGTGTTTTATGTCGGAATTACAAAAGAGCATCCCAGCTGTGGAGTCAGGTTTTTTAAATAAAAGGATCCTTTTTAGTTTCATTTACATAACTTTCAAGTCTCAAAACAGACGGACCGAAACAGCAAGACATAATTTAGAATGGAAACAGAACGCAATGACTATGAAAAGCAGATGGCAAAGGAATGTCTTAAAATGCAATCCAAATTTAGACTTTTGTCTTTCTCACTGATGTGAAATAAACATAGAAAAACACTAATAAATTATACGTTTTGCAATCTTTTGCACTATAAAGAAATACACATCCAAAAAGCCTCACAACTCAATTATTTTGAACTGTAAAGTAGACACAAAGCAGACAAGTCATTGTTTAGTTTCAAAGAAATGCTTATGATAACTTTGTTCCAAGAACAGCTATAAAAACCATGAATACCTGAAAAAATGTAATTTAGAGAAGATTAAGTTTTCTGACGATTGCAACTATCAGCTGATGTCAAATGAAACATGAGGTCTCTGCTGTTTTAAATAACACTCTACAGTTATCCACAGACTAAGAGAAATACAATGCAACATGTGACTCTACTTAAATGTAAACCATACTAATCTGAGATATATTTCTGTTTAATGATTTAAACAGAAATATATCTCAGATTAGGGGTTGGTGAATTTTTGCTTCCTTTGCTCGATGTAGGATAGTTGTCTGTAAGCCTGTATAGATACTACTGATGTCATCTTAAGTTGAGATGAGCCGATTGCTCTTCAACTGACTGAGTCTGTTTTCCTATTATTCTCCCGCTCTGACAAACTGTAACCAGTTCTGCTGATACCATTTTCTTTCTCTAAAAAGCTATTATTGGTCGCATTTTGTACCTTATCTTTTATGTATAATTGATTTGTTATTTATGAATGTTGACCATCTCTCATTAACACGTTGACAAATGTCTGTTTATCCTCAAATGATTCTTTAGCCCCTTACCTCTGCTAACGGACACTTCATGAAGGCCTGCGCTCAAAAAATGGACAAGGCAATACATCGTCATGTGCTTCTTTTCTTTATGGATGTATATTAAAATGTATTTTTACAGAATTGATGTGGCCCCTGATTCTGTGACAGCAGTTGTAAAAGACCTTTATCACTCATAGTGAAGCACCCATAGAAGCCGAACTACATGATGCAGCACACGTTCCAAATTAAAAAACAAAAATTGCTCAAAGACCACAAAAGTCCTCCAAGGCCTCTCTGACATTTTAGCTGAGTTATTCTGTAAAATATAGCACGTTAAGAAGTCATGTAAACAATTCCTCGACCTATGTCCATATTTGGATGAACACAGACAAAGAAACAGATAAACACCACCAAACATTTAGCACTTTTCCTAGTGACATGACCAACACTCCCTGAAAATTTAATCAAAATCTGCCAAGAACTTCTTCAGTTATCTTGATCACAGACTAACAAAGAAACAATCAAACTTGCAAACTATCAAACAGGAAAACGGCAGCAAAAACACATAACGAGAGTAAAACGACATTACTATTAAGGTATTACTGAACAGTCCCTGCCCCGCCTGAGACTTTAAACGGGTGGTAAGCTGATGCCAGCAGCTAGTGCCTGAGAGTTGGAGAGGATGAAGAGGATATTCACTCCTCACTCTGCTGAGTGACAGCAGGTCAGACTTCATAAACATCAGGGAGGACTGCTCAGTGTCCAACCAAATTTGCAGTTTTAAACCTTTACACAGACGAAAGTTCAACCAACATGGAAAAAAACAATCTCCCCTCGCTTAACCTATATGTCATCTTTGTAGTGCTGTTGTAGCATCTGATACAGACTCCGTAGGTAAGCAGAGAGTGAAAAGTCTGCTGATGGTCATTTGTTGAATGAACTGAGAGTATATGGGTGTGCCACATCTAATGTATCTAAAATGTAAACTGCATGGAGGACAGATACCCTCTTCAACCCCCTCCTCCCTCAGTGATGAAGCCACTCTGTGCCCAACAAAACTTTGTCCCAACCCCTCTCTGAAAAAAATTAAGAGTAAATTAGAAAATGTCATGTTATTCACAGCATCAGTCATCTGTGAGTGTCAAATGTCTACAAGCTTTTAATATCAAACAATAGATGGTTGTATAATGCAAAAATACCTGTATTAGTCTGCATATGTGTAAATTTATTGAAAATGAATTTATAAGTAGGAAAACAATAACGAACAAATTCAAAATTTTAAAAATGTTGCAGAAAGGTACAAGTTAATAATTTAATTACACAGAGAACAGAGAAACAAAAATTTGGTACTTAAATTGTTAAATGTTAAAAAGTCATCATATTTAAACACAAATATCCACATGCTCATCATGTAAATGTTATTTCAGGAGGATTGATTCTAAATTAGAGGTGGGCAGAAATATCAATTCATCAATGCATTGCAATATTTTTCTCCCAATTCAATATCAATTCAGCAAATCTTCTGAATTGGTTCACATCCTGGCCAGTGGGGGGCGTTGTGCACTTTTACAGTGTTTATCCAGCTGCTGCTGGTGACAGAAGAAGACATGCTTGCAGGGTGACAGAACTGAGAGCCGAACATGAGAGTGATTTAACAGCGTTTTATCAGTATTTTTCCTTGTAAATAATGTAAAATATTAAACACAATAGCATTGGTATCATTCTGGAGTGTTTTCTTTTTGTTCTTTTGCCATATTTTCTCTGTGTTTTGCTGTATTTCCAACGTATTTCCCCGTGTTTTACCATCTTTTTTTGTCATTGATCATCTTTTCATCATAGTTCGTTTTTTATGGATTCCAT
Source organism: Cetoscarus ocellatus (assembly GCA_037902135.1). Lineage (NCBI taxonomy): Eukaryota > Metazoa > Chordata > Actinopteri > Labriformes > Labridae > Cetoscarus > Cetoscarus ocellatus. The sequence goes on along the minus strand of JBAMNC010000322.1, from coordinate 461,695 downwards.
AAATAGTACTTTTAGAAATATTGGAGGAAGAAATGTCGAGATCTTTGTCTTCAGCTGGACAGGAACTGGTTCAGGGACTACCATCAGTAAAAAAAAAAAAAAAAAAAATGCCTGGACATGGTCTAATATAACAGGCTGTAACATGGACACTAAATGCTGCAGGCAAACAAAAATGTTTGAGTTTATGTAAAATGGATGAAGTTTATTTTGGTCGTCTCAGAAAATTTCTACATGTTCATTTACAATTGTTTATGAAGAGAATCTTGTTAAAAATTCAAATCTGTTTTTATTCTTTTCTTGTAAGTACACACTGTTTTAAGCTTGTATAACATAATAATGACAAATACTTGCAAGAATTGTTTACTTTTATTTCTCATGAAAAAAGGGTGAGAAATGTATTCAAAGGACAATTCCTGACATATTTATTGGCAAAAAAAACAGGTGGACATTTATAATTATAGTGTTAAAGGTGCAGCGTGTAGAATTTGGCATTTGAGCGACATCTATCGTTCAGATTCTAGAATGAGCCCAACCATAACCAAAACGTCACATCACTGAGCAACGGAAGCCTGTGAAGACCAAAAGGGATCGTGAACACAGCATCATTTACCAAAGTGACAAGGTCTTCCATTTCCAAAGCTTTAACTGTAAAATACACACAATTTAAATCCCTAGTGCAGAGTAACAACTCTCTCTACATCCACCACCGTCCTCTCTCCTCTTCTTCGCCTGCATTCCAGGTAGATTTCAGAACCGGCGGACAGATTCACATTTCGTTCTTTTGGTCCCTAAAACCAACCCGTAGACAACATGGCGGATCGTTATGTCGGCGTACATGAACGCGGCCCGCGGTAATGTACATTTTTTTAAGCTTTTTCTAACTAAATAAAAATAAAACAAACATTTTATGGGGATGATTGTACCCCTATTTTGATGGACTTTACATACAAATAGAAATACTATATCCTATATTCACCGTTTCTGTTTGGCGAAATGCTGCGAAATTCTACACACTGCACGTTTAACTGTCATGTTTTTACTTTTGTACTCCATATGCACAAATAAGCTATTACTGTGCAAATTTTTATTTTCAGATGTTTGCTCAGAAATATGAGGTGACATACCACATATGTTCACATTGGCATCAAAATAAAAATTCAAAAATTGTCAACAGGTACTCCAACTATTTGTGTATTTCTAGTTCATACTGAATTGATACTGAATCGAATCGCCACCTAAAGAATCAAAATCAAATCGTGAGGATCTTCACAATGCCCAGCCCTATTCTAAATTATATTCAATAAAGAAAATATTGAAACATCAGTTATAAGGCAATGATCAGTATAGTCATAGATGTTGTTTCTATGTTTAAAAGAAGATTGTCTTTTATTTTAATTAAGATAGGGGCACTTCAGCAATGAAATGTCAGAACTCTTTATTTTGTTACTGTGTTAAATCTGAACTATATCATCTGATATTGATTGCAGGTCCATGAATTGTATCATATTGATATTGTTTATTTGCTGGGTTTGTATTATTGGAAAACATTGTTTCATTGTCAAAAGAATCCAAATCGTTTTGTATTGTGATGAAACAGGTGATTTACACTCCTATTATTTACTGTATGGATTAACAACCATTACTAAACATATATCCAGCTGTTAGTCTGTTCATGGATGGTGAGTCCCATTTGCCCCAGAACTGAGAGGCAGCAGACATTTCAAAATGTTTAGACATAATGCTCTTGTACTTAAGGTAAACCATGTGTCTTTGTTATGCAACTAAACATAAAGACAAATTATGTTACAACTTAAGTAGTTTCAATGGTTTTGTGTGAATTTTACAATAAAACATAAGACAGAACTCATGCATGATTGGTGTTAGAAGCAATAAAAGAATAAGAGTAGAACATGACAACGCTGGAATTTCCCACCCTGAGTGTTATGTCACAGGAATATGCCCACTGTGGGAATATGGCCAATTCTGTGTTTAGCTCACTAAATTAAGCATTCATATTTGCATTAAAGTAAAAAAAAATGAAGTCTGCCATTAAAATATATTCATGTGACAGCTGCACATTTTTTCTTCTTATTAGTTATTGTTGCTAAGTACTGGTATAGTCATTCTAATTGTGATATTAAAAGTTTCAGAATTTTTTACATTTTTCCTGCTGGCACCTTTATGTGATGGTTGAACATGGGGAAAATTTTAACTTAGCTTTATTAGGTAGAAAGCCAGAAGAACAAGCAATCTTTTTGTAATTATGCTGCTCTCATAGGTTACCAGTTGAATACCAATGCCTCTCTTCTACACAACTTCATAACACAACCTCATAAGTTCCCATTTAAGCTGCATCATAACACATTTTGAAGTAATTCTGACAAAAACGTTACATTTAATTACCTCCGCCAAGGAGGTTATGTTTTTGCCGGCATTGGTTTGTTTGTCTGATTGTTTGTGTTCAAAATAACTTGAAAAGTTATGGACAGATTTGGATTAACTTTACAGGAAATGTGTGGAATGGGATAAGGAACAAATGATTAGATTTTGGGACTGATCCGGATCACCATCTGGATCCAGGAATTTTTTTTAAAGGATTCTTTAACATTGTGAGATAGGACCATTTTCGGCATTTGTGCATGTAACTCCACAAAAAAATGGTCAGGGCTGACTGAAGCTGCTTTGCGGAGGTCAGCGCTCTCTGAGTGCTTTTCCAGTTTCTATTGTGTCTGTCCTTTTTGAACCTTTAGCTGACCTGAATTTTAGACTTCAACATCCAATGACACCTCAGTAGACTCATAAAAAGTTTCTTAAGGGGGTTAGAGCTCACATGATAAATTGGAGATTTTGTTTTACTCATACATACTGCAACTGACTGAATAAAATGACCGCATTGCATACAGTTTTTAGAAGTTTATTTCATTATGAAATCGGGCCTTGAACTTCAATCTCCTTATATACATCTGTAGCTGTACAGGCTCTTTCTTTTTGGCTAAGATGAGTTATATGGTAATTTTCTCCCACTTTATACAGATTCATATCAGATGGACTGCAGACCTTCAAAGGTGATGGATTTTTCAGTCTGTATCTCCTGAGAGAAATATGTGGGAACAGACACTTCAGATTATTATTCTACCTTTTCATGTGGGGCCACACATCACAGCACCTGACATGGATTTACTCTGTGAACTACTATCTGCAGTTGATGTTCCTCATTTTCCTGATAAGGTTGTTTCAATATGCCTGAAGTAAGCACACGTATCTAAATTGATAAAAGCCCCAATGCCATCAACAACCTTTTGATTCCGCTTTTTTGACCCTGCCGCACAACAAATAAGCCAGTCATAGCACAGCTTTGGAAGAGGGTGTAGACTGAACAGTAAGAGATTAAATTTATGGACACAATGGTCTAAAAGTGAGCCCAGCCCAGACTGTCAAAACGAAATGAAACCTGAGCACAGAGAAAAAGGCTCAGAGAGTTCACAGAGCAGTCGTGTGTCTGGAATCGTCAGGTTCATGAACATATGAACATTGTGTTATTTTATGTCACGAATGTAAAAGGGCTCATTACGAGGTCAGGCTGTTCCTGAGGCCAGAATACATGCGTACTTTTTCTATCTTTACCTGTTTGCTTTCAGAAACTGGTGCAGGTTGGCAAAACAGCTTTAAGCTCAAAGAGAAAAGATTAGATGCTGAATGATCACTATGTTCTCTGCACAGCCCAGCTTATTATAATTGACTCTCCATGGAAGCAGAACCCCAGTCTGGTTGATGGTGCTGCTGCCTCCTTGGCGTAATAAAAAGTCATAAGATAGGACCAAATCATTGTCTGTATGTATTAATGAATGTCAAATTTCAGATGTTATCGTCACTTTATTCCCCTTCAACCGAAAGTGGGGGGACTAAAATTCTCTGTGTCCAACCTAAGGGCCTGCTAATACATCATTCTGGTCATTTTCCTCTGATAAATTTATATTATACAGAGAAATATGATAAGGACATGTCTATGGTCTGGCCATCCATAAATTTACAACATTAATTCTCGTTTTAGCCCCTTTGTCTCTGTACTCTCTATCTTTTTACATCTCTCTTAATAAAAATTAATACCTGAAAAAATTGAATAAATATTAAAAAAAGGAAAAGTATAGCATTGACCTAACCTGACACTTCAGACGGACCGTCCCATATATCCGCCACTAGTCCAACTGGGAAAGAGCCTTTGGAAAATGTTTTCAGGGGCAGAACCTTCAAAAACAACTGCAGCTGGTGATTGGACGATCGTTCTGCTCGTCACAGTCATCACAGACCAATCCATATCAATCCAATTTCTCCATATCGTCTTACATTAAATTATATCACACAGATGTGTCATTTACCACCTGATATATTACATGAACCTCGTCAACGACAATCCCCACCAAAGTCTCCCGGTAAACTTCTGAGGAGAGCATATTTCACCAGGTTTCGCCGAGTAACCGTGACTCCAGGCTGCCATACTACAGGAATTGTTCGCGCAGCATCACTCCCAGTTTCCCCAAGACAGTCTGGCTGCAGACCTGCACTGTTAGGACCCGCTCCACTGATAGGACCGGAAATTGATTCAAAGCCTTTCAAAATAAAAGCGAATGTACCGGAAGTAAGTATTTCTCTGAAGCTATTTCGAAGCCTTTCAAAATAAAAGTGATTGTACCTGGAAATTCGTATTTTTCGTCTTGTGTAAATATACTTTATTATGGGGAACTTTATTTTATGTTTACATTGTGAATATGATTTATTTCCGTATTCATATGTTTGATTAAAAAGGTGAAAAAATAAGTACACATTTCCAGTTCTACAGGATAATAGGAAAAAACACAAATAAATATCAAGAGAAAAAATAGAGAAAATACAAAACAGGATGACCACTTCGAGGGTTATTTTACAGATAAATAATACAAACTAAATGTACACCTTTTGTTATTATCCTCTAAAACATGAATTGTTTTACACCAGTATTTTAATTTATTTAGTAAAATGGATAGCTGTTAATTTGGTTAGCAATACAAATTCATTGTGTAATTGCATTATGCTTCTACACTCTAACCAATTGCTGATTGTTCTTTGCTTTCATACCATTATTTATCATTGAGAATAAAACCTCATGCACTTTTGGATTAATTTACTTATTTACACAAATCTTTAACACGGGCATATCTTGTGTGTCAATTATTACACCTTATCATAATTTATACAATAATTACTTAAAATTGCTTTCTATACTGCTATTTTCTTACCTGTGCTGTCGGACCACCTGTATTTCCCAGGAGGGTGTGAGGGATGATGATTTAAAATTAACTTCGCTTTGCATATTCAAAGTGAATTACTGAGAACCTAGTTACATGAGCCAGACAGCCAATAGCATCTGTTACAGAAGAAAACAGAGTAGATACAAGGCAAACTTTCAAAGATGTCTTTTTATTTTTTCTCCTCTTTGTATTCACAGTGCGCCACATACCCTCTAGTATTCATTATCTCCTCACAGAACATCCACATGTCTTCAGTATTACAAAAGATAAATTTAAAAGGCTCCAGAATGGATTCTTTGCTTTCTTCTTCATGTGGATCCATGATGTCAAGCGTCTCCACTTTGGCTGCAAACAAATGTTTGTTAGCCTGCATCCATTCCGCTGCTTTTTACAGTAATCCACCACTCGGCCCACGGCACCGGTCTATAGAAAAAAAAAAAAACATTATTTGGATTTGTTTAAATAATTTGCTTTTACCAATCAAGTAGTCAGTGATCATACAGTGATCATTTTTGGGTGTTTTCATGCATACAAACGACATTTAAAGCCTTCTCATGTCAAGCTTTTCTCATAGATATATCCAAATAATACACCCACGGCTAATCCCAAGGTTAGCCTATTTAGCACTAGCAACATTACCATAACTACAATAGCAGCGCTAAAAAACACTCAGGGTCCAAAAGTCATTTCTTTATAAGGTTACAGGGCAATATATAGTGGTAAACGCAACGTTCTGGTGAATAAAGACTTCTTCTGTTGCTTCAAAAATGACGAAAAGTAGTCACTTGACTTTTACTCACCTTCTCTCCACATTCACTCTTTACGGCAAAAACTAACAGCACTGCGTGAGAACAAACCTCGCTTCGGGTCCTCTCAGTGGAGCGGGTCCTAACAGTGCAGGTCTGCAACGCAGGGCCCTGACAGTGCAGGTCTGCAGCCAGACCCCTCTCACTTTCCCCGCAGTGGTCAGGAGAAGAGCAAAAACATGATTTCCTGTTAGAGAGGTTTAAGTGACGTTCTTTGCCTCTCTTTTAAAGAAGAAATTGAGTCCATTTCTGATAAAACTGCAGATATTGCCGCATCCATGAAGACCGCTTCACAGACTGTATTCAATTGTTTTGTCCCCCATGTAAACAGGCCCTAAGATAGACATCCACAGTGTGGGAATAACCTGTGGTGTAAAAGGTGCTTTGTGTAGTCAGATGACTGAAACAGTGCAAAACAAGCTCAAGCCCATTGAGCCATTGCCATTTTACCATTACACTCAGGGGCATGGCCTGATCCAAGCAGTGATCAACCAGGGAAAGTTTGAATGGTTATATCTGTAGGCAGTGGTGGACAACTGAGCAGCATGTCAGCCCTTAATTTGGAAACGTAGTTGGGTCAGTCCAACACGCGGGTCAGGGGTCAGGAAGTTGAGGGGAGGGGGGTTGACTTATTTATTAGAGTGGAAGCTTGTGCAACAAAATATGTAGCTGATGGCAAAGGATACTCATGGTCCATTAAAAGAAACATGAATGAAACACAGAAACAGAACAACAGCTTTCATGAACAGTTTCCACCTCCTTATGATGACGTTTCTGATGAAACATCCAGTGTCTCTGCAGCAATGACAATTATATCATGTATTGTCATGGAGGCTCTGAATTGGCGGTCACTAAGACAAAAGTCAGACTACTCAAAAAAGTCTAGTGAAGATTTCTCTGGCCTTTTACAACTGTTGCATTTTGAGGTCAGGTTGGAACTTATCTTGAACATAGGCGTAATAACGACGGGTACAAGAAGGTAAAAAAAATCCTACACATACAGTTTTAAGCTTGGAAGAGTTGTCAACTAAAGAAAAAGACAAATTTCCCACTCACCTAACATCATTCATGCTATCTGCAAAACTGGAAGAGAAAGTCAAGAAATTAAAGTCAGGGATGCACATTAACATCTGATAAGGTCTTCATTTCAGATTGATTAATGCTAAAATTGTTTCACTAATGAAAGTGTTAAAGACGGAGGGATAACTGAATTTAGCTGATTGTACAGTTCAATTTACCATTCCTTGCAGGCCCCAAAACCTATTGATACACTGCATATTATTTCTTCTCACTAAATATTTAACAAGTGTGCTTTCAACTATCATCTCCTTGTTTCCTTGTTATGCTTTCATGTCAGTTGGACTAAGAAGCAGTCTGTAGCATCTGCTTGTTTTCTCAGCTGCTTGTTCCAGTGTCCATGGTCACTGTCATGTCCTCATCCCAGGCTAAGTGCATTGTTAGACAGGAAGATAAATGCGACTGCTATGGGCAGCATCATTATTAATGAAAAGTGACATCATCGCGTGGTATGCTTAACAGCATTCAGGCCTCTCTCTCTCTCGTACTCTTACTCTCTCTCTCTGAAACTCTCAATGCAATCCAGATGTCCGTTTGATTAAAGTCTTAAATGAGATTGGAGAGGGTGAGAATGGGGGAGGCACAGTTCAGATCAGCCCCTGGATTCTAAAACAAAGGGTTTTATAAAATTCTCCTAAAATAAAAACACATGTATGAACAATCCTCCAGTCCAACCCTTCTCATAACCATTGCTGCTCTGATGGTAGACACCTGTTTTCAAACAGCAGCACGTGATTATCTGCATGAAAATTCTTGGATCTGCTACTTTAGACATTACATAGTTTTGGCCTTTGTGGCGGTGGGAAATTCAGACACTTAAGATCTAACACTGCTAAGAGCTATTTGTCACTCAGTGCTTGCTAATAAGGATCCTTTTTGCTGTTGTCAATGTTTAGTCTTGCTAGCAGAACAGCATAAGTTCAGGCAATCTTTATGTGTCCACAGTGTGACTAATTTGTCAGTCTACTGACCTACGCAGATAAGTTACTAAGGTAAATGTATTTGCTAGCAAATGAGTGAATTAACCACCATGTGACCCACAGAGACGGGGTTTTTTATTTCCTTATTGAAATAGCTGAGCTTGGTATTTTTCATATTATTGTGGGACCTACAGTAATGTCAGGCATGTGTGAGGACACCATTTGACGTGTTTATGGACACAGACACCCCCACACTCTCATGTTGTATTTTTGTGTTTTTGTTCATTTGTACATCCCTTGTTTATTGTTATGGTGATAAATATTCTGGCAATGAAGCAGAGGTAATATTTTTATTAGGTATATTTGGGGGTCAGACACTTTGGGCAGCTTGGGGGGGTTCTTGAGGATGTGTGGGTGTACGCGCCATTTTTCAATAGACTGAGTTCGCAACCACGTTAAGCTGACATGCTGTGCTTTTGTATTACCAGTTGGAGTAAAACTGATGTTTAAAACCCATGCCGGCCTGGAAACCCTGTTATTGTGTCCAAGCATGCAACATTATGAATCCTTTTAATTTTATAAAACAGTAGAGGTCACTTTCACACCTAAAATTCGGAGGACTCTGTTAAGTTTGAGAGTGAATTTGCAACTTTTTTTCACTTTGGTTTTCTTTCACACTGCACTTTGTCAAGCATACCAAAGTTTGTCAAATATTTTATAACATAGCCACCTACCACTACTTTGGGCTGTAGCTGTGGGCTTTGTTCCTGCCATCCAGCCTATTGTTTTTGCATTATGACCTGGAAATACATAGCCGACTTTTAGTAAAAACATTGTTTAGCTTGAATGCATTTAAGTGATAAAATAAAGACAGAGATGTATTTAGGCTGCTCAAAAGGGAAATGGCATATTTACCAAAGCGATTTGTAACTGTATTTATGGACTTGTAGATTTCAACCAGTTAAGAAAACCAGAGGCTAGTGGTGCTATCAATGCTAGTATAAACAACTCTCAGCTTGATATTATCAGTGAATGCCGTGCTAACTTCCTAAATGTTGTTGAATTTGGCCATATTCAAGCAGCAGTTCACTGCGTTTGGTTTGCATGTCTTGTTTGGTCCTCCTTTGGTTTAGATGGCTTTCACACCCACCGTAAACCAAGTTCTGGTTTGCTTGGAGGCAAACTGAGACTCCTGGTTTTTGGTGGACCAGAATTTGGTTCTCTGATCAACACCAGAGCTTTGACATCTACCCAAATCAACCAAACTTTTCAAAAAAGCAAACTAAAGTTTGCTTGGTCCGAACTAAACATGTTAGGTGTGAAAGCAACCCAAACATTTTTTTAGTAGCTGGAGATAAAACAATCCTCTAGGGCAAGTACGTGCTAGCAAGTTCATATTGGCTCTTTCTTAATAACAGCTGAGGATAATGCTGGTCTCTCTCTATATTCTTGCTACTGGGCGAAAACCTTGTGCCTCCATTTTTTGTGATTTTTAAAAAAAATAATAAAATAGTGGTATTGGTCACTTATTCTGTGAGTGAGTTTTGCAAATTTCAAATCAACATAAGGTAACAAAACTACTTGTGAAAAAAAAAAATGTTCTCTGTCATTCCCTGCAAAGTAGTGATTTGGAGATACATGTCTTTTCCAAAAAGACATGCCAGGTCAATTACACTCAGTAGTTTTGTATATTTTAGCTTGAAGCTACTACTACCACCCCTTTTTAGACTCTGCTTGGATGCATTAACACAGATTAAGATATGTATCACAGATATGTATGTAGTCTCATTATTCAATTATGATTTGTATTCACAGACAAGCTGTGATTTACACTGCCCGGACAAAAAAAAAGTCGCCACCAAAAAACAGGGTCACACACTCTAATATTTCATTGAACTGCCTTTAGCTTTGATTACAGCACAAATTTACTGTGGCATTGTTTCAATAAGCTTCTGCAATGTCACAAGATTTGTCACAGATCATAGCACTGCCCCCACAGGCTTGTACAGTAGGCACTAGGCATGATGGGTGCATCACTTCATCTGCCTCTCTTCTTACCCTGATGCTCCTATCACTCTGGAACAGGGTAAATCTGGACTCATCAGACCACATGACCTTCTTCCAGTCCTCCAGAGTCCAATCTTTAAGCTCCCTAGCAAACTGAAGCCTTTTTTTCCAGTTAGCCTTACTGTTTAGTGGTTTTCTTGAGGCTACACAGCTGTTCAGTCCCAATCCCTTGAGTTCCCTTCACATTGTGTGTGTGGAAATGCTCTTACTTTCACTATTACCCCTGAGTTCTACTGTTGTTTTTCTTCTATTTGATTTGGTCAAACGTTTAAGTGATCACCGATCACGATCATGCAGGATTTTTTTCGACCACATCTCTTTCTTGAAGGCGATGCTTCCCCACTATCCTTCCAGTTTTTAATAATGCGTTGGACAGTTCTTAACCCAAGTTTAGTAGTTTCTGCAATCTCCTTAGGTGTTTCTTTCTGCTTGATGCATGCCAATGATTTGACCCTTCTTAAACAGACTAACATCTTTTCCATGACCACAGGATGTGTCTTTCCACATGTATGTTTAAGAAATAAGAAGCTACTCATTGCATCAGCTGGGGTTAAATAAGTTGTTGCCAGCTGAAAGATAATCACACGTGCAGTAATTATCCAACAGGAGGCTCGTACCTATTTGCTTAGTTAAATCCAGGTGGTGACTTTTTTTTGGCAGTGTATTTATGTTCATAGTCTCTCCGTGTTGAGAATCCTTTGCAGTGTAAAATGAATGGGGGTGAAGTTGCCATAAACTGGGAGGATAGTAGTGCTATTTAACAGCTTTACTCCTTCATTTTGTCACAAAACACACTATAAATGGCGACTGTGACACAAGATTAAGCAAATTATCCCTGAAGGGTACTGGTTAAATTCATATAACAACTTTTATGAATGTATTCTTTTATTTGTATTGTTCATGAAGCCATGACTAAGACAATTTTCTGTCACAAAAGACAATACAGTTTTTCTGAATGTGAATTTCTGGCTGAATCTTTAAGAGACCTTAAAAAATTTGAATCTTTCATGGCAGTGATGGGATGCTATTGCTATAAGCCAACGTTTAGCACAACTGGAAATTCATCACAATTCCTCTGTGTGTAACCTATTGTCAGTGAGAGAGATATAAGCTCTGACCCAATATTTTTTTGTTTATCAGGCTGTTTACATGTTTGATCCTGTAAAGTTAGGCATTTTAATGAAGGGCATCATTAAGAGTGACTCATGTTTGTGCTGCATGATGTAGCAGTGAGTAATACTGTTGCCTCACAGAAAAAGGGATTGGGTTCAGACCTCGGTCAAGGCCTTTTTGTGTAGACTTTACATGTTCTGCCTGTGTGTGCATTGGTTTTCTCTGGGTACTCTGGTTTTCTTCGACAGACCAAAAACATGCTCATATGGTTAAATGAGGACTCAAAATGACTTTTAGGTGTGAGTGTTACTGGTTGTTTGTCTCCAGGTGACCGATTATAGATCAGTCCAGGGTGTACTTCACCTTTAGCCCAGTGACAGCTGGTATAGGCTCCTGCCCCGTGACCCTGAATGTGAGATGTGGTATTTGTGATGGATGGGATGATGAACTCCAGCGTCCAAGTTTCCACTCAAAAAAACTGCAGTTTTTGCACATTCATGTTAGCTTTTTATAACCACAGAAATCACCACTTAATATGATTTAACACAAGTTTAGTCAAAACACACGACAGGTAAGTACACAGTGAATTTAGAGTGCAGCCTGTCATTGGGCTGGCAGAAGCAAACTAACTGAGATCCAGGTTTAGCTTTGTTAAATTACAATGGACGTGACCAGTCAAAACCAATTCTGTCTTCACAGACACTATAACGAGAAAAAGTAATGAGACATGATTTTGATCTACCTAATTTCTCTCAAAATAACATTTCAGCAGGTTGTCTAAATAGCACAGTGAAGAGGCCTTGAAAGCCTCACAGTGACAGATGCAGTCATCTGGCAGTGCCACCAGGGACTCGCCCTGTGTGCTACAGAGAGAGAGATTTAGGTAAAAGAGAAAACACAAACAGAGAAACACACCTGTCACAGGCCAGAATAAATTAAGTCTACCTACTTTTTTCCCTTTTGCTCCCAGCATTTGACCTGTGCTAGCCATGAGATGTTGCGGGCGGTTTGGACCGACCGCAACCTGAACTGCCACATAAAATGACTCACCTGACACTGACTGGGCGCAACCGTCCTCAACTCACATTTTCCCCCATGAGGAGAGCAAAGCCAAGGTTAAAACTGCAGAAAAACCCACCCAGCACTTTTGTGACCTCTTTATGTTGCTGATGCAGGAAGGTTCAGGGATGAAAAACGAGAATCAGAGATTCAGTTTATTTGCTTTATTCGGTCTAATAGCAGAAAAGATGTTTATCATGTTACCAAGGAGACTATAGGGTTAGCCCCAGTTCTGTTAAATGAAGTTCCCAACATTTTTATTTTACTGGGGTCCTTTATATATCCAGAGTGTAACACACTCATATGATGTCTCTATGTTTTGGTTTCGACCATGCAGTTATGGGACAAACATGTAGCTCTTTGGAGAAAACACTGTGAAACGCCACTTTCTGTGCGTCAGGCTCCTTTTCTTCTTGAGCCCAAGTGTTAAACAGGGGAAACCATAACTCACAGCCTGCGCTTCTGCGAGGGCTGCAACCATGCTCTTCACGGGTGTTTGTTTGATGGGTGCCACACATGAAGGTTCATGAGGGCAGAGGCAGTGACAGAGGGACAGGTGGTGCAGGGGGAGGTAAAAGATGTCTTTAAGAGAAAACACAGAGCAGACGGCTGAATGGGTCGTGTGTGAGTTCACAGACATGTTTGTTTGTTTTACTAATCACTTGTTGGTTTAGTCTCTTTATAACTTTGGACTTGGGAGGTCAAAAACAAGGAGAAACAGGAATTTTCCATATTTGAATAGAGATGAAAACATTTCATAATAGGAGGCCCAAATTTTCTGTATTTTCCTACTTTTCAATGACCTAACAAAGCAAATGGATTCACCAGATTTTATGTCTGAAATCAAGCAGATCTGTTTTGCAAAGCTCCAAGATGGATCACTTGTCCTTGGTTAGAAAATGACCAGACCAATCAGTGTCAACAGAAAGGTAGCCATGGGCATTATTTAGTTGTTTTGCAAAAGAGAACCAACTGCAAGCCTGTAAACAATGGGTGCCCATAAACAGACTTGCATTAACCGAAAATTCTCCATCACTGATCAAATATTTGGAAAATTGACAGGAAGATTTGGAGTCTGTCCGTCATTAGAATGGACTGAAAAGGGAGGCTTCAGTGTGCCATCATTTTAATGCAGACACTCGTGCAATCGCTGTTTTGTGCACTTAATACATCAAGGGGGAGGTCGTTCAAACTATTTAAAAAAGATCCCCCTTGAAGTCAGTGAGCAGAATCACTACAATGACACTCAGAGCTGCTGACTGCATCACAAAATCACAGGCAGTGGGTTTTGGAGCTTTATGGAGATTTATATGCCTGGTAGGAGCCAAAAAGCAGAACTGAAACTCACATTTCTTATCAAATCCTTGAATCTTGGAACCAATTCCAAACAAAAACCAGTAAGCTCTGCCATATTAGACTTCATTCATCATATTAAAGAAAAATGCTGAAGAAATTCTAAAAACAAAAATGTCTTTGGAAACATCCTTGTTATTATATTTTTCTACCAGGTCAAATAGTGTGAAAACATCATTTTCAGTTACATTTGAAGGAAATCACAACCAAAGCCTTTAAACTGGAGGGGAACTCAAATATCTTACATTACATAACATTGTAAATGTAGCATGATAAATATTTGAACTGCCACAGTGATTTTGAAAAGAAGCAAAAAACTATCTGCATTATTCAAAGCAGCAAAACACAACAAATACATTTTTATCTCTGTTTAGAAATCTTAAACATATCTTATCAGGAGGGACTTGTGCTTTCTAAACACAGCCAAATCTGTCCTTCCTCTGTGGTCCAAAGAGACACTAGAGCGGCCCTCTGCTCTCAGGATGTCTGTCCCCTGTTTGAAGTTTATCTAACCACCATATGTATTTGTTTGCCCCAGCAGAGTAAATGGTGACTCTCTCTGTCCACTTATCATCCGCCCCAACCCGTGCACATGTTATTTATTATGAAATGACACCTCACTGTCCGAATATGAACAGCTCTCTCCAGTGGAGGCATGATTCATGGAGGCAGACGATGAGACACAGGAAGACCATAAGAACCATATCAACATCATGTCACAGTCAGGGGACCATGAGAAGACGCTAGATAGTCAGTGAGAAGTTACTAAGGTGGAGTCCAGATCATCCAGACATTTTCACACTTGATTCTGAAGAGGTGGATTAGTTCACTGATTTACTTTTATGCACAGAGGTTTGATGAAGTGAGCTACAGTTTTAATGGGTGCTTAGTACTGTAAATATGACGGGGGCAGGAGTGTGAAGGGTAGCTTGGCCTGGCATAAAAGCTGGAAGAATGTATCAAAGGCTAGACTGGCTTTGTCTCCTAAACAAAATATCAACCTTTTATCATGCTTTGGACAAGCTCTTAGTGTGTTTTCTCTGTAACAATACAAAGTAAGGTTAATTCAGGTTCTTTAGGATACCTTTTTATTTTCAACCTACTTTTAGATTTCTTTCCAAAAGTTTAAATAAAAATTCAACACATTACACGTTACTGTAATCCTTTCAGGAGACAGAAATGGTTTATCTGGGTGTAGAGAGAAATAATTTACACTTTTGTGCAAACTTGTCCAATATATTTTTTTCTGGTAATGTTTGGAACATTTGGAAAGACTGTTTAATTGACTGGAGCAGGAAATTTAATCATAATTTCAGGCTTTTGAGCCTTTATCATTTTCAAATTAACTGAGATCTAGATACATTTGAAATTGAATTTTATTCAACATATTTTTTTAACGTAAGCTCGGGTTGCTTTATTCAAAAATGCCTGAGCAGGTTTTTACAAGGTGTTTTCTGTCAGCTTGCCTGTTCCTATCAATCTTATTTTCTGAAGGAACAGGGCAAAAAACCTGGTGCTTTCCTACGAAAACTTCAATTTTAGGCTCTACAAGCTAACAACTGC
The DNA here is from genome assembly GCA_037902135.1 of Cetoscarus ocellatus. Taxonomy (NCBI): domain Eukaryota; kingdom Metazoa; phylum Chordata; class Actinopteri; order Labriformes; family Labridae; genus Cetoscarus; species Cetoscarus ocellatus. Next base: position 446,452 of record JBAMNC010000322.1, on the reverse strand, counting down.
ACATTGGTATATTTAAAAAAAGAAATACTGAGGTATTATATAAACTGAAGGTTAAATATTAAATACAGGCTAGGCTTAGTTTAGCACACAGAATGGGCAAAAAGGGCAAAATCTGTGAGTAATGTAACAACTAAGTGTAAATACAGTACAAGGAATAATAATCTTAGTTACAACAAAATAGACAAAAGCTATCCTAACCATGTCTGACAAAAAAAACATTAGCAATCTTCAGGCTATCTTATTACAAACTTCTTTTAAGCTTTTAAAAACAAAGCAAACAGAAGTGTAAATATCATTTGCCCAAATACAATTTACAATTTTTAAAAAAACACACAAACCTAGGTTTAAAAACTAAAGCATTGTCAACAGATCGAGTGAAAATAACACGTTTTATCATGATACAATACGATATTAATTATATAGACAATAATACCACTTGCTAATATTACAATGACTGCCAGGATAGGATATCCACGTAATATGATTTAGAGGGAAAATATCAGTGTGATATTATAGTTACAATTATAATGAGAAAACAGTCAGTTTAGAATATTTTTAATAGCTAAATAGCTTCAATTCTAATTTGAAAACAGAGCCATCATATTTTTTTTATTTAACCTTTATTTAACCAGAAAAAGAAACTCATTGAGATTAAAAATCTCTTTTTCAAGAGTGACAAAAAAAATTACTGTTTAGTGCTGTACAACTGTTTTTTTAAGTTACTGGTAATTTTCTTAACATATATGTATATATATATATCATTTAGAATTACAAACCCTCATAACATTTGCATTGCAGACATAATTATGGATATCTGTGTTAAAACATACACGGATTTTAGGCACAAAACATCTGTTTACAAAGGACTTTTGCTTCATTCTGTACTCTGAACAATTTAAAGCACTCACTTGCACCTTTTCTGCATTCTTTTAAAATTATGATTCTGTCTTGTGCTCGCTTTTTGCCATTTCAAAATTCCTTTTGATACTTACATGTGGACTTTGTATTGTATTTCTTTACCATCTATCCTTTGGTATAAAAAGCACATAGTTTATGTGTAATTTTTCATGACATTGTAAAGTTTTAATATCAAATAATCTGTGACACAAAAGTGATTTTTCTATTCTCTAATGTAATCTTTATGGACACAGCATAGCTTCATAACTGGAGAGGTGTGTAGAGAGAAATACTATCCTCCATCTTGCAAAACTCCAAGCTGGAATGAATAAACTTTGTCAGCAGTGGCACTGCCCAAACCCAACCCTTGAGGAGGAAGAGGTGGGAGCTACAAGCACGGTCAACATTTTATTTTTTGTAGCCTGTAGTCAGGACCCAAGCCACCCCAACCAGAAAGTTTAGATTGTTCAACCACTGCACTGCAGACTGACTGACTGAGAAGATAAAAGCTGGACAGGATTTGTGTTGATACTGTAAATGTTGTGGAAAAAATAGGCCAACATTTAAAAAAGAAAATATAAATTTGATAAGAAATGAAAGAGTCATTGATGCGCATAGCCTTGCAATGTGCCTCACATCATTGCTTGTGCTTACACTAGTACCGTCGTTTTTCCCAAAAATCAAACCTGAATGGTTTTCGAACATAGACACTACACGTCTGTAATCTGATGATGTTGATGCGTGAGTCTGGGAGGGGAAAAGAGCAAGGATGATTGACCAAAGTTGCAGGGATTGGACAAAATTGCAAGGTTGTGCTGAATTTGAAAGGACTGTCTGAATTTAAATTAATTGTTGCCAAGGGCGTAGGTTTGATTTTGACATTGGTGGGGACATAAAAGTGCTCCAGAATTTCATTTTGACTCCCCCCCCCCCCCCCCCCCCCCCCCAGGCCCAACATACCATCACCAACTGGTCAATTATTAACCACTCCTTTTTCAACAGAGATGAATGTATATGCAGTTAACTAGACATTCAATAAATGATAATGAGGGCTGTAGAGAAATTTAATCTCCAGTTAATCTAGACAGAATTGTTCTCTCTTCTGTCTCATGATTGCAGGCTAGCAGCTGGGGTGTTTATGCCACATATTTTTTCTTTTTTATTTCAACAACAACTTTTTTTATTATATGGGCATTTTGTCCACAAATAACCAGCATTTTGGGAGCCCCAAACTAGCTTATCAAAAAGCAAAACAATAATAATTCATCTAAAAATAATGGTTTATGATTAAAAGGCAGTTTTGGTCCAATGGAGTACTGAAAGTTGCTTCGGTACCTGTGTCGGTACCTGAAAAAGGACTAAAATACCCATCTATAACCACAATGTTTATGTTGTTTATTAGTTATCAGTGTCACATCAGTTTTGTGTGTTTGCTTTCGACCTGTAAAGAGAGGCACAGCTTCTATACACCTTCATCTATTTTAGCTGTTATGCCAATCAAAGCAAACTATAAGCTACGTATCCACTGAACAAACCTCAAAATGCTCTCCTATGAATTTACACATGACCAACTCCAAGTAAGTGAATGAAAATATTTACCTAAATGTAAAACTATCCCTCTGACAATTTGAATTACGACACACAACCCCACATACTTACAGGATACTATGTAAATGTGTTGAAAGACAAAAATGCACATTATGGCATTAGCTGAAATGTGGTGTAAAACCTTGTGACTCACCTTGGAAAACACACTGAAAACACACCAACTATTGCATATGTCTGTGCTCAAATGGCACTGGTCTGAACCTAAAAACATTTGGCATGCAATGTTTATGAAACTGAATCCTCAAGAGTCCAGAAATTTCAGCTTGGTGATAAATTTCCTCTTTGGATTGTTTCAATCTCCAAATGCACTTAGATACACATTTGGGCTGCTTTGAAGGCTGAAAGTGGACATATGGCTTTCCCTTTCCTCCCCTCATTTTGCTGATACATGCCAGGTGTTATACTTTTATGTCGCATTCTCAAGATAAAGGTTTCATTCCTACGGAGAGGGAGGGGGGACTCTCATTTTGGTGGGTTAAGTTAAATTGGCTGCCTTTTCTTTATTATATTGCGCTATCCTGTTGCAGAAATGTCTTGCAATTCTTTGTCCCAAAAGCAAATGCGTCTGTTGCACCCCAGGTGGCTTTCAGATGTTTCTGTTATTACCACTGTGCTGAGACAATTTATTATAGCAGAGTTCCAGGAGACAAAGTGGAGGAAAAAAGCATGAATTTTCTCCAAAGACATGCTGAAAAGGCCAACAGTACAAGGGACAAAATGAGAAAAAAATGGCCACAAGGAAGTATTCAGTGCATGGGTAATGAAAAGATAAGAGGGAAGGAATGAGACGCTTTGTTCGTTGCTTGTCAGGTTGTGTTGATTGGTGTCTCCTTTAAAAACGTAATGGGTGGTCAATATCACACACTTCACTCAAAAATGCATGGAAAATGTGGGGTGAAGTTTAAGTGTGGGCTGTGTGAGTTTATCACCGTGATATACTCATGACTGTCACACCGTCTTTGTAAGGACAAGGAAAAAATAACTTAATTTCTCGGCTAATTTCAAGCCCCGGTAGATTAGAGGGTGTGTGACAGGGATGCATGATTCTTTTAGTTAGGTAATGGTATTATCCACAATTAGATAATGCTGCCAGGACATGCTGCTCTCACATTAATTAGTGTCAGTAAAACAAAACACAAACCCAGAATGAATCACACAAAAATCAGCAAAACAATGGCCTGTCATTATCAAACACAGATGATTCACATAGGTGGACTCCCCTGCCTTAAAGTCCTATTACACCATGTATATTTTGCTGAATCCAAACCATTCAGTACCAGATGTGCAAATCCATACTAGCAGCTCACAAACTCCCAGTCCCATATTGGAGCATAAATCCTCCCAAAAATGTCTCTTAAAGCTGCAGTGAGGGGAATTATAGCCACATTTATATCCCTGTCCTTATCAGGAGGGACTGTTAAGAGAACAAACCTGATGGATGTCAACACTCCTATGAAGTCTGTGTCACTCTTTTTAATCACATTTAGAGTTTTAATCAGATTAAGCATGTACAATACAAGCTTACCCAATGTGTGGTCTCCTGGTCTAAACCCCCACCCAAATCCTATTATCACTCATTTTAATTACAGGATAATACCTGTGGGATATTGTATCATTATTGTTGCTAATATTATTAATATACAGCTGATTGACACCTGTGTCACATGCCCTGCTTTTGAGATGCCAGGACAAAAATGTGGGCTGTTGAAAGCTATGGTTTCATATGGGAACAAGGAAAAATATAAAACTTAAAAATGACACAAGCTTTGAAAAAGTGGAAGAAGGGAATACCTTCCCTTGTTATAAAAAATAACAAAAAAGGAACAATTTGATTAAATTTGACATCAAATACACATCCCAAAACAGAGGGCACAGTCTGCTCTTGGCCTTTCTTTTCCAATTTCAGGGGCTAAAGACAGTGTTTGCACAGATCAAGTGGCAACTTGTGGTGTTGAAGAGTGGGGCCTATTAGCCAACAGTCACATGGCCAGCATAAAGGGCTGTGGATTGTCAGCTCACACTGACAACTGTGTGGAATTGCAGCACAGCATTGTCTTTTTGTTTTTATCTTTCCAAACAATGTATAAATAATGTGAAAAATGCAGAAAATTAAGGTATTAATACAAACTATTCATTTTAGGCTCATGAGACTCTTATACTGCAACTGCAATATTATTTACATCACTTAAAACAAAGTTTTTGCCAGAATGCCACTTCAGCTGTTTAAATAGCATAATATTGCAGAATACCTCTCATTAAAGGATTAAAATTTAGATATTGCACATGTGCAGTTTTATGTATGTGTTTGAATAAATGCTTCTATCACTTGTGAAGTGAGAAACAAGAAATTCTTTATCAGCAAAATATTTGTGAGTGTTTGTGAGCTAATATTAGCTTATTAATGTTGTTTGTTGACAGTATCAGGGTCACTGTCAGGCGTCCCTTTCAGTCAGTGTTTTTGAGGCTGTATTTTATCAAAGGCAGTAACATAGCATTTTGATCAAGTAAATGCAAAAATGTATGTCAGGAGTAGAAGAAGTCTGCTGTAATGTCTTTGTAACTATCAGACACAGCGGAGCATCTGACAGCATTAATCTGCTATTCACTAAATGTTTTGTAGGTGTGTCCTGCAGTGTGTAATGCATGATATCCACCACTGTCATCAAGTGTATTGTTCCTTGTTAAATAGTAATTTTATTATCTGTCTTGCGCCAATTTTATGTGGGCCTACAGAAGGAAATTAGGAAATCCTGATGATGCAACCATTTTTTTTTCATTTTTTCCTGTGCAAATGATCACTGTTTTGCACACTGTCCTGTGATAAAGGACAGAAATAAAAAAACTAAAAAGACAATATCACTCAGAATCTGTTTAATGCCTCATATTCTATGGCACATGAATGATGTAAATACTTTCAACCTTAGGCCTTGTGTCAAAGTGTGAATGTAAATGCAAATAACAATAACTGATCAACTACAATGCAAACATGATGCAGTACTGGGCTTCAATGGTTAGTTATTAAAAAATAAAAATTGTTTTAATTAAAAAAAAAAAAACATATAAGCACAGTATTGGGATTTGTGTTTCATCATGGGATGGATGTATTATTTCATCCATATTTTGTAGTAAAATGTCAGCAGACAGTATTAGAAAGTCCAATGTATACAATGTATTAGAGGAATTACGCAACCCTGGCCTCTCTTGCTTCATACAGGGTGTTATTTTTAATATATACTGCTGATCTGTGAAACACACAGCAGTAAATGTCTTTCTAAACTTACCTCCTGCTATTTTATCCAGCCCGCTAAATCAAACTGTTCCTAATTAGACCAAGTGCAAGGGAGAAGCTGGGAGGTCTGAGGAAACCCAGCCACCAAAGGTGTGAAAGATGAGGACAGATGTTGTGTTGTCTCTGATGGTGAGGTCACTTTGATGGCTTTGACCTCATCAGTACGAGTCAGCAGGACTCTTGCAGCCAACAGGTCATAAATATATGCCTGGGATGGGGAGGCAGACATTACCAACATAGCGCGCATGACCTAATGATCTGGCAGGCTAGTGACGGCATGTCAGTTGTTTTGGTGTGCCTGTACTACCATTCATTCACAATGCAAAATACATTTACTGTTCTGGTGTAAGAAAGGCAAAAGCAATGCCAATCTCCTCAAGGCTGTTCAAAATTGGAAAAATTTACACAGATATTCCTGCATGAAAAATGATTTAAAAAACTGAATCTATGATAATCTGTACGTATTTTAATAAATACTTAAATATCCTTACATATTATCAACTCCTTTAAAACCCAAAGGAATCTTTCTTTTTCATAGTTGTAACAGTATATGCTTTGTCATGACAGAGCTGCACTGATAAGACAAAGCAAATTGATGTTGTCATAAAAACACTGGATGTTACAGTAAAAACTACAACATAGTTTTACTGAAAAATCCCAGGTGGCACATTTTATGTTCTGCAGGTTTTTGACTGATAAATTTGATCAAAAATCTATAAATTTAATCAAAAAAAGTTTACAAAGTTAACCAAATATTCACACAACCATGGGAGTGTTTCCATACCTTGCACTCTTACAGAGGGTCATGCCAATAAAACGTCCTTGACCAGATACTTGAATGATAGCTTCAAATTACAAATGAGCTCACAGGGCACTTAAGACTCATTATGAGAATGATTGTTAGTCTGACCATGACCCCTTAGACTGATAAATTACCAACACTCATGAGGTAAGAAACTGTGGTACACTGCCCACCGTTGGCAGGAATGCATGTTTACAATAAAGTCACTATTACACTACACATCCATCACCGAACCCATGAGGCTGTTGGGGAGGTCTGCTTTAGTGAGAGCTTTGTCCTCCTCAAAGTAAAGTATGAAGATGTTGGTGGACCACAAGTCTGATGACGTTCACAATAGCTCTTCCCTATTGTTTTGTAGAATGACTGTATCAGTGATCACGTCCCCAAACAGGTCAGGCAATTCCAGTCGAGAAGCCGCATGGAGGATTTATTAGAACCAGATGGGCCGTGCTCCCTTACAAGCTCGGCAGAGTCAAAAAACACTGGGCTGGCTGCTCCCAGGCCTGCTCTGGGAGAACGGAGAGAGCGCCTGGTCCACCCATTTCCTTTCCTTGCCCTTCCCAGGCATGTCAGAGAAGAGCCAAGCCAAAAAAAATCAGACCTGCAGTGGCTTTTGGACAGGCCGGGACTCGAACAGTGTGGTAATTACGGATGGCAAAGGGGAAGGTGTGCGGTGGAGAGGAGGGGGGCTGCCAGGCGGAATCATCCTGTGCCAAAAGCTTTAAAAAAGCCACAAAGGAACTAAGAGAAAAATAAACAAACAGATTGCTAAAATGTTCTGGCACTTTTTTCCTCCATTGACACTGACTTTAAAAACAGAAGTGAGTTCTGCTTCCTGAGGAGGATCAGTGACATGGCATGAGAACCATTAGTTTTTGGACAGAGATAACAATAAAGTAGCTAAAGTTGAACATTTAACTGTCTTACATAATAAATCTATGGGTCCCTGGTCCTATCTTAAATACCTTGTCTCCTTGGAAATCTACCACCCAGCCTCAAAGTCCTTCAATTTTTGCCAATAGCAATTTACACTTGTCCTTACAACTTTTTTACTCCTGTGCAGCCACCTGCTTTTCATTGGCCAGACAAACTTCTGGTAACCCTCCACATCTCTCAGCTGAGACAGCTGAGCTTAAACCTGCCTGGCAGAAGTTCAGTTCACAGTGGTTTAAGGCCTCTTCTTGCACAGGAAAAGCCTTCTGTTTGGTAATATGAGGCTTTTTCAAAAGATCTTCTTGAGTCCACAACATTGGGAAAAGTCTAAATTCTAAAGGGTTTTTAGCAAGAGAGTCATAGAGCTCAAGTATTTCATTTAAGATTTTATCATGGAGGGAACACCTGCCCTGTTTACGGACATACACTGGCGAAGGTAAGACTTTTACGCATGACTAAGACAAGGCTTTATTCACTGTTTTATGTGGTCCAATTTAGTACTTCTTAGGTCTCATTACTTTTCAATATACTCGATTGCCAGTATGTTAAACATGGTGTGCACTGGAGCTGTATTTGCTCTAAATCAGCAGTCCCCAACAATTCACAGAAGTTGCGGGGGTTGACACGGGGGTACAAACAAACATGCATGATGTGCTTTATAAAAATAACCCAAGATCAGTGGGGACCATAAACCATGATTGGTGCATTGATTCAACGTATGACTCTGCAATCTGGTGTCTTTCAGCTGGGTGTCTGGCTGTGTTTTTATTAGTCTATTTTCTCATTAAAATACATATCTAACAAGGACATTTTGACATTATGATAAATATTTTTTAAGGAAGCGTAACAAAGCAATACTCACAAGCAATTCCTCAGGTTCAAAGATGCCCTCCAAAAGAAGCATGCTTACTTTACATTGCTGATTTCTGTAGATATTTATCATGGAGAGGAGATAGCATATTTACCACATTGCTGTGCAGTAACTTGCGTTTGTTGTAAACACGCACAGCTCTTTTCTGTTGTTGGGTGCGTGCATATGTGTGTCTGCGTTTAAAATGTCAGCAAGTTACATGAGTTTAATGCACTGTTAGATGTCATAAATCACACTTTCTTTGTCACTTTTATTAGCCCACTGATGGAGCTACATTTCAAGGCCTCAGACTATTGCTGTGATGCTGATGAAGCTGCCTGTGATGTTTGTATTAATATCAGTAATGATGGTGTGATAAAAAAAAATCTTTCATGGCAGAAAACATACCAGCATAGGTTTACCCAGCACAAAAACATGTCATTAAAGGTTTATCCAAAGTGATCTAGATTAAGTGCAGCTCAGTCTGCTGCAACTTCTTCTTAAATGCAGATATAACAAAACTTGTGTTTTTACATCTTTAAAATGGCAAAAAATACATTGTCTGAGAAAAGTGTTACAAAATGGTTGAGTCGGGAAAGAAAGCTTTCAGGTTTTCTGCTCCCCTTGGAACACTCTTCAGACTGATTTTAAACTGCAAAGCTTGGTTACCACGAACCTTTTTAAATCCTTGATAAAAAATATCTTAAATTCAGGCTTTCAGTGTGCACCTGAGGACTTGCCATGACTGATCCATTTTAGATGCTATGTGTAGTTACTTTTATAACTGTGATTTTGCTGCCATTCTTGGTCAGGCCTCTCTTAAAAAAAGGAGTATAAAAAATGTAATTTCTCTGCTTTCATGAAAAATGATGCTGTCAATATAGAATAGAATAAAATGGCATAGAACAGAAGAGAATAAATCTATATTGTCAAACCAAAGTTATAAATTTGCCAATAAAGAGTGTAAAGCCAGCTGTTGTTTGAATGGAAATGTTTTTTGAACCTTAACCATGTTTTTTTTCTTCCAAACAGTGATGGCCTCACAACCTCGATGAAATCAGTATCTGATGTTGTCATTTTAAAGGGCATGGACCTAAAGTGCTCTCTCATCATTATTGAATAACTTGCTGAAATTCTCCAGTTTATCAAATTGAGTATATGAGTATTCTTCATCCAAATGGTGATGTTGTATTTGGATTCTGCGCGTCTGTTTTTTTTTTTTTTTTTTAAATTGTGAAATATTCACTTCTCAATCTGTTCAGGCAAAAAACACTGTTAGGCAATGTTTATGCCAGAATATCTAACATTCAGTTAATGGATCTGGACTCAGCTATGGCACATCAAGTCTCAGTCCTCCCATTTTCCCACAGGTTTCTTTAGACTTGTCCATTTGAATCACAAACAATATTAGGTGTTGAAGAAAAAGAATCTCCAGAATGATTCACTCCCTCCTAATGTAGGTCTAAAGCATTGCCAAAAAGTATTTTCTCATTTTGACCTTTGCTTATGATCCTTCACATGAACTAAAACAATTTAAAGATGTTTCCAAAGCAGGTGGAGAAACTTATGAGCATGGGTGGACTTCCTGAGGACAGGCATAAAATAGAGCAGAAAACTGGAAAGGCAGCACAGCTCCTTTTAGAAGAACCTGGCGTTTTCTCCTGTTTGTAGTAAAGCAGTGGAATAATATAACATTACACAATTTTTGTTTTGGGTGGCCTTGCATATTCCCCTTGAAAATAAAAACAGCCGCTGTTCAGGGAAGGCCCAAACATAATTCACTGCTTGAAGAGAGTTTTTTTCCTTGCAGCTGCCATATTTTGCCATGACAAGTTCATGTCTCAGAAGGATCATGTTAAAGAAACATTGGCTGAGAGCAGACTTGATTTACTCAAGGAGTTGTTTAAAATGAAGGGGGCTTTTGTTGATGGACACAGATTGAGGAAACAGGTAAGTATGAAGGCCAAACTCCAAAGAACAGCTTGTTTCTGAGCTACTGTTTCCTGCCATCAAGGACAGAGGCATGTCTTCAGGGTTTAGTTTATGATGGACAGTTTTTTTTAAGTGAGGACAAGACTATAAGAAAGTGACAGGAAGCCATGGAAGACGAAAATCAATCATAATTTATTTCTTGAATTATGTAAGACAAAGTATCTTGCTACTATTAAAGCTGAAAATATCACTCAATCTTTCAAGAGTAACGTTAGAACATCCATTCAGATAAGATGTCTACAGCCCATGATTAATATGATTCTGGAGCAGGAATCTAGTTGGCTTGGCTTACCTTGACATGAAGATTGAAAACAGAGAAAGAGAACTTTTCTTCTTTGGCGGACAGAAAACAAGGAAACTAAAACCTGGTGGTTTTTCACTTATGGAAGGTATACAGATACCACAGATTAAAAGTGCAGAGATGGGTCGAGGATGGCAGGGTTGGTTTTTGAGGCAGTGGGATTTGTCAAAACTCTTTTAGGCAAGGGATGAGTCCAAGGCTCAAAGACCACAACTTCTGACATTGTGTTTTTAAATTATAGTTTGAAAGTTTGATAGAAATCCTTCAAAGAGTTCTTGAGATAACAAGTTCACATGCCAGGGATGATCATGGAGCCTGAGGAAGTCTGACCTGGTCTCTCTAAATTTTTTCAGTTATACTTAAGTCAAAGTGGGAAAAACTTGAAAGAAATCAGTCAAAGCATTTTGAGATACCACGTTAACAGCTGGTGAACACGACACCTGATTACCTTTGACCTTCAAAATCTAATAAGTTAATCTTTTATTTAAAGACACATCTGCAAAATTTGACAGAAAATCTAATAAGTTCATCTTTTATTCATGAAAGACACACCTGCAAAATTTGACAGTAACCACTCTAAACATTCTTAAGGTATTGTATTCATAAGCAAGGGATGTCCACAAAGATAAATTACTTTGACCTTTTTTCCTTTAACTTTTGAAATCTGAGTAAAAGACAGTAGACATTTGCGCAAGGCTTGATGTGAACCCCTCAAAACCCTTTTGAATTATTAGTTTCAGAAACGAAAGCTAACCACTATGCTCCTTCCTTATGATCTATGACCTATGACGTCCTTTATGGGCTCTATCAATCTTCAAGTCAGGTTGGGCATTTACTTGCAGTATTCTTAAGGTACTGGGTTTGCAAAATCATGTTCAGACGCAGTGGATCATAATGAGGCATTAAGTGTCAAATCTAGTTACATAATTTTTATGTCAAAGTAGGCACTTGTGCTTGTGCAAAGTCTGATAAGAAATCCCTTAAATCTGTCATGATACAGTACGTTGTATTTTGAAGCAACAGATGACCACAAAGTACCTTTACCATGTCTATGACCCATGACTTCAAAAATGTAGTTTTTGAGCCAAACTCAAAATTAGTCCAGAGGGTGTAAAAAATCACTTGAGGGATTCTTGTGATTTTGCACTCACAAGATTGCATTCAGGGGCGGCACGGTGGCACAGCAGGTAGTGCACGTGCCTCACTCTAAATTGCCCTTAGGTATGACTGTGAACGTGAATGGTTGTCTGTCTCTCGATGTGGCCCTGCAATCAGCTGACGACTGGTTCAGGGTGCACCCTGCCTCTCACCCTTTGACAGCTGGGATAGGCTCCAGCCCCCCGCGACCCTGAAAGGGATAAGCAGCATAGAAAATGAATGAATGAATGAAAGACTGTGTTCACAAGCAGAAGACTACAGGACTCCATGACCCTTCATCTTTTGCTCATGACATAATAGCATCAACAAGATCTTTAAAGAACCTACGAATCCTTCAAAGTACTCTTCAGATATTGCATTCACAAGTGCATTGAAAGCTAAGGATGACTGTGAAGCTCCATGGCCTTGACTTTTGACTGATGACTTCCAAAATCTAGTCAGTTTATCCCTAAATCAAGGTGGAAATTTCAATTAAAGAAAATTCTTTAAAGCGTTGAATACTGCATATTTGTCTGAGCAGACACACTGCTGACCTTAAAACATAATGTCTCTAGCCTTTGCTGTTGCTGGCATAAAGGCATTAAAAATTCCCATGACAACACTATAAAATCATACTAATTAACATTTTTGACTTGAGTAACTTTGGCATTATGAGTCGACTACTGTACTACTAAGGTCAAAGTTAATAACAACTTGCTCTTTACTTCTTCTTTGAGTGGGTACAGTGTAAAGAGGTTACCCTTACCCTAACCCCTCTCCAATGCATTGTAATTTTTCTTTCCACTGGGCAACACGAAGTCAGCTGTTTGAAGTCTTTTATAGTCTACAGCTAAGCTAGGCTTACCATGTTTTCATGGTTGCTTTATTCAAATTAAAAATCTGAACTTTTTCATCAAATCAAATCAAACTTTATTTAAAAGTGCTTTTTATACATTAAAAATGCAGCACAAAGTGCATTTCACATAGATAAATGGACTTGAGCTTATACAGCACTTTTCTATTCTTTCTGAATACTCAATTTGCTTCCACACTACAGATCCCATGTACTGATTCACAGCCTTTCACTCTCACATTCATTCACTGCTGGTTCTGGGTTTCTATGTAAGTTATCAAATCAGTATTAGCTAACACATCCACACCCTTTCATAAGTCTTTACACACCACTTACACTGCAGTGGGAGCAACTTAGATTGAAGTGCATTGCTCAAGGACACATCGACATGTGACAGCCAGAGCTGGGATTGAACCTTCAACCTTCAGAATGACGGTAGAGCAACCTACCAGACTAAGCCACGGATGCCCTCTATATAGGCTGCAACAATAGTAATAACCACTGGTCTTTTGATTTATCTTAAAAGTACTGTTTCAGAAAAAGCTTAGGCATAAAATATTGTTTTATAAAACCCAATCCTTGCTTTTACACTGAAAGAAGGATGACAGAGAACCTGATGGAGAGCATACTGCCTCATATGGTTTTATGAAATTATAAGATCATAAGCCAAAATGCCTGTTTCTGCACTTCTAATGTAAAATTACGGGCCTTCTTCAAGTTTTATGCACCCTTTAGTATGTTTTCCAGATTTTCCCGATCGAGTACTTCAATGCACAAATCAAAAGGTTTGGTGAATCAGTGCTTCTCCCTTTTCCCCTCTTTAAAGCGCCTTAAACAGGTCATTACCCCAGCTGCCTGAACAGATCTACCAGTGTGATGTCATACCACTGTTTTGTTGTCAGTTAAAGCCATTTGACAACTTTCAAAGTAAAACAGCTTCAGATAATTTTGATTGACATTTCTTGATTGACAGCCATCAAAGTTAACATCTTTGTTTTAGGATTCTAATTTTTTGATAAGCTGTTCCCACCTCTGACCTGTAATGAAAATTTCAGTTCTGGACAGAGAGGGTCATTATGCTTAAATTATTGTTTTTTTTCTAACTTGACACTGCTGCAGTTTTAGATGGAATAATATTTCTTCTGAAAATCTAAAAGCCAGTTCAAGATTTTAAGAGAAATCCAATATTTATTCCTCTGTCTCTTCATCTCTGTCATAGGGTCCAAACAGAGATTAAGCCAAGGAAATATCAGTTACAAGAGTACTTTTCCTTCAGGCAATTTTTCAATTAACTGCTCCTAACTGTTGCTCCTGAACCTGAAAGTCCTTGGCTCCTCAGTTATAACTTTTTTAGTTTAAATAAAACACATTAATAAGTGAAAATAGAAGATATGATGTTAAAGCAATTATAAATACAGTGTGAGGGAACTGATTCTAGCTGTAATTAACAGAACTTGAACATACTAATAAATAAAATACCATATGTGAAAGAGTGGAATTAATAACTATTTATAACAGTTAAATAAATAGCAAAAACAGTGCCAACTTTAGAGCATCTGATGAAAATATTGTAAATGTAGGTCATGCATTGATGCCAGGGTGTGGAAATGTTGTCAATTGGACTTACAGTGCTGCCACCAACAGCCACCAAAAACACACCCACAACTTTTTAACTCTCCGATTACTGTAAGAATGTCTCCCTCTCCCCTGAAGACTGGCGTGAGCACTCCTGTCAAAGCAACAGCAGCCGCTTGATGTGGTCGGTCATTTCCTCTGAGCTGGCCGTGCTTCAGCGTGGGGGGGAGCTTCGAGGAGTGTGGGAAAAACCAGTGTGAAAGGGAAGAGAGGAAGTGTGTATTTATCTCTTTTGGTGGGGCATGATTCCCACTTTGATGTCTCGGTAAAAAAGCTCCTGGACCGCAGTTTGGGCAGCAGGGGCCATAGGGTCACTGTGTCCGCCATAGGGGTTAATCATGGCTTGGCTGCACCTGTCTACATAAAAGTGGAAGACTTTCCTATTGTACAGAACAGTCAGGTACATTTAAAACCAAGCAGCTGATCAACTGTTGTCCCTGTAAAGCACCATCTTCTGTGGTGAGAAATGAAGCAAGGAGAGGGGTGCTAAAAAACTGCACTTCCTTGAGTGGCCACTGGAGGTTGATTTTAAAGTGAGTAAATCCCCAGTGGGACTCACAATAAAAAAACAACTCTTCAGCTGGGTTAAGATGCTGAACGCTGAGAACGACTGTATTTGTTCTCTGTAATTTCCCTGTTTGTGACATCTTCACACAGGATGTTCTTACAATTTATTTTAATTTACACTCACTGGCCACTTTATTAGGTACACCTTACCAGTACAGGTTGGACCCCCTCTTCCCTTAAAAAACGGTTTTAATCCTTCATTGCAGAGAATAATCACGGTGCTGAAAACATTCCACGGAGATTTGGTCCTATTCATTTGATAGCATCACACAGCTACTTCAGAGTTGTTGGCTATACATCCATGATGTCAATTTCACATTCCACCACATCGCAAAGGGGCTTTATTGGATTGAGATCTGGTAACTATGGAGGCCACTGGAGTGCAGTGAACTCATTCACATGTTCAAGAAACCACTCAAATAGATTAAAAAGCACTCTGTCTTTGCCTCACTTTTCTAGCACTCTCATTATTAAGAAAATCCAAAATTGATTTCCTCTTTTATTTTTTCGGTGAAGGAGGTTGTGGGGTTTGGGGTATCAGAAGAAGGGGCTTTTAAAGCTCAATCAGTTGAGGAGGAGGCTGGAGCTGCATCAGAACATAGGGGCTCGATCATTTCTTGAAAGACAACAAAAGAAAAAATTAAAGTTGCAAAAAAATCAATACAGTGGAAACACTTTTTAAATTGTTACTCATGCAAAATTTGGCAATACAGTAAATTGTAAAACTTACCAAACCTACCAGGGTAAATGGTCAGGAAAGAGGCAATCGCGCTATCAAACTTAGCTATCTAGCTTACATTACATAACATTACATTACATTCATAACCTTTCAGCTTGCTATAGCTACGAAGCTAGCTACTGGCTAGCTCTCAAGCTACCGAACAAGACATGATCATACCACATACATTTTTTTAAATGCTTGTTAAAATAAAGTAATTTAGGACTGCAATGAAGACATTTAAATAATATGAAGCAGTGGCTGCTGTAACTTATAAATATTTTTAACCCAGAAACTACTCACATTTGATTGCTTCCTCTGCAGGGCGAGCAGCCATCTTGCCAATGATTTGCAAAGCAGTTTGGAAGTTTTCTCAGGGCACTTGTTTGGCGTGTGGAATCCAAATCTTAATCTGAAAACATCCGTTTAAAGGGTCTTACCTCTACAGCCCCATGTAAACAGGAATCAGGACAACCTACCCTACACATAAACAGACAAAATGGAGGGGTAAGGTCATATAAGGTCTATAAGTCCAAATATTATGGCTTCACATACGTTCCAGATTCATGTTGCGTATATAGTATTGGGGGGGACTTCTGCAGCCGATTCACACAGAAAACACGGGTAAGTATTACAACAGAGAATTAAAATCAAATAAAAAGAAAGCTGTTGAAATACTATGCTATACAAAGAACAAATATATTAGAAAAATGATCAAGATAATGAACTGGCTGCTGGTTGACACAGGTCTAGTGCTTCCCCTCTTAATTAAACTAAATTAGAGTGCTGTTTGAGGGCATGACATTAATTACACAGGGGCATTTTGTCTTAACTGAACAATATGTTGCTTCCAAGTCGATTATGATATGCGCATGCCTAAAACTGAAACCACAGGATGTGCACAGTAAGTTGGGTAAGCTGAAGCATGTCAAGCTGGCATATCTGTGCTTTGTAATGAAATGCAACACCAACTACCATCTCATATTTAACACTTATGTGATCAGAGGACAGAGCACTGCCTACAGATTCTGGGTCTCCTACAGGCATGTTCAGGCTGCAGGTTATGCTGTTGCCATCAGAGTCATATACATATTTGTGGCAGATGCTTTAGTATACGAGGCAGAACTTCAGTGAGTGTATTCCTGCTATCAGTAGCACATCAGCTTAGTAATTGTCAGACACATGACTTCACTTTGCAGCTGTAGGTGTGTCCTGGTATCAGGCAACTTTCAGTTAACCTGGCAATAGGCCAGAGGAAGCTTTAGCTGAATGAACCTGCCTCTTAGCCAGATCGCCCATTTCTCAGATGATAAATGACTGTTGGCCCAAACATTCTCAAAACAAATAAGTTACAGAAAAAATAACCTCTTACTAGGGCTGTCACTTTATAATCAATATGCAAATATTAGTTTGAACTTGAGGGTAAAAACTTGTATTCGAAATGTAGGAAGCTGTTCGAATTAAAAATATATACAGTGAAGCAGAAAAACATGGCGCCTGGAGTAGTGAACCCTTTGATCCAATAAAGGGGGCTTTCAGCGTATCTTGACCATCCATGCACTATTAATACTCTCTTTATCTCAGTAAACAACGGGTAAGGTACATTTTGAGAAAATAAAGGACAGACAAAGCCACTCTGAGCGGACAATATGGACACTAAAACATCTAAGGAGCACCGTGAGGAAGTATTTTAGGTTCTTCACTGTTGATGAAATTTTTTTTTAAAAAGACAATGCTGTGTGTCCACTGTGAGCAAAGCAGCTGGCTTATTCCTCATCTACAACAAATTTGCAGTCTCATTTGTTTGCTTTCTACCTAAGTGTGGCAGTGGAGGAGGCACTTCATCAAGTGCTCATCCCTGTATGACAGTGTCTTTTTCGGTAGGCCCCTTAAAAAGATGGTTGACACGATCAAACTTCAGGCCAAGTTTTGTTCATTAATGATCACTCATATACTGTAATTTAATTATTATAACTTCATACATAATGAGACAAATTCTGTTTACTCTTGATGAAGCATGGGGGAAATTTCATTGTGAGGATCTATAGTGAAGGGGATGATATCATGAGGTTTGGTCTCCATCATGGCCATCCATCTTCAATCTTATTCACTGAGCTAACAATCCTTTATTTGCTCTTCTCATTCAGACAGGAGTGGCTGATTACATGATCTGTTTTCCATTGTCTGGACATTGTAGGTTTAATTAAAGCACAAGCTTCATGTCAACACTTCCCCCAGAGTACAGGATGAGATCATATCATTTTTTTTTTCATGTTATTGTGTCTTCAATCTGCAGGCAACCCACACTTGAGTCTGCACCCAAAGTGGTTTTCCAAATGGGGGTCCCTTGCCAGGAAGTGTGTTTCCCAGAGTTCAATTGCATCTAATGTTTGGAAATCCTCTCCTCGTGCCTGTATATCTTTACTCAGGATTTCCAGCTGAGGATACACCCAGACCCTCTCCACCTTCTTCTGTGTGCATATGGAGGAAGTCGGTCAGTGAGAGTGCAAGTGGCACATGGTTGTGAGTGGTGGCCTTGGAGCAGATTAGCTGCTCCTGTGTCTATCTGGTGCTGACAGTTCACACGGGCCATTTTTTCCACTGCCTCTGGGTGTATCAACACTCTGTTTCCCTTCTCAGAGGCTCTATCTCCCGGCCTCAGGGCTAAAAATGTGAAGACATGCTGTGCACAAGGCTGGAAATACAGCACAGAATTAAAGTAATAGAGCTGAAGTCAATGAAAATTTAAAAAAGACCTTGGTTCTACGGAAATTACACCCACTCAACTACTGACTAATTAAAAAAAAAAAAAAACAATAATAATAATAAAATTAAAAAAAATGATTGCAGGTTATCTCTTAATTGGACTCATTAGTGGCAGGGTTGCTCCTTGGCACACTAATGCAACTATAAGTTGAACATTACAAAATCTAAGTAGCATGATAAACTAGGGATGCAAAGATGCATCAAATTAATATCAATACAAACATCGGCCTTAGCATGTAATGTGCTGTGAAAAGATGTTGGTTGCCGACATTTATCTGTTGTTTCACATTAAATAATTGCTCGGCTAACCACTGATTCAGAAGACTTTATTATGCCTACCTGCCAGAAACAGCTGGGGCCAGCTTTGTGTTTGTGGGTTGTCTGTCCATCCTTTGTTTTGAGTGAACTCCATAAATTCTAACAAATTCAAATGCTAAAACAATGCCTGAGCAATGTAAGTTGTGAAGGAAGCTGAATTTTCAGAGAAAGATGCTTCAGTAAACAGTTTGCACACAGTGTTTGGCCAGAGGGTAAAAGTTCCTGAACATTCTCCCTGCTGTGTAAAACACAAGTCTTGAAATCATCTCAGAGAGTGATTTTTTATATTAAGTATAGCCACGAATCAAATATGAAATTACACCTGAGATATAACTTCAAGGGTCTGTAGAAATATGTTCTTGTAAACATACAAAGGCCCTGTATACATCTAGAATTACTCTCTAGAGCACATGGTGTGCTTCCTTAAGTTAAAACAAATGTGCTGATTTTGTCCTTTTCCTCATAAAACCTCTGAAATATGGTTTGTTTATTTCCATGTTTACATGCTAACACACTTCTCCAATTCTCTTTTCGGAGGCTGATTTCCATGTTTCTCTGATCAACCTGTTGATGTGTACCTCAGGACCAGTTGAAATTTGATGATGTAACTATAGAGTTTGTTCAGAAAGTGTTCTAAAACCAGGAACCTCTTCTGGTAACATGGAACAGTATTGGGACTGTCTGTTAACCAGATAAGTATTGAGTGAATTTTGTAAATCAATTTATTTTATGTACTGCAAAATAGTCACAAAAGTCACACTGTTGTACAAGACAGTGTATTTCTGAGGGTCTTTCAGAATAACAAAAAGGCTTTAATGCTCAGGGAGGATTTTCCTGTTTAGTAAAGTTCACAATGGGCAATTTTCATGAGGCTGTATATTTCCCTTGCATTTTTTACGAACTACTGGTATGGTAGTTCAGCAGCTAGGTTATGGTAACGGAATGGTAACGGTATGGTAACGGTTATGGAACAAATTCGCAACCAGCCGACCACTCAAAGTTACAAATAAATAAGTAATTTTGTTTACTTTTTAGCACAATTAAAGCATGCCAGGTGTTTTGTTTTAAAAACTAACCAGATTTCTTCACATTTGTCTGTGTCTGAACAGTCAAGCCTTTACATGTCAGCTCCCTGTCCTTGCTATTGCTCCAAAACAATAAGACTTGATATGAACTTGCTGTCTGACTTTGTGTTTACAGTACTTGTCCAGAAGCAATATGAGTGTTTTTGTACAACATTTAACTATAATATGCACGGAAGAACACCCCTGACACACATGAAAGTTCAATACATGACTACCTGATGTGTGGGATAGAAACTACAGACATGGAGAAAATGCAAAGATCAGGACTAACAATACAACCATCAATAGTAACATCCTTCCTTTTCGATTATACTTCTTTCTTTGATGTGACTTCCTGAAAGTTAAGGCAGAGTTATTCTTAATATTTAAACAAAATGACTTGTTCTCAAGTATGACCTCAGCTAACTATCTGCCTTTAAAGTGTATATGAGGTCAGATATTACTCTCAGTAAAACAGATACAGCTACAAATGCAGATGGTTTACCCTCATGTCTCAATAATGGAGGAACTGGCGTTGCATTTAAAGACATTCCATGAGCCAGGTATTTGTTCTGCCTACAAGTGGCCCAAGTTGAAGGAACATGTCAAGGCATCTTTGTGCAGCCACAGTAAACATTTGAGCACAGCACTGGAAAGCCAAAGCCACAGCCACGTCTGTGCAGGACTAGATCACAGGGGTTTACAAGCGTACCAAATTTCAATATCTGTTTTAATTTTTAGGCAAGAAACTTGAAAGACATTCTGTAAGACCTCTGACATTTGGAAACAATTTTGACCTGTGAAAAGAAGTAAAATATGGGACCTCTAAACTTCTGGTGCTGTACCGTGTAGCCAATCCAATCATTAACCCCTTCTTTTTCTCATGCCAAACAAAGCTCAGCACATACGGAACACAATACAGCTTAATTTGTTTGCCACTTAAGTGACTGAAACCAGTTTCATGTGTCCATCAAGGCAATGGAATTTATACTCACTGACTCGTTCTTGGCAAAGTTGGCCGACATGTGTTGATTGCGGTCCTTTAAGGTCAGTAACACTCCATGGTAAGCATCCGGACTCAATATCAAAGTGTCTGTCTAACAAGCGCTGTCCATGCTTTCACCTCTGACTGACACTTAAGTTTTTTAACTTCAGCTGCCCATTAGAGTGTCATGATTTTTATTAATGAGTCCCTTCCGTCTCTGTCAGTTCAGAGGTTTTCACGCTTGGTTCTGCTGATACTGCCGGTCATTAGGAGCTAAAAGTGTGGGATTCCATCTGGACTTTCTCACTCAGAAGACCGCCATTCCTCAGAGGCTGCCGAGGCTCCAGCAAACTTTCAGTGTGATGTGGAATAAGGGGCTCAGAGAGACAGAAAGTCTGTGGGTTGTAATTCTCTGTACAGATGGCTCACAGGAAAAAGTAGTCATATTATTTGGAAAAGCCTCGAAGGGGAAAATTAATGATTATTCAGATTGGATGTAGGGGACAGAAACAGGCGTAAAGAATTCATTACAATGGAATGAGATTGTCGAAAGAATTGCCAAAGCTTAAAAAAAGTCAAATGTCCTTCCAGCTTCTAATTATTTAGACATATCAGATGGCAAATCAGTCAAAAAAGAGCAAAATCCATTTGTTACTGATTAGCATAAATAAAAGAGAAGTAAATGTTAGCGTTTAGAGCCTTGATGATGATGGAGGGCTAAGAGATTTCCATTTGCAGTCACGCACAGTAATGTCATCACTTCAAGGGAATTTTACCCCCCTGTGGATTTAACAGTCCCAGAAAGCTTTGCAGTACAGGTTCAAGCACCTGACGTCACGTGCTGTGGTGTGAGCAGGGTTTTTAATAAGGGGTGGTGAGGGTGTGGTGCAGCAAGCGGGGAGACCATTAAACTGTCACCACTCTATTTGTGTGGAGGGTTTCCTCTCGTCCCCCGCAGCTCCCTTAATGATGAGATATGAGGTTAGGCAGCAACTCCGCCCATGTGTAATCAAAACTACAGATTAGATTTGCAGCTACTGTTGAGCTGCCACAGGTAAGCCCGTGTGAAGGTGTCATGATGGGGCCAGAGTTTGTTTGGCAGCTATTTTAGATTTGGTCTCAGTCCTAAATCAGGCTATCCCAAACTTACCCAGGGCCAAAAAAACATCATATAACCACAAGATAAAAGTAATATATCTTCATATTTTCAGTTCATAAAAGGAAGGCTGTTTTAACAACTGCCAACTACAAGCAGTGCAACTATTGAACATAGGTCATTTTTGAAGCTGCCCACCACAAACTACTAATGGATGCACTATGTAGAATATACTGCACTATGTACATTGCATTTAAAGGTAGTATGCAGTATTACTACCAAATGGCTGTTACTTTGTTGTGTGCTTCATCAGGCTGAGCTGATTCT
This sequence comes from Cetoscarus ocellatus, assembly GCA_037902135.1. Lineage (NCBI taxonomy): Eukaryota > Metazoa > Chordata > Actinopteri > Labriformes > Labridae > Cetoscarus > Cetoscarus ocellatus. Next base: position 424,314 of record JBAMNC010000322.1, on the reverse strand, counting down.
TCTTCTACTTTTGGTTTTCTGGCAGTTGGCAACTATCATAGAAGGTACACATTAAGACCATCTAGTAGGTTAAAGTTTGGATCCCATCAACTGTTTCTACAATACAAAAACAACTTTAAACACATATGAATAACCAAGTTTTTTTTATTAACTACACAAACAAAGCTGTGTGCTCTCCCAGGAAAATCCAATAATTCAGCTGATTCCTCTTTCTTGTCATGAAAACAAAAGTAAATGGTAGTTTAGCTAACGGCTAGCACCACTAAATTAACATCCATTAATGGACTAAAAAGTCTAACAAGTGATTTATTTGGTATTTCAAGATTTTTACCACTGAAAACACACAAGTAACACTCATGTACTGACTGGAGAAATGCACATTTACAGAGTTTGATTGGCTTTATTGTTACATACATGTAATGAAATCAGTGCTAATACTAATATTGCTAAGACTGTTGCCATGGAAATACATTGTGGCAGTGCACCATTTGGACCCCTGACTCCTTGGCGCTTTGCATTGTGGGTAGCAGTATGCAAGGTAGACTAATCCGATGCATACAGCTTATTTTTCCAGAAGAAGTGTGACATTCTGGTACTGTTGTCATTGCCTATGTTGGAGTATTAGCATACTGCATACTTCAGATTGGAAAAATCAGTATACTGCTGGCAAAATGTGTGGTTTCAAAAACAGCCACATTATTCAGGTTTTCACGCGACAGCATTTGGCAGTATAGTGTGAAGTATGACTGCCTGACAGTTTTCTTTTGTAGAATGCCAGATCCCACTTAGCTGATCTGTCTTGTTAATTTCCAGAGATTTGGTTCAATTTACTGCACTGTATATTTAATAGAATTAATGCTAATGCTACTCAAGCTAATGCTGTTGCCATAGATAAGCACAGCTACTGTCTGCCATTTTGACCTCTGACCTGTTACTGCTTTGCATTATGGGAAACAGTAGACTGGTTTAATGCATATTGCTGGTTTTGTCCAAATCAATACAATATCTGTGTAATTTAGTACACTGTAGATCTTGGAAGTGCAAAGTGCAAACTACATACAAATGAGGGTGTACTTTCAGTGCACCATTTGAAATTAGTAACCTGCACCACCCAGATATAGGTGTTTTTGTTTGCTGTTTCCTAGGAATGGTCAACCTTGCAGGCATGGTGGCAGGTAAATAAGAATAACAGTCATTTGTGACAAACATACATGAATTAAATCCCTGTTTTCTGCTTGGTCTTTGGAGCTAAATGTTTAAGCTACGTGGCTATGTACTGGGATAGTTTGACCCTGTGTCACTCATAAATGTAACGGTAGCTCAGCCAAAGTAAAGTTATTTTGATGATGAACACTTTCTCTAGGCTTTTCACAATGTACCCAGTTTATATGTCATTTGAATGCCTTTACTTTGTAACAGCCATAACAAGAAATAGGCGTTGTTAGCAGTAGAAACTAAACATAACTAATTTGACTCCATGACCATCAGCTATAGTGGCAGAAAGGTGAAAACGGTCTTTTCCAACCTAGTGCTAGTGTAGAAGGTAGTTCACAATACGGCTAGAGAATTTCATTGTGAACTCTTTGCCCCTTCGGGGTTGTGGATACAATGCAGATAGTTGGGGGGAATCACCCCCTCTGAATTTTTAAAACTTAATTTTTAAACTTGGAGGGAATTCTTCCTGAGAGCATGAACAGAAGGAGTTTTGATCTGGTTATGACTTGGACTGAATGCCAATCCCAAATTAACTTCAATCCCTTCATGTGACCCAACAAGACCATATAATGATCACTGATAATTACAATATTACAATAAAAATGTTCATCATCACCTCCACAGGAACAGCAACAAATTGAAATTTTACTGCATGCAGACCAGCAGTATATTCTATAAAAATGTACATGTACACCTGAACAAAGTCAGGGATTTGCAGGATTATAGTCAGGTATTGAGTTTGAAGCAGACTCGGGTTTCAGGATGTGCTGTTCAAGATTTGAAGAATCACAAGCAACTCAACTGTTCAATAACATGGTAGCAGAAAGATGGCAGCAGGTGCTCTAATATTTAGAATATTTGGCTGGAGTAGATGGTGGTTTGTTTTCCGAAGAGAGTCGCGAAATACAGACGTGGACAAAATTGTTGGTACCCTTCTGTCAAAGAAAGAAAAACCCACATGGTCACTGAAATAACATGAAACTGACAAAAGTAATAATAAATAAAAATTTATTGAAAATCAACTAATCAGACATTGTTTTTGAACTGTGGTACAACAGAATTATTTTAAAAAACAAACTATTGAAACTGGCCTTGACAAAAATGATGGTACTATTAACTCAATGTTTTGTTGCACAACCTTTTGAGGCAATCACTACAATCAGGCGATTTCTGTAACTCTCAATGAGACTTCTGCACCTGTCGACAGGTATTTTGTCCCACTCTTCGTGAGCAAACTGCTCCAGCTGTCTCAGGTTTGAAGGGTGTCTTCTCCAGACTGCATGTTTCAGCTCCTTCCTCAAATGCTCAATAGGATTTAGATCAGGGATAACAGAAGGCCACTTAGAATAGTCCGGTGTTTTGTTCTTAGCCATTCTTGGGTGTTTTTAGCTGTGTTTTTGGTCATTATCCTGTTGGAGGACCCATGACCTGCGACTGAGACCAAGCTTTCTGACACTGGGCAGCACTTTTAGCTCCAGAATGCCTTGATAGTCTTGAGATTTCATTGTACCCTGCACAGATTCAAGACACCCTGTGCCAGATGCAGCAAAGCAGTCCAAGAACATAACTGATCCTCCTCCATGTTTCACAGTAGGTACAGTGTTCTTTTCTTTGTATGCTTCATTTTTGCATCTGTTGACATCGAGTTGATGTGACTTGCCAGAAAGCTCCAGTTTTGTCTCATCTGTCCAAAAGGCATTCTCCCAGAAGCTTTGTGGCTTGTCAATATGCATTTTGGCAAATTCCAGTCTCGCTTTTTTTTTAAATTTGCTTTTAACAGTGGTGTCTTCCATTAAGTTCACTTTGGCTCAAACCGTGATGGATGGTGCGATCTGATACTGATGTACCTTGACCTTGGAGTTCACCTAAAATCTCTATGGAAGTTGTTCTGGACTCTTTGGTTACCATTTGTATTATCCGTCTCTTCAATTTGTCATCAATTTTCCTCTTGTGGCCTCGTCCAGGGAGGTTGGCTACAGTCCCTGGACCTTAAACTTCTGAATAATATGTGCAACTGTAGTCACAGGAACATCAAGCTGCTTGGAGATGGTCTTATAGTCTTTACCTTTAACATGCATGTCTATAATTTTATTTCTAATCTCCTGAGACAACTCTCTCCTTAGCTTTCTGTGGTCCATATTCAGTGTGGTACACACCATGATACCAAACAGCACAGTGACTACTTTTCACCCTTTAAATAGGCAGACTAGTTTAACCTGTCCCTATGGTCGAATCATTTTCAATCTTTTCTTGGGATACTATCATTTTTGTCCAGGCCGGTTTCATTATTTTGTTTTTTAAAATAATTCAGTTGAACCACAATTCAAAAGCAATGTCTGATTTTCATTCGTTAATTTTCAGTAAATTTTTATTTATTATTACTTTTGTCCACGTCTGTATAGTGTCTGCAGGCAACAGTGAAGTATGGGGGAGGTTCCTTGCAAGTTCGGGCCAAGGTTTCAGCAGTGCACTTTCAATCTCTCCAAACCCACAATATTTCCCCACTACGTGTCTTAGATGTTTGTCAATACACAAGCAGAAGAAATGAAAAAATGTGTGAGCTGTGTGCTGCAGGCGCTGGTCAAGCAGCCCTGTGTCTGTGTCTGTGCAAAAACCTTTAACAAGATGACAGTTCTATCAAAATCATTATGTCCTCAAAACATTAACATTTCACCATATAAAAGTGTAAAAAAATAAAATGGTCATTGGGTTTTTTTTCCTTTGCTTTTCTTTGGTACAAGTGATGCCAGGGTTAATGATTAAATCTATACACAATTTGAAAGTAGTGTATTTGTTTGTCTGCTTGCCTGCTTCTTCAAACTGGGGTTTAAATTGATTTTTAGAATATATTTTATGTCATTTTAACAGCTTAGGGACGGAACATCCAAAAATGTCTGTTTTCTATTTTTGACAAAATAACAAAAAAAAAGTAAATTAGTTACTTATCTGATTTATCTGTAACTCTGAAATTAGAGTTGTTCTGATTCCGATACCAGTATCGGAACCTGCTCCGATACTGCCAAAAATGCTGGCATCGGTATCGGTGAGTACTGGAGTCCAGGCACCATCCGATACCACGGAGCTCCAAATGTCCGCAGTTAAGCTGACTGCATGCACATCTTCTGCTACCGATGTTGGCCGTAAGGGTGTATTAGCCGTATGGGTGTAACGCTGGCTGGTTGGAGCTCTCAGCGTGTTTGCAATCTGTGATTGGGGGTAAGTGGTGATTTGGTTCATAATCCATTGTATAGCGTTGCATTGTACTTCGAGTTGTATTATATGCTTCCTCTTTTTCCACAACTACGGTGGAGGGGGGAAAGCTGCTTTGCTCCCTTTAACGCTAAGCATTCTGGGTAATGTAGTCAATGTAATTATTCTGAGCCAGCTTTAATACGATTATAAATGATGGTACAGGCTTCTGTTTTTCTCATTATTTTGGGCAATTAATTTAAAGAATATATTGTAATTGGGTTACCTATTTTATTGTGTTTTCAGGTTTATGACCTGTGACAGACGTGTGCCCCACGTCTTTATACTGTTCTATTTAAATGCCTTCATTTTACAATATTGTGGCTGCACTTTAATTTAAAAAAAATATACTCCTAGATTTATTTATCTAATTTGCTGTTGCACTCCTGTTTTTATACTGTTGTATTTAAAAGCTTTTTTTATTTAAAAATATTGTGGCGGCACTTCAAGTTTTTTTTTAATAATTATTCCTAGATTTATTTAGTTAAATTGCATTTGCATTACTGTTTTTATGCTGTTCTATTTAAAAATAAAATTAAAAATAAATGGCTTGAATTTGCTGTTTTTATACATGTTTTACAAAGCCAAGCCCAACCACAATGATAATGATATTACAGTCATGCAGGCATAGTATGATATTTTTTTGTAACTTACTGGTGTCGGATCAGTACTCGTAATCGGCCGATACCCACGGCACAAGCATCGGTATTGGTATTGAGAGGGAAAAAATGGTATTGGAACATCTCTAACTGAAATTATCATTAGTTATAGCCCAAGTGCCTACAATGCTGAGAAATACTAGCAGATACTTATCCATCATGCAATACCATGAGGGATTCTTCTGGCTAGCCCCTACTGTATTCTTCACCAGGACAACAACCCAAAACATAGAGCCAGTGTTATTAAGATTTATCTTCAGCATAAAGACAAATAAGTCCTGGAAGTGAAGGTGGCCCCCACAGAGCTCTGATGTCAGCATCATGGAGTGTGTCTGGGATTACTTGAAGAGACAGAAGGATCTGAGCCAGATTTCAAGATGTTTGGAACAAACTATACCTGCTGAGCTCCTTCATAAACTGTCTACAAGTGTACCTAAAAGACCTGACGCTGTTTTGAAGTCAAAGGATGGTGTTACCAAATATTGCTTTGACTTAGAGTTCTCTTCTGTTCATTGGCTTTGCATTTTGTTAACTGATAAACTATTAACACTTCAACTTTTGAAAATATTCTTACTTTGCAGCATTTTTCCACACCTTCCTTAAATTTTTGCACAGTACATTATGATGATTATTAAGTTTCTGTACTTTAAAAACCCATCAAAATGATCACTTTTAACTTAACAGAAAATAGCCTTATGTAAGTCTCTACTTGGGTCCTTCGAACTACTAAAGCTGCCATTGTGTGCAGAATTTAGTAAATGAGAGCAAAAACATGTATATGGTGATGTCAAACTTTACAAGAGCAAGCTTTTCAGCATTCTGATTTTAAACCTACAAGTCTTTACCAAAACTGAATTATAGTTCTCTGTTAAGAACAATTATAACAGATTGAACATAACTATCAGGTTTGTGTGCATCATAACACAGACTTCTCTGTGCAACAACACTGTGCTGATTTGTTACTATAGCAGCAAATGTTTTCCCGCTAATCACTGTCAACTTACAGTTTACAGCTCGCTCAAATAAAGGGTTTGACTGCAAAGTGCACTGCTGCTCTTATTACCATCTTATTTTAAGACCTGGGTGTTGTAGACTAACCTTTCATTTTCTCACATGGAAGAAAATATCACTTTAATTATGAAATGAAACATTTTCCGAACTGTCGCTTTACGAGAAGAATCATCGAGGTGGGTAGAGATCAAAGATAAATGAACAATCTTTGAAAAATGAAGTTTGGCTGGAGTTGTTGGGATGCATTTCAACCCCAGGCAGGTTTAGTCTGAGAGGAGAAGAATGCTCTTAATCATTCCCCACTTACAGGAAGTCAAATTAGCTGCTGCGATTATAAAACAGTCCTGACCTTAAACACATGGCCTTCACCCTGTTTGAATGTTTGGCTGTAGTGACGGAGGGCTGCTGCATGGCAACAGAGCAGGAAGATACAGTAGCACCACCTTGTGTTGTGGCACAGTCAGAAATTAAAAGGTCTACAGAAATAGCCTTCTGGATTTTTTGTATTCAACATTTAAGTGAAAAACATTAATTAAAAGTATTACAACAAGACATGGAATAAAAGGGATGCAATGGAAACTGAAGACCAAAGATGCGTCAGATAACGTCATAATGATTATATTTGTTTTGTTTGAGTACTTTTCACTCTGGGGAATTTCTCCTTCACCCGATGACGGAGCAGGGCGGTATGTGGGCATCCCCTTAGCCTTTATGTCTTGCGCACAGACAAGTGCAGAAAGGCTTGTGTTGGCTCCTCTTCAAGCCAAACGCAGCCAGACACTGAGTTGCTCTGGCATAATTAGAACCTGCTGCAGATGTTTGAAGTATTACCTCACTGCAGAGAACATGGCTTCCCCAGCTAGCAGCTCTCAGCTGAATGGATCTGGATCCTGTTCTGCTGCTGATCTGTGGGGAGCTCTGTGCACCTACAATCACCAGTGGTGATGTACTGTATGCAGATGGACCAAATCAACCAGAAGGGGTGAGTATCAGGGATAAAATCTGCTCCTCCATCCAGCTCTTACACTTCCACAGGCTTTTCTTTTAGTGATGCACCATTTTGGATTTTCGCCGATATCCAATATGCCAATATTTTTTAAGTTATTATCGCCAATACCGATATTTCTGGTCAAGAGCACAAGCTCTGTACTTAAGAAAAATTGACTTGTTTGTTTCATTGTTACAGTATATACAGTTTTGCACATCTTGGCTAAGCAGAAGAGAAAATTTAAAAAAGAAAGGCCCATCTACCATGTTTTAGCAGAAATGTATTCTACCAATGTGGACAACCACCACAGTCAAGTTGACACAGCACAGTTGTGCACCCTGTTTGTAATTTTTACAGTACAGGTTTTGTTTGGCAATTCTGTGGCAAAACCCCCCCGACTGCTTTTATTCTGAAGCTGTCCTGGTCAATTATAAAATGAATCAAGTCTGTGGTCAGTGGTCAAAACTCAAGATTATATTATTGTAGGATTGGTTGGTTTTATTGCTATGTACAACACTGCAACTTCATGAGGGGATTGATAAGAGACAAGTATCCTGTATATAACTGTCAGAGAGCATCTCCCTCATTTACCCACATTACCCATTTTGGTGGTCCTCCACAAGAAAGTGTTTCCTCAATTCTGATATAACCTTTAATTGTTAGGACAGGGCTCTCTTTCTCCCTCTCTACAATCCCAGAGTAGAATTTATGCTCATACAAACACCAGGGGAACCTGAAAAGTGACTGCATGCTTCATAGTTTCAGAAAAGAAAACACCAATTTTCCACTGCCATTCAGTAGGTTCTCCAAAGTAATTTATAAATGAATTATTACAGCTCTTACATCATATCAGGCTTTGTGCTGTCATGGTTCAGACATTATAACATCTCTGCACTCTTCCTCAATGGTAAAGAATAAGCAGAGACTGAAAGTACAAGCATGTGAGGGACAGCTTGGGGATCAAGGCCGTCTCCAAGGTCTCCTAACTGCCTGAATCTAAACTTAAGGTCGTTCCTCTGCTGCTCCACCAATTACCCACAAATGTAGCTCTGCAGAGTATCAGCCAGGCACTCTAGCTAGGCTGTTCCAGGACATCTTCCTCTGGGTTTACACTGGAAATATGGGCTGCCATCTACTGACATTATTTCATCAACTCACCCAAGCACAGAGGACTCAATGGAGTGATTTTACTTACCAGTCACAGTAAATGACAAGTAGATGTTAGACTACAGTGAGCACTGTGGTAAGAATTATTTCTTAGTTTTGTATCCTCTCTTTCCTTTGAAAATCACTTAAGGGATCTTCAGTGACACATCACAGCCTGCACTTCTAAAAAAGCTTTACAAAAATTTCCACATCACAGAGGAAATGTGTCATTACTGCCTGAAATGTGCTGGATGTCAGTGACACCATGTCTCAGATGCTAAAGCATTTACAGCTCTGAGAACATATTTGTCAACGCTGATCGAAAGTCTTTATGTGTGTTCCATAACCTCCATCTCCACAGAGAATATCATTACAGGGAAAGTGGTGGTAATTGTTTTCAGTGATGGATGACGGAATCAAAATTTGTCAAAGCATAGACAGAAACAATGATGGAAAAGATGTCAAGTGGAAGTAAAATTCATGACTAGGGAAAAAAGACTTCAGGGAAAAATAAAAAAATACAAGAGCAACTTGGGAAATTCGAAAAATTAGGTTGGCCAAGCAGACAAAATCATCAGCTAACTGATTGTTAAAATATGGAGCTGGTAGCATGTATGCTCTGTTCACATGGCAAAATATGCAAGGAAACAAAGCTTTTCACAGCCATATGTCTTGTTTACGAAGAGTTACCATTGTCAAAAGATTTTCAGGACACTCCTGCTGTTTCTATGATATAAGCTAAAGAGCTGTAATGCTCAAAGACTTGTGGAATTTAGCTAGAAAGGATGTTTTAAATGCTGATGCTAGCTACTCCACCACACATTCTCTTACTGGTGCTCCAACTCCAATACTTAGGGTGAATCCCAATTCTACCCCTTAGCCCTTCCCCTACCCCTTCCCCTTAGCCCTATGTTTTGAGGGCCAAGGTGAAGGGGTGAAAACGCGCTTCTGAGAAACAAGACACCACTCGATTCCCGCTACGTCATCACCCAGAGCCGCTCGCTGGCTGTGACGTATGCAGATGCGACAATAACCGTAGCTACAGCTGCAAAAGCTAGCTCATTATAATGAGAAATTGTAAAATACGACCAGTAATTCAAAATATGATTAATATTTACTTGATGATTTGAAATGAATGAAAGATGATGATTTAATTATTACTTATAATTAAGAGCTTCCTTCGGTCTCCGCTCTGCCTCGTGTCGGTGGGCGCAATGTATTATGGGAAATTCTCATACCCCTTCATTTAAAGTGAGGTCTGTCTTTGTTTCGAGGGCTATGTACCCCTTGGTCTCAGCCCTTCCCCTTAGCCCTACGGAGAATTGGGACACCACTTCACGAGACATGAACGCGCAGAACCAAGGGGTAAGGGGTAAGACAAGGGCTAAGGGGTAGAACTGGGATTCACCCGTAGACTGATGAGCAGCAAGAGCCAGGTAATCACTGAGGTCATTAGGTGGGGACCTCCCGTCCTCAGTTTTTCATCTAATTGACCCCCACGACACCTCTAACAGGCTGGCCAGTGAAAGCTGCTGTCCCAGACATACATACAGTTTTTCTAAATAGAAGAACAAACAAATGCACACGCATAGTAGATGGGAAATTACAGCTTTTGCATACTTAAGTTTTGGCCCCCAATCTGCATTACACTAAATCTAGCAATTGTACTTATCACAGAATATTTACACACACACACACACACACACACACACACACACACACATATATTACATATATATATATATATATATATATATATATATATATATATATATATATATATATATATATATATAGATAGATAGATAGATAGATAGATAGATATATAGATATATATATAGATATATAGATATATAGATATAGATATATATGTATATATGTATATATGTTATATATATATATATATATATACACACACATATATATATGTGAATTCAATAAATAAAACAAAATAGATTGAGAATCAGTTTAAATGTGTCCAAGACCACACTCAAGTCAGAGCCCCTCCATAAAAGGTTAAATTGAGTCTCTTTTTTTAATCTTTATAATGTACATGCTCTATTTCTATTGAAAACCCCCAGACAGAGCATGTCCGTTTTGATTTATGGAGAGGAAATAGTTGTGCTCTCTTTGAGGGTGGGCCTGTTAAACCCATGTCCCCCCTGGCTGTGGCGTGGCAGCCTTGTGTAAGCTGCAGTGTAAGCCCAAATCACAAGAGGTCATCACCTCCAATAGCCAGTTGCAAGTCTTAAATTACAACTTGGTCACTGTAGAGAAATAATCCCAGATGTAGCTTCAGTTTTAGAGTTGAACCTGGGAGAATATATTTGATCACCCCCAAACGCTCTGCTGATGAAGGCTGAGCAGACTGAATCCCCTAAATACGAAAAGAAAAAGAAACTGGCTGATATTCATGTTCAAAAATCGTTAAATGATGTGCAAGACAATGACAGCAGAGTATTCACTTGTTATTAGGGAGTAATGTGTGAACTGACATAAGAGCGTAATAACAAAACCAGACATGGTGTCATAGTTGAACACTCATTTACTGCATCTCTGCTCCTCTGTACCTTTTAAATGGACTGTAAAAATGCAGGACGTGTCCCATGAATTCGCGTAATCGATGGTGGTTATTAGCTCCCCATAGACCTTCAGGAGAATGTACTGTGAGCAGGTGTGCTCGTATAAAAACCATACCAAAATAAAGGCATATGACTTTGCAAAATGAAGAGATTTAATAACTTTATTAGACACCTGGAATTCTTACGTTTGTATTAATACTCCGCAGTGGGCATATGAAACTGAGGCAATCATCCAAGAAGGTTAATCTGGGTCTATAGCCATGAAGAGAAATATTATCATAAAGCACTCCAAAACAGTTCAGATATCGTGCGAGCCTGAAAGACATTTTCTTTGGGTTCTGCTTACACAAAGCTGTGACATCTTTGTTGGCCCACTTGTCATGGAGACATGACGTAATTTTCGATTAGGTGGTTGGTTTTTGTATCACCCGGCGGGATGTTCTCATGTCGTCATGGTGCGGTGTGCCTCTGAGCTCCAACCAGCACAGACCCTGATGGCCCTATCTGCTTCATAACTAATCTAACAACACAAATTCTATCTCTCGTCCCCTCAAAGGTCCATCCAATCTCTCTGGGAAAGAAATTGTGAGAACCAAAATAATAAATTCAAGCCCTAATACAGTTTGAAATGTTACACCACTATAAATCAAGTTAGGAAACTGGACAACAATGGGTGTGAGCATGTTAGTAACAATCCAAAAACAGTGTTTCTTCTCTCTCTGGAGCTTCATAAAAATGGAATAATGCACAGCGTATTACATACAACATGTCCACTGTAATAAAAAGTGAGCAAGATGAACTTTTAATGTTACTGTGACATCTGAGACTTTGTAAAAAAATCATAGAAACAATCAAAGGTTAATTTTTTTTTCTTCAAGCCATGTTTCATTGTCATAAAGTATGACATTTTTGTACCAGTACATTGTATATTATCATCTTATGCAACTTGTATCTCAATACATACATTTTTGATATTATTGAACCAAAGTAAAGGAAGCAAAGTCTTTTAAAACTGCGACTACTGTACCTTCCGTAAACATAAAAATACAAGAATTTAACCGAAAAATGCAGCATGAACCACAACCTCGTTCTCCTGATGTTTAACATTTTTGCCAAAAAAATTAAAAGATTGAGTTTATTTGCCTGACACAAAGTATAATTGTGGGTTGAAGAAAATGCATGGTGTCTTTTTATTTGTTGGGTGACCGGTAGAAATGTTTTTTGGGTTTTTTTTTAAATGGTAGACTACATGATTTGTGCATGTTTATGGTCCGACCTGATAAGTCGTAGGGTACCAGAATCCAAATGTATTTCATCTTGTGTTGTTTGCCATGATGACAACTAAAGACCAGCCTCGGATGCCTCACGAATTCACAACAAAAAGTCAAGCAAGTTTTTCATTTTTTGTCCTGCCTCCTACGTTTTGTTTCTACATGTCAGAGACATTGACCAATGCAAGCACAGGGAGCTCTGCACATGCGTCAAACATGGATGTAAACAAAGCAAAGTGTTGCCTTGAGGGCCATGGGACTGTTTCTTAAGCTCTGAAACAACATCTCTGCCTTTATGATGTGACGTAGAGGAGCTACCATCAGACTGTGAAAAGAGAAATGTTGAAGAGAAACAGCAGAGAGGAACTGCAGTAACTTGTCTAGTGACTGCTTGCATTTATCATCAGGGTAACATATCACTTATGATGTTTGTAAAGCCAAACAAAAGTATAGTTCTCTGAAGACAGTATGTTTGTTTTCTGCCTTCAGTGTCAGCCCTCCTCCTTCAATTGTCATCATGTTGGCAGTTAAAAGTAGATGGTTTCAGGAGTGTAGTCTGTCATGCTCGTTGGGCAAGTCACTGCAAGACTTTGTGGCCCCGTGGTCACCTCATCTGTGTTGTGACCTCAGCATTACCTTGACCTTTGACCTCCAAAGTCTAATCAGTTTATCCCGGAGTCAGAGAGGACAATGGTCATTTGTGTTAAGTTTTAAGAAAATCCCTAAGAAATCAGAGATATGGCATTCATGAGCAAGGGATGAACATGAGGACCAATGATTTGACCTTGTACTTAAAAAATGTTATCAGTTCATCCTTGTGTCAGAATGGGCAGTTCTGCCAAAAAAATTATAAAAACAGTCACATGGTATGATGCTCACGATCAAGGGATGAGCATGGGGTCCATTGGCATTGTATATTGTCTCTGTTCTGGGTGTTCCCCTCGGTTTCCTCCCGCTTGGTCAAGCCCAGAAGACCTCCAAAGTAGGGTGACCAGAGGGCATCCTAATCAGCCCCTTACCCTATCTCTGAAGCTGAACCCTGCCAACCTACCTTTCCAATGAAAACTCATTTCAGCTGTTTGTATATGCAGTAGGGATGGGAATTAAAAACCAGTATATGTAGTAGGAATAAGTAGATCCCAACTTTGCCTTCTGTCTGTGCTCCCCATCACCACAACAATCCAGTTCAGTGGCTGCAATAGTGAGGAGGCTGCACCCATACAACTGTCATTCTCGCTGGCTATCTTAGCCTCATTGTGAATAAAATTTGGAGATATTTGGACTCTTTCACTTGAAGCAAAGACTTGCTCTCTGCCCAAAGGAAGCAGCCACTATTTTCTGACCTAAGAGTTAAAGTTGCTGACCCTCATCCCAAGCGCTTCATACTGGGCTGCAGACTGCTCCAATGCCTGCTGAAGGTCCATAGTCTGACATCTTTTAAATCACTTCATAAAACTTCTTTTTTATGTCATTTATGTCAATGTTGTCTACTTTTATTAATTTAATTCAAAGCCATTTGAAAACAGGTTTTTAACAGGTTCCTTACAAAGTGTTATTATTATAATTATTATCATAATTTTCTTATAATCTGCGAAAAGAACAGATTGAACTCCCAAGGCCCCAAACCAAGAACCGTCTAACCCCCATCTGCTCTTAGTTTATCAGATCACTTAATTTATCCAAATCATATTTCAGTTTTGACAGTCTATCCAAAACAAAAGAGTTTCAAATTTGATCACAATAACTGACCGCACAATTACGAAAAAAAAGGTTAAAGTGTTCCACTTGTTTAGTCTTTTTTCCATATATCATCCTTTTTAGATATTTGTGTATTTTCACATATATATTGTTGTTTATTTCATGTTTTTTTATCATGTTCATAATGATGGTGTTAAGAGCATTGAGGTTCAGTAATTGCATGTGAAGCATGTTGTTATATCATCAAGTACTCAAGTTTTATTATTTTGATCTAAATATCTGTCAGAAACAACCATGATTATGATGTTTGCCATCATTGAACAGCCCTAGTATATGGTCAAATGTTTATATGCACATAAGGCAAAGCAGCCAAATCATAACACATATGAACAATGTAAATACCTTCAACTCAAATAGCTCTTGCTAGTGACCAAAGGATGTGATCTACTTACCAGTTACTGTAGTGTTTTATTTTGGTTAAAATGCATGTCATTACCAAGTCATTTTGCTTTTAGAATATACAGGCCACATAATAGCAGCGTTTTATGTGACCTCATCACTAAAATGAAGGTTTCTTTGAAACAAAAGTTCCCTCAAAACAACACTGAAGTACTTGGAGAAGTATTACCATTATTGCTTCTTACAGTGGTGTGGATAATATAACCATTGTGTTTTCTAACTGTTTCACTACAGTGCTCAGTGCTCACATCAGGACCATCCAGTATACAACACCACCTAAAAGTCAGCCAGCTGTTTTATTAAACAGGAAGTTCTCATTATATTATATGTGTCTCTGTTTGCAGACTTAAGCAATTTTTAATGAGCTACCTCTCTAATTTGGAGATTAAAGCTCACCACTAATGACAGAACACTATAGTAGCTAAAAGTTGTCCCTGTAGTCTTAAAAACCACAGAGGAGGAGAGGAGGTCTGAGAGTGACGCACTTTGTTGTATATATAGACCCGGTGATTCCACCTCTCGCTTACCAGAATGGAAGGAATGTTGTGATAGATCCACCCACAAGCAGGAAAATAACACCAAAATAAGATTCTAAAATTCATGTAAATATAATGTTTATCACATGTGTGTTTCATTACAGTGACCATAGGTAAACTGTGAAACACCAAGCAAATGCAAAATGTCTATTATTTTTTGTCAGTGCCGTAACCTTTTCCTGCCAAAGCACTTTACAGCCACTTCAGCGTGGCCAATGGGGAGGTTGCATCAATAAAAAAATCCTTCAAGCGGGTTTCTTTCTAATGGTTCTCATGATTATCTTGTCAGAATTGGTTTTTCCTGGCTTAAAATGAGGTAGTGGTGGTACCTTTCTTGTACACGTGTGTAATTTGGCTCAACCAAAAACTCTTAAAAGCAACATTAGAAATTCTGACAACTATGGAATTTTGGAAAGTCTCACTTCAAAGCATGTTTTTTATGTCAAAACAGATGTTTTCCTTTTGCAAAACTAAAATCTACACAAATTAAAGCTCAAGTGAAGATTTATGCAGTTAAAAGAAAAATTGTTTGGTTATATTATTTGTAGGGGAGTCGAGGTCCTCCCCCTGAAAACTTTGACCATCAGATGTTGCACCTCTTTTTTTCACTTTGAGTCTAAATTTGGGCGAAGTTTGAAGTTTAACACTTAATCTATGCACAAGAATTGGACAGATGGATAGATGTATGGATGGACAGATGAACAGAGGTATGGATGGACAACCTAAAAACATAACCTCAAAAAATACATTTATATGTAAGAACAAAAGTTTAAATACTGAGTGCTGCATTTTTCATTATTGAAGGTGACTGTTTGAAAGGTTTTTTTTAACCACTTCCCAGTCCAGGGTTTTCTGGGAAAGGCCATATCAGCCCCCACCCCCCCAGCATTTAAAAACACTGAGCGACTTTACTAACTTTGGGTGAATTTTCTCAGCCTACCAGGCACAGTGGTGAGTGAGTTTCTAAAAGTAAAGCTGGTCAAACATTGTCTATTGTCAAAGCAACAGTACACCAGCCATGATGTACAAGTCGTAGCGTTTTTTTCAAGATGAACAACAACAGTAAGCAAGCTAACATAGCATTCCCAGAAAATATTTAACAAGGAGTGGCTAACGTTTGCATTGCTAGCACCACCAGCCTCTGGTTCCCTCAACAGTTTAACATCCAAATGATCGTTTGGAACATAGTGACAAATTGCTTCATTAGATATGCCAGCCATCTGAGTCTACATGCACCTATATCTTTATTCTCTCACTCAAACTATCACTCAAACTGCTTTGTTATTTACTCCAAGGCTGCTGTGTTTCTCCAGGTCATAGTGCATCAATAGGCTAGATGGGAAGAGCAACGGCCACCACTACAGCCCCACCTGGTGGTGGACAGCTAGATTACACAACATTTGACAAGCTTTTGTTTAGGCTGAATCAAATCCACTGAATTTTAGGTGTGAAAGCAAACTTGAAGACTTTAAAAGAGTCAGAATGGCAGCTGCTACAAGAATTGTTAACACGCAGTTAATCCAAAGACTTCATTTACAAAATCATGCTGAAGCCCTGTTATCCTGCTGCAGCTAAAGCTCTGAGATGTGCTTCACATGCTGTGTTACATCATTTCAGAGCAGCACTGCAATTCACACAAGCTTCTCTCTGTATAGGTGTCATGAAGTCACACAGGATGTGTCAAAAATGTTGGCAGATTTTGTTAACATTCAGAATTAAGAAAGGATGGTCTGATTAAAATGCATAACATCAGTGTTGAATATCATATCCAGCAGTGTTATGAGAGAAACATGAACTTCAGCTCAGCTTTAAAATGTCTGGAATCAAATAAACTAATATTAAAGATTGATAGCGCTGGTTTTCTGAGCACATAAGTCATGTTAACTACCTTTAAAATGGGAAAGATGAATGACAAATTGAAGCCCAGTGTGAAGTGAAAGCTTAAAATATTCCCAATCACTGTGTAACTATTACGTTCCAGACGATCGTACACATCGGATCCAGTCTGGAATTGTTTTTTGGACAAAGCCGAGCTTCTTCTCACATGACGAGAACACAAATATTCAATGTTTCTGACTCTCAAAAACATTGGTCTACCACAGGTGCAAGTTTTCCATACCAATTAGCAAGTGCTCCACCCACAAATTTTCCGTCAAAATAAACCAGAAGCACATAAAAATGCACATTAAAATGGGAGTGATTGTCTTTGATATTCAATGCTTTAATTGAAACCAGGCATCGGGGCTTTATTTTGACGGCTCCATGGTTTCCATCAGTAAAAAAGAAAGGGGATTCCTGAGTGATATCTTACACTAGATTTCCTTTTAAGAGGAAAACCAAACAGAGAAACACATCATTGTTTAGCATTGGCTTCATGGTCAATGGGTTGTGGATTTTTTTCTATACCTGTAATGGACACTGGGTCAAAGGTTCATACTCCTTCTGTCTGCCTCTCACACATCTCGCACAGAAAGTTCAGAAAGTGGCTCACATGTGGCCAGGCTGGGTAAACATCTGGTAATCTTTGTTTCAGCTTCTCAATAGCTCACCAGGCCATGCTTGCTCTCTGTGTACTCAATCTTCTCCAGTTACATAGTTGCTGGCTGCTCCCATGAGGTTACATGGACAACCTCTTGGGATTGCGGAAGGAGTTTCCACAAAATAGGTGTTGTCCAAAAATTCCTCACAGTTATGGAAATAAGCTCACAAAAAGAGCGAGAAATATAGAGATTCTGGAAAGTGGAGTGAGTGACCTGTTGTCTGAGTTTCATCAGAACTTTTGTTTACAAACTCTCAGCTTGGAAATCTGAAATTAAGTGAAATAATTAAAGAGGTGAATTAAGTGAAAACAGTCACTTTTAAGGCTCATTTGTTGCATTAAAGGGAAAGAAGACCATGAGCATTTCCCTGGCTTCACTTTATTACTTGATTAGACCAAAACATGGTTACAATTATTCTTTCCATTTGCGTTTGTATTCACTTCGAAAGTCCCGGCCCATGTATTAGACTGGCGGCTTCCTTTTGGAGGTTCTTCAAAGAGCATGTCATAACAATTTGAACCTGGACTTGACAGTCCACACCCTCATCCCAGGCCCGATCTAACATCCCAGCATTGCTCTTTTTTAAACAAGCTCTTAGCAAAAACATGACTAACATATTTCATGCATTTCTGTCATTAACTTATTCAGACATTTTTCAATTGGTAGGTTCATGTTTATTTCTTACTGTTTTTGTTAATTCTTGTGAAGGTTTTTGTTTAGGTATAGTATAGGTATAGGTATAGTTATTTCTTTGTGGCGTTTTTGTCATGCCCCTGCATTAGCGGAAAACACAGGCTGCTAAGACACTCACATATACGTAAATAGAATCAGCCTGTTTTGTCACTGATGCTCACGTACAACATATTCAATTAAGACAATATGTAAGATGTTTTTTTTAATTTCTTTCTAGAGCTTTGCGTTGGTCTACTTTATTATTTGAATGATGAATAATAAATTTAACTGAGGGTGTGATTGTCCAAACATCTTTCGATGTGTGTTTAAAAGGGTCTGCCCTCTCCACACTCTTACTATTAGCTGTTGTTCAGATGGACTTGTGAAATTTATTCTGAAGATATTTTGTACCGTCTACTTGGCCTGTCAATTTGTTTTACTCCTTAAGACCTTGCATTAACTTGCACTAACACTGGTACTCTAAACTATAATGGAATAATTTATTGAATTATCTTGAAAATGTTGGGTTTGCTTTCTTACAACAGCTTTGTATCTCTGAGGTGATCAATTTCTAATTTCCTTGTTTTCTTGAGTTCTTCTATTTACGCATATGCACAAGCGTCTTTGTCCAAGCAACCCACCAGATTGCTCTTTCACAAGTTGGACTTTAACTAGCTTTTCATGGAACCTCCAATTTTTGTGGAGAGACTCCATGGTTTTGTTGAAATCTCTGGCACTGTTTTTGATTGGTTTGAATGTTATCTTACAGATAAAAGTTTTATGTGACCATGGGGAAACGGCAGTCAGGACTTCACAATGTTAACTGCGGAGTCCTCCAGGGTTCAACTGTAGGCCTTGCACTTTTGAATATTATATGTTTCCTTCAGAGATGTCATCAGGAGGCACGGCATCAACTTACACAGCTTTACATTGCCGTGTCTCCTGATGACACAGAGTTCATTGATGCCCTTTTTAACCGTATTTTAGATGTGAGGTCTTGGATGAAAGATAACTTTTTACGGCTCAACTCAGGTTTTAGCTATTGGTACTGGACCTCAGAGAGAGAAACTAAACACAAAACTGAAATGAGCTGAACTGTCTTTTAATCCCAGCAGCAATCAGCAGGTGACGAATCTTGGAGTCATTTTTCACTAAAATCTAAGTTTTGAATTTCATATTAGGGAAATTCTGAAAAAATAATTCTATCATTTAAAAAACATTTCCAGAATGCGCCAGTTTCTGTCTCAAGCCGACGCAGAGACTCTTATTCATGCATTCATTACTTGCAGAATTGATTATTGTAACACTCTCTTTTCTGGTCTTCCAAACAAAAATATTTCCAAGCTTCAGTTGCTGCAAAACTCTGGTGCAAGGATGCTGATGAAGACCAGAAACAGAGCCCATAGTATACTGATTTTAAAGTCTCTGCATTTGCTCCCAGTATCTTTAAGAATTGATTTTAAGGTTCTTTTATTATTTTTATATCTCTGAATGGTCTTGGTCTAACCTATTTATCTGATTTATTTTTATCATGAGCCTGTGAGAGCACTCAGATCTTCAGGTAGTGGTTTTTTTTTCGTAATGCCATAAGTCTGAACAAAGACCCATGGTGAGGCAGCTTGTAGGTTTTTACAGCCCATATCTCAGAACAGCCAATCTGCAGACCTGAGGGTGGAGCAGAGCATCAGTATTTTTAAGAGCTAACTCAAGAGCTACCTTTTTAGTCTTGCTTTTGACTAAGCTTACTTTACTTAAGGCAAATTTATTTATATATTCATTTCAGGTTTTACTGAATTATATGTTTTAGCTGGCTTTGTTTTACTACTATTATTATTAGTGTTGAATAATCCCACTCATGTTTTCATTTGTTTACTGGTTTATACATGTAGTTTAGTTTATAATGTCCTCTATTCTGTTACTGCAGTTCCTTAATTATGTATGTTTTTGTTGTTGTTCTTGCACATGTAAAGCACTTTGTATCAGTTTTTTTGTTTGAAAAGTGCTATTCAAGGAAAGTTTGATTGATTTATTGATTGCTTTAAAATCCTCCCTGACCCTGTGTGTAAGGTGAATAAGATCACTCCAGAACAAAACCTGTATTGTGAGGATTCTTTCTTTGTATTGTCTGTATTCTGTATTCTTTTAAAGCTTGTCTATACAGCTCCACAAACAAGTTGTCAGGCAGGGAGCCAGCACACACTGCATCAGTACTTTAACAAGAAGACCCCCCAGAAACCTTCAGCATGTCTGTTTTTAGTGGTTCTTACTGCAAATGGAAACACTTAGCCTCACAATAAATTACCCACCCTACTGATGCTACACTGCACAGGCCCCCTGCTAGACCCACAAGCTCTATAGGCTTATATTTTTACAGTAAATCCTCCTGGAATCTGCTGGGTTACACTGACTTTGAGTCACATGAGTTTACATGAGGAGTGGAAGAGAATTAATCACGCAAAGGTTGTTGCACCAGCGTTCAGCCTGCGGGGCCGGCGCTTTGATTAAAGTTTAGGATGTGTCCCCCTCCTTCTTCACCTCACAGGGGTTGACACAGGGGTCATTTGGGGATAAAAATAGACTTTCTTCGTTACTTATTTTCCCCTGAAAGTAAATAGCCATTAGTGCAGCAGGCCAGTGATCTCAAGGACAGTTCCAATGTTTAACCTCAGCTATTGTTTATATTGTGGATGCATGATTAAAAGAGACAGCGGGGTGCAGACGGTCCTGCTGTTAAACAGAGCATCCCAACACAAACACAGTAATGATAGTGCCGCTGTGAACAGTGGAGTCAAGTTCAGACACTGTGAAAACACACTTTAAGCCACTCAACCAAAACTTCTGTATCAAATGTCGAGGTGTGTTAGAACAGTGCTTCGAACCCTTGCTATGACTGCCCATGAAATAATCCTCATTATCATTCCAGCAAACTAATGTGGTCGACCACCTAGGGATGTCATCACAGCTGACCAAATAGATTGTTGTTGAAATATTGCCCTGCTGTTATAGCTACGTTGTGACAGCGTTACAACCATAACAAACACAGCTGAATGTGGGGTTTACATTTCAGCAGGATGACGGCGCACGCAGCGTTTGGGTGTGACTCGCGGAAAAAGGAGCCTGGGGTCCAGTGGATTCTTCTAGATTCCTGCCAGCCTGGTAGGAAGAAACCTCAACAGTGGGACCTGGGAAGTCAGAATCCCAGATTCTACTTTTGTGATATATTTCTTTTGTATTTTTATGCGTAAAATAATGCTGTTTTATAGCCCCAGGCACTGTGGTTAGAAACTACATTTACATTTTGTGTCCACATTATGCATTAGGGCTGAATGATATGTTTTTCACAATGATTGCAATGTGCAATGTTGATCATGTGTCATTATACACGCTGTGCGGCCACTTCTGAGTTGGTTAATGGAGCCCCTAAGTGCCTATTTGATCTTATTTATGGCTTAAGCCTGAGATATACTTGCAATTTTTCTTTACATTCGTTTTTGTGTCCATTGATGTGACGCCATGAGTGTTTTTGGGATGGGATGGAGATCAAAAATCAATTCCAGTTGAGAAACAGCAACAACTAGCTGAAAGAAATAATATTCTTAGTCTTTGATCTCAACAAGTCTCTTATCAGTTTCCTCCAATTTTGTTCTACATGCCCTACAAATCAAGGATGCTCTCATCAGCGGCAGCCAGCAGATATGACCACAAGAATAGAAGAATAGAATAAACCTTTATTCGTCCCACATGGGGAAATTTGCAAAAGAAGGTCAAAGGTGTGATCATGGGAGAAAGGAAAAAGAAATGGACACACGCAAAATGATGCCAACACACTATGTCAAGTGGCAATGTCTTTGTGTTTGGTGTTTAAAATTGTTACCACTGAAACCCTGTGCTACCTTACCTTTTTTTGCACCAAAAAATCCACAGGCATTGATGATGGAATCAATAAAGAATGGGATCAATTAGCAGAAAATGGCACAGGCATCAATAATATCTTATCAGTTCCCATCCCTAGTAACAACCACTGATTAAAACTCACTTGCTGTCTCTGATGCAAAGTTTAAGTACTATTTCTGAGGCTCTCAGGCTCACTGCTGTTAGTATGTCCATCCAAATTCACCTGTCACCTGTTGTCCCTGTGTATTCCTGCAAGTTATGTGCAGTGAAGCTGCTTGCAAAGCAAACAAATGTGGGTAAATTGCTGTGAGTAAAAATAATATGTCCAGCATCCCTTATACTCCCTATCATTAACTCTGGGGGCTAGTTCATTCTGCATGTTTCACTCCAGCAGAGTACAGGTGGGCTGTAACATGGGATTTCACCTGGAGTTGATTTGAGTCTGATACTACTGTATGAAACCACAGCCAAGTTTGGTTTGGCTGCTTCGCCATTAACTTTGTCGCACAGCAATGAGAAAAGTTTTTGAAACAAAGGCCAGAAAAAAGAAAGAGCGTCTCAAAGACCAAAGAAAATATGACAATAAGTGCAAGAGCAAATGATATCATCATGCAGCTCAGCATCTGGGAAAGTACCGTATTAACAGGCACGTGGAGCTCATACAGGGTTCAACAAAACCAAAGAGGGACGCAAATCCAAACAATGTATGTGCAGAGAATGTATACCAAAGGGGATCTGAGCTCTTTTAGGAGGGCTGAAGCATCCCCAACTTCTGTCCCAGCCGCACTATGCTGATGACTGCAAAAGAAATTACTTCTGTAGATCAATACAGTGTTTCTACAACCATTTGAAATAGCAGCTTGGACAATGCTGTCCTGAATAATGTCTCACCTCTGCTCTTTTTCTTACGAAGAACACAGTTTTGTCTTTGATACATAATGACTGACACATATCTTCTCTAGTTTATCTTTTACCCTACATGAATTCTGGCTGAGCCTATGAACTTAATCAGATTCAACTGATTCCCTGCCTTATTTCATGTATTCTATTAATTTCTGAAAAAGATATTCTCCTAAAATATTCACAACACATTGGGCAGTTGCTGTGCAGTTGTTATTGACAAATGTTTTAACTGCTGAAATTGTCGAAAATGTTGTTGAATAAAATTCATGCAAGGACAGCATGCTGCTCTTATAATGCAAAATCAGTATAAATAGTTTCAACCAATATATCCTTTTGTCAAAGCAGTGACTTCACTGTGACTTAAAAAAACTGTTTTGATGATCCTGAATGGATATTATTGGTTTATATTTAGTTCAGGATGGGATCAGATCATGAACGAGTGATCTAAGATAACTTAAATGCAAGAGACAACTTCGTTGTCTTGATGAGCTAACCACACTCACTACGGGCATAAAGTCATACACTCTCCAGAAGTAGTCCGACTTTTACCTGGTGAAAGTTCAGTTGCTGTTCCTTCAGCTTGCCATCTATATGTCCCCTAACCTGAGCTCACTGTCCTGCTGCAGGTTGAAGTACTTTGACATCAGTAAGTGCTTGACGGGAGCGAATCCAATCTTTTTGGCAGGGGTGCCCAAGCAGGGCTCTAATTCACACTAGGTGTGCACTATATTGGATATTTGACAATATCTGATATGCCGATATTATTACATTATTGCCTATATCAATATTAAAACTGTCATTTTATATCAAGAGAAAAAGGTTACCTTTTGGCTTAAATGTACATGTTATTTTAATGGTGGCATTGTATTTGTATTAGAAACAGATGTAAAGCAAGAAAAACATTTTTTTCTTAAACAAGTAATATGTTGGATTTATGGAAGTGAAGATTCAGTGATAATCAGGTAAACCATTATGGTACATTTAAACATTCTGCCAATATTACTACCAATAAGCATGATAAAAATGGACCATATGTGCACCATATGGCTGTAATTATTAGCAAAAATTTCCATATCTGCTAATACCGATATTGTTCCTTTTATATTGCATCTCCCTAATTCACACAGGGGTGCCATGTACACAAACATGACTTTCTTACTATGCATCACAGTGCACAGACCTTTATCCTGCCAGTCTAACTGCAGATTTAAAAAAAAAAAGATTTCAACTCTGGATCATCTTTTGCCAAACAGGAATGAAAACAAATCTTCAGTAATTCTACCACACTTTCTTTCACTGGATGACAGAGCTGCAGAAGCAGCAGGAGCTACAACAGACAAGTGAACAAGTGATTTAGACAACAACCAGAAGGTTCTGCATGACCATGGGTGATCTTACTGGTGACCACAGGCATCCGTTTTGATCAGCTGATCATGATTTTTGACAAAAATTGACCAAAAAGGAATTAACTTTCAATCAATCAGTTTACCTTTATTTTTTACCTAATAAAATGATTTTGGCCTGCTTTAAAAACCAAAACAAACAAATTTCCCTTTGTTTTATTGGATTCATATCTATTGTTCTATAAACAAAAGGTAAAACAATAAAGCAATTTTAGCATTGTTAAAATAAAATCTTTTTTAATGTTATAAGTAGTTAAAGGGAAGGATAGAACACTTGCAAGGGACTCTTCCCTTTGTAAGGGTCTGAGCCCCCTAAAAGTCTAATCCTAAAACCCCTCCTGATGAATACTCGCATGAAAAAAAACAAACCCATGTCAAGAGTCATACCTAGTGTTCATCCCTGACAAAAAGGAAATGTGTTACTGAAGAAGATGATGTTCATATTTCATGTTGTATCACTTTCTTTTGTAAACCACATATACATCCCCGGTTGGACTCGTGCACCTTCCTTACAAGAACGTTTTCTCCCAGTTCTGACATTAACCAACAGGCCTTATTTCCTGAAACAAGAAACTCCCTTAGCAAAAGGAAACCCAGCAACACCTGCAACAGTTAGAGGCCAGCCAGGACGTGAGTCAAAAATCAGCCCATTACACTGAGACACACAGGGCCTAATAGGGCTCCAGAAGTCAAATTTCCCTAATATTTTTTTAATATATTCTTGGTCTGCTCAACATCAACAATTACTCATGAATATATTATAGGAAGTGATGACAGATTGGTGAAATACATTAACAAATAATGATAATTGCTGGATTGTTTAACTTTGCCAAATAAAGCAGGAAGAATGCCTTAATTTTTCATTAGAAAATGAAAAGAATATTCCAGTGGATGATGTCTGCAGCCTGCCTGCTCTGCAGTCACATGGCCTCATATTTTAGAGCTAAGTGCCGTCACATCCCACAAACCTAGGCTCCTTTTTTCCCAGCAAGAGTTGATTGATTGGCCATCAAAGTTGACACGCTCCTTGAATGAGAGCGCTCGCCGCAGAGCGATCGAGTAAACAGTCTTGGAAGTCAAGGCCAGCAGAATCCCTTGTGTCTCCATACCATCCGTTAGGAAGGCAAAGCCGGATCTCATGTATCTGTGGTCAGACGAGACCGCCACCACTTCCTCGTATTGCAAGGCTGCTCCGAAAACCACGCCAGTGTGCACTCTGTTTCCCTAACCCTTTTTTAAAAGGGTTGGAATTCACATAACCATGTGGTTGTGCTTCTGGAGTTTGGGACTTCCAGAATCTCACTGTTTATCACTCAAATCAACCAAAATAATCAGTCCACAGTGAAAACATTTCCACAGAGGAGGAACTTTTTCCTCATGCCAACGTTTGGCATCCCTTTAATGTTTTCATGTGCTCATGCTTTCAGTCTCCTGTCTCTCGTGGTGGGTTTGTTTAACAGGAGTGATAAGTTCATGTGAACTGTTGAGTGAGACTGTCAGTCGTCTGTGTAAGGCGTCTTCCTGATTCATAATTGATCACTCAAACACACGCCAAATCAAATCTGCTCCACTGTTGACATTAATAGTCTCCTTTTTACTGAAAGAAGTCTGACAGAGAAACCAGCTAATGCTAAAAGGATGTAATAATACTGTGGAGTATAAAGATACAGATAGATAGATAGATAGATAGATAGATAGATAGATAGATATTGATTCCAAAGAAAATTCAGGTTTCAACTGGTCTATTTACACATGAAGCAAAGGCAATAAATCATCAAAAGATAAGATATCAAATACTGCAACTTCAAGGCAAGAATAAAGCAAACAATATTTACAAAAAATAAATTACTGGGAGATTTTAATGTACAATGCAAATATTACTATAAATGAATCTAATGGACATCTGTGAACATGGACTTCAGTATACACATGTAAATAATAGGAACAGGTGTACGTGTGCATGGACTAAGAAATGTATAAATAAGCAAACATAGATGTGCATGGACTAAGGGGGTGAATGAATAAAAAATAACAGTTTTGAGTAATAGAAGAATAAAAAAATAAACCAAAGTAAGTGTGCAAGGACTTAATGTGATGTAAAAATAAATAGAGGAAGATGTCCATGGACAAAAGTACAAAATAAAATGAATTAGAAAATGAATACTTAAATGACAAGAAGTTTGTGTGCATAGTCTAAAGATATGTATTTGTATTGGGGTATGTGTGCATGGACTAAGATGGGTAGATGGTAAACAGAAATATATTTTGATTCAATAAAGTATTTGAAGAATAAACAAATGAACTGGACTTTGCGTGCATAGACTGAAGCTGTGTTTAAAAAAAAAAAAAAAACGTGCATGGACCACTGTAGTGAATAAGAAATAAGTGAATGAATAAGTAAATTAACAAGAGAATGTGTGCATGGACCTAAGTATAAATAAAATAAGTTTGTGTATATGGAATTAAGTAGCAAATGCAAAGGTAAGTGAAAGGGGGTGTGAGGTAAATATCTCAAAGAATAAAGTAGTAAATACATTGGTAAGAGGACTAAAGTAATATATAAATGATTACAGAAGCGTGGATTATTGAAGTAATTAATTTTATAAGTGGGTGATTAAATTAGAGGGTTAATTTACTATTTCGTAGTTTATGTAAGGATCAATAGTCGTCATAGCCCTTATAAGAGCAGACCATAAGGGCATTAGATGCTTACTTTTTGTTTTGGAATAAATCCAAATGAACCAAGAAGGCTGAGCTTATTTCTAAAGTCAATCACAATAGGTTAGGTATTGTTTTGTACCAAATCATTTTCATAACACACAATATCTGGCTCGCCACAACAGACATGTCACTTGCAGTATCAAATGACAATGCTAAAACTAAAACAAAAGAACATTTTAAAAAGAAAAAAGAAGGCTTATTTAAGGATATACATTTATAAAATAATAAACCAAACAGACATGAATAAATGATAAATATTAATAATAAATAAACATAAAAAAATAAAAAAGAAAGAAAAATGAAAAAAGAGAAAGAGGGAAAATGACAATGCTTGATAGATTGTTTTGTCCAAAATTTATATACAGAGATTCTTGATCCACTTATACAAACAGTTTTGTCTCCTGTTGTCAAATGTGATATACCATCAAGCAAGACTTAACAAGGGCTCTGTCGTTTGCAAAAAGACACGCAACAAAAGACGGCAACAATGAATTACAACCATACATGAGAAGAAATGGTAGCCATCAAAATACACAACTGCACCACACAAGGCCAACAAAATGCCATATCAGCCTACGCAGCAAAGCACAGAGTATTCAGCTGGGCAAGCACAGACACATCAGGTCCACGCAGGCAGGGGATTGACATGTTTTAAACTTTTAAATATGTTTTGACATATTTTAAACTCATCACCATTCTGTGAAACAATATCAATAAATCAAATAAATTAAAATAAAATCTAAAAAGATTTGATGATTCAGTTACTCCTAATCCTGTTTAGATGTGACTGTCAGCTCTCACTGCCAAATGTGTATTTGGTTGTAATACCTGTAAGTGTTTAGAAAGTAAGAGAGTCCTTGTGAATTCCCTTAGTCTAACTATGTATAAGTTTTCGATTTTTTTTCTCAATAATGTCAAATTATACTGCTGACATAACCTGCAATGTATTTAATGAGAACTTAAAAGAGGCTAACTAAATCAGGGGTGGGCAAGTGGCGACCCAGAGGCCAGGAGGCACTCCATCTCAATCAAATTTCCCAAAATTGCATCCATAAAGATGAGAAGAAAAAAAATCTGCCATTAAGCATTCTAGTCTAATTCCGCTCTTTGATACCATCTAGGAAAATGCATTACAACATGAAACATATTTTTAAAATAGTCTTTTAAAACTGCTCTTCTTATATGCTATACAGGAAACTAGCAGATTTACTTTGCTTCTGTAAAGATCATTTAGAGATATTATTATTGCATTGGTGCAAAACCGAGTCAAATTACCTTTAATAATGATCAACAACCAATATTTATGACTGCTACCTTGGCCAGGTTGCTCTTGCACATGTTTTTTTTTTTTTATCATCAATGGGTCTTCTTTGTCAAATAAATGTAAGATAAATAAACTAAATAGAAAAAGTAAAGTTCATAACACTGAAAAATAACCTGTAATTGGCTTTACGCTTGTTTAGATTATAATGAGATTCACTGTTTGCCTTTTTTTTGCTAAAAAAATATGAAATCAGTTAAAACCTACCTATGTTTTGTTTTGTTGGATTACAGGTGTTTAGACATATTTGCTGCCTTGTCAGATTTTGCTACTCTAACCCACACCCTAAACCTAACCAAGAGTGAGAGTGATGACGTAGGGCGCATGCGCAGAACCACAAAACAGCAATATGCGATGGGTAGCGGAAAATGACATAACACCTGTCCGGGCTCACTGCCACCTATTAACACGGTCATTTAACATACACCATCAATTTTACTCTGTGATGTTTTACCAATGAATATTTCAAAAACAGTGCGGCAGCGGCGGCCAAAGATATTTTCAAAGGCCTACCTTTTCATGACGCCAGTACTTGAACTCCAGAACACCTCAGGTATCCTTGTGCCGCTGAAGATGTCGCTCAAAAGTCTTTGTCCTCTGCGCCATTTAGCTCAGCACCGTGTCATTACTCCTGATTAACTACAACTCTTCATTAAAGGGTATTCAGAAAACTGTCTTTGATTTCTAAACATCAGCTGTGTCACCCTTGTTTGCATTTATGCCACTGACGGGAAAGAGCTCACTCCTTTAGCTGTCTTCAGCAAACTTTTAGCTAGCCAGCTAGCATGACGTTTTTTATCCCCGAGAAACTTTATTGAACAAGGGACAGTTTACAAATGAGCTGTTGAATGGGCATAGAATGAAACGGCATACAAAATTTTCAGTTGTATTAAAAATGTAAATTAACTGATTAATACAACTAAAAAATAAATATTAAGAAAAATAAATTTCCCATATTGTCGACATTTCAACTTTATTCTCGTCATTTCAACTTTTATCACAAAATTTCGACTTTATTGTCGTCATTCCCACTTTAATCTCGACCTGCCAACATTTATTTTTTCCATCTAAAATAGCCCTAATACTCTTCCTTACAAAGGAGAGAATGTGAATGTTAGAAATATTCTCTCTGGACTACTGGACAATTTACTCACAAAATTGGAAGCAGGATATTTTTGATCTCTGAAAACACTGGGGGAATTCTAAGACAGCAACAAATAAGCTTAATACACACAAAAACATAGCCCACCCTAACTACAGAGACCAGTTTCAGGTGTTAATTTTCTCAGGATGGACTTAAGATAAAGGTAACTGGGAAATTTTCCAGCATGGCTGCAGAGAATCAGCCATTGTGTCTATGTAGTTAATTTTTGCCAAACTTATACACATCACTTAGGCTCTGTTTTGGTCAACTAACACGTTTTTTCATGGTAATAGTTGTCTGTTTAATCCATATTTTTTAAAGCCAGTATTACATTAGATTAGCGAGAATTTTATTAATCCTTTTGGGAAACCCCCTCAGGGAAAATAGGAATATATTTATTAGTATAAATAGATGATTCAATATTCTTTTAAGTTTATTCGGATTAAATCAAATACACTAAGGGGTTAGTATAGAGTTGTTGTTGCAAAGTTTTTGAAAGCACATTTAATAAGTTAAACATTGTTAAGACCATCACAGAAAAGGACCACTATTTTTGCACTGTAAAGTATCTGTGCCTTTCTGTTTTATTGTGGCACTATAGATCGGTGGTTTTCAAACTTCTTTTTGCCCAATGCACACTAAATATCAAGCTGAAATTTCAAGGCACACCATAACAAAACTATGCAAAACACAGTTTTAATATGTTACAGTATCTTATTCATATGTAAATCTTTGCTTGTATCCACTTGTAAAAAATAGACAATTAACTAATTAATTCATGAAATATTTAATGCAGGGTCCATCAGGGTTTTTTGAGCTGCCAGCTAAAAGGCACAACATTTTGATCTGAGTTGATGCACTAAATGCTGCTATATCTGAAACTTTTTTCCTCCTGCAAAACCTGATGAATGTTACTGCACCAGCAAAATAATAAATGGCCCAATTATTCCCGTTGCTCTGTTTTAGTCTGATTTAGTTTTTATCCAACCCTGCTTATATTGGTGACTGCTAAACCCTTAAGGTTCTACGGACATCTTTGAAGTAACTGAATTGAATGTTTTATACAGAAATGAAAAAAAATCAAGATACATATAGAGTGAATTAAAACTTATTCTCAAGATGCTGACATGATAACTCATGGTTGTACAAATTCCCAAGGCACAAACACACAGTTTATACTTCATGTTGGAACCTAATTTTCTTGAGCTCACATTTCCTAATCTCTTATTGTCTGTTTTTTTTATTGTTTATTAATAAAAACATAATGTGCTACCAAAATGCTGCAGTGAATCCTGTGCGTTCTGATTTAATCAAGCAAATAATTCACAAGAGGAAAGAATAACACTAACATGCAAAGGCATCTAACCAGACCAACATGTTAACAAACTCAAAAGCAGATCAAACTGGGCAAAAGCAGTTAACGTTGACCAGAGACAGGTGCTAGTGTCAGTCTAAGACACGTGAGTTTGAACAGTTTAATTACACTTGAGGAGGGCTCCTACTGGTGCAGTCAGAGGTCCAGTCATATCTGTGGTAGGGCCTGGGGGGTGTAGAAGTCCACTGCTGGTAAATAGTGAATGCTAGATTTCTTGATGGCAAAAATAAATTAAACATGGAATTGCACATATTTTGTTAAAATATTTTAGAATTTTTAAGAAATCAGAAAATACGATGATAACTTTGGATTGTAACTGTGACTGAAGCCCTGGTGTAAAAAGGAAAAAAATCACACCATTTCAGAATATATAGATATTATTTTGCTTTTATTGTGATCAATATGCTTTTACTGGCTTTCAAGATGAAGACCTACTACTTAATGGAAGAAACCCCTTTAGTTCCTACAGTACATGTGTTTTTGATTGAATTACTTGTCTTGTTTTGTCTTGAAGAAACTGGACATCTCCTTTTAACAATCACAGATAATTGTATGGATGCATCTTTACAGCAATACAATCATTTTAAAAACATGATAAAGATATTTTCAGGTAAACAAACTGCTGAAATTATGGTCATAACAGACCAAAACATCACATAAATAACAAATAAATGTGAGTCATTTACAGATAATACAGATTTATAACAATATCCATCATATTCAACACAAATACAATTAAAGCAGTCCTACAGACAGACTACTTGACTATTTTACAAAGGTCATCTTCAAGGTGATCTTACTCTTGTTGAGTTCAGAAAGTTCTCCTTTTAGAATAAATACTTTAAATCCCAGGAATTATTTTCACACTTATAATCTTTCCTAAACAGTGGTATAAGAAAAATACAATTAATCAGTGTTATACATAACAGTCATATGTGACATGCAACATGAAGATACAGGTAAAATGTGTAGACAGTTTAAGTGACACATTGGACCTGACAGAGACAAGTCATCAAGACACAAATTATTTTAAAAAGAAGACAGGCATTCTTATAAGAATCATCAGAAACTGTGAGGACTGTAACGCATCATATTTTATTATTTCTCCCTCATCGGTCTTGTAATGGAAACATGTGGGTCATTATAAAGTTTGTGCAGACAGAATTAAGGTTTTGCCATGTTTTGAAAGTCCACCCTGCCTTTCATTGTTACATTTGCTGTCCTCTCTTAAAATCAGAAAAGTACTTTTCCCACTCTTATTCACAAATACTAAACCCAACAACCAGTCAACACAGGGCCCTAAAGAACAAAACAACAACTAGCCACCACTGGTGACTGGAATTAGCAAAATGTCTATTTACTGAGCTGTATCCACCAATTATCATGAAGTTTTGAAGCGGGAGACACAGTCTGTGTGGACAGAAAAACAAGAAGAGGTTTAATCTACACTAATGAAATACCAAATGCCATCAATGGTAATCAATGAATAATTGATCTGGAAGAGAAAGTCTTGCTTATTGTCTTACCCTCAACCTCTGCTTTCCCTGTTTGCTGAAAAAACAATAGACATTATGTCACCAAAGGCATAGCTTGTCAATCTGACAATCAGTACATCTACATGCAGACTGAAAAAGTTGATGTATTTTGTTGGTCTAACAAGAAATAATCTTTTTAAAGAAATTTTTGGGGGGCATTTTAGACTTTTAATGGCATTGAAGAGACAATGGATAGACTTGAGAAAGCAGAGACAGATCAGGGGAGGACACGCAGAAAAGCATGTCAACACGTTAGTCCGACTGCAGTTGTATCAAATCCAGTTTCTCAAAGTTGGACTAACATATTGTAACCAAAGCAGTTGGAGATCCTTTATGGCCCTTTTCCACCAGCACGCCTTAACCCTACTCTACTCTACTCTACTCTACTCGGCTCTACCCGGTTTGCGTTGCGTTTCCACTGGCACGGTACCTCCTAAAACAAACCAGTTTTTAGTACCTACTCTGCTCTGGTTCTAAGCGAGCTGAGTCGATACTAAAAGGTGACGTTGACTGACTGCCGGCTACTGATTGGTCAGAGAATGTCATCACCGATGAGTCATGAGCACGACAAGCTAGCTAACATGCTAGCGGTAGCTACCATTGGCTTGCCCTCGTACGTCTTTTCTTTGCAGCTCGACTGCTCTTGTCCTCGGTATTTCTTCTCGCCACCTGCAGCCTTCTTTTGCTTTCCTCTTTCATTCGGTTTGTGACAAAAAGCCACAGATCAAGCAGCAAGTATAATATTGCCTCCAAGTCCTCCATTGTTTTGATTGTTGTGTCACGCTCAAAATGACATGAACGCCGCTTTTTTATGGCGACCCCGACCCCACCGGCCAGGGAACCGGGCTGGTGGGAAAGCCGCACAATGCGAGTAGAGTAGACCCGGGTAGAGTCGGGGAAAGCCGAGCTGAGTAGAGTAGGGCTAAGACGTGCTGATGGAAAAGGGCCATTAGACTTGAATGTAAGCACCTCAGTTGGATGCAAACTATACAAGGTTTGAAATTTGACAAGCATGAATGTGTAGCATTGCAGATTTGTCGTCAATCCGTGAATATCACCACTAGCATGAGGGACATGGTGAAATTAATTTATGCCAGAATAATGAAGCACTGAATGTGTACAAAATGAACTGAGCTGCAAACATTTCTACGTTCAGACTGTTCAGCAGCAACCAGTTTTCCACCAGCTAATTTGTTAGCAAGGTCACTAGGAAGAGGATCCAGAGTGAATGGGGAAATTCACCCTCTACTATAATGGAGGTGACAGGTTGTCATCAATATAGGTTCTCCCCAGAAGTGTGTACACTCAGGTTAGGACAGTGGTCCACTAAACTGAGCAATAACCATAGCTTAGCCCAAAAATACTGACTGATGGATAAAGGTTGCAGAAGAATTTTGAGATCAAACTGAGCCAAAACAAAGTTTCATCTACAAGACAATAAACTAGACGCTGTGGTATTCATTTGTGCTCTGACGGTTCATCAGATGCTAACAGTAGTGGAAAACAAATTTTCTGCAATGTGGATAGTTGTGATACAGGTTATCAGTTTGTCTTCTGCACTTGTTCCTGCTGCTGTGTGGTCTTTTGCCTCTGCTTCAATAATGATCCTATTGCCTCATGTCAGTGTCGCCTTCATGCTAGGGCGCAACACAGCAGATGCATTTAACAAACCCAGGGGACACATGGCAGCCATCATGCATTCGCCTGCACATAGTTAAAAAGCTGGCCAGGTATAGCCTTTTATCACAGGACACAGACGTAACCCCTCACAAAGATGGATGAGTTATTGAGCATCACTTGAGGGTTTCAAATAAAATAACACTAACAACATGGCTCCTGTGAATAAGAACAGATAGGGTTAAGATGACTCATTAGAAAGATCACATACATGTGTGGGGACACATGACACACATAATGTCACAACTGTTTTTCGTTTACGGTCATTATCCCAGCTGTGCACATTTCCGGGATTTTGGTCGACATTTTTAGCAAATGCACTTCCCAGAAATCCCTGCAACTTACTCCATGTGATTAATTCCTTACAACATCAGATGAACAAGAAACCATCTGAATCAATTTGAGTATTCTCTGTCATTGCTGCTTTTTCAAATGTTCTCACAATGTGCCAATCGATCCATCCCGCGAGGACAAGAGTAATCTTACTAAGCATTCCTCATGGAGGTCGTGGTGACCTCTGTGTGTCTGTCAGAGCTACAGCAGCCTCTTCATACGGCAGGTGTGCTTCTCTATGTGCATGGTGGCCCGGTCAGTGGAGCTCGTCAGAACATCCAGAACTTCATCCTGCCGTTCCAGCTCTGTCTCTGCCTCCAGGGCAAGATTCTTCAGCTGCATCAGCATCTGCAAACACACACACACCCACACACCCCCACACACACACGCACACACACACAAAAGTACACACTCATTTGTTAAAGTAATCACACCAAAGACCCTGGTGAACCAAAGAGCAGGAGAAAAATAAAAGAAGATTAAAAGTGAAACTTAAAGAGAAATATGGTGAGCGGTTTAAGGGTGGAATGTGTGGACCAGATGTGGTGATGTGTAAAGATTAGTTCAGTGAGGTAGAGAGTGTGTGTTTGTTAAGTCTGAAAGAACACTTAAAGAGAGAAAGGCTGGGCAACATAGACAAGTATCTTCATCACAATATCTGGCCGACTTGCAATACATTAGGTATATATATAAAGAAATAATTGTCACAATAACAGAATAATGACCTTTGATCCTTGGTTCTGTTTTGAATTTGAAATGACTCCAGTATGAATACGACAGTGCTGACACCACAGCAACAATTACACAAATCCTTAACACCCAATGTAAAGCATTTTGTTGGTTTCTAATTACCAAAAACAGCAGAAAACTCCTACAAACCATCTAAGCTGTACAAAAACAGCAACATTTTTCCTCTTTTAAAGTTGTTTAAACTGGCTACACTTTTCAACAGCCTGCGATCTAAACAATAAAATCTCCTCCAATTGAATCACTGCTGTTTTTTTTAAAGTAAGGAAACCTGATTTTTTTAAGTCACAATTTTAACTGAGAGCTAGAGACCAACATATTTACGCAACTTAGCCATTCTGCAGGAGATTACCTCCATTTTTGACCATTAGAAACCATACATAAACACAGCTCTGGGTGCTCTGTTTTTGTTGTATCAGTTCTGACTATTATTTTTTTTAATCAAGGATAATTTCCTTCAATAAATATAGGTGTATTTAAAAACCCTAATTGCAATGAAGTTGGGACATTGTTTAAAACATAAATAAAAACAGAACACAATGACTTGTGAATCCTTTTCTTGAATGGCATCCTTTTCTTGGATGGCAGTCTGTATGTACATTTCAGCATTAATGGTGTCTTCGCAGATGTGTAATTTACCCGTGCCATGGGCACTAAAACCCCCACACCATCACAGATGCTGGCTTTTGAACTTCACGCTGATAACAATCTAGATGGTCCCTGTCCTCCCTGGAGGAAAACAATATCCATGATTTCCAAAAATAATCTGAAATGTGGACTCGCAATACCACAGCACACTTTTCCACTTTGTGTCAGTCCATCTCAGATGAGCTCGGGCCCAGAGAAGCTGACAGCATATCTTGATGTTGTTGATATAGGGCTTTCTCTTTGCGTAGTAGGGCTTTAACTTGCACTTGTAGATGTAGCCACAAACTGTGTAAACTGGCATTGGTTTTCTGAAGTGTTCCTGCACCCATGTGGTAATATCCTTCACAAAATGATGCTGTTTTTTAACACAGTGCTGCCTGAGGGATGACAGGTCATAGGCATTCAATGTGTGTTTTTGACTTACAAAATTCATTGAAATTGTATGTTGACAAACATTCTTAAACTGTTGGACTATTTGCTCATGCAGTTTTTCACAAAGTGGTGAACCCCACCAACCTTGCAGAGCAGATGGACCTGCCTGATTCATTATCTGAAATCACGCAGATCCACTTGCCAAGCTCTAATCTCCAACTTCATGGCCAAAAGCTGGACGGCCTAATCAGGAAAGAGGCGGAAACCGAAGGCGTGACGACAGCGGGAACTGACTGCACGTTTGAAAACAATGGCTGCCTCTGAAGCAGTCTCCATGGATGCAGCAATTCCTGCAGTTTTTTTTATCAGAAATAGACTCAATTCTTCTTTAAAGAGGAGCAAAGAATGTCACTTAAAGCTTTTCTTACAGGAAATCATGTTTTTTTTGTTTTGGACGATCAAATAGGAGAAGCCGGAGATCACTGCTCGGAAACTGGGAGAGATGCGTCAGTCCTCCGCGGATGATGCCGTTTAGTCTATGGTTGCCCAGAGACTTGGTTACTAAATGATACCAGGTGAAATATGCTCTCCTCAGAAGTTTATCGGGAAAACTTGGTGGGGATAATTGTTGACGAGGTTCACGTCACCTATAAGCAGTAAATGATACATCTCTGTTATACAATTTCATGTAAGAAGATAGTCTAAGGACTGAAACGTAGTTTAAGCAAACGACTAACAACAGGGTCTAGCTGCTACGTCATACAGTGGCTTGATATGGATTGGTCTGTGATGAGTGTGACTGGCAGAAGGACCGTCCAATCACCAGCTGCAGTTGTGTTTGAAGGTTCTCCCCTCTGAAAACTTTTTCTACGGGCTCCTCTCCAGATGGACTGGTGAAATATTTCTGTGGCGGATATATTGAACTGTCCACCTGGCGTGTCAGGTTAGAGCCTTGCCCCATCCTAAGCCTTTCAGGGACACTCTTCTGCCCTGTCCCAGCTTTTTTGGAAGGTGTTGCAGTCATTCAATTCAAAGTGAGTGAATATTTGCAAAAAACAACAAGTTTGTCAGTTTGAACATTAAATATCTTGTTTTTGTAGTGTGTTTCGATTACAGGTTGAAACACTGTTGTGTATTACAACAGTAAAATTGCATTTTTACCAAACTTTTAAAATGAAGTATTTTGCGAACAGAAGCATACAATGGTTAGTATTTCTCACAAAAGAAAACCATTTTACAGAGATTTAACCTGCAAACCTCCAATTTTTAACATAAACTATATTAATATGACAATCTTGCCTGAAGATATATTACTACATCTAAAAATCTTGATATA
Organism: Cetoscarus ocellatus; assembly: GCA_037902135.1. NCBI lineage: Eukaryota > Metazoa > Chordata > Actinopteri > Labriformes > Labridae > Cetoscarus > Cetoscarus ocellatus. Next base: position 386,879 of record JBAMNC010000322.1, on the reverse strand, counting down.
TTGTCCAGCCCTAGAGGTGTTTTTCTTCTTTTCCTTATTTTTTCCCTCTCTATAGTTAAGTTGTTAAGTGATAAGTCTGCTTCTTTTTGTCTGCAAAGGATAACAATCCAATAATGTAGCACCAACTTCTCTGCAATAACAGCTAATCAGAAGGCATTTCTAAAAACATTTTGTATGGTGCAGTATGTGGAATATGAGAAGACATTTGGACTGATCTTGGCTTATCTCCTGGGATCTTTGATATCATAAAAATACCATTTGTTTTCCACTCTCAGTGGATTTGGAGAGCTGTGTATGTTATGCTAGATGGAACAACTTAAATACACAGCGATGTGCCAAGCAAAACCTAATAAACACTCCTCCAAAGCCTACCACCATGGTTTCTAAACTAATATTATGTTATGCTACACACTCACACACCCACTAACATTATGTCACTGAGCGCAGAAACAGTTCCAGACAGCAGTTTGAAAACAGATAGTATGTCAGTACACACCGTGGAACGACTGTATTCACTCACTCAGGGCTGACTTAACAATTTTAAGCAGGAGAACATGATTGAATCACACCTTACAGTTCACATTCACAGACGGTTTGGTGTGTCATAGAAAAAACAGAGAAAATGAATATTTTTAGCTGTTGCTTATTAGACGGTTGGTGGACCTAAGTCAAGTAGAAACCCCCTAAAATTAAACATTTAGGCTACAACTAATAGAAAAACACTTGACCTAAAAGGCTACTGTCCTGAGCATGTGAAGTGCAATGAAATAAAAACACGCATTTAACACAAAAAGGTTGCAAATTTAAGAGCATGTTGTTTTCCTCTGTTAGCAACAGGAGAGAATTTTCAGCTTTTGTAATGTAATTGGTTGCACTAAAAGGGAAATATTTGCATAGGCGCTCAGAGTAGGACACTAAACTGAATGACCTCCTGTCCGAGTGGCCCAGCTGTAGATTTTAATCTCAACATGGATCGCAGTAAGAGCAGGGCGTGTGCAGAAGCATAGCATTAAGTCCAAATTGGCGGCCTTTGAAGTCTGAACCAACATCAGCTGTACACAATATGTGATTTATTAAAAGTATACACAGGCCAAACTGAATTACTGGTGAGTGCTGCTTTTGATTAAATATTAAGTGTTAACAATGGCTCTCCACAGTGGGCAGACAAAATAATGTATCATCAATTATGATTCTTAGGTGCTTTAAAGCTCCTGTGGGGAGTTTTTACTGGTTGGGGAACACACGGATATGAATGTTAATGCTTCTTCTGATCCTAAAAATTAAACAGGACTATCAGCTGGAGGGTTGTTTATTTTTATTGAAGTCATGATTAACCCATGAAACATCTGCAGCAGGAGTAAGTATCATAAGCCCCATTCATGCTGCAGTTTCAAGACATAATGCTTCTGCCCCTGTGTGGTTTCACCTCCTCTGTAAACAAGGTAGAGACCGAATAGAGGGAATGAGTTGACCCCCCATTTGCTCTGTCTCAAGAGGAGGCATCAGAGGTGCACTATGGGTGAGAGGACAGCACGCGGACTAACCAGGGGATAGTAGATTCTGCTGATCTGCTGTTTTGCTTATGGACTCAGGAAGACATAACAATGGCAGAGGAAACTAATATTGATCTAATATGAGTGATTTTGACTCAAGTGACGATGATGTTCCTTTAGTTGTGGATACACGAGGTTACCTTCATAAAACAGAGTAAAACAAGAAGAAATTCTTCAGAACAAGATTGAGCGGGGATGACTGCGCACAGGCGGAGGAACACATTGCCTTTTGCTGCATCGTAAAATAGTGCCCAACACAGAAACTTTCTGAAGGAAAAATAAAGCACGCTGAATTTTTTTGCCCAATTGCACATTTCACCCACCAAATTTTTACGGCATGTTAACAGCACTGCATCTTACCGCTGGTCTTGAGTCGTTCTTTTTAAAGGGGGCAGCACAGCCAGGAGGCCTTTCAGGCACTTAACTGACTGTTTTTAAACACCTGATACAACCTGACTTCAAAAATACTGAACTGTCCCTTTTAGCCAGATCATTAAAAGATTCACATTTAAGTATTTTTGCACATATCTGTGGGTGCCCAAATCAACCCACAAAAAGAAAAATAATCTCACCTTTGTCCTTTGTTTATAGTCTGCCTGCTTCTAAAAACAGAAAATCTGATGACATGTTCATAATCTGCACTTTTGTGATATCACACTGAAGTCTCTATTCGCTCATCACACCCCCTGAAAGAGAGGGGCCGGTGGAGAAAGACCTGATCTGACATCAAGAGTCTGAAAAACGAATAGTCTGAGAGAGTCTGTTTAGAGCTGGTTTATTCAAAGTCAAAAACCTCCACTGATGATTGATCTATATTAGCATAAAGTCTGACCAAAGCACAGCACAAATACTTTATGTAGCTCACAGGGGGCAGTGTTAATAATGGAAAATCTAATATAAAAAGTACAGCTGAAGAGAGATCACCAGTTTATTTTTCAAATGTTACCTTCTTTGCTCAATACAGACATGGGTCTAAGTTCTACTGATAAACTACTTTGAGAGATTTTTTAATTATATTGAAGAAATTGAATACTACCCTTTTTTGTTTTCTTTTATTTGTGTGTGGATTAAAACCTGTTCTTTTGCCAGCTTGAATACTGTGAGGTAGGACTGCTTGATTATGGAAAAATTTAGAACTGCAATTATTTTGATGAATATTCAGTTTACGTTTAATTTTAAACAATTACTCACTAAGTATACATAATACTCTGAGCACTACTAGTGAAGTAAAAGCTACAGATACAAAGTAATAATATGTAATTGTGACAAGTAAAAAAGATAATTTAACTCGGTTTCACAATAATCTTTTAACCCGATTATCTCATTTTGATAATTGTGGGACACCATAAATGTCATTATAACTGAAATTTGATAAATAGCACAGCCCTACTGTGAGCCACCTGTAGCGATACCTGCACAAGTTTTACATCTGTTGTGTAGTACCTTCAGTATCAAAGGTTACATTTACAAATAGTGAGCTTTCACACTGTCTTTGGATCAACCTTGTCTATAATCTGAAAGTAATATGTATCAAAACATACAGTAATAAAAAGTTAAGATTGCTATTCTGATTACAATACAATCCAAAGCTTCTGTGGCTCAGGAAGAAGGGTGAGTCACAGAATTGGTGACTTAAACCCCATTTCTGGGCAGGACACGTAGTGAAAGCTGCCAGTTGTCTGAATGGTTCTCACCTCACCACCACTGCTTGGTGAGTGTGCACATGCAGAGGTGTCCAAGACATAAAATGTTTGATAAATAGCTTGATAAATGTGTGGCCATTCATTTTAAATGACATCTTTAAGGATCCTGGAATCTTAAAAAAACCTTTGAATTATAAGTCTGGATTTCCGTCAATATGCAGGTTTTGTCACCGCAGACCATGTCTGTGACTTTCTCATATTGTGAGCTGCTGAATGGAAAGACGCTGTAAAGTCAGACCAAATGACTGAACAGATTTCTTTTCCTCTCTTAAAATCAGGATAGACTTTGGTTTGTGGTCTCGCGAAATAACATTTTAAACACACAGTAAAAAAATGAAAATCATTATGGGGAATTATGGGTTTGAATGAAACTATCAAAACATGGGTTACTGAAATCATGGAGTTATTTACTATGTGTACAGATGTATAAATTCCACAGTAGGGTATGTGGGTTTTTCACACAGATCTCACCTGTTTGAGCTCCTGGGCCTCAGACTGACTGACAGATGGCTGGAGGACATGCACCTGCAGCTGGGACAGATCTCCTGCTGGGACCTCCAGTGGGAGCTCCGGCTCTTGGCACCTTGGCAGCGAACCTGACCCCATGGGTGGAGGTGGTGAAAAAGCGCAGAGTACATATGTTGTTTATGAGGAAACCAGACAGTAAACTCAAGAGTACAGCAACTCAGGCAATCAGGGCAAAGTGACTCATCAAAACACGTTTCTGTCAGGGAGAGACTACTCTGACCATGTCCAAAAGTCATGTGGGTGAAATGTTTTCACATCTGACTGCACGCCTTAAATATACAGAGGTGGACATGTGGACCTGCAGTGCCACCCAGTGGTTGCTTTTATACTACATATGGAAACGTGAGAGAATAGAGCCTTTTTATATTTTCCATTCCTTACCATCATTCCAGCCTTTTCCTTCTGTGTCAGATGGAGATGAAACAGGAGTTGCTTTAAAGGCAGCATACTGACTTGTGAACTCCACCTTCTTTTTATACTGCATCTCTAATACTGACAGTGCCTCTGGCATCTTGGCAGACAGGAACCTGTAGCATATATCCGGCTTCCCAATGAACCTCTGTCTAACAGTGATCTCGTAGGGGCTGTGCACTCTAATTTCATCAACTTCATTTCGTTCGAAGCGGTGAAGAAGTTGGCAGTTTGTATCTTGCACCTCCAGTGAGGACACCAGCACCAGTAAGCATCCAGGTTTCAAGTCTGAGTCTCCACCTTTAGTCACCACAGCCGGGATGCTTGAGATCACTTTGTTTCTACTGGACCCTCTGGCAGCCGCTGCTGCAGCTGTAGCAGCAGCTCTTGCAGCGTCCTCAGCTTTGGCTTCCTGCTGAGTTTTCCAAGGGAGTTTACCAAAAGGCCACCAGGAGGGAGACTCGAGCTCTGACAAAAGTCTGCAACACAGCACAAAAGGAAAGATGGTGTTAATGATCTTGTTTCAGTGTTATTTAGAGCCTGTCACATAGCATCTACTCTGTTGGCAGCATAAGAATTACCTATCAGAAAAACTAATATAATAATAATATATAAACTAATAATTAAAAAAGGCATGATGTTTTTTGTAACAAAGACAAACAGCCAGCTCACTAAATGTCCTTTAACATTTTCAATATGAGCAGAGCAGCAGCAGCAGTGTATGGAGCTGCAATGGATGTGTTTGAGTCTTTATCACCCCTGCAGAGAATGAGCTGAAAAGCCTCTTGAATAAAAGAAATTTAAAAAAAAATTCTCCACAACTCATCTTTTTCAAGAACTTTCCACTAAGTAAAGCTATTCTGTCACATTACAAAGTGTAGCAAATTATAAAGTCATAAATGTTCAAAATATGTACACAAATATGCAGAAAGAAAAGGGAAAAAAAGTCTTAAACTGTCTTCAAGAGATAAACTTGACGTAGTTACTCAGATGTGCTGCCTATTTGGCACTAATGAGCTCTGTAAGGTGAACTCAATCTGGAAAAAAGGATGTTTTCGAAAACATCTTTTTAAAGCTTTGTTAAAAAAGCGTATATAAGAGATGCTTCAACACTGTGCTTCTACCATTCTTTTGGAGTAAGAGCCACTGTGTCCCATCTACACCTAAAAGTAAGGCACAAAATACTCTAATTGGCCCTTGCTTCACTACTATGACTCTTCTTGTTTCAACAGAGCATGGAAAACTTCTCTGCTTTTGCTGCTCTAAAAATGTCAAATACAAGAATCCATCTTTGATCAAATTGTACCCACAGACACACTGACTGTCCTTTGTGGTTTAGACACAGCACCAAGATATGAATATTGACAATGCCTCTTACCTGAAGATGAGAGAGTTATTTTTCTTTTGCCATATTCTAGAAGTCTATAAATATTTTGAGCATTTTTCTATACAATGTTTAAGGTCCCACGTCCTGCAAAGTACATTTTTTGCTTTGAATGTTGTTAGAAGAGATTTCGGGAGAAGATCATGACACCTTTTACTCTCAGATCACAGAGAAATGCTCTCTGCCTCTTTAAAATGCTCTGTTTTGTCCTTCCTGGGGTTTATTATGTCATAGCTATACAGCCTCCACCTACATGTGTGTTTTCTGTTTGTCGCAGACTGACGCATGACTGTCTTGAAAGTCTGCTCTGCAGCCTGTGATCACTCCTCCCCTCTCCCATAAGCCAGTCAGAGCAGAGCTAATTATCATAGCTTGCTGTAGCCTCCCCACCCTCTAAGATCCATGCATTTCCAAAGGGGAGGGAAAAAGAGCTGCATTTGATCCTCTACTGTGATAAAAATTTAATTTTTTATACAACTTAAATCAAATCCTTGCTTACAGAAACCCAAGACATGGTGTAAACAGTCAAACACACCAGGACATGGAACCTTTAAAACTTTGACTTGATATTTTAATTGACACACACTAGTAAGGCATACTACTGTTCAAGTACAAAAAATGTTTGGATGAGGTGAGAAAAAAATTATAAACTAACAACAGCTGTTTCTGTTGACCTAAGGTTTAAATATAATAATTCCTCACCTCAGATGGGTAGGACGAGGACACAGTTCCTAACAGACAGACAAACCTGCCAGAGCAGAGATATTTTTGAATGGCTGAAATGTGCCTCTGTTGAGGACTGTAAGTAACAGAGTATAGAAAAACATAACGCAATCTGAAGAACAGTGGTACCCAGATGGTATGCCAAGGCAGATTGGTGTGCTTTTAGGCTGGTCCAAGAGTGCCTTAGAAATTAGTACAAATATACATTTCTATTATAATTATACAAATAAAATAATAACTTCTCAAGTTAAATATGCACCTTTAATACTTAAGGTGCTTTCATAACAATATGCAGCTGAAAATTCTATAATTGTTAAAACACCTTATGAAACCATAGGTTTCACGATGTGTGGTAAGTGGGCTTAGTGGGTGGGGGGATTATTACCCTTTTATAAGCTTATTTAAAAAAAATGTGTGTGGCTTAATACATAAAATCTAATGTTTCTAATAATTTTTTGATGCTTTTATTAACAAATATTTAGTAAGTCATAAAGCTTTGTGAAATATGATTAAGCAGCAGTAGATAAAAATGAACATGCTTACAGATAAAACTGATGGTTAATATGGTGTTCTTGAAGATTTTAGCTTGATTTTAGGTCCCCCTATGTATGCAGCTTATCCCGGTTTCTGACATCTTTCGGCTATGCTTTAGTTGGAAAATGACTAACTGTGATCAGAACCAGAATGCTGGTACTTACAATGTCTACAGGGTAACAAGCAACCATGTTTCTTTGTGCTCATGTAAACACCATATCCCACACATGATTAAAACAGGATACTGATCAGGATCTGGATACTGTAGTCAATATAAACACAGTCAATGTCAAAACATTGTCCTACATATTATGCTATGCTGTGTTGAAAAACGCTTTAGCATGTTGCTGTTGATTCAACTCTTGTTTGAAATCACACAGAAAGAGACATTAAACACTGCACTGTTAGAACTATATTGTGTAAAATTATGCTATACTTTAGAATACACAGCTCTCCAGGATTACTACCTGAGGTTCTTTGTTTTTTGGGGTGCCTGCTTTTTGCATGTATAACATCATAGTTCTGCAAGACACACAAAACTAAGAGGAAGTCATTGATGGGGGGTTATATCATGCAGGTTGATGAAATTAATTCCTAAAACAGGTCATAATTGATTCTCAGATTGAACCTTTTCTTTTTTAAATCTCAACACTACATGAACCTGGACAGTTTTCTTTGTTTGGGCACGCTTCTTTTTCTACCCTTATGTTAATGTGACATGAAGTAATGATATTTACTTATCGGCCACTCCCAGATCAGAGTCAATCTTCTCCAGCCCCTGCATCATATCGTCAAACTGTTCTCCCTGGTGGCTGAGGACTCTCCCTGTGTCTTCAAGTCTCCTCTGAGCTCCTGCCACCAGGCTGATCAGCTCTCTGCCTTTAGAGGGCTGACTCTCTGCTCCCCGGGCCTCTGGACTTGGAGACAATAGGCGCTCTCTCCAGAAATGCTCCAACACATTGTAAACCACCACCCTGTTGGGCTTCAGTGAGCCAAACCAGTGTTTTACATTGCCTTCTTCAAGCACTGTGAGGGTACTGAAAATGAAACTGGAAGACTCCATCTTGATTTCCATGATCTTGGAGAGGCGAAAGCTGGCTAGAGCCTCCTTACTCTGGGATGAGACGAAGCGTACCATGGTCCTGGTGAGAGACAAGGTGCCACTTTCCCATTTCTTCTCATTGTTGATGTAATAGGAGGCAGGCCAGCTGTGAATGGCGGTGTTCTGGCTCATTTTGGAAGGACATGCACTTCTTACCCTAAGAGAGGGGCAAACATTCCTCTTTATCACACATTTACATAACAACCATACACATTGTAACTCTAAGAATGTATTGAAGCATTATAAAACATTGTTGATAGTGTCGGCGAGTAGTAAACATACTTTCCTTGGGCCTGGGGCGGGCTGAAGCTGGCCGCTGAGCTTCAAACCGGCTGCTTCTGCTGTGAGGAGCGACCTTTTTATCCTGAGACTGCGTTACGACTGCGTCATTTAATGTCGTTTATTACTCCTAGCACTTATTCATCACCAAATATAAAACCACATATATTCTACTGAACAATACCAGAGAAAGCACTCTTAAAAGGCTTAGCACATTGCCCCATATTCTCTTCTGTATCAAGGTATCGGCGATGTTTATTACGGATGTGACGTCATGCTACAGTGCCTCCATAGTTGCCAGGTCCGTTTATTATAAGCGATTTGGCTTTGAAGAAGAAGTCGCTTGGAAATTCTGGGAGTTGTGGGTTGCGTAATTTATGTATGTGTTTATTTTCGGGGGCGGCAAATGTGCCGTCGATTATTGGGGCTAGTTCTGCTCCCAGTGTAAATCTGCCCCGTCTGTCTCCCATCCTCTTTCTATGTAAACTCAATTAGGAAGTTATACAAATTATTTTCTACCAGTCTGAACACAAAATAGCTTTTGATGTAAAAGGAGGGGCAAAAAAATGTTTCTACCAAAAACAAATCCTTTTAGCTTGCAACACTCTTATTTCTAATGGATCTCTTACTGTTTTCATGATATTGTCTTCACCATAATACAGCTGTCGATGTTCTGTATAAACCTAATAAAAAAGGCAGACTATGTTTGGCTACAAAATTTAAGTTTAGACTGTCTGGCGATAACACAGAGTCGATGTCAGTAACAACATAACAATAGGACATCTGATTTAAAAGAAAATAGGGGCTGAAGTCCTGTAAGTCACTTAGTGATTCCTCATATAAAGACAACGATGTTCCATCCATCCATTGTCTATACTGCCCATCCCTTTTGGGGTCACAGGGGTTGGGCCTATCCCAGCTGACACTGGGTGAGGGACACCCTGAACAGATCGCCAGCTGACAGCAGGGCTATAGAGACAGACAACCACTCATGCTCGCACTTACACCAAAGGGCTATTTAGAGTGCCCTAATGAAACGACAGAATTTCCCCTTGGGGATTGATAAAGTATTTCTGATTCTGATTCTGAGCTAGTGGGCATGTTTTTGGTCTGTGCAGTAAGCTGAAATACCCAGAGATAACCCATGCATGCACAAGGAGAACATGCAAACTCCACACAAAATGACCCTGACCAATGCTGGGATCAAACCAGCAACTTTCTTGCTGTGAAACACAACACTACCTGCTGTGCCAATATGCCACCTCGATGAAGTTCCACCTCAAAGAAAAGGATGTTGAACGAGACTAAATTGAGAACCAAAAAAGAAAAAAAAAAACAGTGATTAATTGAACCTTAATTTGCGTAAAGATTAAAACATGCTTTATTTAGTTTTCTCGATTCAAAAAGTGACGTATCGCACAAGAAAAATGAATCTCGGTGTTATTTTTTCCAACACCGTTTAGCCCTTCTAACTTTTTATTGATCAATCTGTCCTTAAAGAATATATATGTGTAGTTGCTTATTTCACTGGAAAATCTGGCAACGTTGGTTACGTCTGTATTTATTGTCCGGGTGGAAATTTGTGCTCGAAAAAACGGATGACACGACAAAGGTTTTGAGAAATATCTGTTGTTACTGTTTAACAGCTCGGTTTACGAACCTGTCAGCATGACTCCCAGTTTAATAGTTTAATATCTGAAACCGTGATGCAGTGGCATCGACAATGTATGGATAGTTTAGTGTTTTAATGCGTCAGTCAGGGAGACGCTTCTCGGTATGGAGTCATTTGCAGCGACCTGTTGTCAAAATAGAAAAAATAACATTTGCGCACATTGACAGATATACCAAATGAGTGTTTGTGGAAACGACATGTACTATGTAGTTTCATGCTTGTGTAGTTCACTGCTTTCCTGTGTCGTGTTCCGCCGTCTCTAAGCTCGCTCGCTGGCTGTGTTAGCCGTGGTTTGTTTACCATCATGGACAGGGAGGCGTACCGCAACTGCTGCAGCTTGGCTAAAATAACCAGACAGTCATACGAACAGTTTTGGTCCTCACATTTGCTAGATTATATCGACAAAGATTTGAGTTATTCCAAATTTTTCAAGAAATATCTGCTTCCAAACCACCCGTGCATGTTTTCAAAGAGGTTCACAGAGGACTGGCGGTGTAGGAAACAGTGGGTGTCTGAGGACGGCAAGCCTCATTTTCAGAAGCTGCTGCAACAGTTTGGTAAATATGACTGCAATTACGTCCTTAACTTGCTCTAATGCATCATATATTTTTTTTTACCGTTGCCTTGTTGTAACCTGTGTTTTCCTTTGTGACAGATGAGACCCCTGTTCCTGTGGCGAACTGCAATGCAAAGGAGTACAATGCAAACCCCAAACAAGTGATGCCTTTCAAAGAATTCATACAGTACTGGAGGGAATACATCCAGAATGGCCACTCATCACCCAAAGGATGTCTTTATCTCAAAGACTGGCATATGGCAAGGTATTACTATTAACTGCTTTTTCTTTCTTACTCCACACTTTATGAAATATGTTTCAAGCCGTGATAGTTGAATTTGATCTGCTTACTCTGCAGGGATTTTCCAGACCATAATGTTTACAGGACACCAGTCTACTTTACTTCAGACTGGCTTAATGAATACTGGGATACACTTGAAGTGGATGACTACCGGTTTGTCTACATGGGACCCAAAGGCTCATGGTGGGAAAGTAAACATGTTTGGGAATCTTTTTCTTGGGGTACAGAATACTGATTTTTTTTTATGTATCAGACTTTGTGTTTTAGTGAACACAACGTCTGTCCAGTACTTGAATTAAAATGTGCCCCTTATTGTGAAGGTCTCGCTACTTGAGAGACAGGCATTAACAAGACAAAAACTTGATTCTTTTTGATAAATGTTTTCTTTGTTTCCAAATATTGACATTCAGTACTGCAGAAATGAAAATAGTGACTTTAGATTATATTTACAGTTTATGCAAAATTTATTTAAACAGCTATAGTAAAACAAATCTGTATCTGGATTTTAGAGAGCAACAAACAGTACTGTAAAAACCTGCTGCCAGACAGTGAGTGACATTGTGTTAAAAATTCAAATGTAATCTGATCAATTTTTCATAAACTGAGCTGTTAATGTCCAAATTAACATTATTCTATTAAACCATTGTTTTGCTCTTGGTAAATAATTAAGTGGGTGACAGCAAAAGCAAAATGCTGAATGCAAAAAATAAAACATATATAGATGTGTGTGTGTGTGTATATACATATGAAGACATTTTATAGAGATGTGATCACCAGAAACTACTTTACTTAGGACATTGATACATCCTCTAAGAATGCACAGTATAACTTTAGTTGATCATACATACATCCATCATCTATACCGCTTTTCCCATTCGGAGCTGGGACCTATCCCAGCTGGCTCTGGGTAAGAGGCGGGGTGCACCCTGGACCGGTTGCCAGCTGCATGACCAAGTAGAATGACAGACAATCACTCGCTCTCCTATGTAAGGGCAAATTAGAGTCACTATTTAACCTAACAAGCATGTTGTTTGGTATGTGGAGGCCTGTAGAGGACTCATGCACGCACGCAAGTCGGAGGAAGATCAGTGTGGCTCAGAGCATCACTTTATGCTAAACAAAATCCTTTTGAGGGAGCTGTTGGTGTGCCTGTCACTTTTTTTCCACATTTGTATTTTATTGATCCAGCACCCATTAACAAATGTGCATTTCCTTGACAGTTCTTTTACTTAAAACTCCACAAAATTTCCTGGGCACATTTTACATTCTCCCTGTGTGTATAACTGATACATCAGCTGTAAATAAAAATATGATCAGTTATTTTCATATCTGCCAATACCAGAAATGCCTAAGCTATAATCACCAATACCAATGTAATGCTGATAAGACTGTGCACCCCTAGAGATTTTCTTCCTCTCATTTGCTCCTGTTGTCACCAGGACTCCATTCCATGCTGATGTGTTCCGCTCCTATAGTTGGTCTGCAAATATTTGTGGAAGGAAAAAATGGCTGCTGTATCCCCCCGGCCAGGAGGAGTTTTTACGTGACACTCATGGAAATCTCCCCTATGATGTGACATCAGCTGAGCTGAGAGATAAAAGCCTTTTCCCACACTCTGAAGAAGCCTGCCAGCCCCTTGAAATTATACAAGAAGCAGGTGAAATTATTTTTGTGCCCAGTGGATGGCACCATCAAGTTTACAATCTGGTAAGAGATGAATAAATATCAAAAAACAATTAACATGGACCTATTTCACTCTATTTCACCTTTAATTAAGTGAGTCAGTGACACCTGAAGAGAAGCTTTGTATTAGCGGCTCAAAAAAATCCTTATCCATCCTACTGGCATTCTTAAAAACCTTCATTTCAGCCTCCACCTCAAATACTCAGTTTTAAAGGTAGATATTGTGAAATGTTGAAGGAGGCGGTTGTTTGTAAATAGAAGGGAATAAATTAAAAAAAAAATAGGTTATGTGCAGAAAACCTAAAGGTAAATAAATCACTTATTAAGACTCCTTTCAAGACCCTTGTCATACATTTTAAGACCCCACCCCAACACATTATATTGGTGAAATGTCAATACACTGTACCCTGTGTCCTAATTATAAATGAGTACATCTAACAGTCAGTGTGTTAAAATCCTGAACATGGAAACATAGTTTAGACCATAGGGTTAGAACACAGCCATGTAATATTGGTAGAGTCAGGGATCTCTGTTTATACCAGCGATAAACTGGCTCCAGTTTGAGCTCTGAAACATTTTAAATACACACAAATGACTGCAGAAAAAACATGTAGGCGTGAGTGCTACATTGGGTCAAGACGTGTGAAAAATGGTGGGTTCGGGTGCTCTTCAAAGATCCAAGGACGACGGTACATTTGAAATCACATAAAAATCTGAGGCCCTCTGACATGTCAACGTGTTTAGACTCATCAGAGTCTTTATCAGGACATCTGATGAAGACTCTGATGACTCGAAACGCGTTGACATGTCCCTAACACAATAAAGGATTTTAACTTCATCAGAGTGCCTCGGATTTTTATGTGTTTTCACATACACACAAATGACTGTTTGCCTTCAATGCCTTTTCCTTGCATCATAGAGATACTAAGCCCACTTTTTAAATGAAGTTGCCATGTCATATTAAATGTAAATGAAACAGAATACAACAATTTGCAAATCCCTTTCTACCTATATTAAATTAAATGATCTACAAATTATTCAATGTTGAAACTGCTAAACCTAATTATTTTTTTTGCAAATATTCATTTATTTTGAATTTGATGCCTGCAACATGTTCCAACCATAAAGCACTCAGAGAGTGCAAACCTCCAGCAAAGTAGCTCACATATTCCTGAAACATCGATAAGCAATAGTTCCATGATAAAGTTACCATCATAATATGATTCATTGACCCTGAAAACCCACACCTAGTACTGTTGATATCATTATTAGTTAGACAGTTTTTGAGCAAAAACGATCATTCGCCAATGGAGGTTATCTGGATCCCTACCAAAATTTAATAATTTTTAAGTTGGGCCATTACCAACGTCTCCTAAAAAATTTCAGCCAAAATCCATCCAGTGGTTTTTGCGTAATCTTGCTAACAAACAAACAGACAAACAACAAACATAAGCCGGCAAAAACATAACCTTCTTGTGGTGGTAAAAAGATTGGGACAGGGGCATGTTTACCACTGTTACAACACCTTTCCGTCTAACAACATTAAATATTATTTTTGTTTTACACAATGTCCTGACTTCATTATGGTTGGGGTAATATTGAATAAGTAATATTGCCAAGAGTAGAAAAGAATAAAAAAATAAATAAAATAAGCTAAAACATTGAATAAATTGTAATTTTATATTGAGCATGTTTCAGAAATCTAACAGGCTTTTATTTTCTAACTTAATTTATGACCTTAAACGTTTTTGAGGCCCAGAGACACCTGTAGTTTGTTGTTTTTTTTCAGAATAAATTATTCACATTATCTATATTGGCAGTTTTTACAGGATCATGTAACTCAAAAAATAATTTCCTTCATGACCAACAAAGTATTAAAAACCAAAAAAAGGACGATGGGCAAATGCAAACTTAGAAAAAGCATTAATATGAAAAAAAAAAACAAACTAAAGCTTTGGCAAGTAATGATTTTTTTAGGCAACTTGCAAGATATACAAAATAAATTAAAAGGTGAACTTAGATCTGGGCTGTTAAGTAAAATTTGAAATCAGACAAGCTCTGACACTATGTGGTGTAAAATCATTACTAACTTACGCTCTTGTTTTCTTAAAAAAAAAAAAAACCCTCTTACATTTAATTTCAAAAAGAGAGAAGGATCTCAGGCTTGAAACTGGAACTTATGAAGTCTGTTTTTATGTTTGCGTTGCAGGAAGATACCATCTCCATCAATCATAACTGGCTGAATGGCTGCAACATAGACATCATGTGGCAGTTTCTTCAAAATGAACTATCATCTGTCCAAAAAGAGATAAACGAGTGGAGAAACACGATGGATTCATGGCATCAGCACTGCCAGGTACAGGTCAATAACAGGACAAGCAAACATGCTGCTGTAAATATTCTGAACAGCATTTGTAAATAGTTGTTCTCGCTTTCCAGGTCATCATGAAAGCCTGCTCCGGCATCGATTATGGAGAATTTGCCTCGTTCCTAAAAATCATTGCCAACAACAGAATGGCTTTCCTGAATGCTTGTTCGTCTGGAGATTCCTCTGATTACCCCCGACATCTATCAGAGACCCTCACCACACTTGGACCTTATCACGCTGCCTTTGACCTACAGAGAGTGGCCCACATTATCGAATGTCTACTCTGCAATGAGGATTTTAAGCGGCTGGATCATTCAACTTTGACTTTGCAGCCAGAAACCATGTTGCAGCAAATTCGTGACACCATACAGTCCACCAGGGGGCAGCATCTCCTCTATCAGGAATGAGACGTGCGGCGGCTCAACAGTGTCCTGATCACCTGGAAATAGCTTGAATGAAAAGTGCCAATTTGTGTAGCTTGTTTTCAGTCACTTGTTCTAGACAACGCGCTTAAATCAGATGGGGGCAGGAAATGAGGAAGACAGGTCTGGAATAACTGGGAATAGAAAATAGCTCATGCTCTGACCTGAACACACAGCTGGTATCATCATTGAATCTCTAGACTTTCTTGGTTCAAACCCAATTTAACAAAGCCTCAGCATGTATTTTTTTCACATGTTGCCAGCTTGCCTGAGGTGGTGGCGATCAATATCCCCAATTAATCAATCCTCCTGACCTTCTGCTCTGTCTCAGCATTATCGGTGGGTCTAAATGACCTCACCCAATTGCACAGTCAGCCCACCCTGACTGACTGGGAGATAATGGCCTTCCCTTACATATACTTTAATTAAAATGTATTTGGTATTGTAGTGCTTTACCTTAAATGTGAGAACATTAAAAGTGTGCTAGTGTAATGTGCTGTCACGACCAATCAAACCAGACAGTTTTATGCTGCTCAGTTAGAGATGTGAAGAGCGGGGACTCAACTTTCACTCAGGTAAAAGTAAGGGATAGGTGAATGGCCTTTAGTTATCTTTCCCTTGTCTGCAGTGACTGACAGATGTAAGATTACATCTAGTGTCATAATGTGACAACATTTCATACTAAAGCTATATGACTCAACAAAACAAATAGCGAGGACAGTGAGTTCTGGTAAATGCTCCTTCCTGCTCTGATTGCCTTTAAATTAACTTGAAATTAAAGAGGTCATATTTTTCCTTAACGCAGGATCATACATTATTTTTTGCAGACTGCCAGGGTATATATGCTGAGTACCCCATCTGTAATTAATAACCCCTTCCCCATGTGGGCCCAGTCCACCAAATTAGTTGACACTGTGGTAATTGCTCAGTTCAACACTGCTTGGCACCATGTTGTCAACAACTATACCTTCATCCTAATGTCTATGCTTTGCAATGGGCTTGCTATAATGAGCAGGTGGGCTTAGACTACTAAGTAAGTTGCACTGGTAGGCCTATTCGGGAGGGCCTAGGGAATGGGACATTTTAACGAGCTGCTGGCACTATAAACATGGGCAGCAGACTTTTTCTCTTGATCATAGAAGGGCTCTATCATGTGGAGGAGACAAGTCAAACACACCACAAGACACCCAAAACTTAAGAAACAATTATATGGGCTCTTTACAATACATTTTCCATCCATCCATTGTCAATACTGCTCATCCTGTTAGGGGTTGTTAGGGACTGGAGCCTATCCCAGCTATCATTAGGTGAGTGGAAAGATACACACTTAACAGATTGCAAGCCAACCACAGGGCTGTAATATAAAAAGAAACAACTAGTCACACTCAAAACCACCTCACTTTTGCAGGGCGCAGGCAACATGTTTAGCTCATTTCACAAATTCACAATCCTTACAAGTTGTACCTCATTGTAAAGGTGACTAATAAGGCTTTCCAACACAATAAAATACAATTCCAATTGGTATTATTAAAGGGGAAAAATAATGACTGAAATAATGTTTTCATACTTTTTTTTAGGAGTACAGATTTGAGAAATACAGTCTTGATCAAATTGCTATCAATACTGAAGACCATACAAATCTAAATTTAATACCTTTAAGACTTTCTTAAATTTCAGAGACTTAATTGACTCTTTAAGGATCTGCATGTACCCTGGTAGCTCATTTTTCCTGGATTTCATGGACAAATCTTAGGTATGCGACAGCACTTCTCTTTAAACAAATCAATTCCTGCCCCTCATCTGAAGTCCTTTGCAGTGACTTAACTTCATCTGAAAACTTTTTGTGTGAAAAGCAAATGGATGTCGGTAAAGGTCTTGCATCTCTTTTGTTTTGAGATAGCTTGCGAATTATGATGGTTGCTTGTGAATGTTTTAAGTTTGTTTTTGCACTGAAAGATCCAATGCTAAATAAAAAAAAATACACAAGATGACAGAGTGTATGTTTTGCTCTATTTAATATTTAATCAACAAAATTTTATCATTGAAAGTGTTTTATCGTGCTGAAAATAAATCTTTAAAATAGCATCTCTATTCATACACAGGTTCAGGAGTATTACACAGTATTGAAAACAAAATAAAAACACTCACATGGATCAGTGCCACACAACTGTAAAGCAATGACAGTGTAACAGACTGTACTTCAGGGTTATGGTTAAGAGTCGTCTGTCAGATCTGATGCTCTTCACATTTGAGGGATCTGTGAAACATCCATCTCTTCAGTTGACTTTCACGTCTTTAGGCCACCAGTCTGGCACAGCAACCTCAAGTGTCACTGTGGTGTCGTCTGAGGATTTAAGCGTCAGTACCTCTTTGGCGTGTGCCATACGGATTAGACTCAGTCCCAGCTCTCCAAGCCCTGATCGGTGCTTCCCAGCTGGCTTGCCTGACTGGGTTTGCAGTGAAGCTCCCTCCTCAAGGGCCTGGATCGGAGCTGACAGGCGTACTGGCATCAGGCGTTTCCGAATCACCCCAGTGTGATGAGTCCTGGCTGTGAGCTCCTGGCCGATGTAGCAGCCTTTGCTAAAGCTGATCCCCTGCATGTAGACGAGATTTGATTCCAGTGGTAGTGCAACCCCAGGAGGGAGGTCTTTCACTCCCTCTGGAAGTCCTAAACAACAATGACAGCAGATCAAATAAACAAAAGTTGTCAAATGTTGGGAGCACACAAGCATGCAAATCACTTTATCCCTCCTAAGGCTGGAAAATATATAGAATTTTAAAGAGAGAAAAAAAAACCAAGATACAGACTACAGCAATACTTTGATATCAATGTACTAGAGCTTATTCTGAGGATAATTTAAAAAGGACAAAAAAGCAGATGCTATGACTAAAAATGTTCACAGAAAGAAAAACAAGAAGGTATATGCTTACTACCCTCAAGATAATCTAATTGAAATGTTCTGTCTATATTTAAATTCTCCTTATGTTTTATTTATTTTATCAGGGACCATTAACACTAGTAAAAATCACACAATGGTGCAGGTTTGAGAGCAAGGCAACAAAATTTAGGTCCTAGACACAGTATTGCATAACCTGTTTCATTTAAGGGTTTTGTTTAACACTGTTAACACTGCAAAAACACAGTACACCGGAGTTTAATTAGCTCTTTGTCAGGTCTGGCCAATTTATTTAATGATGCAAACACATTTGTACAATTTAGATAGCACAGTTTTTCCTCTTTTTGGTCAACAATGTGACTGAAGAGCTTAAAGCTTCGGTCATTTTTGATACCAATGGCTAGAGACAAAGTCAACCATTTGTTATTTACAGAAAATAATGATGAGATATATACTGTGAATTGCCATTCAGCAGAAAAAAAATGAGAAATGTATTTGACCATTACACCCCACCACCTATTAACGCAAGCATGTATGAACTGTGTATATCCATATCAATAAACCTTACCAATTGCATAGCGATGTCTGTGATACTCCTCTGTGTCCCCTTTCTGACATGATGAGATCATTTCTGAAGGGTCAACCTGACTGTCCACCACCAGTCTCCAGCCCATCTCCTTGGCTCTTGGATCTTCCTCCCATACCAGAGCTTTATCTGGGGAGGAAAGCTCTGGTTTACTGGCCTCTTCGGCTACCTTCCTCTGCTGGGGAAGCAGGGCCCACACAGAGAGGTCTGGACAGGGGTTAATGGTGACCTTTCTTCGGATCTTGTACATCTTCAAATGTCTCAGGAGTGAGTCTTTAACTGTGCTGTCACACTCCAGGAAAACACCTTGTCCTGCTTTAGCTTCTTTAAGACTGAAAACAAATACAGATTGTTTAGTGATATGGCACACAGATGTAAGACGGAAACTTAAACATAATCTTGCCCCCTGGGAGGCTGATCCATCTCTGATGTTTGTCCCACTTTGATGAGTGCAAAAGACAAAGATTAAGTACATTTTACTAAAACAGGCTATAGAGAAAGGAACCATGAACTTTCCTTTTTTATGTTATTTCATAAAAATACACAAATTAAAAAAAACTGATGTATCTGCCACTGATTTTATAAGCTAAGTATTACTATCTGATCTTGAAGAGTGTAAAGAAACTCAATTTAGGTTAAATTACATAATACACAATGGACACTAGCTTCATTAATACATAAGAATAATAAAGAGCTTTAGATGGCTGAGATGACGAGTCTGTCTTGAATAACTGTTGATACTTAACATCTAGCACCAAATGGACTCATTTTAGAAAGACTATTGTGATCTATCATATGTGGAAGCTTCTGCAAATTTCTCCTGAAAATTCAGTTTATTGTTTATTAATAATTATAGCAAAAGTTACTGTTTGCTATGTGATAAACATACATGAGCTCATTTATCTCTCTGTGAATACTCACAAAATTCCTTACACTAGGTTCACTGGGAGTGCACATCAGAGGCAGTTAATTGTTAAGTTGGTTAGTTCGTTTTCTCCTGAAAATAAGGAATACACAAACCCAAAACAGCTTAAGAGCTTTAATGCAATGTCCTGCAAAATCTGGCACCCACAGCATAGTTTATTTCACTCTTTCTACCTCCTCATCTATCCAGCATATTTCTCAGCCCATCTAGTCAAGATGGATTGCAGTTCACCAGGAAGTTTCTGCCTGTTAGAGGCCCGTTCACTAAATTTGCAAGGTTATTGCACATTGGAGGATTTATGTTGTGTCTTTCTAAATAACAAGGAGTGAGGTCTCAGGCTGAACACTGAATTACACCTATGACAAAATGAAATATAAACAGTAAGTTCAGAATTTAAAGGAACAAAGAAGAAAAAGATTAACCATGTAAACAAGTGATGCTTTATCGCACAAATAACCCACATAAACCAGCTTGATGATGGCCTGAGTATTCCAGCCAAGGTCAATAGAGTCACATTAGGAACAATCTTGTTATCAGCTCTACTTAAATTAATTGGCAGGGATTTAGTAGTGTGAAACATCCTTCTGATTCTGTTTTGGACTCAGTACTTCTAGCATGCTTTTTTGTTTAAAGATTCCTTTTTCTGGTAAAGTCTGATGAGTGGGCCCAACAAAACCTACAGCCTAGAAGGCCTTGACCACCATTATCTGCCACTGTCCACCACAAGATCTACTGTTTTGTCGAATGAGCTGAGGTAACTCACATGCAGGCATCAGGCACTACACAAATAAGCCACAAATAAGTATATTTGGCGATGAAGTCGTAACACCTTTCCTTGACTTTGTTATTAGGATTATGTGGGCTAAGGCTGCACATATGAGCAACATTCCTAGAAGACTGACAAAAGCATAACCATCAATGATTAAGGATGGGTGTCACTAAATGTACATTAGAATTTAATATTGTTTTAACGGCAATACACATACTTTAGTCTATATCCTATAAGGGAACAATAATTTTACATATTTGAATGATTGTGGTAAAAAAAAAAAAAAAATATTGAGACCTGTTTATACCACATCAGCAAAAACAGAAGTCTGAGACACTCAGCATTTTCTACACCGTACAGAAACAATGGCAACATTAACCCCCAAGGTAGCCAAAATGTTTAATACCCTCAAACATCATGCGTTTATAATGATTAAGAGTTTAATTTCCTGATCTGTGCTATCAAAATGAACAGAAACTTAATGACCTTAAGAAACACATCAAACCAATACAGAGAGAGCACTCATCACATTGTTATCATTTGCAAGAGAAGGTGGGACCCTGTCCTTGCCACTTCCACCCCTCCTATCAAAACGTTTCTGCACATTTGACAGTGTGCAGGACTTTGACTGCAATTTCAAGACAATTAAAGACAGTTTTGTTTTGTTTTTTACCTTAAAATTAATGTCAGAGTATTATATTTTTATTGCTGTGGTACCAAAACGGCAACATAATTCTGAGGATATAAATGCACCAGGATGGCATGAAATAAATGAAATTAATATTCTTCATTTAACATCAATGTTTCAAAAGAAAATCAACATAGATTAATTAAAATAACAAACCAAATTAACTTTTACTGATCATTAAACGTGAGTATGTTTTTATTAATAATCCACATAAAACATGTTGACGAAAACGGCATTAATCTTGTTTAGGTGTATATCAATATATATGTAACTCTGTCATTTCATTTCAGCCTCTTTTCAGTTTAAATCTTAAATATCTAAACCTCATAAAGAAAATGAAGTATTCAGTAATATATCTATGACAGAAATGATCATGGGTAAGGAAATGTCAGAGTCTGATTACACTGAAGCTTGACAGACGAAATCTGCGTCACTAGATAAGAGGCTACGCCCTGGTGTTCACAGACACCATGTTACGTCTTAAACTGTGTAATGTTTTTGTTTTAAAGGTGTAATGTTTTGGTCTGTACCTGTACAACATGATGTCATAGAGAGTTCTTCCTTGAACATTGAGCATGTGTGCGTACATGACAGTCTGCTCAGCCTCCTCCAGCAGCGCCATGTCATTGGTTATAATTCCCTGGAGGAACGGGCTGGTGTCCTGTCCCTGGATCTTCAGCAGAGTCCTGTGTTTTAGGTGGTAGCACACATACCGGCCCGGTGTGTTTGCCCCGGTATTCGTCCCCTGGCTGCTGAACCTCTGCGCGTGAGTCCCACAGACGTTCAACGTTACGCACAAATACCGTCCGGCAGACAGTGAAGCTGTTCTCCCCAAAAACAAAAACCCCATCTTTAAAGTAGATTCAAGCGTACAGTTAAGGTCTAAACGAGTTTGCTGTTCAGATATTTATCACAGTGGTCGGCGACCGTACACAGCAGTAGACGGCGCCATTTTGATGTCCCATAATGCATTGCTTGACAACGCGCGTGACGCTGTTTTGCTTTGCTGCCAGTTTGTTTGGACACGCCCTCTCCGTCATTTTCTACTATTCAGTTTACCCTGTTAAAATTTTGTGAATTAAAGGATTTACAGTGGACAATATGAAATAGCTGCCTGACGTGTCTTTTTTTGATAGCCTTTTCTACTCTGCATTTTTTTTGCTCTCACCGAAGAAAATACTGTATGGTAAAGAGTAGGATTGGGGCCACTGAAAAAAAATGCTTAAGGTAAAAAATTGTCAATTAAATCTATTCTTTGAAAAAAGTAATAACTCTTAGATTAAAGTCGGGATTTTGAGAAAAAAAAACAGAATTCTGATTTTAATCCCAGAAATATGAGAAAAAACTGAACGCTAATGTAAAGTCAGGCATATGAGAGAAATAACCCAAAAAAGTCAGAATTCAGACTCTAATCTCATAATTCTGACTTCTTTATTCCCAAATTTTTTTTAAAAAGTCAACCTCTAAATATGTTTTTTTCAGTAGCCCTTGACCTTCTGCATAGTACTGAGAATGACAACAGCCACACATATTTTTTTTCTGTCATGTGAAAAAACTTGAGAAAAACATAGCTTAAGATTGTTCAATAAATGTTGATCCTGTTTGGCCTGGATCTTAGACTTTTTTTTAATTATTTTTTGGCCCTTCTGTGATTGAGTTTGACACCCCTGTAAATGGGAAGCATCTTGTAATGTCCTTGCTGCTGTCCTAGTGTCACACTGTAAAGAGTGACGACATCAACTGGTGACTTTCTATCAAGTCAGTCTGTGGCCTTGTGTACACAACATTTAAACCAAAATGGTAAACTTTTGTTGTGTTTTGGCTCTTTTTCTTCACTGCAGCAGTGGAGCTTGTCAACTTTGAGTTTCCCTCAGTCTCATTTGTACAATGGAAGTTATCACAGTGTGTGTGAAGGTGAACTGATCACATACCTGTTTCACACAAGTGGGTGTTAGTCTGCCTTTTCCACAGTCTGCAAACCTCGTTTCGATATTTGAAATAAGAACAAGTTTTCTCTTTTTTTATTGCTGCAGCTGATCCTGAAAGAGTCCATTTTTATGGAATTTTTCCCACATATAAGATAATGCATACAGTATGATTTTTAGGTTGTCCTGCACTAAATCTTCACTGTAAAACTCTAAATATGATTTTGTTAATGATGTTTTTACAGCTCATTATTTCTTAAATGAGGGTATTGTGCCCAGAAACAACTCACTTGCAACCTGTCAAATTCAAAGTGTAAATTGAAATTTAAAGTATTTTAAAAGTATTATCCAGACTGGTTATGTCTCAAAGTACTTGATAGTTTTTTTGTTATTTGATGATGCCGTTTGAATATGAGTATGCCTGTACGTTAACCCCCTACTGACCAGCAGCACTTTCTGCTTTGCTCTTAATGGAGCATATAGTATGAGAGCATACAAGATTCAATGTATGAAAACTACCAAGATGTTTCACTGACCTGAAGAAAAATACAGTTCATAGAAGTTCATATCAAACCAGTTTACCTCACAGACTTTGCCTCATTTTGCAGAGCACCTACAGGTCAGGGGTCAAAACTGTGAACCGCAACAGTGTGTATGTATGGCAAAAGCAATAGCATATTAGCATTGGCATTAACTGTTACATTTCAAATCAAACAACAGGGAAATTACTTTCTCCAACATAGACATTACTAATCTTAGAGGGAAATACTAATCTGTGTGAAAACTACTGAAATGTAAATAAACCACAGGTCAGCTTTTATCAGGCCATAAATGATGCTTCTCTGTACAGGTATCAGACATTTGTGAGGCTGTTGTTGACTTACATTTTCTAAGACTGTAAACAAGCAAAGTGGTGCTTGGCATTCTGGAAATAACAGTATACTGATGGTTATACTACATACTAGGGATGCACGATATTGGAATTTTTCATCCAGGGCTAGGATACAATGACAACATATGGGCAGATTTAATTTTTTATGTCTGAATTCTGCCATTTGGGAAGTGAGGAACAAAAAAATTTTCATCAACAAAACATTGCTGAGTAATAAGGAACATTCACTTGTTAATGTTTTTTATTGATAGTATCTGGATCACCCTCAGCTGTCTCTTACAGTCAGTGTTGTTGGCAAGCAACTTTACCAACGGAAGTAGTATTCTGTATAAATTAGCACAAACATATATGTCAGGATAAGGAGGAGACTGTTTTGACGCCACTGTCTTAGTCACAAGCTTGGAAGTGCTGATAGCATTAATTTGCAGTTTTATCCCTCTGAATTTTCTCTCAGAAGGGACTCTGTAGAAGTATAATTCAAGCTTATCTCCTCACCGATTGGTGCATTTAATGGAAAATAAAAGTCTTTTATTAATGAAAAATAACAACGTACCTTGTAAAACACGACTGATTACTTAGACAAGGGGAAAATTGATGAATAAAGTAGATTAAGTGAGTTTATTTTTCAGTAAGTCTAGATGAACTTGTTTAGATAATTTTTGGGAGTAATAATTGTAACTAAAAGAAACTCAATTAATTTCCCAGCCCTAACTGAAACCTCAGTATATCCAAAGTTGAAAGCAAAGGGAAGTGTTTCTTGTTCTCTTGTTGTATGCTGTAATATCTTTTGTGCAGGCCTTGATTTTTTTTTTTTCAGTGTTACAACATATCAAACACATCCACCACTGGGATGAGCAACAGCAGCAATGCAAGACAACAGAGGTTTCAAACAAGTTTATTTCCTCTTGAATAAAATACTTGAACAGTCTTTAAAAGCTTGAGGCACTTTGAAGTATGACAACAGTGAAGGCTGGCTAAATATGACTCTGAAACAAGTTCTAAAAACACTGTTTCAGTGACGGAAAACATGCCTTAACACAGGGTAAAATGGATCTTAGTAGCCAAGGGATGGGTTGTGTGCTTTAACCTATGTGTATACTATGTGTTCCCAGTTGAAAGCATGCATCATCAGATTCAAATTGCAGAAAATCAGGTTTTATTTAAAAATAATCAGATTTTCAGTTTACTGACCCCTTCCCTTCACAAATAAGACTCTGTAAGGTTTAGGAAATAAAAAATAGATAGAAGCTTTGCTCATTATGACCTAAGACCAACAGACTCATCAGATGTTAACCAAAAGAGCCCTGTTTTACTATCTGTATCAAAATATTTCACATTTAATCTGCTTACAACAGCACTCATCCATATTACATCCAGAAAACCTCCAAAATTCCAACAAGCATCCCTCTTACAATCATTCCTCAGAAAAGACGTCTTGTGCATTTGTTCTGTGCTTTTCTCTGCATTTTCAAATTTGGATTGTGGGTACAATCACACACTTACAAAAGTTAAATTTCATGTTAATCCAGTTCAGTGGCAGTCAAGGGTAGATCAGATAAAAAGTTTCAAGCAGTCTGTTTAAACTTTGACCTTTCAGTTGAAATTAGAGTTGTTAAACCTGGTAAGTATGCACCCAAAAGCTATGTCAAGCATTATAACACATTATGGTAACAAAGAAGATTCATGATACAGGATTTGATAGTTCCTTATTATATGTCTTCTATTTAATTCCTAAAGATGGTGTACTGTAGTCCTCCATTAAGCGTGATTGAAAAGATCAGTTGTTTTTGTCTAAAGCTGCATATCACTCACACAGATCCTCCAGCTGTGTTCTGGTGCAGTCCTGAAAGTTCTTAGTTTAAAAATAGTTGAATGAGATTTGCCTCTATATCCAGACAGAGGTCTTCCCATTTTTCACTATAGTTGCTGCCTTCTCTGTGGCTGATTTGGGCCTTGCTCCTTGTTTCTCCTGAACTGTATTGACTCGATTCTGCTCTGCCATAGTCCCCCCAGACACAGGGCTACTTGCTCTGGAGGTTTGCTGGTTGTTTTTAGTTTGATAAGTCTGAAAGGCCATGTCCAGTTGCTCCTGTGCGACCCGTAGGTGCCGATGAAGACTTGCCAAATCAGATGGGATGTTCTCGTCAGGGCTGATGCACTGCTGCTCCTGGGCCACATTGGCCACATTCTGCTCATGGGTAATGAGGCTGTTTGGGATCCTGCTTGGCTTGTCCGTCTTCATCACAAGGTTGTATCCTGGAGGGGAGCCTTGGATGTTTCGAGTGAACGGACAGGCATAGGATGTTCGTCGGCCCCGGTTCCTCTTCATGCGAAGGGTGTCGCGGAAGGTGCCTATCCCCAGGTGAAGCATCTCACACACGTTCAGAACTAGACAAAGGCAGCTAACCACATACATGATCAGGAGAAAGATGGTTTTCTCTGTTGGTCTGGAGATGAAGCAGTCCACTCTATGTGGACAGGGGATCCTGTTGCATACATATGAAGGACTAACTCGAAAACCATAGAGAAGATATTGTCCTGCCAGGAAAGCTATTTCAAAAATAGCTCTTGACATGAGCTGCAGAACATAAATTCTCATCAGTCCTTCTTGCATGATTCTTCGGCGGCCATCATGCTTTGGTGGGTCTCTGCTTATGTTGCTCACTGGTTCAGGCTTGACCTCCTGAACCTCAAGTGTATCCTCATAGATCATGGGCTCAGCATCATCATCCGCATCCTCCTCTAAGACATCTTCCAAATGGTGGCTTTCTCTCCACCTGGAGTGGGGAGGGGGCTTTTTCCTGAGCCTGTTGTGCTTCTTTCTGTCTTCCTCTGATGTTCGGGCAATCTTGTGGATGGCATATCCCATGTACATGATGGAGGGAGTGGAGATCATGATGATCTGAAAGACCCAAAAGCGGACATGTGAGAGAGGGGCAAAGGCATCGTAGCAGACGTTGTCACAGCCTGGTTGCTTGGTGTTGCAGGTGAACTTGGTCTGCTCGTCTGAATAGATGGATTCTCCTCCAACTGCTGTCAGAACGATGCGGAAGATGATGAGCACAGTCAGCCACACCTTCCCCACAAAGGTGGAGTGGTGGTGGATTTCTTCCAGGAGACGAGTGAGAAAGCTCCAGCTCATGTTGCTCTGACAAGCTTTTCAACTAGAATCTAAAAAAGAGACAAAGAAGATATTGAGATCTGTAAGTGGAGGTTTGGTGTGAACCACATTAAGGTATGAGCAGCAGATGACTTTTGCATATTTAAAGGTTAATGCTGATTCCAGAAGTCCACACAACATATTTTTCAAGTTTCTCGCCTAAAAGTCCTCTCAGATGTTGGATTTTAGCCTGTCTACAAGTCCACCTCTCCAGTCTAGTTCAGAATCGTCTGTTTTAGTGTAAATGTTAAGGAGATGTGTCCAACCACACCTTGCTCAATAAACGAATATGGCTTTTGTTTTCCATCTCTGTGCTCTCATGTTTACTGTGGCTGCATAAGCATGCCTAGAAATGTTCTTTCCGCTGGAGCAGCTGGTAATGCAAAGGCAGAGGAAAAAACTGCTCAGTTTTTAGGGGAGGGCTTAGGGCAGGATGTGTTCACAAATTTTTGCATCAAACTTATTTAAAAAAGAGTTTTTGCATATTACACTACCTTTAACATTTTATTGAAAAACTGTATTACTTTGAAGTGGTTTCCAACCAAGGCAGATCCAGTCAAGAACTTCGGCTTACAAGTATCAACAGATCTGCACAATGTGTTAAATAAAGACATGGTTATTGCTCACAAGTGCATATAACTGCACTACTATCCTTGTTCCAGAACACAAGCTCCATATCTATTGATATGTTGAAGGCAGGATTGCTCCAATACTTTTACTAGTATTGGGTATCACTGTCAATGCCAAGTCTATGCACTTGCTCTTGTATTCGTCGCATGCTGTACTCATGCAGGGCTGGGTTAAATATCAATCAAATTCATTAAATCTAAATTTTTGTTGCAGACTTGCTGTTGCAGAGGGGACTTTTTTTCAATTGATTTCAAAACCAAATACTAGACAATGGCTTTTTTGGATATAAATCTGAAGTAAAGGTGATTTCTAGTGTTTCCCACAGTAAAATATTGCATTTGAGTGGGTGGGGGGTAGGGTTGTCCCATTCCACATCATTTATCATGTGTCATTTCTGTATGTCTCTGCTCCTTTGACATTATTTACCTGCAGTATGTTTCATAAAGACATTCAATGACAGTAAGTTTGTTTTTAAATGCTTTACTTAATACACCGCAGTTGAAGTTAAGACTCCTGTTCACAAGAAGACACATAAACACACTGTTAAATTATGTTGATTACATTGTAACGATGTCTGTGATTTGCAGCTTTTATTTTTGCAATTTTTATGCAAAAGCAGTTTTTTTTTTCAGATCTATTCCAACCACAAATCTAAGTGGTGTTACGGTTCAACTTGTGGCTTTTTTTAACTGGTAATAGCAGGCATATTGAGTAAATATTTTGTATTTGTTTATTTTCAATTCCAGACAAATCTGATAATCTTCACCAAATCATGTCATTAGCAAGTTTAGTTGGTACTCTTGTTGTTTTCAACAACGCTTGTAACCACAGCAGCTAAAGACACAAGCTGCCAGGGGTCAAGAGTCAACACAGTCATTTGTGAAAGAGCTAACACTGGGTGGAGCCCAAAACAAAGGCAGCGTTTGAATCATCAGTGCATTTTAAGCAGCATCATAATGAGGGAGTATTTTGGCATGTAAATATTTCTGTCAGCAACACTTAGAACAGCAACAGTTTGGCAAAGTCTGCTGCAGCACTTGTAAACAACAGTGATAATGTTGCATAGTGTGACATCACCCTAAGGAGAGGTTGTCACCTTAGCAGTAGTTTTCCAAAATATCCATTGTCAATGCTTTAAAATGCTGTTTACATGTGGACAGAAGGACAAAACGCACATAAAAGCTGCATTTCAAAAATACTAGATAAAAATACTGCATAAACCTGGGTGACCCGACTGTTGTGGAGTGTTGTGTTGTGAAGAACTCTGGATTTTCTATAGTCAACTGGTTGAGCAGAAATTCTGCTATTCCAGTCTTACAGGGAGATGAACAGCAAAAGTGGTAAAGGGACGATCCGAACAAATACAGAAGAGGACTTTATCAGCCACGTGAAACCCCACCAGCAACAACAATCACTTTGATTGTAGCTTTGACCCGAGAGCGCGCCAAGCACTACACAAGCATGACAGAGTGAGAACACAAAGCAAAACTGACAGAGCTCTGAATGTATGAAAAGACTGTGCTCTTCTCAAAGTGCCACTTCAGAACCATACTGTACTCTGCATTTCAGCACATCATGCCAAGGGTCACACTACACACAAACAAACACACACACGGTCAAAGAGTGAAACAGATGACATGGAGCCTAACAGTGTCACAGTCACTGTGGACTCTGTGAGGTGAATGAAGCTGCGAGGAGGAGACGGCGTGGAGCTTCTGTCGTCCCCTCTCAGAGCTGCACAGTTTATGTTGATCTCATGACTGCGGCACCGTGTTCCCTGGCGTGGGATGTGCCATCTCCCCTGCCATCTGAGTTAACAGGAGAGGCTTGTTGCTCTGCCATGAGGCCTCCCCTCAAGATCCAGCCCTGCCAAGGCTGGGGAGGGGGATGGCCTCATGGAGACAGATGGCACCTATGGTGGGCAGCTCATGTGTGCCTCGGGATGGCATGACAGGAGGAGGCTTTACTCAGAATTTACTCTAAAGTTTCAATGAATCTCTTTTAATAGAATCAACCTTATACATCAACATTTAATTATGCTGCTCAGATATTTTCGTCTCTAGTTTTCTCTTCAGCTGTTGTTTAAGGCAGGCTTCTCTATAGTGATGATTCAAAATGTAACAGGAATTTGTTAATTTGTTAAGAAGGATTCAGCTTTACTGATGCTGGGATCAATTTATAGAAGGGCTGAATGATATTAGGTAAAAATGATACACCTCTCTGATATATATTGCAACATTTTTAGGTCAATTTCCAGTTAAGTGCTGTATCTTTTTGTGTCTGTATCTTTTAAATGCTGGTAACATGGCTGACTGCACAGTGGTCTCTCAGTAAACCTTCTGAAGGTGATATCTGACAGATTTTTACTGTGCATAGTAGAGCTGGGCAATAAATCGAGCTATAATCTCAATTTCAAACGCTGCCTTCAACAATTAGGAAAACTGTGTTATTGAGGTTAAAAGATTACTGTGCCACATCACATGTTGAACTTTTCCCCCCATTAATATTATTAGCATTACTTTAAGGTAGCTTCTTCACAAGTATATCTCTATGTATTGCCCATTCTGAAATGTTCAAAATAAAGCATATATACTCAATGAAAGCATGCGGCGCATGTTTTAAAGTCAGTAAGTATTTGTGTTCATAAACATGATCCCAATATCTAGAAAACAAATTATGATTTTTGCACATAATTGAGCATAGCGCATAGTTAAGGTAATGAGAAAAGACTTGGTTTCCATTAAACAACTCACAAATGACATGCTTTGAGTCATGTGACTGACATTGCACACCCTGTGATGTGTGACTGCTGCACATGTGCACACTGCAATGTTAAAACCACATATTGTTCAGCTCTAGTTTACAGTAAATTGGTTAATAATATGCAACAATACTTGATTATAGAATAATAACAGAAAGCATATTTCTCTCAAAAGACAGCCAAGATTTTTCCTTTGCCTCCTCTGCAGGTGCAGGTTAATCTCTCTGGTGAACTGACTCTTCCTTAATAAAATGCTTGTTTTTAAAATAAGCCCGGTGACATACTTACAGGGATTTAAATCTTTAGCATACAGGGTATATAAAGATAGTTCTACACAGGTTTGCTGCTTATAATTAAATTCAATATTGTAGAAAAAAATGACCATAAACACTGAATTTCACAAATCAGCCACTTTCATTTTAAGGTGTTTTAAAATGGATATATAACAGTCATGTCAAGTGTTTTATTGTGCATATTCATATTAATCAAATGATTCTTACACTGCATCAGAGTACTACAGACTTTTAGTGAGTGACATTTTCACAATTACCTCAGTCCCTCAGAAATATACTGTATAATTACTGTTTAATGATAACCTAGACATTTATTTATTTTCAGTTTCAACCTATATCTCTTACCCTTGAAAAGCCCCTTATTCCTGTACTTTTTTTTTTTTACTCCATGCAGCGCTAAAAGTATTAAATTAAACTTTAGAGCAGATACACATGAAGGGCTGCTCAATTTTGGCAAAAATCATAATTCTGATTAAAATTCACATCATGATTAGAAAACTAACTTGCTCACTGGTTTTATAACATGCAATCATTAAATTTACAACACTCTTAACACTATCAATTTATACATAAATATACTGCTGCCTTTCACTCTTGTCAATAAAATGCTTGATCTAAATGAGGTTTTCTTGGCTAAATAAAGTCTAAATATATAAACTGAAGAACAAGAAATTAATGGTTTGAAAAAATTCAACTACCCTAAAATAATGACAGATTGAAAAAGATGAATCAAGTGCCACATAATCTTAAAACTTTTAACATTCAGTTTTCATAATTGTGGTCAGCAGTAACTGTAATTCGAGATTCAGACTTGATTAATTGCCCAGCTCTATATACGGGGTATTTAGAACATACTGTATAGGAATAATACATTTTTTACCTGAAAGATCAGATGTTTAATTATAGGTGCAGATGCAGGCCTAATATGTTTAATATAAAAAGCATGTATCACTTAATTAAATTTCAAAAGCACTGATGTAGTACAGTACTGTTGTTGGTGGTTCTTTTTTCAAAGTCACATTGCAGCTGCATTAAATAATCTCTCATCATGATTAATTAAGACAGGACCAGTTAAACATGTATTAGTTTCACTATGACACAACTGCATCCATATTAAATCCACAGAGGAGCCAAACAGACCCTACCAAACAGTTTCTTGAAGGAAAAAACTTAAGGGAAAAAAACCCACCTGGAATAGTTGCACACGCATTTCCCATCCTGAAGGTCTTCTCTGCCCTTTCTAGATCTCCTTTCCACAGTCTGAACCACTGAACTCTTCTCTCATCCTCAAGTCCAGCCTCTGATTATTCACAACCTCCAGAGTGGCTAAAAAACAAGTTTAATTACGATTTTAAACTGGACTTTGTTTTAATCCTGAAGAGGTAATCTCTTGCTGCTGTGAATGCCTTACATTCTGACTTGTGTCTGGTTTCTATTACACCAGCCTTTTGCCCAAGAAGGAAGTACAGAAAACAGGGAGGCAGAAGAAAATCCTCCGCTGGCGAGTGACCCTCATCCCAGGGTTCAGACTTGAGGATATCTCAGTGCAGATTGAAATGAACACCGGGCTGAAAGAGCATGTTAATCGCAACACAGCCGATCCCCCCCACACACTCGCACACTCATGTGCAACATTTGTAAAACAGACGATGAGGGTCTCTCTCTCTCTTCTCTCTCTCTTCTTCTTCTCACTTTGTCTCCCTCCCTTCCTCTCTCTCTCTCTGCACATCTCCATCCATCTTTGACTCTCAGCTCCTCATGGATTTAAGTCTGTAAGCTCTCCATCTATCTACCAGAGGTGTACACAATTAATCAAAAATAAACTCCAGTTTTTCTTTGTGCTTCATAGTTAAGGTGACCAACATTTGGCATCAGAAAGGGTCCCACAATTCAAATCCAGCAGGAGATTTAATACACAAATTGTCCATAAAGATCCACAGAGGATGAAAATTTGTCATCTTATTCAGTAAGCTGTCTAACGAAGCTGCTATGCTCTTGCTCAGGTTGTTTAGCAATCTTACCACCCAATATCAGAGACTGGATCTTCTTTCTCGGGTAAACTATTAGAATGTGGGTAAACCAAGGATGCATTTGTTTACAAATTACATTTACAGTAATTAGATTTTTGTTATGAGTTCTATAAGGTGCAGGTGGTGGTATGCTCTTGCTCAGGTTGTCTGTGATCCATCTTACATCCAAAAGAGTTTGGATCCTTCTTTTTGAAACCTTCTTACATGTGTAAGAACATGGATAGACCAAGATTTGATCAATTTTAGGTGTACAAAAACAAAACTTAAGAAAAAACAGTTTTTTTTGTCTTTTTATCCAATACACTCTTTAGTCGTGCAGGGATGACATATTTTTGTGGGCTGATAAGGAAGTTAGCATCGTACTGGTGCTCTCGACTGAAAGCACATGTACTCTCACTATGTTCTAGGGTCAGCTGATAATAAGCTCTGAAGCAAACAAAAAATTACTACACTTACACATTTTGTTCATTGTGATAATCTTGATAAACAAATCTAACTTTCATGATTTTTTTTAAGCTTAAAATGTATCTACAAGAGTAAAAAGCTATTACCAAGCTGCTATGGAACTACTACATGGTGGTTTGACTAAGAGCCAGTTCCCAAATATTATGTATAACATCACGTTGTAACCTCTTGTTTGAGAATTTCCTCTTAATCAAATAACCTTATCAAGTTGGCCCTCATGGCTATGGCTATAGGGTATGAATTATTGTTTTTTAAAAGATCATCAGAAATGCTAGCAGTAGTAGTAGTGTTTTGTAGTTCTTATAGCAATTTGTTAGCAACAGCCCATTTAAAAACACCATACAGCTTTAAAATAAGCACACAATGTCAGATGCCTTTTATTATTTTAAAGTGGGACGCCAGAGCTCTCTGACCAACATCCAATGGGGCTTTTCACCGTCATGGTTTCTGTTCAACTCAACTTGACTTTACTTGGTGGTTTTGGTTTACCATCAGTGATAGTACCTGGTGACTGGCACAGTTTTTTGTATTACCTCCAGCAGGGTTTCAAGTGAGCTGAGACGAGCCTCGCACTTAATGTGACCTAGAGACACTGCTGACCTCTAAATGGTCAGAGTATCACCTTGAGTCAGGGTAATGGACAAGGAAATCTAAAGCCCCGTGATGTTGGCTCCAGAATGCTGTATGACTTCACAAACTCTCCTCGGCTTAAATAGCATGTTTTGCTGCTTGCAACCGTTTTTGTACCAACATCCCTCTCCTGTTGTAATAAAAAAAAAAAAAAAAAAAAAAACACAAAGGGGCTGGCAGCTCTATCGCCTTTGTTTCCTCATTTATTTTTGTGAGCAAACCATCATAGTTTCCCTAAGCAATGCTATGATGGTCCTGCCTTCCTTGGTACTAGAGAGGTACTAATACAGTATACTGTGCTGGAGAACCAAGCAGGTAGTCAAGCAAAGTACCACAAATGGAAAAGCACCATAGAACTGTTGTGGGGGATAACTGAACATAACACCAATGACAGGGGGTTCTCAACAGATGACTCAAAGGGTGTTCTGGCTTTTGCTGCTCATCAGTCCACTTGTTGGACCTGTTAGGGACCTTGAGGTGGGGTAGATAGCATCAGTATTGTCACTACCTGGAGCTTGCATAAAATGATCCTGGGTCAGTTAAAGGTGGAAATACTGTGGTAACAAAGGGCCATGTGGTAGATTTTGTAACTCATCAGAGGTGTATTGGGATTGGGGTTGGGCAATAAGGACAAAAAAATCATATTTTGATATTTTTTACGAGTGGCAATATATAATAAATATCTGAATATTTTTCCCATATAAATGATTTGGAAAAACATAATAATGAAGCTAAAAGCAAGTATTGCTGTAAAGGCTTGATGTTTAAGGCTGCAGCTCACCATTGTACAACGTCATCATTTTGTATTTTGTGTTGCTAATGTAAAAGGTGGAAATGATTTGTCATGCACAAACTTTTTTGCCACTTTGTCTTGGCGTTCTCAGCTGCTCATCTGAGATCTTGAACACAAAGAGCCAGTATTTTTCATTTTATCATCTGGCCTCATTTTAGCACAGCTACACTGATATAATTGATACTGCCTAACTTACATCTTGTTTGAAAATATATCAATATTTTAAAAAATCTTGGTATATCTCCCAGCCGTATTTGGGATATAAGTGAGGTTTAGGTTCTCTTCACTGATCACTAATTCTTCAAAATGGCACAAGTACCTTGTGTTTCTTTCAAAAAGTTAAAGGTTTCAGCACTGCTTTCAATATAGCAACTGCGTTAAAAAATACTTAAAATCTATAACAAATAATAGATTGAGAGGCATGTGTCCTGCTCTGACATCTACATAGGAAGAAGCTCACACTCAGAATATAAAGAGATGAAATACACTTATAATATTTGTAAATAACAGCCCCACCTTTCCCACTCACAGAATCCACAGCCAACATGGATTGGTCATCTCTGTATTGTCTGTCAATTGCATAACAGTTTACCATGTGTGACAGTTCTAAAAAATAACTTTAGGGAAACAAATATAGGGAGTCTGAGGACAGAAATGTCACAGAGACATTAGCCACCTTGCCTCAGTGCAGATCCGCCAGAATGTAACCAGCAGGTACGCTCCGTCATATCAAGTGTCATAATATTTAGATCCTCCATCCAGGCCAGATAACAGAAGAGTGGACGGGTCACACTCTCCCCTTTACACCTCTTTTTTTGAATTTTATGTTTATACTTGCACCTTTAGGCCTTTAGAGCGCAGTAGCACAC
Source organism: Cetoscarus ocellatus (assembly GCA_037902135.1). Taxonomy (NCBI): domain Eukaryota; kingdom Metazoa; phylum Chordata; class Actinopteri; order Labriformes; family Labridae; genus Cetoscarus; species Cetoscarus ocellatus. The sequence continues at coordinate 351,347 of JBAMNC010000322.1, read as the reverse complement.
GTTGTGACTTAAAGCCATGTGATGGATATTCTTAATAAGACTGCAAGTTGCTTTCTTGCACACAAGCTTTCGGCTCTCTGGACTGGAGCATCAGAACTGGACAAAGTACAGATGAGGGGTGATTCATGCAGGATTAAAATCGGAAAGGAATTTCCTCATTTCCCTCTGTGTGCCAGATCTTGCTGTCAAGTTTGGAAAGTGATCTGAACTGCTTTTAATAGAGGACAGATAAACGGGTTAGTGTCTGGCTTTCATTAATAAAATGTGTCTGCTCATTGTCACAGAGACAATATTTTCTTAATGTCACTTTCACAGGGCCCTCAATAACCTGTAGTTATGACCTGTATACAGTTAGAAAGTGAAGGGAGGCCGTTATTTATTAGATCAGTTTTAGTCAATCATAGGGATGCATAATGAACCCTTTCTGATCCACGTCTCTATGACATTATTAACTGGAAGCAAAAAAAAAAGCAGAACTTGAAGCAAAGATGAACTGTAACCACAAGCAAGCTGGCAGCAAAGGTCTCTACCTGTTTTTATATTAAACATAAACATGGATCTGCACATAATTGTCAGTCAGTCTGCTGCTGTTCATTAGTCTTATTTTTTTCAAGAAACACTCCAAGTCCCAGAGAAGTACTGACCTTATTTATCCAGAAGATATACTTAAATAAAACATATATCGACCAGTTATTGTAAAATATTTTTTTCCTTTTCTTAAAAAAGGAGACTGTCACAGTAAGAGTAACAAGTCAGTTCAAGTACAAGAACAATCTGGTGTTTCTCACAATGATAGAAGGTGTGTATATTAGTATGCTATCTGCTGTAATGAGTTTGGAAATAATCCAGTACCATGCACTAGTTGATTTCTTGTTTCTTAATAATCTACAAGAATATGAGACAACCTGGGGTGAAGAGGGCAAAGAAACTGCAGTGAGATGTGTGGAGGATGCAACTGTAAAAGCACATGAGAAGTCATTTAGATCTTATTTGGTCTGATTAGTCTGAGGTCTGAAGAAAGCTCAGAGAGCCAGCCATCTGGGCCCTGCAGGATCAGTCCTCTGCAGGCATGGCCTCCGAGGCTTCCCTCTCAGTCTGACGGAGGAGATGTGGCGTAGCGATCACCCCTGGTGCAGCGCTGAGGAGAACGAGACAGGGGATGCTGCTGGAGTGACTAGGGCATTTGAGGTTTGGACATGTGCTAACCCTTAGGGACGGATATGCACGTGTTTTTTAAGTTCAAGTGCATTCCTTTCCATCCAAAATTTTCTCTTCTTCCAAAACACGCAGATGGTCCAGGGCTAAGCATTAATAAATGAATGTTCTACTAAAAGTCAATTAGAGTTTACGTTCCTAGACAGTGAGTGGAAGTTAGTGGGATCTATGGTTGATTACTGGTCACTGGTGACTTTTCTATCTCCTGGATAAGCCTTAGTATTTCACTTAAAAGGAAGAATTTACCTTTTTATTTTTTACTGAAAGAAAAGAGTCTTTGGTCTAAATTGCAGAAAAAATACATGCCAGTGATTTGAATCTACAGTATTTCTCAATTTCATTGCTCATACAGTCTTTCTTTGAGATGTCCTCAGTGCAAAATTTAAGACTTTTGAAACTAAATTAGCAAGAAACTGAAAAATGTCTAAATGATAGAGTCAAACCACTGTTGTTATAACTAATGATATATGGAGACAAAAATATTCATCTTTTCTATGATTAACTGGGTGTCCCTGAAAGCTGTTGACTTTACGCACACTGAACAAAAAACAAACTAACAAATACAAAAACAAATATACATTCACAAGCAGGAAGTAGCTACACTTCTAAGAAGGAACATGATAAAGAAAATCTAAATGTGTCTCTTTCATTATAGGTTTTATGCCATTAATCTCTATGTCCGACTCTTAAAGGTTCACCCTGGTAGGACTGAATTTAACAAAGGTAATGTAAAATTTGTAAAAGTTTGATATGATGCGAATTGTTAGATTGGAAAGCTAGATAACTTCAGTCCGTTGTCTGACACAGAAATGGCTGATTTGGACTAAAAGGGAGAGGGATTTTCTCATATGTTAATGTGGGAGATGCTAGGTACAGAGTCCACTGATGTATTATCGTGTAAAAAACAAAAAAAGTGCATTTTACATATTGTAAACTTTTAAAACCTTTAATTAAGGTTCTGGTGGTGGTCCATAAGCCGTATCAGTTGAGAACCTTGAAGAAAATGTCTAATTTTTACATTTCTTTTTTTTTTTTTTTACCAGAAACATCTTAAAATGATTATTTATTGGTCAACAATGCAATTCATTCTTCAACAGAAAAATATGTTCATGTTATAAATGGTAAGAAAGATAAAACTGGCAAAATATAATTCCTCAAATGGTTTATCAGTCTTTGAAAGTGTCAAAAATGTTTGAACAGCTAGACTCAAAAGTGTGGAAATGAGCCGAGCCGGTGACTCTCTAGTTTGGGAAATGTCCCTGTGTCCTCAGACATCTCAGGCTTCTCTAGCTTTGGGAAACTGCAGTTCATGCTGATAAATATTGATTGGAGTGCCGAGAGCCAGGAAAATATAACAGCATACCCCTGTGAGACATTGTTTGACATTGCTGTTGTCACAAGGACTGGCATCATGTGGCAGCCAAATAGGAGTGTTTAATATTCATTAGGTCAATGTTATATTTAATGTTACGTGTAAACAAAGATCAGATTTTTTTTTTTGTGGTCACATCTGTTGGATGGAAACAACCCTTTAAAAAAATACAACATGACAGCAAATGTTAAGCCAAAGTTATTAAAGGACCAAAAAAAAAAAAGCAAAAAAATAGAAAATTCCTGTTTATCTGTTTTTTTATATCAATCGAGTTTAGTTAGAATTGTATTGTAAATCATTAAAATAAACAAAAACTCATATTTTCATCTTATTCCCAAATAGTTTCACCTCTGAGAGGTCACTGTAAACTGGGATTGTTTGACGTGATGCAACACAGAGGAGTGAACATCTCAACAACTCTCCTTGGCTGCCACCAATGTCATCATGAGAGTTTAAGTCTCATGTATTTACAGGACAAAGTTGATGCGAGCAGACTGGGGGCTGTGGAGGTCTGCGTTTATGTAACAGATCAAGCTCCTACCATGTGACTTAGAAGTCCCCCCCACTCCAAAAGATAAGAATGACACAAGGCACCAGAGCAAAAACATGCAACTTGCCACTTCTCGGACTCCCCCTCTCTCTCTCCTATCTCTTCCTCTTCTTCTTCTACTATCATTACGCTGCTCTCACCAGGCTGTGGGGGTCTGTCCCGTAGGCAGCCTGAGAGTGGTGGCAGTCCCATCTCATTTGCTCATTTTTTCTCCCAGTTTCTCAGCTGAGCCTATCCTACCCCCGGGCAGAATGCGTCCCGTGCCAGTTTTACTAAAGCTGGACTCGGCTGAAGCCACTCAGATGAAAAGCCTTGAGGTGGATGCCAACAACTTCCCTCAGCCACAGCTCCGCATCTCCCACATAATTGAGCTGAGCAACTTGTGTTCAGTGTGGGTTACATTGTGGGGTGATCAGAATGTTCCCATGTCAGCCACTAAAAACAATTAACCAGGAGACTAGGGCTAGGAAATATGGACCAAAAAGCAATTACTAATATTTTTAGATTAATGGCAATACACCTTACAAAGCATTTTTTTTAAAAACACTTCTCACATACCAAAACTCTAAACTTTGATATGACTCTTACAACACTCAGCAATTTCAAGGTGATTTTGACCCAATATTTGACTTGCACAACTGGAATTGAGTAACCTTGCAGTTCATCTGGATCCTTCTGATTCAGTGTCTGTAATCAGGCAGATCAGTTCTGAAAAGCTTCAAGCATGAACGATTGTGCTTGGTCTGCAGAGGCACTGTTCAATCAGTGTCCTGAAGAAAAAGAGGGACAAGCAGCGTGACAACAGAGAGAGACAACAATAAGCCTTTAAATAGTGGCTGCTTATACAGAGATAATAATAGATGCTACGTGCTTTGGTAGTTTTACCAGAGCTGACAACATTTCTTAATTAAAAAAAAAAACAAAGAATAACAGTGGGTGCATTTTTCCATTGAAAGAGAGTTTAACTCCTCTCCCGACAAAACAAATTTGCTGGCATTATGAACTAAACTTGCTCACCTACTACATTATCTGATTGACCCATAATGAGTGTGTTTGACAATACGAATGTCCAGTCAACCTTTAAGACATGTTTTGGTAAGGTCCTGCCCTCCCCAGACACTTTCTATGAGGCTCAGATGGACTGATGAAAAATAAATCTAATATACTGAACTGTCTACTTGGGATGTCAGGCTAAGAATTAAGGTTAGTGAAGATTTTCCCCTATCCGTGTGTTACCTGTCATACAGGGGAATCAATGGCAGATCAGCTGCTCTATTCTCATTCAGTTGTACCAAAATATAAAACATGTCAGAAATCTACCTGACAACCAACTTTCTGTTGTCCCCGAGCATCTTAAATTCCCAAGGCAACAGAGGGCGTATGTGATAAGTTCTCCCTTTGTTTTAGGAATTATATGAACAAACAGAGACTATACGCAAAGCTTCAGCTGACAGAGAACACATCTCATGATTCAGTGTTTGCAAGTGATGCCGTGTGTGTGCTATAGTGAGAGCTTTTTTTGGCTCCGTGTTTACTTCAGTCATGGAAAAAGAAACTGAAGTAATGGCCCACAGGCAGGTATGACTTAAACATCTCTGTGGAAGTTTTCAAATGTAACTTCTGACATTCATCATCGTTCTGTATTTATTTTGTCCAGTCAAGATTTTCACTCACAAAGTGTGAGCACCGAGGTCATGCCCAACCATCAGACTTACATCACAGGGACATTAAGGTACTAAAGGGCATACATTATGCCCTTACTTGAGTTCATATTCATTTTAATTACTGTTACAATATGTTCACAATCACTAATGTTCACTAACCCCTCTATTTTTCATATACCGACTACCCATGACCCAGATGTATTGCCAGTCTGAGATGCTCAGAGGTCCAGCCTCTTTGAAGGCTCCGGTCCACTCTGATAGGGTGATTTGCCTTCTTTGTGGTAATTGGTCAGTTCAGTGCTGCTCTGTGCCATGTTGTCACCAGCTCTGTGTTCAGTTTACCATCTCTGCTCTGCACTGGGCTTGCCCACCCGGGTCTGTGAGCTTAAACTGCTGACGAGTGGCTGGGGAAACAAGACGTTTCAGGCAGCTTTGGGCACCATGAAGAAAGGAAGAGGGAGAGGTCCTGATGCTGAGGACTTCTGTATTTTGCATAGAAGTACTCTATCTTCACACATAGAAAGCACGCTAAAGGGCATATTTAACTCAAAACATAGCAAAACTAGAGGTTGACATACAAAAGCAAGCAGGCAGTACAGGAGTCTTACTGTGTTTGTATAATAATGCATTAACACAGAAATCAGCTCTGAAATTGGGGTCAGACTTTTGTCTTTCAACTTGCTCTTTAATTGGTTCCACACCATTTTTTGAGCATGTCTATGAATCCACAAAAAAATGGAAAAAAAGGGTTATACCTCAAAGAGAAGCCAGCTCCCATTAGTCACTGTCAAGAGTTGGCTCTTTGGTCAACATGTTCACAGTCAAGACAAAACCATCTGCTTTTTACTTTTCCTCTTTAATTGTTTTCCACTTCTATCTAACCAGCTTCAAACATAGTTTGTTTGCTAATTCCATATCACAGTGGCGTTTTTAAGCATGTTTTGTGCTAAAGTGCTGTAAAAATCCTGCAAGCCTCGGAGCTTGTGGGTAATTTGCCACCTTTCTTTTTAAATAACAAACAGCAAACAGAAAATACTCAACAAGTGGGGCCTGGATAGCTGTAAATAACCACAGGCTGTCACTGAAGATATAATGGCAATGTCCAGAGATTGTACCTATGTTCAGCCAGCTGACAATCAAATGACCAAAATGGATATCAGCCTGTGGTAATGCATTTTTCCCCAAGTAAGCCTGTGCCAAAGAATACAAAATATTAGAAAGACATGTATCATCTTCCACCTTTTTAAAAAAATTAGTCAAAAACAACTTGTTAGCCAGCATTGGCAAACATATACGGAGGGTCACTATGCCCCTCACAGCAAAAAAACTTTTCTCTGGTTGCGAACACAAAGTGTTAATATTGCAAGCCTTGGATAAAAATAGACTTACATGACAAAACAAGGAAATTATCAAATTATTGTTCGACGATATAGCGCAAAATTAGACCCACAGAAACTCACTGCTTTTATTTGGCATATATTTCTGTATTTTTTTTATTTTGCTGAATGTGCATATTGAAGAAAGGAAATACTATTAATTTCCTGCTTTATTCAATATCATTCAGCCCTAGGTTTTTATGAGTTTGTATCACCTTTAATATATTTTTAAAACTCAAACCTTGAAGTTGAAACTTAGGGTATGTCTTTGAATTGTACTTTTCTATTTCCTATCAAACAGGGCAACATCTGCAAGCAACTTTAAGCAGACAGCATGAGCTTCACCGGTCACAGTCAGAGTTCATCATTTTTCAATCACCTGACAAACATTTTACCAATTAGCCTATTTCAGCAGCAAGATTTCCAGTTTATTTACTCTGTTTCTGTGCTAGCTCTGCCAGCCTCAGTACTGCCCTCTTGCTTTGAACATCCATTATCCCTGCATCCACCTGAAGGCTCTGACAGGTGGGTTCGGATACTATCACATCACTCCTCAAATTCTACATGTAAAATACATATGTGAGGGCTGATGAGGTTAAAGCATAAACACTAAACTTAACTATGTTCTGCTGCTGTAATAAATGCACACATGTGAGTTGTCAGACTGACACTTCATTGTTCTCTAAAGAATAGCAGTTATATCTATAATACAGTAATGATAAATCAGCTTTTGTTATTGATCTTGATACAAAAAATAACATCACATTTAACATCTAGAAATCAACCCTTAATGTTTTCTCTATCTTTAAGCAAACATTTTAAATACATAGAACTGCACATATGAAAAAGTAATCACTTAAACAGTGTTAAAGAAAAAAGGAGTACATGTTTTTTTACTCATGTTTTCCCTGCAATAGTTTCTACACTCTCACTGTAAGGGCTGCAAAATCCCACACGAAACCACCCTCCAAATAAACAAAATAAGAGTGCTTTGCTTACAGAGCTGGGGGGCCTTAATCTTTGACATTATCTTGTCTTAACCAGCTATGTCATGGGTGCGTCTTGGGCAGGCCCAAAGGAGCAGCAGACCTAGTCAGGGTCATTTGGACTAGCAGAGATATGTTTACTGCAGCTCTTTCCTTCCAGACGCCTTTGTGCTGTTGCCCTTCTCCAACTCAGTGAACTCCAGACACTGTTAGCAATGCTGCAGGATCCTCTCTGAAAACAGGAATATAACCCGCTCTGTGCTTATGCAACTACAGCTCTGATCAGAACTGAACACAAGTGTGTACTGTAAAGTGAATCATTTAACACGAGTGGCTTTTAAGATAAACCATTAAACCAAATTTAGAACAAACAAACAGAAAAACCCGTACTAATACAATAACCAAAGACGAAGATACACATTAACAGGTAAAAGCAGGGGCCATTTTAGGATCAGACCTTTGCAGGTGCCCAGCTTTCGGAAAACTGTGGCATGTGTTTCCAAGGTTATTACTGGGTATTCAAGACGTTTCTGTCCCTAGGATGTAACTCTCTGTCTTTTTTGTATCTCCAAAAAAGTTTTGATGATAGATTAACATCTTCAGTATAACATTTAAACAAAAAAAATCATGTTTTTCAAAATGTATTTTTATCACCTTTTGTTGCACACACACAAATTCTTTTTTGTTAAATGAAACAGTTTTTTTTATTTACAACAAACACTTATGCAATGTAATTAGGAATAATTTGAAAATTGCTTTATTATCATATAGACTGAGTTAAAAAACCTGCAATCATAAATTCCAATTCATGGAAATTGTGTTTTTCAGCACTTATTTTAGAGGTCACAATTATCACCACAAACTAGTTTCTTATAGACACGACTGACAGTAGACTGGCTGCTTGTTAGCTTTTTTTGAGAGATTATTGGTACCTAATGCTACATGACAATAATATATAGAAAATTGTTTTCCCATCACATCTTTCTGATTGTTGCATATCAATTGTATATTAGGAGGTTGCCATACATTTAAGCAATACTATGTAACACTTTCACCTTTAAGTGGTAGTTTTAAAGTTGATCTAGTAGTACAATTACTTTTAACAGGAGGGACAGCAGCTATGCTAGTCATTTGTCCAACTTCTGCCTCATGTGTAATTTAGTTTTTGTAACACAAAAAGTTTTCCCCTGTCCAATGTGAGGTCTGGTTCATTACTAATTTATTTGTTTTCGCACACTTACAGAGATAAGAGTAATAAATAGATTAAAAAATCATACTGATATTTAGTAAACTTTTTGTGAAGTGGTCCATTTTTAGGGGCTATGGTTTTAATTGTGGTGATGTTATAATTTACTGTGGGAACAGTGCACCCTGTAAATTTTTAAAAAAAAGACCTTACATTGATTGCATTAGTTGTGTGCTGGATTGAATGTATCAAAGTGGGTTTTTATGTTTTGATTTTATAATAAGAGTGAAACTACACATGAATTCTACTTCAGATTGGAGAGCCTACTATTAGTAACAAAGACTGAATTATGAATTAAAGAGGCACTACAAAGACTAGAAGTTTCTGATTTGTTTAAGGAGATCAGACCATTTTTAGTGGGAGTAATTAAAAAAAAGAATATCAATTTTTTACAACTACCTTATGGCAAACTAAGATCACAATTGTGCAACTTGTCTCTAACTTACAATTAATCAGCAATAATAAGGAGGGTATCAACAGGAAAAAAAAGTTCCAGCCTGTTATGCTTGTATATGAAAGACCACAGTATTAAAATTTGACAATTTAATATACAAGCAGTTTTCTTGCACTCTGGGGCTGTTTGAAAAATTGGCTGATGCTGCTAGAAGTGGACAAAGAAAGATAAATCATTAAGTCAAAGATAGAGTGACAGAGTAACATTCATAATGTTTATTTTTGTTACATAAATATGAAATGTGACTATTTATTTCAAAAGTTCATGTGGTTATCACTGATTGAATGATATCGCGACCATTTTTCTTAGCCTCCACGGGTCCCCCTCCAAATCTGGGACCCAGACAGCTTTCCCCGGCCCTTTGTCCCTTCTTATGAGCAGTTTTGGCCCAAATTTTATCTCACCAAAAATAACTTGCCTTCCTCTGGATTTTCTGCATGCCTTCTGCATCCTGACATGTGTATTTCAGTTCTGCCTGTTGGTTATTGTTCAAAATGTGGCTTGCAATACAAAATATTGAAAAAGGCTTCTGTTGGTTTTAAACAATCTGGAGGCAAGGAAAATTCTTCTATTATTTTAGGGATGCTTTTAAAAACTGGTCTAAATTTGCTTATGGCCATAAGTGGTTTGGTGCATGTCTTGCCATTTTTCAGTTTTATCCACTAGATGGCAGCGATGCTTTAGATTATTACTCTCATCTCATGAACTTTGACAAACACATTGAAAGTGCGACTAGAACCATTAGAGGTGAAAGACCTGTCTAGACTGTTTTGATTGAGTCAGCTAATCACAGCCCTGATACTGGGAGCAACGACCAGGCTGGTACAGTATACATACAGCTGATACAGTAAAAACATAGAGGCATGACTCATTATCAGCTGAGTAACTGTTTTTTGAGGCTGTATGGACAGATGTCACACATTTAACCCCTTTTGCTTTTTAATGATTTCCTAGAACATATGTACAACCTATACTGCAACCATGTTGGGGTTCATAGGGGCTGAAAGTTTTGTGTTTTTTGATTGTTTACTCACTGCTGATGCTGTGGTTGTGCTTTTAATGCCAAGAAAGAAATATTTTAATTTTGTAATAGATTACAAACCATTAATGAGTACTGATCAGATGTTTTGGTGAATAGCTCTGACAGAGTTTGGTGTTTCAAATCCAGGCCATGTTTTGATTAGAGGCCTGTCCTTTCCCTCTGTTGCTCACTCCGCTTTCAGATAATGTGTGCTCAAACAGCCTTTTAGAAAAAAATTTAATCTAATGATGCATTTAGGAGATATGCTAACTCTGGCAGACAGGAGAGAGTCCCTGAGCCAGACGTTTGTTCAGCCCACATGTCTTGTCAAGGCATGTCTGTGTTGCTAAAGTAAACAACAGAGCACAGAGTTAGAAAGCTGAATTCGAAACCACTTCTTCTGAGTGGCTGAGTCAGACGCAGCTCATGAGGGTTTACACAAAACAGTCCGTTCTAAAAGAGCTGAAAAGAGGAGTTCATATGCATTTTAAAATCCATTTCAGAACCATTTCGGAGAGGGAAATGGAGCTTGGAAGGTGCTTGCCTGCTGTGACACACAGGAGCAGCATGTGTCACTTAATCTGTGACAGTGTTACTCTGGTTTGTCTCTGCTTTTATGCACAAGCTGCTCCAAACAAATTGCCTCAAGAGGAATAAATAAAGTTGTTTAAATTGAATTGAATTAAATTGGATTTTGAGGCAAAAAGTTTAAAAATATGTTTTGGACACTTTTCAAAATTCAGACTGCTTAAGTTTGATTGTTACCGTGGGCTAAGTTAACTTTAGAATAGTTGTATAAATATGTTTCCCCCTTGCCTTTAGCCAGGTTTTAAATTATTCACCTGTAAACATCCCTTGTCACAATATCACGGTACTGCACTGATCTGAATTGGCCTTGGGAAAAGTTTGTCCAACTGGAAGTGACCCTGCAACTCTTGCCATGAAAGATGGCTCTCTGAATAATCAGAAAGCAAACAACTCAGAGAGCCAACAAAGGATCCATTGTGAGTTGTAGGGATGCAAATACATACGTATGATACAAACAAAACTAAAACAATATATGGTCAGTTTAAATCATTTCAACAAAAAGGGACACTGCAATATTCATTTTCTTCACCAGTGACTTTACCTTTGTAACTGAAAAACTTTATCAAAAAGTCTGACTTACATTTATGAAGAAAAATAGACAATGGGTTTCCTTGTGTTTCATAGTAAGAAATTAGAATATAAGACTCAGCATCATTCATAGACTGGCTTTACAGAAATTAAGAAAAAGCAAATGAATAAATTGTACTGTGAATGCAGTATTGAGATACATACCATATGTTAACTGCCACCAAACAAAACATCTTAACATTGGTTCATTTTTTCCTTGTCTATGTCCTCCAAAATCTCTAAAAGACAAAAAAAATCAGTTGTTTGGTCGGAAAAGCAACAAGTAAGGCTTTGTATTTTGCACAGTTTTGCGTGATTGCTGAAGTACCAAGTAGATTCAGATTTTGGTTTGAATAAAAGCTCTTTTTCATGCATAATAACTTAAAAGAAGCAGGTCATATTCACAGCTATGATCCACACATAATCTTAAAAGTACGAAACAATAAAGTTTGCACCTACCTGTCCATGTAAATGAAACAGGATCTTCCTCTTTTCTTTATGTCATGTGATCCTGGGCGAGCATCCAGAAGCATCGTTTCACTGTTCAGACTAAAGAAACAGGATAAGAGAGACAATGTTTTTTTTTTTTTTTTTTTTCAAAACCTCTCGCCACCAAGTACAGGCAGAACGCTCAGGAGATCAACATTCTGCACAAGGCCCCATTGTTTCCACTGCCCGTCTGCCTGCTTTGCTGCGTCCACTGATTGTTCATTTATTTCATTCAAGATGACGACTACTACTACGACATTCATTCACCCAGATATTTGTAGTGATGTAGCTGAAAATCTTGAAAAACCAGAGTTTCCAAATGAAGCAAGACGATGGCTCAGAAGTGCTTGTGCACACTGAGTTGGAAAATTAGAGCTATGATGCCATGATATGATGCAATCCAATACATTATACAGTCACTTTGGTGAAATTAATCATGGACTACAGAACAATAAATACAACTAACACAACAAATAAGAGCAAAAGAAGCAACCAACAACAATCCAAATGTAGACAAAGAAACACATACTAGTAAGGAAAAACAAACAGCATTTGCACAGGATTATAAAGCACGATATCTGCATGGAAATAAAAAATAATAGGGGTGTACAGTATTCCCAGCATGATATCAGTATTGGCAGATAATAGCGCAAAAAAGCTTATCAACAGTACTGGCAGATATGAATTTTTCTGTAAATATCAGCACAGTTGACAAATACATTTTTGCACTTTAAAGCAGAATCAGCATCCTAACTAACTTAGATTTATTACTTCTGCCAAGGAGGTTACGTTTTCGCCACAGTCTGTCTGTTTGTCTGCTAGCAAGATTACGCAAAAACTACTGGATGAATTTACATGACAATTTTTTAAAAAAATTTGATGCTGATCTGATACAGATTGACCTCACAAAAAACATTGAAGTTTATAATGGCAAATTCCATTCATTTACGTCATTATGGGAATTGTAGTTTATTTGCAAACTGATGTCTACGTTTTTCAAGCCTATGCCACTCCATTTCCAGCTTCCCTTGCAATGCCAGCGGAGGAGTACTGCTAACACAACGGCTAACAATAGCCTGGTAGATCGGCACGACTGAGCTGCTTGGCGGAGGTCTATGCTCTTGGAGTGCTTTTCTAGTTTATGTTTTCATTCTTATTGTGTAAACTTAGTATTTAATAAGTACAGATGTTTTAAGGCTTGAATTTAAGAAATCAAAGCCTAAGACCTAGGGCTCTAATTTCGAAGACCAGGCGCGGGCAGGGCGCACCTGTCCTGCGCTGCGACTGCGCCGCGCCAACGGGGTGTGTCCAGGGCATGTTGCAAGTTTCGTGCACGGCGCAGGTAAGTGCAGGCAGGCACACCCACGCCTCTGTCCTTCCCACTGGCGCAAGTAGCAGAGAGGGAGGAGAGAAGGCGCGAGTGGGTTTAACACAGCCGAACGTAATCTTCACCAATCAAATGAACCTCTCCTCGCCTTTAAATGCGCCGCAGGCAAGGCGCAGTGACAATTTCACCTCGGTGGCGAAGAAGGTCAGAGCCACTGTCACTTTTACAGCAACTGGGGGAGCGCAGCGGCCACCGGGCCGCGCATCGGAGGCCACGATGCGCGTCACCGTGTGGACCACCTGGTGGGACAGATGTAATCTCTTCCTGTGTCATAAATAGGAGTACAAAATTAAGTGATAATTACATTTAAACACAGCAGCAGGCTAATCCATTCATCATGCTTGTGATCCACCTGCATTCCTGGTCTGTCATCGCCAAATAGCAGAACCTTTGGTGAAATAATTCCCCCGATATCTCCTCCTCATCCTCCTTGCAATAATGTTCTCCATCTTTTTAGATCACATTAAGAATAAAGATTACAACTGAGAAATATGGGCAATCACAGGTAAATCCTTAAGACACCGAGTTATTTATTCAGCGAGCGTCTCTCTGTTTTTTCTTTTCTTTTGAATTTCATGAGATGAGAGAAGACGGATACTCCGCATCGGATGATGTGGCTGTTTGTGGTTGGCTGAGAGATGTGAACTCATTAGTTTGCGTCACTCTTCCAGCTGCCGTCAGGTTGAGTTTCCATTATGACAAACGTCTCTGATCTGACATCAGATGTGACGGGACAATTAATATAGATACAAATGTGGAGCCACGAAGCCTCAAAAACTACAATTACAGACATAACACATATTTGGCCATCTCACTCCAGTTCATAATCATTATAGCTGTTAATGTTGATATTAACATGATCTTTCTATTCATGGTTGATACATCTATAGTAACTATCTTTAGCTCCACATGGACATGAGATCCCTCTTGAAAATGAGGTGTCACATCTCAAGAGGTCTACCATTAATACATTTTTACTTAAAGGAGACAAATATGGTAGGGATGCACTTGTGGTCTGGGCACCCATGAGTTCGTTACTACCATAAATTCTTACTTCCAGTAAGACTTTTATTGATTATACTTCTATGAATTTTTCACCACAACCACACAGACTCTAATAAATTTATTTGCAGCAGAAACAAATTTGACGACGACAGGTCTATGATTGGTCCATTGATCTGTCACTAGCTTTAGTTCTTACTTTAGTCCACTTGTCTCCACCTACCTCCCTCTCTTTGCCCACACACCCAACACAGCATCGTGTGGATTTGCTGTTCATCATGAGACTGGGGTCCACATTCAAGATTTCCTGCTGCTTAACAGACGGTTTTTTCTTGCCGCCATGATGGAGGGATTCATGATTGGCTATATGGATTCATGTTGGGTGTTGGATGTATATATTTGTATATATATGTATATGTGTATTTTTATATGTATATATGTATCTATGCATATATGTGTATCCATAATATGAAGAGCTTTGTGCTCTATTGTAAAGTGTCTTGAGATAACACTTGTTATGAATTGGCGCTATCCAATAAAGATTGATTGATTGATTGATTGAAATGTATGTGCTGATTCAGACGGTTACATTAAACAGTGGTTGCTGTGATTGTTTATTGCATTGAAATGTTCCTGACACTCTGGATACCTGCCTGTGAGGTTTTGGTGACGTGTGCACACTGTGTGCCTGACAGCCAAATTACCACTGCACGGGGTGCGCCTCCCCTGCGCCGAGAATAGACCAGGTTGGAGCTGGCGAGCTTTCAGCGCACCTTCCGCATGTTTTTTTGGCACGAAATTGTCACTGCGCCAAGCTGAATCTGTCGACACCTCCCCCTGGTGCGCCATCACACCCATCTTGGCGCAGCCGGTCTACCAAATTGCCGAATTGGCTGCGCACGGCGGTGCGCTGGACAAGATTAGCACTGCGCGGGGTGTGCCAGGCTGCGCCACCCTGATTTGCGCCAGGAAATTAGAACCCCTATTGTTTAGTCATGAGATTAAATTTTGCTTGAAATCAGAAAGCCAAAAGCCATTTTTTATTTTGGCTCTACAGATCTCACAGTCTATTAGTGCTGTTTGTAACTCCTCAAAGGTATATGAAGAATTTATAAATCAATATCTGCCTCGGCTAAAATGAGTGAAAATATCGGCATATAGATGTCAAAACTGACAAAAATCTAATATTATGCATCCCAACATCATAATGGATATAAAACATATTTAGCAAGAAGATAAACACAATAAAACACACTGATTTATCAATCAATCAATCAATCAAAATTTATTTATAGAGCACTTTACAACACTCAAAGTGACCAAAGTGCTTTCCAGTTAAAAATAGATAATAAGATAAGAATAAAAAAACAGATTAAAAGAAAGCAACTTTTTATTTAAAGGATAAAAAGCTAAGAGGAAGAGAACCCCTCATTATTTTAACCACCCTGCCTCAAGGATGCAATTTTTGAATCCACAGCATTCTATATTTACTTTATTTTTTATGAAGAAACTCTTGTGATTTCCTGATTAAGTATAACGAGTTCAAACCTTCCCTGTAAAATAAGCAGATTTTTTTTTTTCCTTTTTGGGATTTGTAAAGGTAATTGTTAATGCCAAAAGCTTTTCTTTGGCTGTCCGTGGAGAACTACTTGTGATGGAAAAGTGACATGACAGCTCTCTTTTCTGGGCACACCATTGTAGGACAAACATTACTTGATCAGATTTGTTACACTTAACTTGACCTCTTGTTGTCTTTATTTGTCACATCTGGTACTGTCAGCTCATTTAGCAAGATGTACTTATAGCTTCTGTGAGGGGGTTTTGACCAGGCATGAAAAAGACCAACACAAAATAACAAAACAAATCAAACAACTCCATAAATGACAAGATATAATCCAATGTATTGTAATCATTATAATTATGCAGTCATATTCAGAGCCTTCCTGATTTCCAGCTTTTTTTAGATTGATCACTGAATCACAGTTTAGTCAACAATGACATTTCACACTAGTTGGTAAATCTTAAAAAAGACCATTTAGGAAAAGGGGTTTGTGAATGTGTCCCTGGGACAAAAAAAATGTTGCAGGACGTAAATGAAGTGCAGAATCCCTGAATGGATACACATGATCATATATTTCATGCCTTTTTTCTATTATGATTACATTTTGCTTGTTGTCTTGATATCTGAACTCAAGCTGTCTCATTTATGTTGGATAACAGCATTTTTTCCAGTGATAATCTGTTTTTTTTTTCATCTCTAGAAATAAATATACCTTATCACAAGAAGCAGAATAAAACAAAATGTTTGAAAACATGTCCTACAGGGCCTCTATGTTGATGCACTTTTTGTGCATGCTTGTCTAGTCTCTCTTTGTGCAGCAAAATGCATTTTTTCATTGAAGGTCCAACATGCAATATTTTATACAGTTAAAAGTGTGTCCTGAAATACATGTGAATTTAGGTCATAATTTCACAACAAAGGTCAAGTCATCCTAACACAAGACCAGTTAAGAACCCTTTTGCTTTTAGTTTCTTTTCTACTGAAATGCTCTGCAGGCTTTGTCAGATCCTGGAAATGACATCTAAAGGAGTCTGCTGAATGGCCTCATAAGGCAGGAATTAGTCACAGATGTGGATCTGGTATGTGGGGGTCACATGAGAGAGGCAATCACAGCAAACAACACAGTGAGACTGTGGGGTGAAAGACTTTCTCCAAAATGTAAGATTTTTAGGTTTATCTGTTGTAATCGGTTTATTAAAGGATAATTCTCAGTTGTGGAGTAAGAAGTATATTATCTGTCATCACACAACAGTTATTTCCGTTCATTTCAATCATTAAATGTGAGTATGTGAAATTTAAGTGTGAAATGAGCATATCTGTATACAGCATCCAAAGTGCCAAGTGTGGTTAAATGTTTGTCACTTAACAGTCATGTATAAGTAAATATTGAACAAATACATTTTCTGACCCCTTCTTTTTTTCTGATCTGATAAATGTTTTGAATCTGTGTAACATAATGAGAGACTTTCACTGAGAAGCATTGTATTTTACTGCAATAAAAATAGGCTCAATAGCTTACTGACTCCATTAATCCATTTCAGAAATATTATCAAGTTTGGTAAGGTAAAAGTAAATCCATGTTCACACCACAAACAGCATCAAAGGACAGTGATTGCACGAATAGTTTTAATCAGGCAGTTGAATATACAGCTTAAGATACAATGCAGATACTGTATTTCATTGGCAGTTGCATATGTAATAAATTGACATCCTACAAAGCTCATAAAGTCATTCAAATGTAAAACTAAAAGGTACTTACTACATCAAATTTATGATAACAATGGTCATTGCAGTGCAAGAAATGTCAGTTAAGGAGACAGTGAATAAAGAAGTTCTTATTATGTTGTTAACATACATCAATAACTCTATTGTTGTAGCCAGATAAACCTGAAATCACTCTGACACAGCTCAGGAAGTGGCCAATTAAACTGTAACATAATCAAAAGTAGGAATAACACAATTATAAGGTTATAATTCTTAGTAATTTGCAGGCAAACAATAGTATATATAAAACTTGATTATCAACTTCTAGTGAAACCAGATCTGTTGCAATCACAGATTTTGCTTGATTTCTCCGACATTCAAATTGTACAAACAGAGATGTGTTTTTATTTGACTAAACAGTAAATGAGTCTGCTTTGCAAGCATAACTGTCAATCAGCAATATGTGCAAAATCCCATAAGTAATAACATCTTCAAGGATTTTTTTTCTCTCGATCAGACACAATTAAAAAGAGCAAAAAAGAAAAGTGTTGGCCTTCGAAAAGTAAAACAAAGTGCATTAGTACCAAATCTACCATTTTCCTTTCACTGTGGCTCTATCCAAATCTTTGTTTTCAATTATTACAAGTTTGGTTATTGGCAAAGTTGAAATCACATTAAGCTCAGTGCATACGCAGATAAATGCAGTGGTTAATCTAACTTTCTCCAAGTGTAAAATATCCCTTAACACCAAAGAGACTAAATAGTCAGATAAAGGTTTGCAAAAACGATCAACATTTCAGAGCCATTTCACAAAGATCAGTTTAATATCTTAGTCTGTATCGAAACAGAACATCTCTTTCAGGCTGCATGGATCCAAAGCCCCAACGCCTGAAATCAATTTGAGGTATCTGCTCATCTGGATTCTTCAGGTCAAATTCAAAGTAGACCAACATGAGGAATACAAACTGTTTCAGCTCATTGGTGGCAAAGAAACGCCCAGGGCACATGGAAACCCCGGCCCCCCAGGGCATGTTATAGTACTTGACCTTCTTCCCTGCTTTGTAAAAATCATTTTTCTTTGATCCGTCTGGGTTCAGAAAGCGATCGTATTTGAATGACTGCGGATCAGGGTGGATCTCTGGGTCGATCTGAACAGAGATGTAAGGGAAGAGAGCGACCCTGTCGCCCTTGCGAACAGAGTACTGTCGTCCATCTGCCATCTTGATGGTCATTTCTTGGAGCACTGCTCTGGTCAGAAGAGGTGCAGCTGTTAGTCGCAAGGTTTCTTCCACAGCGCTGTCAAGGATTGGTGTTTTCTGCAGCATTTCATAGGTCAGGTTGAGTAAAGGGCCATCACATTTGACCTCTTGCCCAGACTCCCTCACAACTTTATCGACTTCTCCCTTCACTGCTGCCATGGCCTCTGGGTGCTTCATGAGGAAGAGGAGCAGCCAAAATGCAGATGGCCCAGTGTTTCCCTGAGAAGCCCACAGGAGCACAAACATATACCGGTCTATCATTATCTGCTTCTCACCCAACTGCTGCTTAGACTGCTGCAGGTCCCACACCCAGCCACTGATGTTGTCTTTCACCTTTACTTTCTGCACCGACAGAGTTTTCCAGAAGTTCTGCAGAAGCCTCTCTGCTTCCTTCCTCCCACTTGGTGTTAGGACCCCATACGCTAGGTTTGGAAACAGCTGGTCGTATTTTCGAAACTCGTAAAATAAGGCTTCTGATTCTGTTCTGTCTTTCTCTTTGGCTTTTTCTGCACTTCCCTCTGACTTGTGTGGCCAGTTGCCATACAGAGACAAGTAACCAGCTCTGAAAACAATATTGTAGCTGTACATAAACAGTCCATCTTCTATCCAGGTCTTTTGGTCTGTGGCTGATCCTATGGTGTGCAACATGAGGTTCTGCAGATTGCTCATCATGGCCTGCGTCATCAACTCAAGTCCATCTCCTTTCAGGTGCTTGTTGCTGAAAACCTGAAGAATGTTGAAGTCTCTATTCTCAGGTTTGTAGCCAAACACTCTGTGCACCAGATGCTCGGCAAATTCATAGAAGTCCAGTTTTTCTCGACCCTCCCTCACAAGTGCCCCAAACGACAGAGGGTCCTGAAAGAAAGTGATGTAAAATCCTCCCAGCTGTATAGTGAAAACATCACCATGCTTCTTCATCATCCTCTTGATGAACTTCAACGTGTCCCTGCGAAACTCCAAAACATGACCCAGCCAAGGGATGAGGCCCTTGTCAAGAGGAGGTTCTCCTGGTCTGCGTTGTCGAAACACCCCGAGACGGTAAAGGCTTCCAACCAGGGCAGCAAGGAAGCCGAGAAGGATTGGCAGCAGCAGCTCCATGTCTGATTTCCCTGACAGCCACAAAGGAGTTTGGAGTGGAGGTAAAAATCCAGCCTGATAAAGAGTGTTTTGCCCCTCCCTTTCCTTCCTGCCTGTGATGTTACAAGAATTACTCAGCCCTTACCCTCAACAGTGAGTTACAGAGACGTCAGCCCATATAAAAAGACCTGCATAAACTGTGTAATAAAAAACACTGCTATGCTAAATTTGATCTCGGTATCTTGACATGTATTCAGTAAACACAATTGTGTGTGTGTGTGTGTGTGTGTGTGTGTGTGGGGGGGGGGGGGGGGGGGGGGGTTCTTTGAGCAGAAAACAGATTTTGAGTGGTATAAATCCTATACTATCTTTTACATGAATAAGATTATGCATGAAGCATCAGACTAAGAAGATAAGATCACAGTCAAATGCAGAATAAATACAGCTGAGTAACATTTTTTGTGTCAATAGGTAACCATCATGTGAGTGTTTCTGATAAGAAAAGCAAACTGACAGTCACATGCAAACAGCATTTGTCAATTATTTGTCATGCACATTCCAAAGTCTAAAGAAAGAGCCGGGGAGTACAGATTTTCTGTGAATTGTTTTTCTCTTGATAATGTAGTGCTCCTATATGTGAAAGGACATCAATTTCCAGAAAAATAGAACAATTTAAAATTTTTCCCCCTTTTTGTATTAGCTGTTGCAATCTCAAAGTATACAAAATGCACTGTGAGAAGGTGGCATTGTTTCACAGTGCTTAGCGGTGGGGCTGGACGATGTATTTAGTTTTGAAGATAAATTATTGTATTTTCAAACAAGATTTAGGTTGAGGCTATATTGTTTATATCAGTATAGTTTATTTTGTATTGCACTGCACAATACATTGGACTTCATCTGGCCAATAAATGCGATGTTGACAAAGCTTATTCTTACACTGAGTTGGTCTGATGAGCAGTAAAGACATTATTTACAGTTAAAAAATGATAAGCAGTGATATGCTTATTGACCTCAAGATAGCGTCTGACATGTTTGTCAAAGACGAAAGCTATTGAGAGAGAGCAATATTTTAGCTTAAATCACCAAAAAAATATTAGAAATATTTGGAAAAATCATGAAACTGGCAAAGCAAACCCCCTTAAAACTTGCCAAGTTTTCAAGGATGGATCTGCTCCATGTCAGACATGAGATCCGCCAAATTCAGCAACCATGCAATGTTTTCAATTCAAGGGGCATCAGCTGAAATCTTGCCTTGCACCAACTTGGTTAGGGCCAGCCCTGCAAGCTAGATTCGAACCGAGACCCCCAGTACAAGGACAACATATTGCTTTTATTAAGAGTTAAAAAAGACACACCTAATAAAGAAATGTTGCAAAAGTTTGCATGTAATTTAGACACACTGGTGATGTTTGGAGCAGCACAGTAGCACCACAGGTAGTGTACGTGCCTTACAGCATAAATGTCACCGGTTTAATCCCCAGGCCAGACGGGGCCTTTCTGTGGGAAGTTTGCACATTATTCCTGTGCAGCGTGGGTTCTCTCAGGGCACTACAGCTTCCTCCCACAGACCAAAAATATAATCATTAGGCTGATTGGGGACTCCAAATTGCCCTTAGGTATGAGCGTGAATGGTTGTCCGTCTCTTTATATCACCTTGCAATTGGTTGGCAAACAATTCAGGGTGTACCCGACCCTTACTCAACGCCCACGACACCAAAAGGGTCAAGTAATTTCGATAATGGATGGATGGATGTTGGTGTTTGTCTGAAATATTTAATTACTTATATAAAACCTAAAATCTAAAATCCCCTAGGCTTTGGGACAAGGGAACATGAAGTGCTAAGACGCTTTCTCACTTCCCTGTTTTCAGGACTCATCACTACACTACTCTATTCTGAGGAAACATAAAAAAGAA
Source organism: Cetoscarus ocellatus (assembly GCA_037902135.1). Taxonomy (NCBI): domain Eukaryota; kingdom Metazoa; phylum Chordata; class Actinopteri; order Labriformes; family Labridae; genus Cetoscarus; species Cetoscarus ocellatus. The sequence goes on along the minus strand of JBAMNC010000322.1, from coordinate 329,914 downwards.
ATAGAAAAAAAATCACTTTCAATAGAGTCCTTACACTGAGGTTGGTGCTCAGACTTGAATGATGATATTAAATGCATATCTCTTGCCAAAAGATTCTATTGCAATATGTTGTACTACTATAAATACGCTAAATGATGCAAAATGGATTAGACAGATAATTATAATACTTCCCTCAGAAAGAATTGACAGCTGTAGGAGGAGAAAAAGAAGATTTGTTTGAAAAGTGTTAACGTAACTGGCTTGTGTGAAAAGTCTGAGTTTATCAGGTGATAAAGAAAAACAAAATTTTGAGTTTTATCTGAAGGAAACTTTCTTTGGGACACAGTTATGTAAAACTCCATCTTATGAAGATGATGAAATGCTTCACTCATGTTCCTATTTTTTCTTCTTTTTTGATCTTTACGGTGTATTTCAGTGTGCTTTGATGACAGATGGCTTCAAGTCTAAAGAGTACACTTAATATTAATTATTAATAATAATAATAATAATGATGTTTATAGCACTTGAAACAAACAACTTTTTGTTTGTTTGTTTCTTTCAAGTGCTTTGACAAACAGAGAGGAACATACAGAAGACAAAGCACAAGAAAAAAAACACAACTTAATGCCCATAATAATATCCCGTTTATATCTCTATTTAGAGTTAAAATTCAACAAACCCATTTGAAGCTGTTGCAATATCTGTGAGCACAGCCCTGACCCTTACAACGAACTGTATTGATTCAGCGTAGCTGGAGTTTTTTAAGATAATCATCCAATCAGTCTGCAACAGACCTTGAAATCCTAACCTTGAACTGAAACCGGTATACTGACTTTATCTAGCACAACTGTCCCACATTTAGTCTGTTTTGATCTCTCTTACTCAGGCAGGTTTGAACAAGGCTATTTATAAGTTAGCTGCACACACTAAACACCAAGTTTAAGTCATGTAAGAGCCTTCTAGACCTAAACAAACACTAAACACTTTTTGCTTAAACAATTATGATGTCAATTGTCCAGTTTTAAAATGTGTTGTTTAAGCAAATAAACCTTACTATCCGTTCCCTTTATTTTTTATTCATATCATTCATTTATTCATATGAATCAAATTTCCTATTACATTTCAGTTCTATCCCATTAGCAGTTTGTTAAAAATCTTACACAATCTCTGTAAACAAAAGTGACAAACAAACTTCATTAAAACTGTGTGGTGCCTTCTAGTTTCTTCACGCTGCACAGTGGAGAGTCGCACGCTTTGCTCTGCAAAGTTTCACAGGTGGGCCTATAGCACCTCCTGCTGGAGTGAAGCAGTAACAAGGAAACTACATCAGAGGCTAATGCTGGCAGTAAAACCAAACTCTCTAGGTGCATGTCAGATGTCTTGTGTCAGGTGTTCATTTTGAGTTGATGTGAGGAGGATCATGTTTGATAATGGTCTTTCATTTCAGTATTAGGATAAGGCAATGGGAAAAGTAGGAAATTTGAGGGAGACAGAGGGGGTAATACATGCAAAAAGGGGCTGCAGGCTTAGGTGATTTTATCATTTGGTAAGATGAGGTAATTGCCTGGTGCCTTAAGTTGCAGTCATAATTGGATGTACATTAAACTAGACGCATACTCTGGTTGAGATGAGTAATCTGAAAGCAAATAAGGAGAAAGGAGTTAATAAAATAGCATAATAGGTTTTGATTGTTTAAAAAAAAATCCATCAGAAGGCCTGAGTCCCTCAAGAAGCAGTGAGGTGTTTTTCACTTTTTTCAGTTTTGCTGCTATTGCGATAATTATTTGATTAACTGTTATGAGTTGAAACAACTGTAAATATAAGAGGATTGCAGCATGTTTAGATCTAGTGCCCAAAAAAAAATTCATAGGATGGATGCATTTGTCTGCAGCTTAATTCAACTGCCAGATTTTGGACCTCCTATTTCACAGCTATTAAAATATGTGCTGATTCAATGACGAGCAGTACTTGCCATTGAGTGATTATGTTTTGCCTTAGTGGCCTCCAGGGGCACTGAGGTAAGAAGATGTAATAGCCAGATTACAGAAAACTGTCTAAAAAGATCATTTACAGTACCATCTAAAGTGATTGTGTAGAACAGGTGGTTTAATAAAATAGCATATATTTCCACTCTTTAAATTATCACAAGATGAATGGAATTGTCAGCAGGCATGTGTTTCTCAACACAGCTCCAGTAAAAATCATTTCTTATTGATATGTAGAAAATAAATACTCTGTGCTCATGTATCAGTTATTAATAATTATTGTTCAAGTGTTTTCCTAAAGCATTTACACCTCATCGATCTTCAGTGCACTTGACTCTCCAATAGGTGGCAATGTACTGGCTTCTGACAAACACAGATCTGTTTATTAGTCTAGCAGATATTAGCTTAATTTATGACCCCACGTTTCCTCTGCTCCAGAGTCCCGTTTCTGACACTTAATGTTGTGTATGACATAAAGCTGCAGACTTGGCCATAAAAATATGTGTAATGAACCTCTGGATCAACAGGTCAAGTACAGATGTTGCTTCCAGATGAAGTTTAGAACTTTGTTGTTCATGATGCTCCAAATAATAGACTAAATTACATTTAAAGGGACTTTGTGGTTATGTTTAAAGCAAAGTATCACCTTAGGTATGAAGAGCTGGTGCTCACGGCAAAGGTCAGCTAAGAGCATGAGACAGGAACTATAGTGCCTATAGGTCCCATGTCCTGGTGTGTTTGACTGGTTACATCATGTCTTGAGGGAATATTAAGCTAGGATTGGACTGAAGTAAAAAAAAAAAAATAAAAAAAAAATAAGAACAAGAAATGAAGTCTCTGTAGAAGATCAGATGCATCTCTTTTTCCCTCCCCCTTGGAAATGCTCAGATCTGAGGGAGCGAGGAGGTTTTGGGAAGCCTGACTGGCTCCCTAAACGATGACGGGGGGGGGGGTGTAATAGGCTGAGGAGCAGACTTTCAAAACAGTCATGGCGTCTGCCTGTGATGAGCAGAAAACACACATGTAGGTGGAGGCTGTATAGCTATAAAATAATAAACCTTAGGAAGTAAAAACGGAGCATTGTAAGGGGCATATTCATTAAAGAGGCAAAGCACATTTCTCTGTGTGCTGAGAGTTTAGTAAAAAAAAGTGTCATGTTCTGCTCCCCAAGCCCTTCTAACAACATTCAATGCAAAGAAAATTAGTTTTGCAGGATGAGACCTTTAAAACCATCGGAACAAACAGGCTAAAATCTCAGAGTGTGTGGACTAAACAGCAGTGTTATGGGATTACAGTCATTTCTATTACACATAAAATACTTTTATTCACAAAATTATATGCAATTAACCCTTACAACTCAAAATGCTTTGACAAGTATATGAATTTGTCAATATTAAGATGAAAAGGCTGAAATTACCTAACCGAGGGATAGGCAATTTTGGTCACTGGGGGGCTACATTATCAATATCAATTATAATTTAATTCTCAATTCAAGTGGGACAAATTGTTGCAAACTTTAGGATACTCTAAACTGATCACTAATCCCCTTTACTTTAAAAAGAAAAACAGCTGTAATAAGAATGCACTGCACCAACATTTATAGCTCAAAAAAATAAACTGCAAATAGTAATGCTTTCTGCAATACGCTAAATATAGTATACAAACTATTTAAAGGTTTTATTTTTAAGAAAAAGAACAAAGTATCTTCTGGTTGTCTGGGTATATTTGACAAACCTTCCTGTTTTTTCTCTTTTTTTTAAATGCATGCATCAGTGCTTTTAAGTGTACCAAAACAGTCACAGTCAATTATAATCTGAACTTGAAAAATAATACTTATCGTTAATTATTTAAGATTTTCTGTTTCGGAGAGGGGGAGTCTTTTTCATATCTTTATTGGTTAGAGGAGAGACAGTAGATAGAATTAGAAAATGGCACAAAAAATTGGTGGAAGGAGGAAGACATGCAGCCAAGGGTGTAATCTAGTTTCACAAACCCACACTGGCTGTGTCAGTAGCATCAGCTCTTGGTGCAGGGGACGTAATCTATTTTGCATGTTTGCAAATCACTGATACTTGAAACTGACTGCCATACTATTAGGGGATGGAGGCTGCAACTAGCCCCATGGACATAAACTATCTTGTATTGTGTTTAATTTTACTTACAGAACATTGCCTACTCAATCTTACTACTGCTGCATAAATATACATATTTTAGGGGGACCTCTGACCTCTGTGTTTTCTGTTTTGAGTTGTAGGAGCACTTCCTGCTCAGTAGTGTTTACATTCTAACTGTATGATAACAGTGTGATGTGAGAACAGAGTTAGATTTTGAGCACAGATAAAACTGTTCTGGTGTGATTTTGCCTCAAGAATCAGAGGTTTAGAAAACTGAGACTTGTGTTTACCTATAAAAGAAAATGAGAGAAGTTTTCAAGAAATGTGCCTTAGCAATAATGACAAACTCTAATCTTACCTCTTCACTACAGCACTAAAGTATGATACTAAATAACACAGTCAAATAAATCAAACCCTGAATTATTACTGAAGAAGGTTGTCTGGAAGATGTATAATTACTGATCCAAGCACTCCTCCTTCATCTGTTTCCTTTAATCTACAGTCCAGCATGGCCTGGTACAAGACAAGTGGGGACAGATACTTCATAATTGCATAAATGAGACGCCATATGCTTGTTAGGTCATTTAAGCTGTGTTGGTGTTTTTTTTGCCAGGCTTGTGAAAAGTAAACAGAGGTACTCAAAAAAAATACAAGGTTTGTTTTGACACAAAGCTGTCCTCAACTGTTTTTTCACTTGTCAATAGTGCAATTTTATTCAGAATCAACAAAGATATAGTAAATCATTTAAGGTTTAATATAAATCCTTATATTAAATCCTTTAAGTTTTAATGTAAGTTCAAATGCATCGTTAGACATCTTAAAGGTGTTGTGAAGCTGATCTGGTAAAACACCTGCTAATGGATGTTCTCAGTTAATAATCCATGATATTCAGGCCTTTTCTACCAATCAGTACAAAGTTGGATTGGGGGCTCATGAGGGACCATGGGCCAGGGTATGTAGCACCAGGACTGTAACTACCTGGAGCTAGCATGAATGGTGCCTGGGTCTGCTGAAGGTGACACTGCTCGGCTGTTTCTGGGACTTATCGGTAGTATATTGTGGCAGTTTTAACATTAAGGGTCTCTTCCTTTCATTACAGTCCAATCACCTTGTTCTTACTTCGAACTAGAAAAATGTGTAAATGGTCAGTGCAAGTGAGTGTGTGTGTTTTTTTTACCTTGTAAGATACAAGCTCTAATCTGTTTTTTATACAGTACGGCCACGTTGTTTTCCATCTTCCAAATCTATTTTAGCTACTTTTAGCACTAGCATTAACTTTGTGTCCATCATAGAGCAGTGCAGGTTTGAAGGGGCTGAAGAATGAAATGACAAAGAATGCTATTATTATTATAATTATTATTATTATTGTTATTATTATTATATAGTTGTTATCAAAATACACAGTTACAAAAAATAAGTTGCTGTTAGAAATAAATTTGGCTTAAATAAATCAAGAGGGATGTAGGGACATTAGTGGGGAGAATCATGGCCTAGGCTATTACAAAGATGTGATAAATCCATCCGTGAACATTATGCTCTGGCTGATGATGCACGTTTCTGCAACGTGCAACCACAAGCTCTTGTGATCAGGGCCCAGTGTGACGTCACCAGAGACCAACACAGGTCAAGAGGACTCCCGTACACCTTACACCACTACCATCATGTTCAAATATGTACAAGTCATGTGATGGAGTTTTCCAGATTGATCATAGTTTAGAACTTTTGGGATGATAATGAAAATGTGCAGGTCTAAGTGGTATTTAATAAGATTAAAAACAAAGTTTCCCAGCACCTCAGTGGCAACTAAAAACAACGTAGTTTCTCTTTTTCATCCACACACAAAATGGCGTGACAACTCTGGCTGTAAGTGCAACCTGGTGGTTTATAACGCGTGATAATCGCTTAAAAAGCTTTTCTTCCGTCATTGTGCAACAAACCATGAGCAAATTCAGTCAGGTTTACTATCTCACGCTGTTTCTTAATCTCCGACTTTAAAATGGGGCGTGGGCATCTTATGCTGCGTTCATGACGCCTCGGATTTTCCAGTACCATCAACCATTGGACTAGACGACAGCACTTGCAATCAGGTCACCGAAACAGATATATTTCTCTAACCTTTCAAAACAAAGGAAAAAGCTTTGTTACTAAATGATGACATAATGGCCACATTTGAGTCTACTCACTGCTACAATGTCACGCATTCTTACGGTAAATTTCCATTTACATCTTATAATCAGACCCCATTGGCATTTAACTATAAATAAAAAAATACTTTTAAGTCTGAGAAAACAACTCTTTTCAGTTTGGGTTTTTATTGGTAGTATTTTCCTTTAAGACCCCTTCTGTGCAGTCTTGTCACCATATGATATCTCAAAAATTCTTAGCCCAAAAGTGCACACTGAAACCTACACGACACAACTTTTCAAGCTAGGAGGAAAAACCTGCAAAAAAAAATCATCTTTCCCATTTTCTCCTTTACCCTAAACGCAGCGCTCGGGTGACGTCTTGCTGACGCCAGCCGTGCGTGCAAAGGCAGTTACATCACGTAGTTGCCGGTGATTTCGCCCTTACATTGCGAGTGATCTGTGGCTCTAAAGACTCTTAAGACCTACTCTGGACAATCTCTACCGGTGAATCAAACAACAGGTCGCTCCCTAAAACAGGTAAGTCAAACTTCAGGTTTCTGAAGCTCTAACATTAGTTTGACTTTTGTCCTAACAACAGTCCTTGTTCTCAATTGTATTACTTTTCTGGATGCTTTCGTTATACGACCATTAACCAAACTACTGGCAACACAACATGTCGTAGTCGAGTAATATTATATATATATATATACATACATAGATATGTATATGTCGATTAAATATAGTGATACGGCCAATGGAGGGGCGTGACTTCTCCCTGTCCTTCATGCGTAACCTCTGAGATAGACATGTGGCACAACAGTAGCTCTGAACACAGAGTCCAGCTTTGGGCAGGAATTAAACCACAATCCGGTCGTATTTAGTAGGCCTTAATTGAGAGCTCTTCTATTACTGTAAGGCAGTCATTCAGTTCTAAGTCATTGTAAAGAGACACTACGCATTACCATGAATATGCTAGCATGCTATGTTGTGATAACTCCATCAAATAAACTGTGATATCAAAGCTAATGTCTTTATTTCTCTGCCAGTGAACATGTCTGACTACGAAGAAAATGAATCCAAGTTTATGCGAAAGGCAAAGGAGAATCCATTCGTCCCAGTGGGTGAGTACGTGCTGTACCATAACGATTACATCATGGAGGTAAAGCAGCACTTGGGTGAAGTAAGAAACTCTGTAATTACAACTTAATAGTTGAGTACAGGAGCATTTAAATGTTTTGTCTGATAGAGTGAATATAGATAACTTAAGGCTCTGATTGATCATCAGTCCCCTTTGCTTTGGTCTGTAGCCTCATTACTCCTTCAGATCTTCTGTACTAAAGAAGCTATTACCTAGTTCAGTTTTCTAGTCTGTGTAAGGTACTGTTGTGAAACAAGTAAAACATTTCACTCTTGAATAAAATAAAACTAATAATTTTTAAATGCACCCAAGCAGTGACGATGAGGTGTAGCAATGTAATTTATTGGTGAATTTTGCCGATTTTACAGCTGATGTAAGGCTGCTTTGTATGGCTGATATATCGACTGTAAATACTGCCAGAGATTTCATTATTGGCCAACACAGATATTTAACTTTAAGGGATATCGGCCGATACTGCTATCAAATCAATAATACTGTGCATCCCTAGTTTTAATCATTTAGTTCTTAGTTAAGTTATATCCACAGTATGTGTCAGTGCCGGGCTGCAGCTGTCACTAACTTGACTGATTAAATTTACCCTTGAGGATTAATGAGTTATTTCTGATTCTGATTCTCAACAGGAATGGCTGGATTCTTCGCCATTGTTGGGTACAGACTTCTGAAAATGAAAAGTCGGGGGGACACCAAGATGTCAGTTCACCTGATTCACATGCGTGTAGCTGCCCAAGGATTTGTGGTTGGGGCCATGACTCTTGGTGAGTAACTCTTAAAACATATCATTGTTCTTAAAACAATAATATGTTTTGAAAAAATAGACTGTTTGTTAAAACATATTGACATATTACCCTGCTTATAATGTCACAACACATTGTGAAATATCCTGTCGTCACCTGTATCCCCAATATGTAATGTATGGCCAAATTCTTGTATTACACACCCTTATATTTTAGCACACTTTTGTTTAGATTTGAGCTTTTGATTTAAGGGTCTGGTTTAAAGTGGTGCAAGGAGTTCAAGACTAGTTGCAATTTTATTTTGTTCACAATATGTGCGCTAACAATAATTACATTTCATAGACTTTGATTTCTAATTAAATAGACAATAAAGTAATACAAATTTAAAAAAAATACTCCTACTCATGATGTGTGCATTTTACACGCTCAAAACTTATAGAAAGGTGTACAAGAAAAAGAGACAGACTGACAAACAGACTACTCAATTGATCCTGATGAAAAGTCCAGTTTTAGCTCTTAAATCTTCATTCATAGCAAAGAAAAGGAGTACAACAATAAGGCTTGATGTTAATAAGCAAAATACAGTACAATGGCTGTTGTGTAACTAACCTCCTGTTTCTTTTCTCTTTTCAGGGGTCATATATACAATGTACAGAGACTACGTACTCAAACCCAGAGAAGCAGAGAAAGCAGTTCAACACAAGTAGTCATGAACTTTGACACTGATACTTTATGTCCCTTAATATTACCTCATATTAAGGTGTGTACAACCTTTCTTATTTTTAGAGATGTGTCATAATTTTTGTATGCACACGTCCCTTCTCCTCGCCTTGCACCACCTCTACTGTACATATTTATAACTAATTGATTATGGCTCCTATCATTTAGATCGTGTACCAGATGGTCAAGCCATCAGTCTGTAATGAAAAGGAGAGTTATTGGACCCCTCTGGTTTTTGCAGTGGTTGCCGTTTGTGTGTTTGCAGCTGTAAAGCCAGCTGATCTGCTTTCATTGTGGTTAGATGATATGACATGCTGAGTTTTGCAGCCTTTAATTTGAATGATGTGTGAGTGAAGTATGACAGTAACACGGTGTGAGCAGGCTCAGTTAAGATAGAAACAGCATAATCTTTTTCTCCATCATCATAGTTGTTTGTCTTTTACCAACTGTAGTCTTTTATGTGTGTTTATAGGACTGTGTTGTTTGCCAAATTTCTAGAGATGCACAATATTATCAGCACAATATTGATATTAACAGATAAAAGCTCAGTAATGGTAGGTAGTTATGGTTGTACAAATATATGCAGCTATATATATTTGCCTTATTACTCACATATATTTGCAGTAATATTGGCAGACCTTAGACCCCAATGCTTCATCTCATGCTTGTAGATTACTGTTGAAATTACATTCTGCTTACAATGAACATGTAATCCAAAGAAATTATATCTTTGATTGTCAATCACAGAATGTCTACTTTTTACAACAGCTCATGATGATTTAGTATGAATCAAATCTTCTCCTTGTTTCACATCTGTTTCTAAAACTAACAGACCATCACAATGAGAGGAGCAGTTCAAGTCCTGTATTTTACAGAGTTAATGTTCTTCACTTAAAAATGTGCTTATATATTAGTACTATGTAAAATAAGTTTGGAAATACTGGCATATCAGCTGTTGGCAAAAATCTAATATTGTGCATCCCTACAAACTAAGAAGATTTGCACCTTTTGGACGTTTTGAAAAAAATGCAGGCTAGAGCATTTGAGGGAAAGACACTGAAGGAATTTACCACACGTGGTCTCCTGAAGCCTTATTCTGACAGGGATACAAATTTATACATTACAGCAATTTTTGCGCAAGCTAATTTTATCCTGATTTTATTTATGAAAACATAAAAAAAATGATGTTCATTTTGCACAGCGTTCTATCTATTTTTTCATTTAGGTCCTAGGGGGGAGGCTGTTATAATGTACTGGATTTCGGACCAGGTTACCTTCACAATACTATTAATTTTTTCATAACACAACAGGGTCCAATGTTTCATTACTGCACTGTTAGGTCTTCATGAAACGTTTAAGTTGAACTACCTGAGGTACACTTGCAGACTGTGTAGTATAAATATCATACTGTGCAGCCTAACTTGTGATACACTTGAGTACATGCCTTGTTAAGTTATTCACAAAGTTGAGTTGAATTGTTTGTGCTAAAACAGAGGAATATTTTTGAAGGTTTTTAATTTGTCTTTGGAAATAAAAAAAATACCGGTCTTGTCATTCTGAAATGGTGTTGTTTATGGCGAGTTACACTGAAATTTATATAATTAGGAAGGTTATTTCTTACAAATGATAAAATTCATTGTGTTGCCTGCTGAATGTAGCATTGCAGAGCAGATGAACCTGCCTGATTCATTGTCTGAAACCCTGCATGTAGTGAATTATTTCCGTGGTGGATATACGTAACTGTCCGTCTGGCTGAAGGTACTTCGACAAAAACTGAGTTCAGACAGTAGAGAAAACTGCCAGTACGAAACAAAGCAACATAACATCAGCACAAAGCACAGCCTTTAATCAAACATTAAGTTCTATTTAATATTTCAACCACTAATTACAGAAAGCTGGACATAAAATCCGCAGCCACAATGGGATTTTTGAAGACTATTAGGAGTTTTAGTAAGATGTGTCTCACCATTTGGCACTGAAATGACCAAATTCTGTACTTGTTCTACTGAAGTCAAGCTCTCTGCTTGTAAAACTTTAATACATTTTTAGTGTTATTTTTTTATTATACAACAGAAATGTTCTTAAGTTAAAGCAAACAAAGTCCTTGCACAATTTTAAGCATTTCCCTACCACTCCTTTCAGATAAGACTAATCTGCCTCCCCTACTGTTCATATTCAAACCCAAGATCTTATTTAAACAGGAAATGCATAATGTCATCCCAGACAGAAGAATTCACTAAATGATTGTGACTTTTGAACTCCTGTATTTGCATAGCAGACCTATTGCTCATAATAAAGAGGACAATGAGTCTTTATGAAACACTGAAATTACCATCTTGTGACACTGCTTGTTTCCTCACAAACAATGTGTCAGAGGGCAGAATTACTTTGTACCTGTTTGAGTGTTCAAATGACGCTAAAGGAGAGTCAGTGTCAGCATGACCATGCAATTACTGTGTTAAATGCTCAGAAGTTTAAAACACGAGCTGCTAAATGGGCCTTTTCCAAAGTAGGGTACATTGACCCCAGAGAGGGGCCCAGCAATACCACATAAAAACAATGTACTGATATTTGCACCACAAAGAATGGGAACTGCTCTGGGAAGACAGCACGATAGACAGAGGACTGAAAATCAGGCCTACGTTAAAAAAAAGAAGTCAAAGTCAGAATGAATTTTTGTAAAATAGAAGAATCTGTAAAATGTAGATTCTCTTAAATCCACTGAAATTGTACCAAACTTTAAAGCTCCTGTCAGAAAGTTCCATTTTTGTTTTTTTTTTGTATTAATCTTATATTTACCAGTTGCTTATGTATAACCAGTGCCCTCAAATTGAAAGAAAACATCCTGAAACACACCCTCACCCCACACTTTTTAGAATCATTGACATCACTCACTCTGAATCTTGTCTGATTAAATGTTGTGTCCAAAATGTTCCATCTGACACTGATCTAATGTTAGAGGTGATAATCAATAAAATACATATACAGAAATGATCAATATTCTTCTGATGGTCCGGTCTGCTTTACATAAAGACACTCCACAGGGCACTGTGCTCTTTCAAAAACAAGATTACAGCTTTTTGTTAAATGTTAGTACTTTTGTTAAATGTCAATTATGGTAAAAAGGCACTGCTATTTTATTCTTTATTTGAAGGCATAAAAGAAAATGACCAAATTGATGAACTTGTTTGATCTGAAATCATCAGAGCTTTGATTTTTAGGAATATTTTCTGTGTTGTGTAAAAATGACTGTCATCTTTAATTGTTTTTGCATGTGGACCTTGAATAAAAAAAAAAACATTGTGATTCTTAACCCAATATTGGTATAGAGGTTGCAAGTTCAATATCTTGAAAGCTGTAGTTGATAACAGTCTTCAACTACTCAGTCTTTTCTTTTGTAAACTCAATGCTCAGATTCTGTCAACTGTAGTAACTTCAACCATTTTTAAAGAAAGTACTCAAATAAAAGTGACAGTAATTTCTAATAACTGCTCATATAACACAAGAATACAAAAAGCTACTCAATTACAGTGATGTGTGTAAATGTAGTTAATCACCACTCCTGATCAGATAGTCTAACACAATTTGTCTAATACGGGAGAATCAAATACAGTGACTTCCTCTGTAAAAGCCTCTTTTTCAGTACGTTTATAGGTACAAACTCAGGTAGCTTTTCTCACATTTTCAGGAGAATCTTTAAAATAAAGGAATATTTTGACCGAGGGCAGCGTGTTTACGGTGTATACCTGTTAATATGTTGATGTGGACGGTAAATTGGGGGCTGAAAATAATTCATCTGCCACAGAGGGCCCTGCTCCCAATGTGCCAAGTTGACAAATAAAGATGGTCTCCCATCTCCTCGCCGGACTTTATGAACCACTCAGGAACTTCCCTCGAAACCCTATAAAATAAAAACCCTGCATGAAATTTACGGTTGTTGATTTCATCATTGCTATAAACAAATAAAGATATGAGTAATAAACAGTGTTGAATGCTGGCTAAGTGGGGGAAAAAAACTTCAACAGCGGTCTGTTTTGTGGAGTATGTCTTCCTCCTGTGGCCATTTTTAACACTACAAGAAGATGAGGAGAGAACTTCAGCTTTCACTCTTTCAAAGACAGATATTTCACTCGACTGCTGTAATACTTACTTCATCTGCCCTGAAGCTCAAGGCCGGAACAAAAGCAAGGAAACAGTCATCATTTTATGCCGACGTAGCGGTGCGCTAATCAGTGAAGTTGAGCACCTGTAAGTTAACCCTTTGGCTTCGTTTTCCGCCAAATGAAATCCCGGGTAACTTTAAGTTAGTTTTCCCAATAACGGTACCTATTACTGTTTTTTGTTTGTTTGTTTGTTCTGTACAACTTTTTAGTGACAAATCTGTCGGAGTCTTTAAAATAAATTTAATAGCCGTTGCCAGTGGAGAGGAAAAGTGAGGTTCCTGCTTCCGTGACTTCAGTCATGCTCCCGCGAGATTTTGCACCTTGTCTACGGTCGCCTTGGATACGGGAGCGTCGCAGTCAACTAGAAAGCACCTACAGAGTCAGAGTCCTCCGAGGGCACGACTACATTTGCTTGTGTACAGCGGAGCTACTCAGTTAAATAAAAGGTGAGCTGCTCTTGACTTTTTAAATGCTTTAACTTGGAATATATAGTCAAAAGTTATGAGACCAGGCATAACTTCAAATAAGTTGCATATATCGTTTTTACCTGACAAGTAATGCGAAGCCAAAGGCTGCAGACGTGCAGTGTGAGATGATCACTAGATTCATCAAAAATAAGCCAGACAGGGGGACAGTAAGGGAGACAGGGGGCTTTTGCTTCATAAGCTCTTTCCACATTACCTTCATAATTAAAAGATTATTTGGAATGCACTCATCTTTAATATAAGAAACACAAATATGCTCACCTATTAATTTCTGTATCATTTCCATACTTTAATCCAGTCGTTTTCAAACTCTTTTTTTGACCTTTGCACATCAAAGGTCAAGCCTAAATATCAAGGCACACCACTTTCATGCCATCGCAAAATAGCCTCTTTAACATAAGCAACAGCATCAGATCATAACGTACAAGTTTATTATCTTATAACCTAACAAAAGTGCTCATGAAATATTTACAGTTCAAAACATTGTTCCTGACCAAAAACATATTTTTTCCTTTTCTTGGTGTTACATCATCCATCCATAATCTAAACTGCTTACAAGGTCTAGGGGGCTGGAGTCTATCCCAGCTGACACTGGGTACACTGAACGGAAAATAGAAAGACCCTTGTCAACATGGGAGTCAAACAAACAAGCTTGCTGTGAGCCACAAGCACTAAACTGCTGTGCCACTGTGCTGTCCTGAACACATCGTGATGGCAGTTTAAAATTCACCTAACAGTCATATTTTTCTGAGCAAACCTTGAACGTTTCATATTATAATCATATGTTTCTTAAGTTACATAAAATGACTTGTACTCTATGACAATCATGCAGCAGCTTAAAATGTGTTAAAAAGTACATGAAACATATTTCACGAATATAAAGCAGAATAAAGCAAATGCTTTAAGTATATGAGACAGCTGGTACAGAGTAGAATAAAAAAAAATTCAAGTACACGAATCAAATTGCACAAGCTTAAAGCAGAATGAAGCAAATGTTAAAAGTACATGTAATATGCAGGACAAACATAAAGCAGATGTTAGGAAACATTCCAGACTAAGATAAAGTGTAGGAAATATATGTCTCATGTAGAGCAAGTATAAAGCAGAAGTGTTATAAAGCATTTCAGGCAAGCATTTGGCAAACATTAAGAGAAAAGATACACTGAGCATGCAAGACACACAGGTAGCAGTGATAGGCATTAAGGCAGGATTGTAAATGTTTCTAGTTTATGCAGCAAAGCAGGCATCAACACACTCAACAATATTAAACAAGGGTTAATTAAAACATGTAGGGGGTAGCTTATCATAATCACTCACACAGTGGATGCAGCATTGGGAAATTAAAGTTATGTTTACATCTTCTAATGAGACAGTTTCATACTGGAACCTAATAACCAGTATGAGTTGAACTCTCTATTTGATTGGGGTGAATGGAACCTGAACAACAAAAACATCTACATTTTCATGCAGCCTTTGGCTATTTAGTTGGGTAGAGGCTATCCTATTCTTGAACTTGCTAAATCCCATGTTCCTCTGGGATTTTTGTAAGGCAGTGGGAAGATGGTGGACTGCCCTCTATGTGCTTTTAAACCACAGAAGTGCCCAGCAGGACAGAAGTCCTCAAGTTCCTGTTGTAGGATTATATACCCCAGAAAATCTCCTCCACCTGTGTTCTATGGTTTTAAGCAGTAGAAAACCTTGTCCAATTTGCAAGATGGACTCGTCCCATTTTTGATCAAATGTCATACTGAGAAACATGTAACAAAAAAAAAATATATATATGTATATTTTATACTTTGGAAATCTAAAAGCTATACCCTAAGTTTAGAAGACACTTATAGCCAAGACTGACCCTTTCATTTAAAACCTCTGACATAGTGAATGAAATGACTCTTTTTGTAGTTTGCAGAGAGTTCTACTGAGCAAGTGCAAATCATTACTGTAGCTTGTTTCTTATTAGAGAAACTGAGTTTATTTCAGTTATTTCCCCCCTAATGATTTGTGTCAAGTAACTCTAATCAAAAGCATGGATTTGGCCAACCCAAACTTAACCTGCTAGAAAAAACATGTCAAGGTGAGGATGGCAACAGATGATGAAGACGGTGACTTGTGTCTTTGGCACTTGTTTTGCCCATTTATGTTGGCAAAACATTACTGAAAAACTGTAGAACTTTACTGCACTGCAATCTTCAAATGTCCATATTACAGTTGTCAGTCAAGTTCCTACTCTTACTTCTACCATTTTTTCTCACCTTTATGCGCCCCTTTTATCATTTTCTCCTTTGGCTTCACATCATAGATCATGGAGCATGCCGATAAACTGAATGACCTGAGGCTTCAGTTCCAAGAGCTGCAAAAACAACAGGAGAAACGGAAACTGGAGAGGAAAAAAGGGAAGGAACAAGCTGAGCATGATGCAAGTGTTAACCAGGATGATTTGGACTTATCACAGCAAGGAGTCCAGACAGACAATCTTGAGAACAGGTGAGCTAGATCTAAATTGTTTTGGCACTCACAGACACAGAAATATAATCATTATTAATGAATGAATCATTGCAAGTGTAATATTAACCCCCCTAATAGATTGCAACAGAAAGGGAATGAGAATTTGCCCGACCAACTCAGAGGATTAAAGGATGAAAATGGTCGCCTCTTCAAGCTTGTAAGTGAAAAGGATTTTGAAATTAAACACTTGAAGAAGAAAATAGAAGAAGAACGACTGGCTTTTGCAGGTACAATGTCAAAACTCCCACTGTTTTTTCTCAATAGTCATGTCAAAGATGAATCATACACTTCGCTTGACCTGTCCACTCGTCCATCCAGGCTCACCTGGCTTGGCAGGAGATAAGGCAGCCACCAAGATTGTTGAGCTTTCCAGGAAGAATAGAGAGCTGACTGCTGAAATAGAGCGAGGGAAGATTAAAGTCAAGCAAAACAGCAACAAAATCAAAGATCTTGAGAAAGAGGTACAGTGTGCACAACTTTATTTGAGTTGAAGGAGCACATGCCATTCAAAACCAGTTGTTTTAGGTAACATGTTTTTTTCTCCAACTTTAATTATCGAACAGTTTTTTAAACATTTTAGACGAACAGTGTGACACAGATACAGGGTACAAACACACAAAACAATCAACATTCACACCCAAATGCCAAATCCCTTCACCGCCCACCACCCATTACTAGACCATTAAAATAAATAAATAAATAAGAAATTCCTTATTTTCTTCAAAAATGAATAATAAAATACTCAAACCAGGGGGTGAAGTGCTTTAGGTTAAGAAAGTACAAACTTAAAACTAAAAGAAAAACAAAGATCTTTTTGCTTGACTGTGATACTTACACAAAGCCTAGCACAGCTGCTGGACCTGCTTGATTCAGTGTTTGTAATCATGCAGATCCATCTTCAATCCACAAGAATTGAAAGCAGCCCATAGTGGCACGGCTCAATCAACACCTCTTAAAGTGGGAGGCTTCTGCCTGGAGCTACGAGTGAGTCAACAGCAGGAAATGACTGCATGTACAGGGATTAGCATAGATTAGATTAGAATTTTATTAATCCCTTTGGAAAACTCCTTCAGGGAAATTAAAACTGTAAATTAGAATTTATTTATTTATTATAGGAATTTATTTATAGGAATGTATGATTAGAATTAATTGGAAATAGGATAATTAGGAATTAGATGCTAACAGCTTCAGTAGCATTTTATCAGATCTTGACCGCCTTTCTTATGAAATGAAAAACAGGCATCAACATTACAAACTTCTCTATGGCAAGGATACTTTCGCTCTACCTCTAAAATGTTTTGAAAAGGTTTTGTTTTATGAAGTGTCTCACATTCTGTAGTGCAGTAGCTCCCACCTACAACACTATCTGATTGGCCTTTAATAAATGTTGATTTACAGAGCGATTGTCCAATCACCTGTCAGATAGGCTTCTGAAAGGTTCAGCCCTCCCCAGACACTTTCTATGGGCTCTTTTCCAGATGGACTAGTGAAATATATTGAACAGTCCATCTGCTGTATTAGGTGTACATGCATCCCTGCATATTTCTTAGCGTATGAAACTTTTGTGTCTTTTTTTCCTATTATAGAAAAAGTGCAATCTCCTACCTCTAAGTCATGATGTCATACCATACTGGTTCAGCACTTATTAAGATCATTAATCTAAGAGCTATAATCATAAATGTGTCTCTTTCCATAATTATGATTCACAGATCCAAAAATAATTCAAAAAGATTGTGCAAACATTATGGAATCAGTCCTATAATGTATTTAAATGCTTTAATTGATGCTATTTTCAATAGCTGCAGGATGCTTTGTTGAACGCTACAGCTGGACCAAAGACTGACAAGAAGCCACAGAACAAGAGCTCATCTGAACAAAACAAGGTAATCATTAATTCACAAATCCACACAAAAGACGGATCTTTTTCCTCATTTTTTTTCTTCCCAATAGCTGGAAAATCCAGGGGTCCAGCATCTGCAGGAAAAACTAGCAGCTGCCCAGCTGAAAGTAACAGAATATCGCAACCAGGTTCAAGCTGTCAAACAGGAGCTGAAAGTTGCCCAGAAGGTAATAATTTATCCCTCTGTTTCAGATTCACAAGAAAATGACTCAGAAAACCTTGGGCTGGGGACTTTGAGAAACCAGCAACAGGCAAGAAGCTAGATTTTGAATTATTTAAACCAAATATGTCAAACCCACTCTATCAAAACACATTTATATGCAAAATCTTCATGCAGGAAGAGCACCACAGGGAGCTTTAAGATTGTTGGTCAGAAATTTTACAACCCTGTTAAGCTTACATTTTTGAGTAATTTTGCATGTTAAAGGATGATAAGGAGAAATCTGACAGGACAGCCCAGGACAGTTTTTTTAAACCTTAGCTTTATTAGAATTACTATTTATAAATGCAAACCGATATTGTCATTGTAGGTTTTGATCAGTGAAGTGGGGGAGGAAGTCAGTTTTCAACAGCTACTTAGCTGTCCAGGTAGCTTCAGAGGCCGCTCCCAGCAGATACTGGTTCTCCAAACAAAGGTAAGAATAAATTGACCTCATAGTTTGTCATAAAGTTTTAAAAAACCCAAATACATTTTCAAGAGCCCTTCAAATTTTTGTTACTAAAACATGTGCAACAGGTGAGAGACCTTGAGCAACAACTGAGCCAGGCAACCCAGCGGAAGCAGCCAAGTGTCCTGAGTCCAGAGGAAGAGTTCCTGGGTATGGGGGTCCTGCAGAAAACCCCTCCTCAGGATAGGAACCTCAGCTATATTCGCTCTATAGAAAAGGAGAAAAGAGAAGCTTTTGAGGTGCGTTGACAGCTAGTGTCTTTTAATTAGCATGAGAAATTGTAGATACTAATACTATCTTTCCTAAACTGCATAGAGGATCTCAGCTGACTATGAGGCTCTGCTTCAAGACCATGAGGATGTGAAAAAAAAGCTGGAAGCTTTAAAGGCAAGGAACAAATCTTTGTCTGTAGAAATAAAATCTCTGAAGGTCCAGATCTCCACCCTCCTGGAGAAGGGAAAACATGATGATGAGCTGGTGGATGCTCTGCTGGTAAGGCGTTTTTCAAAAGTTATCTGTGTTTTAATGTAGATGCAAACATAATTGTTCTTACTTAAGTGTTTTGCAAGCTTTAAATGGGAAGTTCTTATTGTGCACGTGTGGGTTTTCTCTATGCTGTCTGGTTTCCTCCAGACCAAGGGCATGCTTTTTAAGTTAACAGGTGACTCTAAGTTGTCCATTTGTGTGAGTGTATATGTGAAAGGTTGTTTGTCTCTGCTATATGCATTGGTCCTACAATTAATTGGTAACTTAAATTATACACACCTTTCAAAACAACATGCCATGAAAACTATACAGAGGATTTCACACCAATGAAGAGGCGGATGTAAGATTTAAGTTGTAACACCAGTTTACAATGGGACTATCTCAGAGCCCAACACCTTAAAAGTCAGTTGGAACTTCATCCATCCATCCTACGTTTGAACTTAACCAGAGTTTGTGCAACCCACCAGCAGAGGTTTAAAATCATGTTTACATGTTTTGACAGACCACAAAAGCAGTGTGCTATGTTCAGATGTTTGGTCATTTAATCCAGACATGCTTTAGCTTTTTTATTAATGATCCACACTGTCTTTGTGTGCCTGAGAAGCACATGTATTAGTTTACATAAACCCGAGAAATAAGCTTTTATGGTTCACAATATACCTTTCCTATGTACCACTGACAGAAGCAGCAGTCTCAGATGCAGGAGGTGCTGAAACAACTAAGCCATCAGCAGAGCATACAGACCAGAGAGACCCAGCCGACTTTGAGACCATCACAGCAGAGCAGCAAGCCGTCAGAGCAGAGCATGGTCATTGAGAAGCTCAAGGAGATGGTTGCTCTGAAAGATGCCAAGATCAAAGAACTGTTGGAGGAAATGCAGCAGCTTCCTGTCAAGGTGATTAAGTAATAAGTGAAGCCAAATGACATGTAACTCACATCACCCATGTTTGAGTTTTGAGAAGGTTTTAGTCCACTTACATACATTTCTGTCATTCACATGGACTGAATGTTTGCAGCTGTTGCAGGAGGAGGGCGCTGAGGGGCAATTAAGCCTCAGAACAACAGAGTGCAGTTCAAGATTTCATCCTGAAGAGGGAGATATTGACAAGAGAATGGCATCCTCAGGGTATACGTGCTCATGAAACTTCAGGACTATCATAAGCTTAGTCAAGATACTGTTTGATTTATGAGTAATTATTTACTGACAGTCATTAAGGCTGGTTATCTTGTGCTCATCTCTGTTCTGTCACTGTAAGACTGCTATTTTTTTTTTATTAAGGGCAGGAAGTAAATTGCATTTAATTACAATACTGTAATATCACAGCTTTTTTTATTTGTGCTTTTGATTTTTTAGAATCAAAACTCACATTTACTTTTCTGTGAAAGGTTTGGTACTTCACAGCATTTTACAAAGCACCTGAGTAAAACAAATATCAAATTAAAAGCTAAACCGATCAAAGCTTCCCATCAGCTGGTGTTGTAACAAACACTGCAAGTTCCCAGTACATATTAACATATTAAATAATCTACAGAGGGAATAGTTGATTAAAAATTAAAAGTTGATCAATATGTTATGTGAAAATTATGTTGTATTAAACATAGATGTTAGTTTTTCATTTCTATATTCACAAAAAGGTGTGTTGTAGATTGAAATGGCATTGTGTGCTTAGTGAGTTCAAACTTGTTTTAACTGTTTTGTTAAGTGGTCGGATACTCTAATTAAAAACATATAGAATTAATGATCCATTAATTTTTAAGCTTTTCAAGATATTAAACTAGGGAATGTATGAATAAATCCAGAACTTTTGAGTTTATAAAAGTTGTACATTTATTAAACAAGAAATCTAAATTTTTTAGTTTTTAAGTCTTCAAGTTAGACTTTGTGAACTTGAAGACTTTTTCTCTGCTTTTTGGCGAAGTCCTGATGCTAATGATCATGTTATTATTCTGGGATAAAACAACACGAGGGCTTCCTTATCTCTAAACCAAGTAAAGAATACAGTTTGACTGGTCTCTCAACTGCAGGCATGACACATGAACATCTCATCCAGACAGATTATTTTCCATATAACAGGCCATTTCATACTTTATGTCACATTTTCCCCAAAAAATGTTTTACCTTGCTAATTTATGACTTAATAAAATTGAAAATTTGAGACTGGTTTCTTGTAAATGCACAACTTAATAATACCAAGATATTTTTCTCAATAATTTACAGATCCTATTTATGTATTTTCTATAGTGTTTCTTAGCTTTCATTGTAGTGGGATGCATGTTTCCCTTTTAAATCATTTCATTAACCTCACATTGGGTCAGTTACACATCTCATTTTTTTTTAAATTTGTTCTCAATCAAAATCTGAACCACTCAGCGATGACAGTGGGTTCAAAGTTAACTCAGCCTTAAGCGGTGCTGCTAATAAAATCAGTTAATTATTGAAGATGCAAAACAGTTTAAATAAATGAAGGGGGTAAAATAGATCTTTAAAAGTATTAAATTCAGCTTCATTTTGTCTGTAGATATACACACTGCTCCATATGATGTCAAGTATGCTGTGCTTATGTCACTATGACTCAAAGAATGTACAAAGCACATTATGCTTATACCTTCAATAACTAAATTCACAGTGACTATATCAGGGACAATTGCTATTGCTATAATTTGTCATTATACTACTGTATGTTATACACTGGGATGAATACAAATAGCTGAGTCAGTGCAGTCCAGCTGTAATTCTTCATGAGTGACATAAAAACACTAAGAACACTTAGTACTCTGAGTACAATTTAAATGAAGGACTTAATACATGAAAATCAATAGAGTTCTAATTTTCCTTTAGTTAAGTTTTATTAAAGTAAGTGTACTTGACTACAGCATTTCTCTACTCTTTCCACCCGTTTTGTATCATGATGGTAGAATTCATTCTAACCAGCTCTGACAGTATATTGAGGTTTTTGTTACTAAGACAGACTTTCTTTTTCCCAGAATCGTCTCTAAATTTGGTCACAAACTGGTGCTGCCAGCTGTGGGAAGCAGTATAGAAATCAAGTAAGTGGAAAAAAAACACTATAAAAACTATTAACAGCCTTTTTTATCCTCATACATCTGTTATACACATATACTGACGTATTGCTGTGTAATGACTTAGTATTAAAATGCATGAGTAATGTTGTATTCTTGGCTCTTAGGACTTCAAACTCTTTAAGATGTCAACAATGTTCAGCTGATTTGAGCACGCTGATGATCCATTGTCAAGAATACAATGCACTTCGTGCTGAGAAGGACAGATTGGTTCAGATGCTCCACACAAAGTGAGACTTTTTTTCTATCATCATATTTTGTCTTTATTAACTTTAAGGCCCTTCACACTCGGCTTCATTTGGAACAGAGGCTTTTTAAATGTTCAAGTCGTTCATTTTATTTATACATTAAGATTTATCTTTTTTAGCATTACTTGAAAGGTATTCAAGTATTCAGGCTTGTGAACTCATTTTTATTATGTTGCCAATAAACTAAGAATATATTTGTGGTGATACAAATTCTACTGAAAAGTATGTTTGGCTTTACGTGATAATACAAGACTATACTAACATGCTAGTGCTGATCTGTCAGACATGCTAAGTTAATTTCCTCTCTATTCTGTGTTTATCCATCTATCAAAATAAAAGAAAAGGTAAAGAAAGAAAAACATGAGGCGTGTTTGTGCCCGTGCCAGAGTGTCTGTGCATGTGCGTCCATGCGCAGAGCAGCCTGACAGAGCTAGCATGAGCTGTATATTGGTTGAATTCCTGGCTGTTTTGTGTGTGCCAGGATGCAAGGGGTAGTAATTTTATCAACTTTTGACAAAATGTGATTACTTCCACTAATTAAAAAAATTCCATCTACTCCAGCAGCTGGTGGAGTAGATGGACATATGGTAGTATGAGGTGGTGCTGCTGCTGCCTCAGGACAAACCGTCTCATCCACCATCCACAGTCAACACATCCAAATTTGTGGCAGGTACTCTGAGTATAAAATAGTTATTCAATAAGGAAATCCTTTTTTAGGTCATCTGGATAAAAGCTTATAGCTAACAAAACAAGGCAACATAAACCTCCACCAAGGTGTTTCTGATATTGTTAGCCAAGTTATTATAGTAAATGTCAAAATATTGCTGGATCCACATTCAGGTTTGGATCACCATCAAAATCTAAACAATGCTTCCATGTGCCATGAGTAACATTCCCTGAATTTTTTTTGTCAAAATTGGTTGAATCATGCTTAAAGGCAGACAGACAAACAAAAAAATAATGGCAAATGCTGACAAAAGCATAAGCTCTTTGGTGGAGGTAAAACTTACTGCAAACACAGTCACAAACACAACATCAACAGCAAAAGCAATTTTCAGCCAAATCACAACATATATTCAATGTTAGTTGAAGCTGCTGGTATTTCCTACTTGTTTATCTTGCCATGGTGCCACAAATAATTTCTGACATTGCAAACAAACAAGCCCCTAAGCTGGAGAACCAGCATGTGGTCGTGTCACCCTTAACACTGCAGGACAAACAATGCATGATTAGACTGGAATTCAACCTGATTTTAAAACTTGTCGTAAAATTGAAGGATAGGGCCAAAGTCAGTGCTAAATTGCATGTACACCCAGCTTATTAGTAATGACTAAATCTTAAAGACTTCTCTGTGACGAAGGGCCCATTCACACTAGACTCAACTGCCCCAAACTATGCTAAAGACACCCCTGGCCTGCACCCACAATGCACCAACTTCTACAAGGCCTGAGCATGTCAGTGCATCGCATTGTGACACATAAAGTTTAAAACAACCCTAAGAATCAGCAAAATTGAGACCATGACTGCTTCTTTTCTGACTTTGTGCATTAATTTACTCTCTGCTTTTGTTTGAAATTATCATCGTGAGGAGTCTTGCATTCATTTGACATTCCTGTGCTTGTGCTTCTGTTCGAAGAAAGCAAGTCCCTTCCATTTGTACCAGGGCTGGGGGGGTGCACCATGCCACAAGCACAACACAGAGCACTCACACTACACAAATGAACTGGACTTTGTGGGTGAAATGTGCTTTGGAACATCAACTCAGATTTTCACATAGCTTGCCTGCATAGCGACCCGTCCGCACCTCTCTTTGGTCTGACCGACAGCGTATCTTCGCCCACTAGAAGCATATATCTAAGCATGAGATCTCCATTTAACTGGAAGAGCAACATGTGAACCAAAAATTATATGGCCTGTCTGATGCTAATTTGCTGTCTGTATTGATATTATTTATGCTTTATTTTAAATTTCTGGAATCTCTGAGCACTTGTTTTCCTGTTTTGGATTGTTGAGCTCGGCAGAATTTGGGTTGAAGCGGCGCCTGCCAAAAACAGACTCGCTGCATATTTCCAGCTAACAGGCATGGAGCTGTGCTGCCTTCACTAATTGAAATGCACCGTAGACAAAGTGGGGTGCAGACTGTGGAAAAAAAACTGATCAGCAAGACTGGGAGCGATTTACTGCAGAGTGTGTGGTGTGCACTGAACGCTATGCAGACGGATTTTGTGGAAATTGGGGGTCAGGGAATTCCTAGTGTGAGTTCATCCTACATGTTGACGAAATGTTTTTCTTTAGTTTTGGTGAACTGCAACTGGACTTAAATTACAGAAGGTTTAAAAAGCGCAATATATCTAAAAGGTATTATGTTTATGTTATCATTGCAGTTGAACTATATGCTGTAATATTATTTAACATCAGTCCTCTCTACCTTATAATCATTATAGATGTTAACTTTAATGTTAATATTAATATTAATCACTCTAGCCATCGTTGTTATTGATTATACCTCCACAATTAATATCTTTACATTCATATAGACATGAGGACCCACTTGAAAATGAGATGTCACATCTCAAGAGGCTAACCTCAAATAAATTTATATTCAGCAGAGACAAATAAGAAGAGGACAGATTTTATGATTGATGATGTCTTTACCTTCAGTTCTTTCTTTAGCCCCTTGTCTCTGCCCACTGCCCCTCCTTCACCCAGACCCCCAACACAGCTTCGGTGGATGGCAGTTCAACATGACACTGGCTCTATCTAAGACTTCCAACTGCTAAACAGAGGGTTTTTTTCATGCCATTGTCACTGTAAGCCTCCTATTGATGCACCATCCTGTAGGTTGGCCCAGTGCTGTGCTTATGGTGGACTCTGTTGGCTTTGGATATATGTATGCGTATGTATGCGTATATATGTGTATATATGTGTATATGTGTATTTTATATATGTTAAGTATGTATATATGTGTATCTCTAAAATGAAGAGTATGGCTTCAGCCTGCTCTATTGTAAAGTGTTCTGAGATAAATTTGTTGTGAATTGGTGCCATGCAAATAAAGATTGATTGATTAATTAATAGATTGCTCTAAGGACTAAGCCTAAATCCAAAATAACTGTCAGCATTTACACTGTCAGTTAGAATCATTTGATCTTTCTGGAAAAAAAATAACATTTCTCTTTTTTCACCTGAATCACACGAAACAGGACCAAACCTTAGATGGATCTGTCATTAAAAATTGTTGTTAAATGAAGAAGAATGATTATACGTTTTTGAGTTTACTGTAAAACTGGCAAATAAATTAAATCGTCCATGAACAGTACCACAGTTCATCTGAAGTTCCTACATCTACGTAGTCCATCTATATCAAAAGAATTGTCATTATTTTACCGTGTTACTAACTGTCAGGTACCTCGACTCTTCCAGAGACACAGAGATGAAACAGAAGCTTTTGGAAGCAGAACAGAAGTATCTGGAGGCGCACCACAGGATAGAGATCCTGGAACAGCACCTGGAGAGGACAAAATTAGATCCAAAGTAAGGTCGACACAGGCAGCAAGGTTAGAACTTTCCAACAAAGCAGTATGACAGCGTGATGTCACAGATTCAGGCAGCTACATGTCATTAAAAAGCCTTCACTCGTGATATTCTCACTTGTCTGAGTTTTCTGTGGCAATCACATTTTTGTCCCTCAGGAGCAGTGTCCCTCAGCACAGGCTGGAGGAATTTTTTGAACAGCAGTGACTGTCCAAAGACAAATTATATAGGCAAATCTCTAACAAATATAAAATCTTGTCTTTTCAATGAGCTGCATTTCTGCAATGAAGTCGGATTTCCATGTTTTTCCTCAAACAAAAAAGTAACACCAGACCACAGAAGTAGGGATGCCTGCCATTGGTTACTGTGCCTGCAGACAGCTGATTCTGACTTCCAAGTCAGGACGGCATGGTAATGATTGCACTTTTGTATGAATTCTTTTGGCCGGTCATTCAGCCGGAGGAAACAGAGGCGCCGAGGGCATCTCTAAAGAGCGTTCTCCACCGTGACCTGCGGCTCAGCTGTGACGTGAAGGGACGAGTCAAGCGTGCTGTATTTTTTTTTCTCTGCAGACTCTGTGACAGCCCAGACAAGACACTGAGCAGGGGTAACAGACTGGTTCCTGCTCAGCATCATATCCAGCTGAGCCCTGCCTCCTCCTGTCACAGTGACACACAGCAGGCCGCGGGAAAAAGGGTCCCCTTTTCTGCCACACCAACATCATACAGACCCCCTCAAAGGTTATTTGTGATGGTTCTTTTGTGCGTTTACTGACCTCAGTTTAACCACTTGAGTACCTTTAATAGCTGCGGTTTCCTGCTTAGCCATGATGGCATTAGACAAGTGCTTCTACTGATTTCTCAAACCTTTAATGCTCAATGGTCACTCTCAAGTTTTATTCAACATTTTGATGTTTTCGCCACTGGCAACCTCAAGTGTATGACAGGAAAAGAGAGGCACAATGTCTGCTTTTTATTTTGGGTTTTGCTGACTCATCTGACATTTAATTTAATCAACAAATTGGAAAAAAAAACGTTCAATTTAAGAGAAAAAACACATTAACCCACTTGGTTAGGCTCAACCAAATGTCACTTTTCCATGGTGGTGAACACATTTATGATAATCACATTGCACTGGTGTTGTTTAATGGAGACTAAAGCACCTATCTTCGGAGTGAACCTAAGTCTATGCTTGAACTACCTCAGCCGGTGCAATACCTCAAACATTTTAGTCTGTCTGATATCACCAATGAAAGGCATGCAACAAAGTCTCACACATCTGAATATACAGACAGATAGATAGATAGATAGATAGATAGATAGATAGATAGATAGATAGATAGATAGATAGATAACTTCTATATAATTTAACCATAGGAACTTCAAATAACCGTCAACTTCATAAACAGATAACGGATAGTTACTTTTCCAGTTATGTTTTGGTCATCAGAGACCTTTTAGTCTTTTGTTGTACACAATCAATAACAGCAGGGATTTTCAAAAAAACATTCACTCAAATTCCCCAATATTTAATTATCATTTTACCATCACAATTAAAATGTGAGCATGCTTGACAGTCACATTTTAGGTGTAATGTCAATCATGTGACCTGAAGCATGTCATGCTGCTACTTTAGTGTTGTTTTAATGGAGACCAGAACCACCAGTTTTCTTGTTCCCTTGACCAACCTACAATTAAAGTCTGTCATGTCACCATCAGCTTTCAAAGACCTGAACATTATGCAAGCAGAGCCAGTGTGTCTCCTGTTGTAAAACATTCAGACTATGAGTGAAGATACTGCTGTCATAGATACACCTGTGTTACAGTTACAGTAGTGACATTGTGAACTTTTTTTTTTTTCAGCCAATTATTTTTTGGCTTAGAATTTTTCCAACCATAGTATCAAAGAATACAGACTTGTTATATTTTTAAGTGAAAATCTAGACATCTCTCTTAAAAGAATTAAAGGTGCAGTGTGTAGAAATTTGCATTTTAGCGTCATCTAGCGTCCAGATTTTGGAATGAGCGTGTCCGTTACTAAAACATCACATCACTAAGCCACGAGAGCCGGTGAAGACCTAAAAGGATTGTGAATAGGGCATCATTTTCAACAGTTACAAACACAGCGCCGTCTTCTTCTCTTGTAATACCTGCTCTCTCTCTTCTTCTTCTTCGCATGCCATCCAGGTAGATTTCAGGACCGGCAGCCAGACTCATATTCAGAAATTGCTTTTTGCTCATTTTGCCCCCAAAACCCACCAGTTGACAACATGGCAGATTGTTATGTCAACGTCCACAAAGGGGAGACCCATGGTACATAAATATAAAAAGCTTTTTCTAACTTAATAAAATAAAAGGAACGTTTCATGGGGATGATTGTACGCCTATTTTGACGGACTTTACATACAAATAGAAACATTATATCCTATATTCATTGTTTCTGTTAGGCGAAATGCTGCCAACTTCTACACACTACACCTTAAGCTGAAATTAAAAAGAAGAGTATGGCATTTACGTACCCTTTTGTAAAG
This sequence comes from Cetoscarus ocellatus, assembly GCA_037902135.1. Taxonomy (NCBI): domain Eukaryota; kingdom Metazoa; phylum Chordata; class Actinopteri; order Labriformes; family Labridae; genus Cetoscarus; species Cetoscarus ocellatus. The sequence continues at coordinate 301,497 of JBAMNC010000322.1, read as the reverse complement.
TGTCTTGAAATAACATCTGTTACGATTGGCACTACACAAATAAAGATTGATTGATTAAAGGTACGTTTGTTGGTCTTAACTCCAGGCTACAATAGCTTTAGGGCTATTTTCAAAAATCTAAAATGATCTGTTAATTTTCAAGACAAAATTACATTTTTTAGATTATAAAGTCATGAATTTAGGGGGAACCAAATTGGGTTTTGTGACACTCTAGTGGTCACTAAAGGCCTCTGAGTGTAACTGTGCTATTGTAAAACAGCACTGTCACCTCTTCCTCAGAGTCGATGGGCATTTTTTGGCATACTGAGGTGGGAAAGCTGATGCACAAGGTTTAACGGTGAGTTTATTTCATGTCTTTACTTTTTTGTTCATCACTGTGCAGACTGAGACAGAGAGCCTGTGTGTAAAGTCTGCTCAGTCTAGCTTTTTTCAAAAACTTATATGTCTTCCAGCCCTTCCTCAAATATTGTCATTGATGTCAGAGACGTTGGGTAGTTACAAGCATGAGTACGTTTGTGTTTGCATGAGTACGTACGTACTCATGTGTTTGCAAGCATGAGTAGGTTTGTGTTAGAGTTGCCTTGTGTTATAAAAGTAGGGTTTATAATAGCTGAAGATCTAAGTTAAATCCATCAATTGAAGTTTTGAGTGATATATGTATATATAAAAGATACTAAATTCCCATGGTGCAATATTCTTTAAGGAAATTCTACTTAATGTCACAGAAGAAAAAAAATACTGCATTATTATTTCCCTCCACAATATCATTGAGTCCCATTACCATCTTAAAGCTTTAACCTTTTTTGCCTCTAAATGTTTGATGCAAATTGTTGACATGCCAACCCAAACAGTTAAAAACCCAGAAAACCTTCCAAAAAACTTCAAAATCCCTTTTTAATATTACTGCTAACCGTTTCTGACTTGAAACCAACCATGTGGGAATAGTGGTTGTGAATGAATGTGGAGTCAAACTGCACAAACTCCCAGTGTAGTCCCTCTCATACTCCCCAGAGCATGTCACATACATGAACACTGTGTGATCTTCAAGCTTCGTAATCCAAAGGCTGTCTGGCTACCTATATGGTAGCCTCTACATTTACACTAACATCCGAGATTTTTTTCTGCTTCCGATGTAGCCTGAAGGATTTCAGCAGAGCCCCCCTCCTCCTCCTGCTTCTCCTCTCCCCTCCACATCACGCTTAATTTAAAACCATGGCTGAGTTAGTGTGCTCCTTCAAATACCGCACTATTTCTTCCAGGACCCTGTGGGAGATTGGCAGGTCCCCATTGGACTGAGCGAGAAAGTGCCACAAGACAAAAATATCAGAGTTTGGACGTGATGAAGAAAGCCTTTATGCGCAGGGAGACAAAAAACAGCTTGTGTTAAACATACCTCCTGGGCAGAAGGTGAGGCCCACTTTAATGTAGTCGGGTGGGATGTGTCAGTGGATGAGCAGAAGTGATAACATGAGCCTGCATAGCCTACAGGACTGCCAAATGGGCCTCAAGTTTAGCAATGTGCGTCAGGAGGGGTGTTGATGGAGCAAATACTAGTCATGGTCCCTTACTGCATACTGGTCCAGGCAAAATGTTTAACTTCATAAATTTTTGTTTGGTTGTTTTTTAAATCTGCCATAACACAACTTCATGTTTTAAAGAAGTCAGTGTGTGTGTCGGGCAGTGTTAACCCTTAGGTCCCACTCAGGGATGTCCATGTTTTTTTTTAAGGTTGCTTTTTCATTGATAGCCAAAAGAAAATGTTTCTAAGCAGGGAAGTACATCTTTTGATGAATATGAAATTGAACTCCATATATTTCTATAGGCTTACAGTGCTCTGTATAATCAAAATGATCACACTTAGCTCATTATGACCAAAACCAGAAATGTTTCACCCTATTATAACAACAATCTTTGATTATATGGTCACTGCAACATAAAATCATGTTGTGTTTTATAGTATGTTTTTTCATTTGCAAAATGGACTTAAGATTTGTTTTTTTTTCTATTTTCAAGTAGTTGCTCCAATTTCCCAGTCTAGTACACCATGACAAAAAAAACATGCATTTCTCCCTGTGGTCAAATAGTAATTTAATGTTTTTTTTTAAGCTGCCACAACGCAAAGCACAAGATTGTCTCAGACCTTTGATCTGAAGACAGATTCACCTCTCAGCATTTGGTAAATGGAAAATAATCTCCATTTATGCTTTTTATTTAAACACATCATTGACATAATATATAAAACGTGGTATATAAGTAATTACTTTTGTGGTGAAGTTAGAAATTGTTTTCATTATATATTAATCTATTGCAATTTTCTGATTGGTCAGTTTTTGTGCAGTGAGCTGAGTGAAACTTTTTCCTTAAAAATGACAAAAATAAAAATGTTTAAAAATTAAAATTTCTGTTAGTCAGGGCATGTATTAGACTGTGTTTAATTTAGAAAAAAAATCCATCCTAGAATGTTTTAAGTGGTAAATAAGACATTATGTGTTTTTTTTTTTTTATGTCAGCACATGTCCTCAAAAGTGTTAAACCTCTAAAATATTTTATTTCTTATATTTATGACCAGGACTTAATTCATAAAAAAACCATTTGCTGCAGTGAAAGTGGAAAATAATAATAATAATAATAATAATAATAATAATAATAATAATAATAATAATAATAATAATAATAATAATAATAATAATAACAACATGATTTTAAGGTCCTTTCTGGTGCTTCCACTTTTGGGATGGAGTGTGTTCCATGTAAAATGTTTCAGTGGGATATGGAGGGTTCTGAGGTAGGGATGCACCGATAGTGATGCCAGTCTCAGGTGACACTGCTGATACCAAGTCAAGAACATGTAATCATTAAACACTGCAGATAGCTGTCCTCATTTCAGATGAGATGTTGCTATTAAATATGCTACATGCATCAATTCATAAAATGAGAATTCAACCCACTGCACACCAGGAGACAACTATGTGGATTGCACATTATCACAAGGACAAAAATATACATTCAGCAGTGGTATCCCGCAGGTAGCATGTCCCATTTGACATCAACTAAAAATAGAGCTCGCTTGTGATGTCAGATGCATAGCTCTGAAGTGGAGTATTTTCTTTGTAGTTTAATTTTATTGGTATTAATATCCTTAATTATGCTTCTTCACAAACAAGGCTTTGACCCTTGACCTGTACTATGGGTCTCTGCTTCAAAATTTTAATATCCATATTCAATAAAGCGTACCCCAGCAGATACAAGGTAAATTTAAATAATAAAGGTATCATCATGAAGGAAAGGGAGATTTGTTTAGATGTGTGCGCATACGTGTGTATATATGAGTAAGATTAAATGAGGATGGCACTCATAAATGAAAGATTTAAACTGATTTAAGTATGAGTCTCTCTTTGAAATTTTGCAGATGTGGCCTCAGATTCTTGCAAACAGAGCAAAAACATTTGACATTAGCATTTCCAGTTATAATACCATAAACGGAATCAGAAATTAGAGAAGATTTTGTACAGAGTTATCAGGAAAAATTTGGCTTAACACTTTTCAGGTACCCAAGCATATGTTGCCATCTACTGGTGAAAAAAGAATTAAAGAACAATAATATTCACTGAAATGTCAGTGTAGGTGTTCATTACTTCTAAATGCATTTCAATTGTTCATTTATATACATAATTATAAGTTACTAGCAACAAACAAGTTTGGTCAGGTGGTTCACTTCATTTATTAATCTGCTTGGTGTTGAAGTTGTGTTTGGTTTAGGTAAAAAGTTCACATTAGTTTGTGGTTGAGTTTGCTCTGTTTAATTTGATTTATGTATATGTTTGTGAACAATAAGTGAGCTTTGACACTAGACCCCTGTTAGGTTCTATCAAGGATCAACGAGGCGGGGGGGCGTATGCTCATGCAGCGACAGGCAGGAGATGTTTGTTTAACCCTGTTTTGATGGTGCTGTCAATGCACTTTTTCTCAGGAAGCTTCATTCTGTGTTAAGGCATTAACTGGAAAGAGGTATATGGTATTTAAGGTGTAACAGTGCAATATTTACAGGGGATTATGATTAAGATAATTATGACAATCCCTTTAAATGATGCTTTGCAGCTGCTCAGGCTGCTGCGTTTGCACTGGACAGGATATGACTGTCTGATCTGGCCTTTGCTGTATTGGTATGATGTGTGTATATTGTTCTATTGTGTTTGTGATGATCTGCTGCACAACAAATCGCCCTTTAAGGGACAACTAATAAAGTGAGGTGAAGTGAAGTAAACAAAACCCTTGACAACACTTTGGTGAAAAGATCTGACCACAGAGTTGAACAAAGCTCAGTTCCATGAATTTGGGCATTTGTATATGGTATTATGGACTGTAGATGATGAAAATCCCTAAATTCTTTGCAACTGCATGTTGAGAAATGTACTAAAACTGTTGGACTATTTGCTTACACAGTTGTTTACAAACCGGTGCACCCCGTTCCATCCTTGCTTGTGAACAACTGAAGCTTTCAGGGATGCTTCTTTTACTACCAGTCTTGACACTCACCTTCTTCCAATTAACCTGTTCACCTGTGGAATCTGCCAAACAGGTGTTTGTTGAACATTCCTCAACTTTCCCAGTCTTTGGCTCCTGTTCCAACGTCCCAACTTCATTAAAACTGGGATTTGTATTATTGATTTGGAATTTTTGGTAGCCCACCCTCAACATTTTAGTCCTGTTCTGTCTGATGTTGAAATGTAAACATACATTTGGTCAGATTTTTGCTATTGCAGCTTTATTTTTATCTAATTATCACTTTTTTGTTTTGGAAAAAGGCAGTTAGCAGCACTCCTAAATTGAGCCTGTATAGTTGATAGGAGCTTGGCCAATATAAGCAGCTTTAGGCTTTTAAATAGTTTTCTGCTGTTCATCACTCATTCCTAAAACCAATGTTGACAGAGATAAATTTGACCACTCTTGTTTGCCTCACTGATTAAAAGTGTCATCACTCTCAAATAAATTACACTGGGCCAAACAATTTTAAAATTGTTTTATGTAGCTGTATTACGCAGAAAGGTGTAGATTTATTCCAAAATGCCCAATAACCCACCAAGCCAAACACAAACTTATGTAAACACAGCGTACGTAAACAGCCTCACCTATTTGTCATTCCAGGTTTGAATGACTCCTTTCTCCATCCTTCTCCTCAGAGGTATTCCCTCGTTCTGGACCGATGCTTCCTGCAGACCATTGACTGCATCCAGAAACTAAAGTAAACAGTGGAGCTGTGAACGCAGAGGTTAAAGTTAGCCATCAGTATATGAGGGATCTGTGAACTTCATTCGGGCCAGAAAACAGTTTGTGCCCTCTATGAGTCCATTCATCTCCCAGTGCCTCTCATTTACATGTAATGGAAAGAAAATAAACAGCAGGCTCCTAATGTGCTCATTTACAGTAAGTAGGAATCAAGTAATGAGCTGTTATCTTTGCTCAGACAGGGGAGAAAAACCTATCAGTCTTTTTTTTTTCTTTTTTTGCATTTGAGTGTGATTTAAGTCTGCAGGATGAATGGTGGTGCTGCTGATGCTTTTGTTTTAAGTTAATCATGAAGGTGTCACTTAAGTCGCCCACACTCACGAGAGCAATCTGTCAGCAGATTGTCTGGTCTTGAGTTTAACCTGTGCCTTTTGCTCTGTTATTTCACACCCTCAAAGTCCTTTTCCCCTTTTATCTAAACATTTCTTCCCTCTCTCCGCTTTCAGGCATTTGTACTAAAAGCTGCTTTTTGGCACTTGATATGTGTTTTCTACCAGCAAGTACCCTGTAAACGTTTTACAGGTATCTTTATATTTTATGATTGCACATACCAGGGTTCCTGTAAATCATTAAAAATGTATTTGTACCTGTGACAGATCTGGAATTTCAGATGGCCCTTTGACAGAGACATGCCTTGATACTTCATCAAATTCACGCTAAAGTCAATCATGATCTTCACTTCATTAACACATCATTTAAACTGACAGACTGTGTGCGTAACTGCCACTGCAAGAGCACACTCCATTAAATTTACCTTCAAATAGGAATGCACCTGTGAGAGCACCTGTAACCAAACAGATGACACAGAAATCACCAGTGAAATCCTCGCATCAGTGGAGTTTACTAATCTTGGCAGATGCTTTGCTCTGCGTGTGCTGTGTTAAAAAAAGTCTCTAGTTCAAGTATGCTGAACCTCAAAAATTTCAGCTTACAATTTTAGTCTGAGTGGAATCATAAAAACCAATCTGAACAATGCAATACTACCTACTGAACATGATATTCAGGTTGTTTTTGGTTCAAGATCTTGAAAAAAAAATGTTTTCTCAACCCAAATATGTCAGTAAGAAAAGCAGGCTACAGACAAAAATTCCTAATAAATACCGCAATCAAGTTTTAGCAGAAATGGGATTTTTTTATGGCTGTGCTGTTAGTTGCGTAAAAATCAATTGATTTTATGTTTGTGTGTAATATTTGAACAAGAGGGAACCTCTGTTGTTCCTGCAGAAGCTTTAGAAGTAAGATGTATAAACATTGAGTTCAAATGACAATTATTTTTCCATGTACAAATACATGTATCTACTGCCTGGAAACAAAAAACAACTTAAATAGTTCATGTTTGGACACACACTGTGGAGGCTGATCTCTTTAATAACTCATTTGATTTAAAGAAGGATAAAGGGTCTAAAATAGAGTTTGGCTGTGACTTAAATTGTTGTAAGGGAGATCATTTTAGTTAAAAGTTGGGGGACTTAAGGCCTGTCTCTTTGTCTGTTACAAGACTGGTTAGTTTGAAATTTAATACAAAGACCACCATGGACATCCTTTATGGCTATAGCAGCCATGAATGAATGAATGAATGAATGAATGATTGAATGAATGAATAAAAAATAGATGGATAAACAAACAGACAAATAGAAAGGAAAATGCTTCAAGTCATTTCACTGTCTTGTCCTCTCAAATAAACCCAATAGGAACAACCCCCCCAAAATCCAATAGGAAGTTAAACTCAATGAAAAGTCCAATTTAACAGTTAATCACAGTCAAAACCCAGTTAAAACCTGGTAAACTTGTCAAAATCACCTAAAATCAAGTCAAAACTAAACTTTGTATAAACCTACTACACATAGTAAAAGCCTACTAAAATCTATTTAAAATAGTCTAACATATTTAATGTCATTTAAACCTATTTAAAAAATGTTAAACAAAGTTAAAACATTGTGTAACCAGTCACTCAATTCAACCCTAGTTATAACTTATTTCAAACCCTCCTTAAATATTGTTAAACTTTATAAAAATCCAGTTATAAACAGTTGACCAAAGTCATAACCCAGTTAGTCTCAACCAATTAAAACCCAAATATAACCAGTGAAACTTTAAAAGAACCCAGATCAAGTAGTTAAACTTAGTTCAAACTTATTCAACCCCACGTAAAACTACATAAACGTTTGTAAAACCCATTTAATCTATTTCAGGCACAACCGAGTACAAACCAGTTAAATTCAATTTACACCCAAGTAAACTATGTTGAACTTAGTTAAACCAGTTAAATTCTCAGTAAAAATCAGTTCAATTCTTAAAGGGATTTTACTGAACCAACTGGCCTGGTTGCCCTCCTTCCTTGGCATTGACTGTGGAACGGTCAGCAGACCCTTGGGTTAAAACTGAAGGGTACAACCAGGCAAATACGGTCAAAGAAGCAAGTGTACTGACATCACTCCAAACTAAATGCCCTAAGCAGAAATTCAGTTACGTTTTTGGTAGCAAATTTACAGACACACATCTACAGTATGTGGTGACTTTCTTGTGCTGTCTCACAGCAGTGTTTTTGTTTGTCCGGAACACAAGTGCAAAGACAAGGACCAAAAACAAATGGACTCTAAAACACTCTGAAATAATGGCAGTGTTTTTTGAAAAGTGCTCTCTTTTTGACACACTGTAGAACCTCACAGTCTTTACCTTTCATGCTCTGCTTCCTCTCCAAATCATTGCTGCAACCGCCAATCTCCTCTGTATGTTCCCCCTAGCCTCATCCCTCCTCTTTGAGATGGAGTAACAATTTTCTGACTTCAAATCGAAAAGCTCTTTGTGCACTCAAAAATAATCGATACCCTCTGGAAACACACATCTGATCCCCACTCTTGCAAAATATCCTGCTCTTGACTGGTGGGGCTGATGCATTTTAATGTACCTGTCAGAGCAGATTGACATGTAGTGCGTTCATTAAGATATGACTGATTTTATTTATAGCCAAAATACATCAGAGCTGGATGTTTGACTCACTGGCTGTGTCATGTCTGCCCATCATCAGTGGTGCACATATCCTCTGGGGTTTACAGCCAAACGGAGGGCAAGTCCCTTAATGAATATATGATTGTACAGAGCCTTTAACACATGCCAACACAACACATATTGACCTTTTGCTCATAAATACAATTTGTTGCCTCCCGGAGATGAGTGCATGAGCACCTCTTATCTGAGGCTGCGGATTTTTCTTTATGGTTTTACCTTTATCTGATCGTTCAAGGGAGAGGAAGGAGAGAAATAATTGGGGGGGTGACACGCCAGCTGAGCCACCTCCATGCCCTGGGAAAATTCTTACTGCTCACTGAAACTCTGTGGGTGTGCGTGTGTTACACTTCTACACAAACCCGGCTTAAGAGTGTAGCTTGACTCATATAACTGAGTGTCTGTAAATGAGTGGCACCCCTTACATGATGTAATCAACATTTTTACGTTAGCTCCCAAAATGATTGTAAAAAAATCCTATCTGTGAGGGTGTGTGTGTGTGTATGTGTAGATGAGTGATGGAAAGATAAACAGACCTAAATCAATGAACCAATCATTTTGGTCAAGATCTGTGAGCACTCATCTGTAAAGCCCTGAATTAATGAAATTCTAAAACTAACTTGACAATGGTTTTATTAATACCCTAAGCTTGACAACACTTAAAACAACACTTAAAACATCTATAGAAAGGATATTTTCACTCCACTTCTGACATGTTTTGGCAAGAATTTGTTCCATGAATTGGCTTTGTACTTTACACCACAGCAGTAGTGCCTGCAGACTACAACACTGGATTGGCCTGTAAGGAATGTGATTGACAGAATGATGGTCTAAACACCTGTTGGGTTTGCTCTTAAAAAGTTCTACCCTCCCCAAACACTTTTACAGGCTGTTGCCCAGACTGACATGTGAAATATATTCTCTATTGTATAAATAAAACTGATTTCCTGTCAGGTTATATGGATATGGATATATGGGACATTTGTGTGAGTGCATTCCGTATTCTACAATGTACAAGGTAAGTCAGAGCTTTACAAGACATATTCAGTATGAAGATGCTGCAAAATTAAAGTTTAGTATTCCTCCTACACACAATCTCCCGTAGTTTAAAGAAGCAGAACAGCAGCCAGTGATGATAGTGATTGTTGACCACTGCCAAACTTCCAGTCTTAATCCAATACTAAATCCAAGTTTCATTTCTGAAAACTTGGGCCACTACAGAGTTGTAGACAACCAGGGCTTTAGACTCAGGAAACTGCTTATGAGACCCGTTTTTAAGAGTTTAAATTATATTTGACTGTCATTTAACTGACCAATAATTTTACTTCTCTGAGGTCTGAAAACACTATATTCTGAGCCGCCACTGTGAAACACAGAACTGATTGTAGTGAATCTTGACATAAGCATCCTTTGTACCAAAAAGAGCTTTGTAAGAATCATAAAACTTTCTGAATCTTGATCTTCATCTTCAGAATCAAAACTGAAATTGAATTGAATGATGAGAAAGGTAAAGATACAAATCTCTATGCTAGAGTATTGTAAATGCTCTATGGTTGTTGATGTCCTTTGTGTTTGTGTCCAGCATCATCATTTTGGTCTTAAAATGAAGTCAGGATCAACAGTGCAGTATATCATGCTTGTAGGTTGAGTCACTGCACAATTTTATGGCTCAGTGATTGCTTAATTGGACAGAGTGACCATAGTAATAGACAAAAATAGCACATAGCTTCACCTCTGCAAAAGCCAACAATTAAAAGACATATAACATAAATAAATCTGCTTTAGCACTGTGAATATAAAGTGTCTGTTATGACTCAACAAAACATTGACAGACTAATACTCAATGACTCCTCATTATGTCTGTACAGACTTTCTAATGGGGGCATGCAATAAAAACTGAACAACCTAATATAGAGAACAAGGGTGCTCAGATAATCTAACAAGGTTTGAGCACTGCAAATGATCTAAAATAAGTTGTTATGTAAAAACAGAGCTAACATCCAAATCAAAAATATACACATCATTATTTTTGTTTTCCTGCACCCTTAATAAGCTGTTCGCTTGGTCCCATCACCAAATGTAGAGTGTAGTATGGTTAAAAAAGGAGACACACCTTGTTAAAAATAGCACAAATCTCAGTGCTCTGAGCAAAAGCTCTATCACCCTTCCCCACCGCCGATACTCATCTTTAATGGCTCCAAGCTTGTTTCTTCCATCACAGAGAATCTTCCTCAGCGGAAGATCATGGGACTAAAAAATGTCAAACACAAACTCGTCCTCATTGGAGGAGGCCTTTTGACTCTGCTTTACAATCAGACAAGTGATTTGACCTTTTGCGTTTGAGAAGTGTGTGATCCACTTAAGGGGGGGCAGCAGGGGGTTTCTTGAGAGAATTTTAGACATCAAGACCAAGAAGAAATCATCAAAAAAAAAAAGGAATGACTGTGGAGCCAAAGAAGCTTTTCTGAAAAGAGCAGAGTGACAGCATGGGGGCAGAAACAGGGGTCTACATTGGTGGAAAATTACTCATAAACTAAACTGCCCTTCAGATCAGAGCCCCACATGCAGAATGTCTGTTTTTTTGTGCCACATTTCAGTTGTTGTTCTTTCGAAAAGGTCACATGGATAAAACTGAAAAAAGCAGGCTTACAGCATCAGTCACATAAGCTTAAGACTTCTTTTTGGGTAGATGACATATCATTACCAACTACATTACTGATTACGAATTGGCTGACTATGGGTGTCCATTTTTTTCACACTGAAGGCCACATGCAGAAAAACAAACGATGCACGGGCCACATCAATGAAGCTTAGGTCCCTTTCACGTTTTAAGTTTGACAGACTTGGTTTGACTTGGGATGAAGTTGCAACAGTATTTTGATCTGTAAAAGTGGGATAAAGTGATATTTAGGCTGAATCAGGGGACACTTGCATACTGACAGGAGCAATAAGTAACCACATTCAGCCCTGACCTGTAGACATTGAATATGAGACAGAACAAAGGCTGACTGTGCTTGCAGTGCTTATGTTAGCCCCTCTGCTTGGTATCGTCTATTAAGGCTAAGAAAACTTGCTTACTATTGTTGAAATTGGTCAGATTCAAATGACAGTCCACTGCATTTAAGTTTGCTTCCTGTTTATTTCTTGTCATGTTCAGATGATTTTCAAAACCACCACAAGCCGAACTGAACGAATTGAAATTCTTGTTATAGAGCAGACAACCAAAGTTCGCAAGAGCTGACCTTAGCCAGAGTCTGTTTGGTCTGGATCGAATATGTATGGTGTAAAAGCAACCTTACCTTATGTACGTTAAGGTTAAGGACTTCGGTGTGGCCAGTCACATTTAAGAGGCCCAAATTGTTCCTTGTTCCAATAGATCTGCCAAAATTGGTCCACAAAATTAAGCTAAAGACCTGATCTACTTAAAACTTTGATGCCTCTGTAAACAACAAAATAGCAAAAGAGGCAAAAATGTTGAATTCTAGACTTGTGAAGCAGGTAACAACCTGCGTGTGTCTGTCCCTTTTGCATGTATGTGAAATGAAGGAATATTGTTTGAAAAACTGCAAAAATAAGAAAAAAACAACCCTTCCTGTGCAAATAAGCATTGTGGCAAATTCCATCTAAATCACAAATACCAGATTCATCCAACCCTGGTCTTTATGAAAAATATTACTGAGGACCTGAAAGTGCAGTGGTGTCCACACGACTCCAATTGGAAATCCCTTGTATGCATAAGGGTGAGTGTAATTATCATCATCGTTATCTCAGACAGAAGTTACAGTGGTGCATACAGTTTGTATATTATCTATATAAGTTCTAATTATTTTTATCACACTGTGCAGGTAGTGACCTACATTTATATAACATACATGTGCAGAGGTGGTAGTGATGGTGGGAGGGGTTTGATAAGGGGCCTCAATAAAAAAAATTCTTAGGGCCCCACTTTGGCTAGAGGCAGACCTGATTACAGTTGTGCTTTTTGATGCAACTGAAACTCATGTCTTAGATAAGGGAAATGTATTATCCTCCCTCATACTTTTGAGTGCTAGAGAGCATTGGTGGATAACATCACTCAAAATCTTTTTTTTTCTCACTGAAAGCTTTTGGCAATTGTTATCCGAGGAAATTATAACTAGTTGTGATTAGTAATCAAATGAAGAAGGACTGAGAAATATTCTGCATTTTGGTGCACTGTCTTTCAGTACCACATGCAGTTTCATTCTCATAAACTCAGAGGCTGACAATATATGCTACAGCTTAAAACATAACCATGTCTTTTGTACTGGGTTGTGGATTTGGCCACTCTAAGTTTTCATTAGTCTCTTGTGGACTGTGGAACTGACAATCACAATGAGTACGTTGATGTTGGTTGGGTAAAAACCTCAGACTTTCTTGTTCTGGATACCATCAAAATTGAGCTCAGTCTTTCTAGTTTTTCTGAGGTTGCCATCTGCAGCTGTAAAGCCTCATTGCTGTAGTGCAATTTTCCTCTCACCATAGAGAAAGTTGACTTCATTTTAGGAATTTAAAGTGGAGAATTATAACAGTAATTATAATAGATGCACTCTCAAACATTTGAATCATATAAAGTATTCTACTTAACTTAGCTAATGCATTATTAAAAAGCCTCATCCATAGAAAAACAGATCTCATATGAGGGATAAATTGCCTCATTAAAATCTTAAACTTACTTTTGATTAGGACTGCAATGTCAGGATGAAATATAAGGCCTCATTTATCTACTGATCATTGGAGAAATGTCATCTTACAGGTGAAAAATGCAGCATTCAGATGTAATGTACATCAGAGTTGTCTTAGAACTCATTATTAGATACCAGCTATGAGCAGAATGGAGACCTGAGAGAGGGGATCATCTGCAATAACTCCCTGGTCAGACACAGCTACTTACTATGAATTCAGCTAATTAAAAAGGATTTATCTCCTTCATAAAGCAAGAAGAGGGCGAGACCTAGCATCTATTACTGATGCCAAGCTGAACATTTGTAGTTTCTGGTAGAAGAAAAATTGACTGAAAGGCTACAGGTATGAAGAGGGAAGTTACTAGAAAACATGTCTGTTGAGCAGAGGGAATGTGCAAAATCAGAAATTGTTAATTCATGCATGTGCCTGCTGCAGTATAATTAGTTAATGCAGACATTCACGACCGCTCAAAAGTTTTAGAACACCCCATTTTTTTTAGTTATTTATTGCAACTCAAGTTGTGCAAGTCCAATGAATAGCTTTGAAGGTCACAAAGATAAGTGCTGAACTGCCATAGCTTAAAAGAAAAGGTTAGGTTACTCAAAACTGAAAAACTGAGTACATTTCAGAATTATACCAAAATGCCTCTTTCAGGAAACATGAAATGGATTAACAATTTAAAGCTGTTCTGCAGCAATGAAGGTTGATCAAGCCTTGAAAGCTGGCTCTACTGATTCCTAGAGGAGTTCCAACTTTTCTTGATTGCTTACAGCCCCCTCTGTCTGCATAAAAGCATACCCTGTGGTCCCATACCCTTGTGGGCATCAGCTGAACAGCATGGCACTGCAGAAAGTCGTATGTTGCAACAAAAATGGCAAGAAAAAGGCAATTAACAATGGAAGAGAGACAGACAATCATAACACTTAAAAATGTAGGTCTTTCTTACAGACAAACTGCAAATTAAGTCAAGGTGTCAGTGAATACAGTTTTCTTCACCATCAAAAGGCACTCAGAAACTGGGGGAAACTCTGACAGGAAGAGGTCTGGCAGACACAAAGCCACAACTAAATCAGAGGACAAGTTTCTGAGAGTTAACGGTTTGTGTGACAGGTGGCTCACAGGACAACAGCTTCAAGCACATCTTAATAGTGGTCGTAGTAAGCAAGTCTCAGTTTCAACTGTGAAGAGAAGACTTTGACTTTGCAGCAAGAAAGCCATTGCTAAGACGTCAGAATAAGACAAAGAGGCTTGCCTGGGCCATGAAACACCGTCATTGGACTACTGAAGACTAGAAGAAGGTATTATGGACTGATGAATCAAAATCTGAAATCTTCAGTTCATCAAGCAGCATCTTTGTACACCATCGAGGAGGTGAAAGAATGGTTCCACAGTGTGTGACATCAACTGTCAAACATGGAGGAGGAAGTGTGATGGTCTGGGGCTGTTTTCCTGGATCCAGGGTTGTTGACTTGTACAGAGTGAGAGGCACCCTGACCAAAACGGTTACCACAGCATTCTGCAGCACCATGCAGTACCCTCTGGTATGCACCTAATTGGTCAGGGGTTCATCCTACAGCAAGATAATGACCCAAAACATAAGTCCAAGCTATGCCAGAACTACCTCAGGTAAATAGGGACGTCTGGTCATACTAAACTAACAGTTTTTAATGAAGACACATGAAGTTGAACAGTTTTTAAAGAGAGCTGTCATGAATTCAATGAAACAGAATATTTCTTTAAAACAAGCTTAACTACAGAGTAAGTAGTCACAAGCTGTTGGATGAAGTGACTGAGTCCATCACTATACAGATATCTTTACCTTTACATATCCTAACACAATTATGAACAACACAGCACTTAGGAACCAGTGAAAAGAAAAAACACTAAGAGGTAAAAGAGTGAACCATCCATCATGTGTACAGATTGCACTTTTTGTGTGATAAATGTCTTCCACCCCACTCAGTTGTGGTGAATGTCCCTGAATATTTCCTGCAGCAATCCAACGTCAGCTCACCTTGATTAAACATGTAAATTTTGGCTGTAAGGGAAAAGCCCTGGTAAGGTCTGGGCAAAAACGTTGGTAACTTGTCTTCTAAGGACTTGTTTGATATTGTGTCCACTGAACAACTGAATCACAACACAGATAATCCAAAAGAAATCGATAAGACAACCATTAAATAGTCTTATTAACAGTGGCAGGCTGGTGCTAAAAATTTTAATGGAGGAACAAACCAAAAAAGCGCTCCATACTACAGTGAAAAAAAACTAAAGACAAAACATAATCACAACGCAACCTACTTTGAACAAGGCACTATTTGAACAGAAATTTTGCCGTCCTTTCCTTCTGGGCTGCAAATTTCTCAATGACCCTCCGATTGAAGTCCATCATATCCGTCACCAGTCTCTCTTCCATTGACAGCATGGCCAGTGCATTCAGCCTGTCCTGGTTCATGGTGTTTCTCAGGCAAATTTTGATTCTTTTTAAGTTTGAGAAGCAACTCAGCTTCTGCAGTGGTCATGGGTGTGGTGATGAGGATCTTTAGCAGAGTGACAGTCTCTGAAAATACCTCTCCAACATTATTTTCCATCAACAACAGGATAAGGTCCACAGCACCACAGCAGGCCTTGAACTCCTCCTTGCTGTTGATGAAGACTGGGCTCTGTCTTTAGCTTGGTAGCCCTTAGCATTGGGTAGCCCTTCAAGGAAATCTTCAAGAAACATGGCGTGGCACTGTGTGTACCTGTGACCCTGCAGCAAAGTGGCACCGATGACATGGTCAGTGAAGAAGAATCGTTCCCTCAATATGTTGTTGTAGATCTACAGAAGACTAAAAAAATACATCAAACGTTAACATCAGTATTTACTGAAAAAAAAAATCAATAAAACAGCCAAAGCTTAAACTGCTCCCAGAAAATAAAGCTGTAATTTATGTCATTTTCACCATTTTAAGAAGGTTTCTTGTGTCAACTGAACAGTGTCTTATTTTATAAATCTCTTTATTAACAATAAAAAGTGCGCACAAAACAAAAAACAAATAGGAAAAACAACTTCAAATTTTAAAAAGTCAAAAAAATTAACTTTACATTACAGGAGTCTGTTTCCATCTGCTGGAGCGTTTAGATACGACATTTACTTTGTACCATTGTGTGCAGTATTCAGTCAGCAAGAAACCCCAACAGAATGTACAATTTTTGTATCCAAATAGAACATTTTACTATAGCAACTAAACATATGACATACAATTATATAAAATAACAATATTGTATATATTTATACTGATGTTATTATTTTATATCACGTTAAGTTGCAATAATAAAACTACTACATTTGGATATTACATATTGTTGGTCTTTTTCATTGATTTTATACTGTGCACAATGGTACAAGCTGGAAAGGTACAAGGTAAGTGTCAAGTCCAAAAGCTCCAGTAGATTAAAAAATACTTCTGTAATGGACATACAGTTTATTTTCAGACAGATTTCACTGAAAGTGGAAAGTAACCTATTTGGCACAGATAACAGAATTGAAAGGGTTTAGTTAAAATTTAAATTTGTAAGATGTAAGAATTTATTGGTGTGGTAAATAATGTGTTGTTTACACTTTTGGGACAAAAAAAACCCCATTATTTTAACCAGTATATTGCAACACATAACTTGAAAGCATTATCAGTTCTTCTTTTTGTAATTTTCTAAAGGTTTTCACACATTGTAACAGCAATATTTCATGAGCAGTGCAATAAACCTTTGCAATTTCTGCATGCACGTTTATATTAAAATTACAATTTGTCCTATCTTAAGTATGTTTCTTTGCACTTAAGACTTTGTGTGTCTATTTTTACTCTTCATTAGTGTGCATTGTTCCTGCTTTGCCATGATTTTTTAAAATATAATTTTTTAGGTCCCTTTATATAATATTTTCAACAAAATAATGTATCAATTTTGTCAGTTAAATTGAAAAGGAATTTCTAGTGGGGTAAAAACAAACTTAGCCACCCATTAAAAGCACCAAGTCCTTCTAAAATTATGTTGTTTTTGTAAAAATATGCAAGAATTAAAAAACTATATCGATTTTTTAGAACTTAAGTCTGCAAAAGGAGCAAAGCATTTATATCCTCTTGGCAAACTCATTTTGTTTCTCCTGATTTATAGTTTAGTGCCATGTGTGATATAAAATGGGAAATTTTGCCCCTGAATTATGTTATTTCCACTCGGTAAAACGCATCCTAATCTAATCCTCAGTGTAGCATAGCCTCTTAATTTTCTTCTCCAATGCAATCTCACCTGTTCTGTGATCCTCTGATGGCTCTCTGGACGACGGTGCATGGGAGCGTTGGTCAGACGCGTGAGGGTACGTGAGATGGCTGCGCATGAGTAAATCAGGTCTGCTGCTGTGACATGGTCGCATGATTGATAGCGCTAGCTGTCCAGTCACATGAGGAAAAGAAACACCAAAACAATACTAATTCGCTGCCGGTCAAAGTGGGAGTGTGCGGGGCGCACTTCCCTGCAAGCCTCTGGTCACATGCTGAGCAAAAGTTTAAGGACTTACATTGACTCCCATTAGACCGGCGTGCCTCCGTACATAAACTATATATTCACAAAACATAGTTATTACGTAAAACATTGTGAAACCCCTGTTATTGAATGGTGACAGGTGCTGCTGACAGACTATTACTGTGTGGTAAAAATAAATGTTTTATGCGTTACTTTTTATAATTTAATGACAAATTACGTTGTGTTAAAGTAGACTTCCTCTGTCGAGTTTTGGAGGGGGCAGCGTCCCAGCGCCCCCTATTGACAAACCTCCACTGCTTATTAATAAGCAGAATCTGCAATAGCATTGGTATCAATAAAATCCTATCACTTCCTATTCCTATGGACATCACACATGCAAGCCAACCTGAAAATGTTACAAAATTTAAAATGTTTTGTGCATGTGTGAAATGATCATTAGACTCACTCACAGGAAAAGTGTCGGAAAAAGACCAATGAAGCCTGTCAGTTCTGTGAACCTGGCTTGGATTTCAAATATGAACTTTCTCGGAGTAAAATCTGGCAAAAAAAAATTAAATATGCTGCTTATCATGGCCCATTGTTGTCACCTGATTCTGATTCCTGGTACTCCTGTTGAATTGCTATTCAAAGCCAAAACCTTGGGGCTGAAGATGTGTGCTTAGCTTGTAGTAGCTCTGGTTTTGTGATTGCATTGAACACCTTAGGCAAAAGCCAATCACTGGTTGCTACTTCTAAAAAAGATGAGAAGAAGAGTACTCATTATCTCTGGAAAAAAAGAGAGGGACTGGTTCAGGTATACTTTATGTCTCCTATCAATTGTCATCAGGGAAGCAAGACTCAAGAGCACTGCACACTATCAAAGTGTATGCCTCTTGGTCAACAGATGTTTGCATTGTTCCCTAGTTTCTATGACGATGAATGGTTGAGTCATGGTATATTTCTTCGAATGAAAATCTTTGAAGTCAAGCTTTTTTGTAACTGTCAATTAAAATAATTACCCTGAACCAAGAAGGTACCACAAAGAATCCACTCAAACATATAATTCTCAGTATAAGGTCTTCAAAGAAACTGGAGGATGGTATTTCTTTCCATGTGAAACGCACCTCTGGAGCATAAGTCAACCCTTTATTTAACAGACTTCATTTTGAGACCTTGAGGGTAAGTGTGAACTAAGTTTTATGCTTTGTTATTGCAAAAAAAGTATAAAAGACACATTTATCAAAAGACAGATAATATGAGATAACAGAAGTTGTCTTCAAAGAAATGCATCAGTATTCTGAGCAAAAAACAAAATACAGAACAGTCTATCTAAAGCAGAGGCATCCAAACTTTTTCATAGAAAGCCACATATAAACAAGTTAAGAATGACTGGGCCACTTTGCTCCTCCTCCCTAACTGTGTTTGGGTTAGTAAAATCAATCCTATGTGGGCCAAGATATCCTTAATTATTGAAATATTTTTTTAAAAAATAACACTTATCACAGCTTTTGATTAACCTGCTGAACATTCACTAATTGTTAAAGATTTTGAGGATACCAATCAGATTTCATGAGGCCCTACTTGGCCAAGGCTTCAACTGGATGAGAATAACATCCAGATGGGAATAAAGGAGATGCTAGTGGCTCATCTCAACTTTCAGACTCAAAACAAGAGCAAACTGCACATAACTGACACATTTATAAACTTGCAGATAACTAGCACAGTATCCTTTGTGAAGCAAGCCTTAAATGATTAATTCAGGTTTTATGAAGTGGGGTTGCTAGAGGTCCATGGCACTAGTAAATACAGTATGAGTGCCAGTAAAGGAACTTGCTAGCTTTGAGATATCTGGGGGCATACGGTAGCTGGTACATAGCAGTACATGGTGCCACTGAAAGCCTCGTAATTGACCCACTTGTAGATTAAAACTACCCAAAAAACTAAGCTGGCTCATCAATATACTACAGTAAAATTCTTTACAGTTTTTAACTTTTCCTCCACAAAGCCCCCGAGTTTTGAACTTCAGTATGTTGGGACATCGGGGTTATGTATTGCAAAGCAAAGTGACAGAGTGATATCTTGGCCCACCTTTAGGGCATTGCTATACTTTCAGCAGGTGTGTACTCACCTCTGCATGTTCACTGACAGGTCCAAACACAGCAGAGCAAATACAGAGAGGAAGGGCAACAATTAATCAAAACTGTTTGTACTAAGCACTGAAAATGCAATTCACCTGTCCATACTGAACCATGAACGTGGTAGCGAGTGGTTCAATATTTAAGAGAGACCTAGGCTTAAGTGCTAATTTAAGTTGTGATTAAAAGTTGCAATATGCCATGTCTGTGAAAATGTGTCACTGTTTTGGTTCCACGGCTTCTGCCTTGCACTACAGTAACCAAGCATAGAGCCCTCAACCTGATAGCAGGCACTGCTGTGGGTGGAAGACTCCTTCATGTAAGTAACCTGTAAGCCAAGCCATCCATTTTTTTCTGTTGTCTTTAACCAAAGAGATTCTTAAAACAAGAAAATCAGCACTGCATCATGAATCTACTTCTCAACACACCAGCCTTTCGTTTAAATACAGGGTTATGACTTGGGGCTAGAGAAGTAAAAGTTGCACTAAGCCATGCTAGCTCTAACACACAGTTTTCCTCTGAATTCTGAGCAGCAAAGCTGCGACTTGCATTAAGCTACACTGAATAGGAGTGAACTTTTAATGG
The DNA here is from genome assembly GCA_037902135.1 of Cetoscarus ocellatus. Lineage (NCBI taxonomy): Eukaryota > Metazoa > Chordata > Actinopteri > Labriformes > Labridae > Cetoscarus > Cetoscarus ocellatus. The sequence goes on along the minus strand of JBAMNC010000322.1, from coordinate 281,287 downwards.
CATCAAGTTGTGTGCAGTGTGCAGTAGTAGCTGCTGCACTTGCTTTCACAGAAGGATCATGCCTTGACATGTGGCATACTGGTAACAGTGATGTATAAGCCACATACAATTAAAAAAAAAAAAAAAGAAAAAAAGGAGCAAGCTATTAAAAGCAGAGTTGATGAGACTGATTTTAAGTTATGTCATTGTTTACATGAAAAAATAATACATTTGCATGACAGCTAACTGCCTTTTTTCATGTAGCTTACCTATGTCAGCTTCTGTCAGTATGGTTCGGCTCTATGTACAAGGCAACAGGACTTGGTTTAAGTACTTATAAGGCATCTCACCTGTTTTCATAAAGGCCTACTCAGCTCAGACTGGAGAAATCTTCAGAGAAATTACTAAGCACAGCTGCCTCTTGGATCAAGCCAATGACATTTGCTGACAAAATACATGTCCTGGTCTGTTTTCAGGCTGAAGTGATATTGTTTTTACCTTTGCAAGCCACAGAAATGGAAATCAGCTCTCACTGTACCTTACTGAACAGGCGAGGCTGAGCGATTTTTACTCTCCTGATTGTGAGGCAATAAATGTGATGACGCTCTCAGCGGTTTGCTTTACTGTCCTGCGCAGGCCATGCTCATGGTTAACTATACCGCCCATCCCCCTATACTGTGTTAACTGCCTGTCCCCAGCAGAATGAGCTGGCTGTAAACTACACCAGGTCTATTAATTAATTAATGTACCCTAACTGCAGGGCTGGCTCCCTCCATTGTAGCCAGTATGTATTGTTCTGACTGTAGGACGAAACACTGCTGTGTTTTTGGGTTTCTGCAGAAAGGAAAGAGAAATAGAGAGAGAGGAATTTCAGCAGATAACTGTGAATGGGAGGACGCCATCAGCACCACTGTGACCATTAATCACCCAGGGCCATTGTGGTCCTGTCCTGCAAACGGCGCCAGTGTAGGCAGGCGGGCAGACAGAGGAGCAGACGAAGAGGAGACAGAGGAAGAGAGAGAGAAAGAGGGGGCAGGGTGGCTGCAGAGGGGACCAAGAATGGTTGGGGATCAGCATGTGTGTCCACCTCAGCTCCTGCTGCTGCGGGGCTGGGGAGCAGTGCTGCTGTCTCAGTGTCTGTCCTCCGTGTTCTCCCAGATCCCGGATCCTGAGGTAAGAGCCTGAAACATCCCACAGTCCTCCACAGGTCTCTGTTAGGAAGTATCTTCACGGTTTCTGTGTGAGCAGTACAGGTAGTGTGTTTTTCTCATCGGTTGTTATTGTTTGTGTGTCAGGGTTGTTACACGCCTAACTTAATGAGAAGGAGGGGAAACCTGATATGTGATATTTTCTTACAGTATGAACAGCCCAACACGTGTGAACTGTTGCGAATATGACGATAAATGTGACAAGCCTCGGTATGGCAGGTTGCTTTTGTGCTTTTTTTGCTGAAGAGACAAGATTTGGAAGAATTGACTGTTTAGAAAATTTCTGGATCCACACACAGGATTTCGATCTCAACCAAAATCTAATCACTTGTTCCCTGAGCCATGACCAACATTCCCTTAAAGTGCCATCAAAATCTGTTGAAAAGTTATTGTTTACTAAGTGATAATATGGAAAACTGCCCTATCTTGCAAGTTAACAAATCCTTTAAAAAAATCCTGGATCCTCATACGAATTTGGAACACCCCCAAATTCTAAATTATTGTTTCTTGACCCATCTCTAACCTATTGTAAAAATTAAATCAAATTCTGTTCATTATTTTGAAAAAAATGAGTTATCCAGTTTACAATCTAACAAACTAAATAACCAACTAACTAACCAGCTACTAAACATATAGCCTTCTTAGTGGAGGTCATAAAAACAGGCCATGACACTGCATGTTTAAACCAACTGTACATTATTTATACTGTAGCCTACAATGAATACAACTGACAATTCAATTTTTTGAATTTGCATTTATACAAAGACACAAGAAATCTAGATATATTTTCAACATTAATGCATAGTCAAATCTTTTTAACCCTGCTTAAACAATGTTACAATGTAACAATTTCATTTGTCCAAAGGGACGAACATCTGAGAGTAAGTACAACACAAGCATGAATCTACAGTAGTTTGGAGGTAACAACAATAGTAAGAGCTACAAACTGCTTCAAGTCCAATAGGACACAGGTGCTGACTGTTGTGCTAGGGGCACTGCCTAATTTTTTTTTTTAACCAAGTCACCCCAATGTCATCATCATCATCATCAACATTATATCCCAATGTCATCAACATCATATTCAGCATCAGCATACTCAGGGTTGAGCTGTTCACAAAGAGCTTGCCCTTAAACCTTCTAACTTGTTCTGCCACTGACGACCCTTGAGCAAGGTTATTATAGATAGCTTAAACTAAAAAGTAATTTGAGAGAGAGAGATTTATTAAAAAAAAAAAAAAAGGGACAGTATGCATCAATAAACATTGACATGTAAATGCATGGGAATATAGCCGAGTGGCTAATTTCCATCCCCAGTTCCATTTGCAGGTTGGTGTCAACACATGGAAACAAGAAACAGACATTAATAATTGGGAAGTAGGATATTGCCCTACTGCCCAAGATAAAGTGCTATGTTGAATATAATATTTCATGGTTGCACATGCAGATGTGTGGGTAGATATTGGTAAAATAGTGCAATTAGAATTTCAAAAAGTACTGATGAATAAAACCAACAGATTTGCTGCTTCACTAAAATACAATATTTAACTGTGCAATTATTTATCATGCTAAAGTCAAAATTTTTCAGTTTTGCTACCTTAAATATCCCATTTTATACTATTTGATTTTTATATTATATATTATATTTTCCCTTTAGTGTGTAGCATGTCTCCTTTGCATAATAAAGCACCCTGACAAAAGTCTATGACATCAGGACTCCTCTTTCTCCCCCTCTGTAAGGCACCAGCAGCTGCCTAAAATGCCTCATTCCCCAGACCCCAGAATAGACCGACCAGTGTGACATCCTACAAGTGTTTCATCATCAGTTTAAGCCCACTGGCTTGTGGTACCAATACTATTGCAGAGCATAAACATTAGAATGAATGTAGAGCTGTTGGCAATATGGCACAGAGCATCGCAGAACTGACCAATTGCCACAGAGTAGACCTATAAACAAGAGTGAACTGGGCTCAGGTGGGGAACGAAGCCTTAAGGAGGCAGGAGCTCTAGCAGAACATCTCAGACAAATACAGAATCAAGCACTAGCACTTTAGTGATTGTGAACATGCCCTAGCAGTCATCAAAATGAGTACATACACCTGATTTAAGGCAAAATATGACCAAACTATAAACTGACAATATTTTAAAGGACCAGCCTTCAGAGGGTGTTGGCATCAAAACAAAAAGCCTTATAATACTCACAAAAGCAGAAAATGAAAAATTAACTTTCATAGGCTATTTTTCATTCATGATACCGAAACAAAAAAGCTGAAATTAACTGTAAACCAATCAAATCTTAACTTAAACAAATTAGCATGGTAACTGATTAATGCTAAACTGAAATTAAAAAAGCAAAAGTCATATAAAACAAAAAGTAATTAAGTACTATACAGACAGAACTGAAAATGTCAGAACTGGTTCCAGTCCAAGCTTTTGGTTCACTGAGAATCCTATGAGCAATGCCTGTGTTTTTAATTTGTTACTGTCCCCAAAACTGTGGCACTTTCACTGTGAATTTGTTGAATCCTTTGCCATATTTTTTGTTTGTTATTTATTACCTTAAACTTTTTTCTTGAAATTGTATTTATTATGACATGTGCTGCTGACCTCTTGGCCAGGTTGCCCTTGTAAATGAGATCCTGATCTCAATGGGGCATTACCTGGTTAAATAAAGGTTAAACAAAAATAAAAAATAAAAAAAGGTGAGGAAAAAAAATCCCAAATATTAAAACCTTGAAATATCAACTCTGCTCTGTAACAAGTGTATCCCTAAAGGTTGGAGCAAGCACAAAAACTTCTAGGAACATTATCTGTCTGATCATGCGTGCAATGTTTGCAGAGCTTTCAAAAGGAGAGCTTGTTTTTGTGGATGAAGCTTAAAGAAGGATGTGACTATTTGATGGATTTACCGTGAGTGAGATCAATACTCTCAACCTAGGAAGCAGACAATGGGTGACATCACTTGGGTCTTCATGTGTTGAATGTGTGTTGTTTAACTTGTTATCCAACTGGAGACAAATAAAAGGACAAAAATGGAAAAAAATGCAGTTTTAGACAAAACAAAAGGCTGGATGTTTAATAGATCACACTACTCTCTACTGATAAGCCCCTCAAAGGTCTTAAAAAAAAACAAAACAGTCACTCAAAATAGAAAATCAACTCAGTAAGATCTCCTGATCAGCAACCCAACAAACAGAGCATGGAATAATTGAGGTTACCTAATAATAAGCCCAGGGTAATTTCAGGTCAATACATGATAAGTTTGTGTTGTTTGTTACACCAGATGATAAACTTGAGGCTTATAGCCACTAATCCTAACATATGAAATGGCCCAACAGAGGAAAGGACTTATCATTGCATAATCACTCCTGAGGAAAATATTGCTATTATCCAAGAGCACTGCTGCAAATCTATATCAGGGCTAATCCTGCTCTGGGAGTTGCATAAACCTAAATGAATCTGGACAGTTGGTCTACAGTGTGATTTTCAAAACCTGAAGCCCTTTTTGTGCTGTCCTAAAGACAAAGGCCCTGTGGCATCTCAATATCAGATTTGTCACTTGCTTTAGTTTATCAGGTTTGAGGAAAACAACAGGCTTGTTTAGCTTTCATTGCCCATCCTGTGAGTCTGACATTAGATTTTCGTCAAGTCTTACTGCTCACTCTTACAGGATTTAAAGCACGAAAATAAGCCCTTCCTTTTATTTGTCAGCGTAACCTTTTTGCTCTTTACAGATGAAGTGATTACATTTCGTAAGTCAAAGGTCAAAGGTCAAGGTCATGGAGTCATGTTGTCATCCTTTGCTTGTGAGTGCAAGAGCTCAAGAACATTCAAGAAGCATATAGCATTAAAGTGAGAAGTCAAGGGTCAATGAAAGGCCGCTCATGAAAGCAAGTTTGTGAATGCAAAATCACCAGAATAACTGTAGGAATTTTTATTCACAGTGCCTCTTGGTCATCCAATGCTTTTAAAAGTGATCTTTTGAATGCAATGCCTCAGGAATGTTTTAAGTAACGCTCCTTAAACTATGCACATGCCAGATTTGACTAACATTACATTCTGGAGGTCAGAGTACAAAGGTCAAGGGGAAGCAGCTTTCTGTTTATTCTTTGCTCATGTATGTAGTATCCCAAGATACTAATGTGCATGAGTCATGCGTCAAAGGCACTTCAAGTTAACATGTTTTATTACGACAGGTTTAACAGCACTGATTTTTATTCTAAGTATTGATACTATCATATTTGTAAAATATTCATTTTTCACAGCCATAATTGGCAATTGCTTGTTGACCTGAAATTTTAAAAAACTTTATAGAATATCGAAGTTTAAAGTGTCATTAAGCATCCCTGATAATTTGAGAGGAAAAAGCCATCTCTTCATGTTAGACAAACTTGTTCAAAAACAGCTTATTTTACAGTTTAGATGATTTCTCAGGACTGCCTCTTTGGCATGAAGAGGTGAACTGGATGGAATTAAGTAGTTCAGTTGCTTTTTAGTGGACGGGACTTGGTGCTTATATTTTTTTTTTATCAGCTGAGTTATGTGTTACATCATAAATGATTGTCTTTAAACCCACCTAAATAACATCCAGTTTCTGAAAATTAGCACAAGATCTTGTTGATTTGTGCTCCCAGGCGCTTTAAAGGTCCCATTTCCTGCTAAATCAATTTCCTTTATTTCAAATGTTGTTCTAAGGAGCTTGAGGAGCAGAAGAAGTAGACACCTTCCACTAAACTTTACAGAGAAATTTGTTATGTCTATGCTATGGCTCTGTTTTTTTTTATCTCCATGGTTTATTATGTAATAGTTTTATAGCCTCCACCTGCATGTGTGTTTTCTGCTTATCAGGCAGACACCATGACATGACTTTTGACAGTCTGCTTCTTTAACCTGTAGCCTGCCTGTAATCTGCAGGTGACCACTCCTCCCCCTTCCCATTAAGCACTGTTTAGGCAGCCAATCAGGGCAGAGCTCATTATCATAGCCTCTGTAGCCTCCCAGCCACCCCACATCTAAGCATTTCCAAAGAGGAGGGAAGGACATGGGACCTTTAATATGTTTTTAGTAATTCATTTACTAATACTATCTAACATGTTATAAAGTTTTACTTTTTTTCAACAATTATAATTTTTAATTGCTTGTTCTTCAAAGTTTTTAAATTTGCAACATGTTTAGAGTTTTAAAGTGCACTTAATTATAGTAATGTAAAATCAGTGTGTAATTATGTTTAATTGTGCAATACAACACATTCCTATATATTTTTTCTGTTTGTTTTCTATTTTATATCTTATATTCTTAATATTTATCCTTTTTTACTATTTATTGGATACAGAGTTGGATTTTATCTTGCACATTTTTGTACAATTATCTGATTGAATAAGAAATAAAGGAGGCTACATTCATGTTCAGAGCGAGTAACACCATGTTCATCTTTCCTGTGACGGTTGTTCATGTAAATGAGAAATCCCCACGCCCCCCGGCTTTCACGTCCTTTACACTCTCCGTCCAGAGCTTATTCGGATCGCATCTTTCTGTTTCACCCACATAATGGTGTTATTAGTGAAGGCAAGACATGTAATAAGTATCAATTTTCTGACCCACGGCTTGACAGTTGATGGACCAGGGTTAGAGTTTCCCAGACAACCTTGTTCCCTTCAATCAGATGATCGATGTACAGTCGACAAAGAGAAATCTTCTCAGTGATTTTTTTTTATCAGACGACTCATGCTCTGCAGACTCTGGTAAAGTGATCCCACTATTGATTTGAAACAAAATATGAGCTAAGCTCTCACACATTTTTTCAATAGCTCTAAAGAGAGAAAAGGGTGTTGACAAAGGTGAGAGGTGTTTGTTTGGACAGTACTGATTTACTACTTATGGAGCTGAAAACATCAGAAAACATGGGAGATTTCATAGATCTGCATAATTACAAAAGAGACATGACCACACTAACAAATGGGTTACGTAGTGTTGGTTTTCTTTGCAGCTACTAAAGAAATAGCAAATGAGAAAAAGCTTTGATAGGGACACCTTTTATCCATGTTGCTTGTTGACATATTGTACACTGATAAACACCAGAGCTTATTCCACTTCAGCTTCACCATCTTCCATTAATATTTTATACCATTATTTTCATCATTATGTTAAAATAATCTCCACTCCAAGACTACAATTTTTGGATGATCATTTGAGGTATAATGACAATCATTTACAAGATGGTAAAAGGTAAACGAACCTCAGCATATATAACACTTTTCTACTCTTTCTGACAACTCAAAGCACTTTTACATCGCAGGTCACACCTGCTCCTTCATGTCCATGTTCACTCACTGATGGTTTTGTGTTTTTAAGTAAGTTATCCATCAGTATTAACTAACATATCCACACCCTTTCATATCCATTTATACACCACTAATGCTGCAGTGGGAGCAACTTGAGGTTAAGTGTCTTGCTCAAGAACACAGTGACATCTGATAGCTGGAGCGAGGTTCAAACCTATTACATTATCGGACTGGCTCATAATGGCTGTAATTGACAGAACGATCGCTGAATCAGCTGCCGGATATGCTTCTGAAAGGTTCTGCCCATTCCCAAACATTTTCTTGGGCTTTTGCACAGAGGGATGAGTGAAACATATTGAACAGTCCATTTGGTGTGTCAGGTCAGAATTTTGAGATACCAAGGCAGGAACATTGGAAAAAAAGAAAAGAAAAAACCTAAAAGAAACAAAGGATTAAAGATTTTTTAAATTCATAAATTCAAATAAAAACAACTACAAAAATTCTGATTACTTTAGCACAAATTTACAAGAAAGTAGTGTAAGAAATTATAATCACACCAATACTATACTGTTATATTGTGCTCCAAAAAATTGTGTTAATATTTAGTGATGTGATAGCGATATTTTACAACCACATACTTTGTAGACATTTAAAGTCCCTTGCCTTGTTAGCAGAAGGCATTCAGCCATTCAGCTGTCCATATGTTGTTATTTCTGTCGCTGGAACAGACAATATAGTTTATTATGTTTCAAGGTCAATGCTTAAAATAAATCACAATAATCAGACTGTATTTTCATATTAAATACTGTAAAAAAATAAACACAAAATTTAGTTAAAAAAATTTTATATTTACTTGGGTATGATACAGTGTCATGATACTGTATAGCAAGACACTATGTATTATCAAACCCATATCATGGTAGGTCGTTGCCAGGTTCTTGACAATATACACCCTTAAAAGAAAGAAACCCAATTTTTTATCATTAATACTGACGTTTTTGACAAATAAACCCTGAAACCTTTGAAAATATCAAAGATGTGAATGTGTACAAGAACACTGAAACAAAAAACGGCCCTCATAACTTTGGGGATTTCAAAGATAAAAATTTAAAACAAAACAAAGTTCAATTTCTATTTTATTAAGTCATATGTGTGAAATATAATCCGACACTCCTTTAGATTATAAAGTCAACAATTTTAATTACTTGACATCTTTTTAATGCCTCCATGATGGTAACAGCCAAGGCCAGCTGGGTTGTATTTCTAGGATGAATGTTCATTACTGGCTGATTCATGTGAACAGCGCTGTTCTGTTCTGTTTATAACCCAACGCTGTACTTCTAGTGTCTGGTTCTTGTACACCTTGCTGAGTGACAAAAGTGCCGCACAATAGCTGTAATTTGATTCTTTTAGTTTTAAGGAAGGTCCCAACAAATCAGTTTTGTATTTTTTTTATGTCATATATTAAGAACATAGATAGATGGAATGGTATGTGGTTATTATTGTTTGATAGTTTAAATCTTTCAGCACTTTTTCCATGTCAGACTTGTTAAAAGATAAAATGGTGCTTATAAGATGATTTCAAACTCTTCATTTGTATTTTAATTATGCTAAAGTAATTCTATTACACAATCAAAGTTAATCATTATATTCACCTTCATTTTGTGTCAGGAAAATCAAAAATGGACTGAAAACCCCTTTTCCCCAGCTGCCTCACTGACTCAATGCCTTAGGTTCACTCTGGCACACGTTATAGTAACTTAGTATAACTTTAAAGTGATGACTCTTGAGTTATATTTAGTTTGTTCACTCCTCAAGGGTTGTTACCTCTTGACAGGCACAAACTGTTTTATTTTTCAAGTGCAGGTACTTTTACATCTGTGTTTTCCCTTTTCTTCCCACAGCTTTTACCCACAGATCCTCCAAAGAAGCCTGACCCTGTTAACTCAGAGACTGTCGTTTTCTGGGGGCTGAGGTTGTGGCAGGTCATCGGCATCTTTTCCGTCTTCGTTTTAGCAGTTGGTCAGTGTGACTCATGAATTTATTTTACTGTGCATAACCCTCTACAAATAGGCAGATAATAGACGATGACCACAGGGGGCATAGAGCCAGTAAAAGTGCAAAGTGACACAGTGCATTTTGACTTTTCTTTTCAATGTTTGGACTTTCTTTTTTGAGTTTTGGTGTTTTTCTACATACTGCAACTTTTTCTTGACATTTTGATGTCTCACGTCATTTGGACTTCTTTTGTCATTTTAGTTTGTCTTTACATTTTGACTTTTGCCTCCTGATGTGACTTCTCTCACAAGGTTTTTTTTTAAAACTTTCTTCCTCCTACATTTTGACCTTTTTTTTAATGTTTCAACTTTTTTCCTTCTGACATTTTTTTCTGACATCTTGACGTATCTCTCCACATTCTGTTTTTCTCAGATGTGATCAACTTCTCTACATTTGGTGTTTTAATACATAGTTTTAAACATTTTGACTACTTTGTAAACATTTAACTTTAAAATCAACAATTAAAAGTTTGATTTCTTTGACTTTTTAAAAATGATTACAACCTTTTCATTTAAATGTCATCTATTTAACTTAAACTCCTTTTTAATACTTTTTCTCTTATTCTTCAAACGTTAATATTTTCTTTTTGATATTGCTACTGTTCTGACTTTTTCAACATTTTACATGTCAATGTGTGCACACTGAAAACATTTTTGGTATGCCTGGCCCCTTAAACTTGACACTCAAACAGAACTGATTTTTTAATATCAGACTTTTGTAAATTAAAACCAAGAATAATTTATTCCATTAAAGTGTACCTCTATATGGATTTAGACTTAGATTTTCCTGATCATGAATTTAAAGATCAAACTTTGTAATTTTGGGATTAAGTCATTAACAAATATACTTTGAGTTATTCATCCATTAATGGGTTCAGTGCTAGCCATGAAATACAAGGTGTTTCTTCACTAAAAATGGGCTACACACTAAATGTGTCTTTTCTTTTTAACCTCCTCTCTCTTGCAGTCATCACTCTCTGTTGTATTTTCAAATGTCGAATCCCGAGAACCAAAAAGGAAATAGAGGCACGACATGCCCAGAGGCAGGCTGCCAAAAAATACGCCAACACATTAGAGACGGTGCCACCTCTGAATGAGCTGACAGAGATCCCAGGATGTGAGTACTTCTATTTTTGATATTTTTACAATATTGCTATGACTCTTCAAGTTTTGGATGAACAAACTCAGAGAGAGAGAGACACTGTCAATCTGATAAAAGCTTTGAATAGCTCCTAGTTGTTTGCTGTTGGTGCCACCAGGGGTTTCAACAGTCCGTCTGAAGATGCAGAGGGGATCTTTAAACAAGACTGAAGGGAGATTGTGTTTGAGTAATGACTGAATATTTTATAATTAAGTCTTTCGACATCAAAACATTATGCAAAGCATATCCTGCCCCTTTGGACCAATCAGTGATTATTTTGAACAAAAGCTCTCTACAGATCCAGCAGGCAAGGGACAAACTGCAGCGGGGAAACCGGAGTGAACGTGTGCATTTGACTCTCTAAAGGCACAGTCGTGTCTTTAATCTAACTTTTTTAAATCTACGGGGACTGACAAAATTCTGTTGCTGTTGCCCGACTTTCTGAATGAGGCAAAGAAGAAAGCTTTCTTTTTATTAAACATTTTCTCTGGTTTTCTGTTTAACTGTCCCTTTGGGAAGTACAGTGCTGTTATTAATTTTATAGAACATCTAGTCTCTCTAATAAGAGATTTTACCTACAGTATATTTATTTTACAAACAAATAAAAATATAGATTCTACCATAAATCATAGATGTTTTTTTTTATCGTACTGTGTTTCAGCATCAGTAGAAAACAAACCCCATGATGTTCTTCCTCTGGAGTACTCATGAAGTGTATGCATGAAAATGTATTTGAAGCATTAACAGTAAAACTCAGCTTTATTTTGCTTTGTTGAGAACTACAAACAGCGCTGTAACAACCTGATTACAGGACACGTGGTTTCCACCTAAACAGATAACAAATGTGTCCCAAATTTTCTGAAACTGGCAAAAAAAAAAATGAAACTGAATACATGTGTCCATCCACTACTCTTGACCAAATATCAGAAGTCAAAAGTTGAAAAGTTTTACCTAACTTGTAAAAAAAAAAAAAAGTACTCTCAGAAAAGTTCTGCTATCAACCCTTGGTTCTGATTTCAGGGCCTGATCATACAGAAATGTTCCATAAACCCCATGAGCACCTGGGAAAAAAACATCTCAAAGCACCTGAGGGGAGCGACTGATTGCACAAAAGTGCAACCAAGTAAAATTATCTGGAAGAAATGTCTATTTGAGGCGATGAGAGTGACGAGAGTGCTGCTCTCTCTTTTTCAACTCATTTGTTTGGCCTTTTGCCTTTAGAGCAGCAGTGGATAGAATAGAATAGAATAGAATAGAATAGAACAGAATAAACCTTTATTCGTCCCACACAGGGAAATTTGCAATGTTACAGCAGCAAAGGGGACAGCTTTGATAAAGAATAAGTATAAAAACTGTTTAAAAATAGCATGAAAATAGCAGTATGTACATTATTCTACCAATATAAATATAAAAAAGGGCTTGAATACAGAAACTAAAAAGCAAATCCTATAAGGATTATTTACACATTCACAAAGTAATTGCACATGAATGCAAGTGATTGCACATGGGTGAATTGCACATTGTCAATAGAGTTAGCACAGTAATTGTACATTATGATTGTACATTAGACAATTGTTCAGTTTATGGTGACTGGGAGCAGTGCTGGTTGTAAAATCTAACAGCAGCAGGCAGGAAAGACCTGCGGTAACGCTCCTTCATGCACTTCGGGTGACGCAGCCTGTCACTGAAGGAGCTGCACTGGATAGAGGTGGAGATTGAGGTGGGAGACTGGGGAAGACACCCAGGAAAAAACAACAGACTAAAACCTCATCTGTGTGGCTGCCTACACCAAAGCAGAAACTCATACATGGGTGGCATAGATATAATCCACTGAGCTACTGACACCCAGTAAAAGCAGAGCTCTCATGGTTGCTTTGCTCTCGGACAAGTAAGACATCAACATCGAGTAAAGTGGAGGTTCTGGGTGCACAATATTAAGAAAACAAACAATATGATGAGAGAAGATGGGAGTATTTGGTGTGTGTGCTTGTGTGCGTGTACAGTTTTTGATACGTAATTACAGCAAAAATACGACTTTGTCTGGAAAACAGGAAGCAGTTTATGAAGTAAATACTGCTGTAACGCCTGCCTGCCTCCTACTTGATTTAATTGGCTGCTTTGGCCAAGTGACACTGATGAGCACTGTCTAGAGCTGCAGTTTTTTATATTTTACTTTTATGCAGAAAACCGCATTAGGGACAGAGAAATGTGCATGGCAAGAGCAATGTACCACAGAAAAACAATATCATCTCTGGCATACTTTCCTAATGACATGTCTCTGTCTGCCCTATAAGCGTGGCACAAACAAGATAATTAGACAATCACCTCTCCAGCCTTTACTGTGGTGTGATGTGTGCTTTAAATTATTTTATCCTCTAAAAATTGACTCAGAAGAAGGTCACCGTCAGTGCAATCTGAAATCACAAATATCAAATACGTTCAATATTTACAATCAGAAATCCTAATGTTTTGGGAGGCCACAGAGGACAGTCCAGCATCTCCTCTGTGTTTGGTCTTATGTCACAGGACAATGGTCAACCAGGTAGCAAACAGGGAGCACAACAAATGTAGCCATGGCGACAACAGAAAATGCAGAGCATAAAGGGAGAAAAGTGCCATTAATGAAGGAGGAACTCATTGTTTCATGGCATTATGTCCTGGAAAAAAATCCCATCACTGAACTTACAAGGAGAGGAGTTAAATTCCTACTGCTATCAATGTCCCAAGAAGCTAGCAGCTAGCTGCATTTAGCTTGAAATCTTCATCCCTCAGTTGTACCCGAGAGGAGTTTATCGGCCCAAAGACCCACATGTTAAAATATGGTCAAGTTGCCAAAATTAAAATATGCATTCATTGTTGTTATTGATAACATCCAGATAGAACTGACCTACACACAGTCATCATTAGCACAAAAAACTTCAAATACAGTATATAGCAAGTGTGTTATCACCATAAAAATATGTAATCCATTCTAGATGGATTAGTAGATTAGTAGATTTAGCCCAAAACTGCTAACTGACGATGGATTTTTAGAAGTGTTCCTAAGCCCACATTGTAATATCCTTCACAGAACACTGTTTTTTAATGCAATACTGCTGGAGGGATCAAAGGTCATGGCATTCAATGTTGGTTTTCAGCCTTGCTGTTTAAGTGCAGAGACATCTACAGATTCTCTGAATCTTTTGATGATATTACTTATTAGATGTTGAAATCCCTAAATTCCTTACAATCATTGGACAATTTGCCCACACAGTTGTTCACAAAGTGGTGAACCTCGCCCCAGGGATGCTCCATTAAAACCTAATCATGACCCTCACCAGTTTCCAGTTCACCTGTGTAATGTTCCAAACAGGTGGGTTTTTTTAGCATTCCTCAACGTTCCTAGTCTTTTGTTGCCCCTCTCCCAGCTTTGTGTAAAGGGTTGCAGGCATCCAATTCAAAATGAGTGAATCAAAACAAAAAATATGTTTATAGTTTGAACATTAAATATCTTGTTTTTGTGGTGCATTAAACTGAATATACTGTATGTTGAACAGGATTTTTGAAATATTGTGTTCTGTTTTTATTTACATTTTACACAATGTCCTTACTTTATTGGAAATTGGGGTTTTATTTCAGTCATGAGGAAACAAATCTAAGGAAAGAGGATGAAATTGAGAAAAAAAAAAATCCTAAAATGGGGTTGGTCTGTTTGTTCTACTAACTCCAGAATCTTCTTCTAATGCTTCTCTGTCATGGCACACTTGCGCATTCTGCTTCTATTTTAAGCAAAAATATCATCCTTTCTTATGTTTGGTACCACTTTCTCATGCTCTGAAACTAAATATTAATCTTTTGTACTACTGTCCTGTGATACTTAAATTATGCCATTAATAATGTGCATTCCTCTGGTCCCATCTTTTCACTCCAGAAAGCATGCTGCACTTGCTCCATTTCTTCAGCTCTGTCTGTGTGCTGTTATACTAACTCTCTCCTTTTTCTCTTCCCCTCTCTTTGCCTTCTTTTCTTCCTGCCCTCCTTTTCTTCCAGCTACCCCAGATGCTCCTGCCGTGCAGACAGTCTCTGAGCAGGTTGAAAGCGCTAATATCAGCAGCCAGCCCTCAGTAGTTAGGCTCAGTGAGGAGCACCCCAGCTCCCTCACCTTGTCAGACACAGGATGATCTTTAATTTCTGCCATCTCTTTCAGATGATCCTCTCAGCTACGCAATTTTTATAAAACATAGTGCACAGATTGGTAGCTGTTCAATTGAGGACACACAGGAAAGTAGTTACCTCTCCTGTGCGGTCATTTTCGGGCATGAAGTGGGTCTAAAAGGTAGACACCTTGCTGTAACTACATCCATCCCTGCAAAATAGAGCACAAGAAAAAATAGGGTAAATACAACTGGGCAAAGCAGATCTGCCGTGTGATGCTGTTTAAATCACTCTGAAAAACCAGAAAAGAAGTTAATTCAGGAACCTTTCAAATCTGGTGGTGCAGCAGAGTATCAAAGCTTTTCCTAATGTTCTGCTTTTGCACATTGATTCTTTCTGCAGGGCAGCTGGTCTCTTGTAGATAATGATTTTTTATTATGTTTTAGGCTTTTATCATTCTTTAAGGCTTACTGTTAGATTTCTGAGCTGATTTTCAGATCAAAACTAATGACAAACTTCGTTTGATGTCCTGTTTTGCTTTTTCTTTGAGATTTTGGCAAGAAAAGTCTGAAAATAAAACACCAAAATCATTTTCAAGTTATGATAAGCATCTCAAAATTGCTTACATTGTTCAATTGTTTGTCTGTTTTGGCCATGGAAAGTATTTTTAGTTCAGAATGTCTATTGGTTCTCCTATTGTTGCATTACTATTTCCATAGACAAGAGACTAGAGATGAGTGTTGAGTCCCTTTATATTCTAGTTAAGCAAAGGTAAAATTGAGCTTAACAGAGATTGCCCACTTTTTGGTAGGTTTAGTCCTATAGGAAAACATCTCCATTCAAATCCCCTGATGAAGCGGCCATTTGGCTTCGTCAACTCCAAAACAACTATAAATCTCAAAACTCAAATGGCCACTGTTGCATAGGGAGAGTGGATCTTGCAAAGAAATTGGTGTCTCTGTGCAGTCTTGGCTTCGCGTCTTCCTGACTTCCCTGTAAAAAAAAAAAACATTTACAATCCTCTGTGACTGTCTCACCTGCCCCTCTATATCCATACCACCTGATGCCAAACAACCAAACCCATCAAAATAAAAGCCTAAATAATCTAGTCCAAATATTCTATATAAGAAAACTGTTAATAATAAACACAATTCTCTAATCATACCTAAACAAGATAACAATGACTAAATAAATAACTACATTTAAATTAGGCAGTGTCCCGTGAATAGTTCCAACATCTGACATTTCAGACGATCCTGGTGTCAACTATTTTCACCCTGAAACCAAGTAAGCCAGCTATTCACATTGTTTGTGATTAAAATTTGATGCAAAACTAGGATCGGAAAGAGGACATTAGAGCAAAGATAAAATGGAACTATCGTCTGGCTGATTATCCCCTAAGCTTACAGTCATATCAGATGGGAAACAATAAGGCTGATCAATAATGCTGAGCAATATAACCTAATAGTCATTTGATGGCATTTCTTTTTGCCCTCTGCTTTAACTGTATTATATATTAAGGTTTTGTGAAGGTCAAAGGGATCATGCATTTTAATGCGTTTTCAACACTTTAACCCCCTCTTATCCATTCAATAAGCCAGTGATGTGATATCTAACTCATGTTTGTGCATAGAAAAATAAGAATGATGTTTAACTAAGACATTATGTCCCTTTCTAGTGTTGGAGCTGCAACTGAATGTGTGGCTTGCTGCTCTGCTGAGTTGTTTATAGTTGCTTAAAAAAAGTAGTATGTCCTGGTTTGGCTGTTCAAAATAAAGCATTCAACCGAGTTACAAATGAGGAGTTTTATTATGAAAAACAGCAGAGGTAACTTACTTATCCTTGATGAAGCTTTACATGCTACAATTACCCAGTGAGTATAAAGAGCTGCAAAGTTTTCAGCTGCTTCTTTAACCACAATTAGGATTCAGCTTATTTCAATTAATCATCCTGGACATAAAATAACAGTCAAGAGCATGAGTAGCACTGTAATTGAACTAAACTGTGATGATGCATTTCAGCACATCTTCAGTGACAGAGGCACAGGAACAGTAGCATTTGCCAAACCTGAATATCCATAGTCTGAGCTAATCAATACTGCTACTGAGCCTTGTAGCCAGGTCTCGTAACAGCGTCATCTTATCAAATCACAGGTGCACAAAGCGTACATTAGCACATAAGCACATCAGCACTGTGCCCCAAACATATCGTACTTTTTCACAGTGGCTTTGGAAAAAATTTACTCTTGCGGCGGAGTCACCAGTCATCATGCTGCAACTCTTCTCAAATAGCCTTCATGAGACTGCAACAGTAACATTATGACGCATTCAGAATCAGCTCTTAAAAAAAAAATCAATGTACAAAATGTGATTCTGAGGTGTGTTCAAATGTATCCTTAAAAAAGAAAATTTAGCTTTTGTCTTAATTTTAAAAAGACATTGCTTAGAGGACAAAAAATTGTTGATTTGTTTGTCTGTTTTTAAACTATTAGAAAATAAATATTACAGATGCTAGTAAAGGTACCAAAAGAGTGTTATTTTCTTATGTGAGTGTTTTTTTTGTTTGTTTTTTTGACAAAAACAGTATCAAGTATGTTCTGGGATTTCTAATTTTATGCCTTTTTTTCTAATTGGTTGGTTTTTTGATAATAATGTAAATATTTAAGCAAATGGCTTCATTTCCTCAGTAACCCCTTGCTATTCTTGTAAAATTAGTTTTAAATTACTCAGAATGGAAGAGGATATTATCAAACGGCACCCCAATCAGGCCAAGACTGTAAAAGCTGAAACAAAAATCATGACCTTAAAACTGAGTTACATATCATATAGCGGGCTAAGAGTACTGTTGCATCCCTTGATAGGACATTTAAAAGCACAAAAAAATCATTTATTTAACCTTAATTCAAGCAGAGATGACCCACTGAAACCAAGGTCTCTTTTCCAGGGGTGCCCCGAAGCATAACAAATGAAAACATAACAAAAAGAACAATTAATATTGCAAATATTACATCATACAGTAAATATTAAAGCAGTTGCAATTGCCCTCCTTGAGTATTTCTGACACTAACTCTTTAAAAATGCTGTATGAAACAAGGGAGGGGAGCTTAGCACTCATTTGAAAATTGTTCCACATAATAGGTGCAGCAAAGCTAAAAGCTGTCCTTCCCTAATGAATTCTAAACTTCAGTATTTTTAAAGTTATATACTTTTGAGACCTTGTTGTACAGCTTCAAGTATGTATTAATGGGAGCGTAGCCAAGTAAGGAGGTTATTTACCCATCAGTGCTTTGTAAATTAACATTAACCATGCTGCTTTCTCCGCTGAGCCAATGAGCACCAGCCAACAGAGCGATATAGACCACAATGGAGAGTTCTAAATTTGTCCCATGATAGCACAAAGAGCACCGAGATAAATGGTATCCAGTGGCTTCAACACAGTAGCAGCTGCATGAGTACAGAGTGTATCTCCATAGTCCAAACCTGGCAATATTGTCGAGTTGACAATCTTCCTTCTGTTTCTGACTGTGTGGCAAGATTTGTTCCTGTAAAGAAAACCAAGCTGAGGTCTATTTTTT
Organism: Cetoscarus ocellatus; assembly: GCA_037902135.1. NCBI lineage: Eukaryota > Metazoa > Chordata > Actinopteri > Labriformes > Labridae > Cetoscarus > Cetoscarus ocellatus. Next base: position 262,916 of record JBAMNC010000322.1, on the reverse strand, counting down.
TGGCTACACGTGAGACATGTGACCTAAAAGAGAGATCTTGATCCAAGTAGATTCACAAGTACTTGGAACTGTTGAACACGGTCAGTGTTTATGTTCTCTGAAGTGGACTACACAGTGTAAATGGGTTCAGTATTCAGTCTTGAATAAAACATATATTTTGTGAACTATAAAACGTGCTTTAGATACTCAGCTTATGCATTTGTATTGTTCACTGGAATGTCAGAAGCACAGCTAATGTTTTTCTTGAAGAAAGAGGAGAGAAAGGCTGCACAAAAGACAACAACAGCAGTGGGTGCGCTGTGTTGGGTTGCTGGTACAAATGTACTTTATATGAAAGAAAGTACTTTTTAAAATAGGTCTAGAAAAATCAATTATTGTACATTTTGAAATCTATTCAGAATTGCATCTATGAAATAGACTCATCTACTCTGCAAAGAAAACAAGCTCACTTTATAATCTGCAGATATCAAACATGGAGTGGAGAGTACAGTACATGTTTATATTTCTGTGTGGTAGATTATGTTTATCATAAAGACAAACATACAGCTGTACATGGTTGGATGAAGTACTGCCCAGTCAGCGTGCATGTCTGTACTTTGCTCTGCTCTGTCAGTCTCAAAAGGAAAAATGAAGAAGATGAACCTTCCATGAGCACAAAACACAACATGTGTGTTTAAACCTGTCCATTTTGTGGCAGAAAAATGCAGAAAACTGTATAGAAACCAGTTTACTGCTCATCACTAGTACACAATACGCCAATATCCCCTATTCTCAACATTTATGGTGTAGGACATGTGGGTCAAACATACAATCGTGTGCAGCTTAGTTAAAATTCAGTCAGACTGAATATCCTAATGTGCATCTTGAAAGTCCAGTTTAGTTGCGTAAAAGACAGAAAATGTGACTTTTTCTAACTTTCTGTAAAAGAACCACGGTAGTGTAGATTTTGCTCGATCAATACTCAAAATATTTCACAGTTCACCTTCAATGCTTGTGTGTTTTTGTAAAAAAAAAAAAAAAAAATGATGACATATCTTGCTAAATGGATGTCTGCATGAAATTGTAAAGGCGTAAGAGTCTGAGAGCTTTGAAGAAATCATAAGACTGAGTGCTTTACTATTGTCAGCTGTGAAAATACTGCATGCTGCATGCCTGTTTGAACACTGTATTTATCTTTCTCACAACCTGTCTGATTGTTCCCCCAAGACACTTCTTCAGGAAAGAAGTCATTGCTGCTGTTCCCTGAGACTGCGAATAAAACATGATTTTTCTTGTCAGAAACACTGGTATGAGCTGTTCTTGAATGTTATTCTTTTCAGCTCTTTTTCTCTGACATCTGCTGTGCTGCTTTGTGTGCACCTTTACTGGCCGTGGCATTTTCAGGTTAAGAAATGTGATAAATCAGGACTGACATCTGTCTTTGCCTCCACATGCAATGTTACGCATTCATGTGCACAAATGCATTCATCACTTATTGTGAAATTAATTATATTCGGAAGAAAAGCACTCGGCTGTCAATATGTTTTTTCTTGCGTGACTACTGCGTCACATATTGTTACATGATAATCCTACTGTGGCGAGAGCATGTAACTCTTCAATCATGGGCTGTACCAGAGAGAGTTGAGGTTTTAAATCCTCGTCCATGACTTTATGACCAATCATCCAAGCAGCAGAAAGACGGCCTGAAGGGAACACACACTGACTGTAGGATTTATGGAAAAATAATCCAGGACGTACACATATTTATTAGCTCATGTCAACCACAAACTTCAAACAAACCACAACGGAGTGGCTGCTTTTGGATTTATATAGGAGAGCTACACTGATGCACAAGAAAACGTGCAAAAGATGATGCAATCCACAGATTGCACTGAAATCAAAAACGTAGTTAAATAATCTGTAAAGCAAGGACACAAGAACATGCACAAGTGAATGCAGTATTCAATTTCAAGTAGGATGTTTTTTTTTTATCATTGTGAGAGCAAAAAAAAAACCCTCAAGTTTCCTCTTTAGAGTGAGGGTTTGATTATGCAAAACAACAGTGTACTTATGAAACGCTCCTCCTGAGAATTCACTAAAAATAACATCACACATTACTTCATTAGAGTTTGCAAATGAGGTTTTCGAATTGCTTAGGCCACTACTGATGTATGCATGAACAGAATTGGTTTACTTGGTAGGATGATTATCTAATGGTGCATTCAAGGACAGAAAATATGTATCTCCGGCGGACCTTCCAACAGAGGAGCTGACATCATAATCTGACCTTTAAGGTCGTTGTTTTTTTCCTTCAAAAAGTCTTTTTTAATGCTTATATAATATTTGGGTTAAAGTTGGCTGGTCTTGACATTTGATAGAAAAGAAAACATTGTAAATGTCAGTGATTAAGCCTGAAATTTGACACTTTTCCTTCAATTACATCTGTACATTGGGCCATTATTATTTGGTAAGTAGCTTAAAATAACATATTAAAAAGTCCCTCTTTAAATTTTCAGTTTTCCATACACACTCTACACATTGCCCCTAAAGATATATGTAAAATTGAATACATTTAGACTGTCATATCAATCCGATAACAGAGTAATCGGGTAAGTGGGTATCTGATTTGATGTATTTAAAGGCTTTTATTTATGAATTAATTAAAAAATAGACACAAAAATGAATAAAAGTAAAATCCAAAATGCACACTGTTTTCAAAGACATCAAAATATGGGAGTGTCCATGGAGCGGATCCTCTGTTATCGTTTTATCTGTTGTAGCTTTGTAAAAATAAACATATGAGCTCTTGTAAACCTTATTTTAGTGCAAAATAATTAGAGCGCCAAGAGAATCACTCTATTTTCACTTATGTAGGCAATGAAGGCCATTCTCATCACTTATTTTGCTGAGCATTAATTTTGTTCCAGCTTCACTTCAGAAAGGCAGCTTTTAATTTTGATAACACACTTACTACTAAAAATGCTCAGATATAACAGAGCAAAATAACCTTAATACACTGTAAACATTCTCTAAATTAAGCTGATCACTGAGCAAGAAGATGCTCAGTGAAGGTGTTATTATTTTCAGTATTTAACTGCAACAGTATGATAGATTATGCTGTTTATACAACTACATGAGTATGCAGGTAACCGTGTAGACTTTTTCCGGACATGGCTGGGGCGAGGTCTCTTTCATCAGTAGATGGCAGAAGTATTGTTGTTGTCAGTAGAGTGCAATGCGTTTTAAGTCTATAAAATTAGTCAGAGATGCATGTTTGAGTCATTAGAGTAACAAAAAGTAAAATAATCACAAAGGAAAAGAACACAAATGTCTGTGACAGAGTGAGGAACTATCAACAATCACAGAGGGATTGAGGCAGTTTCCAGTACTCAGGCAGTGATCTTACAGAACACAAAACTGTAAAGCGTTCCTACCTAACAGCACATAAACAAGTTCTTTAAGAACATTTTCATATTTTTATCCGCCATGTATTTTATAAGAAAAACTACACCGAAAGGTATTTGTGTGCTCTCTCCTTCTCTTTGCTATTGCATTGATTGGTAGAGAGTCTCTATTAAACAGATCCATACCAGAATTAGTGCCATTCAATTCTTCTTTTGATAACAGATTGAGACTTTGCTGTTGTATATTTTATAAAATGATAAAAAGGTACATAATACTGACATTTGAACCTTTATTAAAACACCCTACTGCACAGAAGGGGATACTTCTGGCAGAATTTGTAGATTGAAGCTTATTGCAGGAATGACAGTATTCATTCAGCACCGACATCCAGACAGTCATCAGCTTCTCTTGCAGTCCAGCCCAGGGGGTGTCAGAAATGTAGGGATGGGAATCGAAAACCAATTCCAGTTGAGAATCGTTAACAGCTCCATCAAAGTATTGATATCATGAGTCTTTTTGCTAATCAATTCCCTTATCAATTCCTTCCACTGACAGGGTTCAGAAGCGGTCAGAGTTGTGGCTTCCTTGCACAGTCGATGTCTGCTGCAGGCACTCTGAGAAAAAGGAGATAAAGAGTGTTTAATTCCATCCACCAGCTCGTTTTCTCTCTCACACAGTGTATGGAGCTGACAAAGGGACTGGTTTGTTTTTTACCAATGTATCTGTTTTTAACCTCAAAACCATTTTCTCCACCAAAAGAAGCCTTTCTTAGTTTGTCTGGACAAACACTGAAAGAAAAAAAACATCACATTAGAGTCACATCACCAAGTGTGATAGACCTACGACAAAGAATCTGATCATGTTACAATACCCAGCTCTCTCTCTTAACATTTTCCCTCAAAGTGTAAAGTATTGATAAAAAATCATTTCAGTTTTGACATTTATATGAAAAAGCACATTTGCTGTTTTACAAGTATTTATTTGCCGACTTGTACCTATAACTGGGAAAATATTTTCAATGTAATGTTTGGCTCCAACCATTTCATCCAACATCAGCCATAATTTTTTGTTACTATAGCTATCTAACTTCATTCAACAGCAGCTTATCCATACCCACCATTATAACCAGTACCAGTCCTCTAACGCTAACACAATAACTACCATTAGTGGTGTATTGGTGGAGAGGCATCGAACTGTCCCATAGTGACGCAACCTTGGGGAAGACACTTAACCCCAAATTTCCCCCAAGCTGCATTCAGATGAGGATGAGAGAGCGTGGATGTGGTTAGCTAAGCCTGCTGGACATCTTAGAAAGAATGACGACCATCAGTGTGTAAATGTAATGTCAGGTTTAAAATCTATAATATATTGTTTAATTGAAAATTTTACAGATTTACAAAGCGACTGATAGTATTTACCTTGTGTAGCTGCATTTTTGAACTTAAAGAATCACAAAGTATATTGCAAAAGGAAAAACAGCTTTTTTTCTTAATATGTTTGTGGACTGAAATCAATGCTGTTATTCTATTCTGTTTTTTTTTAAATATACAATCACTCTGAGCTGGAGGCCCCAACAGACAGCCCAGCTTCCAAGCAGGTTTTCTCTTAATCATGAACCACAATTATTACAATTACATAGAGCCCTTAACAATCACAAGTCCTCAATGATACCACTACTAATACTTTTTTATTTTCAGAATATATATACTTGAATATATTTAGCAAAACACTTATTAACTTAATCTGATCCATCTTTTTTGACAATGTTTATTTTCCGTACAAAACTTAAATTTTAGTTTTTACTCGTTTTAATGTATCTGAATTGACGAAAAAAACAAACAACTTTACTTATACAAATAACCCACCAAAAACTGAATTTTCTTTTTCTAGGTGCAATATTTGAACAAATCATAATTGAGTATTTACATTTATTTATGAGTCATTTTACAAAACAGACATCATATATGGCCCAATTTTTGTTAAGTTAGTTAACTGACTTATAATCTCCAGTTTTCAAAAGCATTTCAAGTTTGGGAACACTTTTCAAGGTTGATCAGATGAGGGGGATGTCTGTCCTGCATACTACCCAAAGTTACAACCTGACAGTTGAAAGAAGGCATCTGGCTCAATTATCTGTAATGCTGCAAAATGTGCCAAGCCAATTTCCTCCTCTCTACCTGCTGATTTTGTTTTTCTCTAAATGCTGAGCCAGGGTATTTCTATCCCTGACTAGTCATCAACTTTTGCATCGATCAGTCGACTCATTAGATCGTGTTTTGTGCAATAATTTAATTAATGCGCTACTATAATAACATAAATAATAACTATTATTATTATTATTGTAGTTATAATTATATTTGTTTTTACTTTAAATCTGATTATTGTTGCTCAACTTCAGAATTTTATCACGCTACCTTAAAAAACAAATATGCAGTTTACTTTTTTGAGTGAATCAACACACTTCTCATTTTTTAAACATAACCAGTGTTAATTTAACATGGATGAGTTTGTTTTCATGTGATGCCTGGTAACCAGTTTGTCCGTCCATATCATATGAGTTTGTCTCACTTTTTTGTGATAGGAGTAGAGAGAGAAAAGGAGGTGGGGATGAGGGGAAAAAAAAAGATGCAAGTGCATATAGGAGTGTTTTAAAATGAGGGACTAAAATGAGGATTTGACTTTTGCTTCATAAACTGTGTGTTGTTCATGTTTACTGAATAGTGGTGTTGGCAGCACCTTCTCCTTTAATGCTTGTTCAGTACTGAAATGCTGTAATAATAATGAAGAGACACTTAACAAATTTCAGAGATAATCCCTTACTCAGGTTTGTTAATACTGGAGCTGAGTGAGAAAAGAGTGGAGCTGTGTGATTAGGCTATGTTGTTGTCATGAACAAAAGGCTAAATAAATGCATTTTCTGCTTGAAGGACATATCTGGATGAACGTTTAATTTCATCTTAGTGAGCAGCAGCCTGCACCGTTCATGGTGCTGTATTAGGAGTTTCTCGCTGTGCAAGTATACATAGACGGGGTTGGTCCTCAAATTAGCCACAACTTTAGCCTCTCTAGCCTTGCAACTTCAGCCCAATTAGAGAAAAATAAGCCCTGATTGTACCGTCTGCCAACATTAAAGACTGATGAAAGGACGTTTAACTTCTTCATTTGCAGTGAAATACTCTGAGAAAATATATGTTTCAGGATGCAGTAGAATAACAGCTGCAAAAACAGAAAAACTGAATTATCCTTTTTAAGTCTCCTGCCAAACAGTCACATCTCACCCATTTGCAGTTGTATCAGTCACACCACTATGAATAATCTATCCTTTATAAAACCTAAACTGATAAGTTTAAAAAATCCCCACCATCAGTAAACTATTCATACCATATTCATCTTTAAACCAGTCTACCTACAAGGCAAGCCACAATAAGCATATATCTGCTACCAAGAGTCATACTAACTATACAAACACTTACAGTTAACATGATTATTTTAACTTTAAATAAAACATCCAGCCGTCCATATTCATGCGATGGTGTTCTGTTCAGAGCAAGTCCCTTTGAGTTAATTGGGGTTAAGTAATTCCTAAGATAGCAGCATTCATCTTTAATTACCATAGTCCACTACATTTTCTCAAAATGCTCAGAAACAAGATGAACAAAGGTCACCGGCACTTTAGCGCTTAAACTCGAATAAGAACAACGTGTGAGTGAAAAAAAATCAATCTGGATCTCCGGCTATTGCTGCACTAAGTCATCTCTCCAGGTTTTATAAAAAAACACACACGCTGGCGAAATAAAGGAAAAAAGGCAAAGAAAAACCTGAAAATGTATCTTTTCAGTGATTTCAGTGGAAATGTAGAAGGAAAATGACAAAAAAACCATCAGAATTCAATGAAAACATAATGAAATCTACTCACAAAGACTTGATGATTGATTATTTCAAGACAGATTGCACAATACACAGGACCAAAATAATTTCAGACTGACTTTAAACCCCTCCAGCAATTTTTGACATCTGTTGTGTGTTAGTCGTCAGGTGCCTTGTCCTCTGTTTGTGTATTCAGTGTTAATCACTGCAGCATTTGTAAAGCAAATGTTTGTATTGCTACAGAAGAAATATACTAAAAGGTCTGACGTTTGGTTTGAGATCAGCAGGAATCTGCCATATGAGCAATTTTCACAGCCTTTACACAATAGTTACTGAAGTGTAAGATCACACCATGCTTCCTGTTGGTCTATATCTCAGCTGTGATGTGTAAAGTCTCACATGTGGCTGTGGCATGTGGTGTGAGAAACAAACTTAATATATACTCAGAGGCAATGAAAACGCAACACTTTAAATTTTGGTTTATTTTTGCTCAGGATCTGAGTTGTCCAATTTGAGTTCTCAAGTGACAATTGGAGTCACAATGGGCACCTGGTTACACATGAATGGTCATCATGTAAATCAACATGTTGAGTTGTACTCTTAACAATACATATTGAGTACAACATATGGGATTAGGAGTTATGTAAGTGCAGTTGTTCAAATGAAGGAGTGGTTGTCTTCCCTATATAATGGCATGATAAAAGCCACACAAGAAACATTGTCAAGTGTCATCATGTCACGTCTGTCAACTGAACAAAGGAACAGGGCCCTTGGTATGCTAGAGGCAGGAGCAAGTGCCCGGCAAGTGGCTCACCATTTTGGGTGTAGTACCTCCAGCATCACCAGACTTACACAGCGGCACCATGAAACTGGTTCTGTTAATGACCGACCACGTCAAGGGCGTGAACGAGTGACAACTCCTCATCAAGATCGCCATATTGTACTGCAGCATTTGCGTGACCGTTTCAGGTCCATGAGGAGACGTTGTACTGCCTGTATGAATGTTCGTGGGGGTCACACCCGATACTGACTGTTTTTTAAGTTGATTTTTGAACGTGTGTTCCATTCAGTGTTGTTGTGATTTTTAATTTTCAACTTGTGCTCATTATGTGTAATGCATGTGTTTATTATTGTACAAGCCAGCCAAATAATGCATTTAATTCATCAAAATCAACCCACCCAATATATTTAAATTGTTAAAATAATAAAATAACGTTCAGTCAAAAAAATATTTGAATCTAAACTGGTGTTGCGTTTTCATGGCCTCTGAGTGTTCATCACAGTTTGTACAAATACTGTGATGTAAGGCTGACTTCAGACACTTTGGATTAGCAAAGTCCTTTTTTCACTACATAACAAATCCAGTTCAATGGCCTGCATTTCATCTCCCTAGCCAAAAACGCAAAAAAAAAAAAAATCCTATATACACATATATATGTATGTGAGTGTGTGTGTGTGTGTGTGTATGTGCAAGGCTGTATTTGCCTTCAGATCTCTGCAACAGTCACCCCTGAATTCTGGCACACAGCAGGGATTCACACCTGCAACTTCATATCTTTAAATCCCTGGTTGCACATTCACCATTTTACTGAACATCTCCACTGATCTGGACCACTGGACCAGAGAAAAGTCAGGTCCCCAGGGTTCACTCTGAACTTTCAAAATCCAGTTTTTAGCTTTTATGCTGCTAAACTGATCAGTCAAAACACAGAATCAAAATCTTTTCCTCTCGGACGACTGAAGACAACGATCATTTAGTTGTATTTCTAATTGTTATGCTGAGTAGTCGTGCTTCATTGTTTATCAAACCATTTTTGTATCTTGGGGTCACTGTTAATGAGGGAACCCTCAATGATTTTTGAGAATCAAATAATGGTTAAAAACATCCTAGGGTCTGTTCTGCCTGATCGAATGGCTTGAATCGGCCACTGTTAAATCTTGGACAAGCACAGGACTTCATACAGAGGTGAAACACTGTTGGCTTAGCTTAGCATCAGCCTCAGGATAGCCAATTAGCAATGAGAGTGATAAACATAAACATAATGAACGGAATCATCCACACAGCCCTTCGATGTTATTTTGCAGTGTAATATTTACCATACCTGGCGTTCAAGACACTGTGCGCCATCCACGAGCAGTGAAATACCGACGTAGTGACCTGCAGCGACGTCAGAGCGGAGCCTGCAGCCTAAATCAAAGAACGACGCCCACCTGTGGCGGTGGGAGGTACTGCAGCGATGATTTATTTGATGGACAGAGCTGGCTAGCACATAGCATTCCTATTTGTCTACTGCCAAGCAAGGGCGTGGCATACGCAATGCTAACCAGGTTATTAATGGTTTTCTAATAGCATTTACTAAACAAAATTTCAAGGGTTCTCTTTAATTGTTCATTTATGTTCATTCAGTCAAGTTTGTGGTTAAAAAAATCACGCATGTTATCAAAACCTTCCTCATATTTCGTTTTGTTTTCACCTCAAGGAAAAATGTGCCAACCAGCCCTGTGATTGGCTCAAAATCAGTACCTCATCTCTAGCCCAATGACAGTTAGGATAGATGATGAGTGGTTGGAGCACATGTTGGAATTTGTCTTATGATTCATGTCAGTAATATGACATACCTGTATTCAGCTTAGTTTGTTGATAATGTTGGAAATGTGAGTTTTCTCATTCACATTCTCATTCTTAAGACGCATTCATACGCTGACATTCTGGCAAACTTTTGCCAACATAGAGAGACACTGAGGCATGGCAAGCCACATGTTCACAAGTTCATGTAAGTTGGGGAAAGCTTATGTTCAACAGGTACATAAAATTTTTTTACACATGCTTTTAAGTCTCTGACTTTTGATCTAACACACTTCTGAATGCCGGCAAGAGTTGACCTCCGCTTACCTTTGCTACCCTCAGTTGGATACCAAGGCATGGTGTCAGAACACTGACATACATCCACTTTATATGGCACTGGTTGAGTGATGTCACAATGTTTGTACAACGTCCAGCAGCGTGTTAAACACAGAATGTTTAAATTCTGTGTACATTAGTCAATGGGCTGTCGGGAAACCTCATACTCCACCTGCACAATATTTCTCTCTACTTTAGAAAACAGCGACCTGCATTGAAAACAGAAAAAATCACCCAAATTCACGCCTAATTTTGACGGATATTTAACATTGGTCAATGTCAGCTACTTTATGTTGATGTTTGAATGGGCCTTTGGCAAGTGCTTAAATAAGAGTCAAAAGAGTCTCATTTACCAGCTTAACATCTTATCTTAAGATATAGGTATCAGAAAAAATGTTGAAATGCTGAGTAAAATGAGTAAAAATTAATGTCATCACAATAAACAAGTTGTACTTCCCCAGCAGGTTGAGATGCAGTGGAAATATTTAAGTTAGTTTGTATTTTTTAGACACTCAACAACAAAGCTTGCCTGGCTGCAATGACAGATCCATGTATATATATATATATATATATATATATATATATATATATATATATATATATATATATATATATAAATGTGCGAGTATGTTTCCTGTTTTTTCTAAAATAAAAAAAAACAATTTGTTCTTTCTTTCATATTCTTTCTTTATTTCCTGCTACACACAAAGCTGAGGGTTAACTTTTGTGCTCCTTGTGTTACACAGAAAGCACTCCTGGCGTTGCCATTATAAGAATAAAAAGACCATGCTTATTAGAACACAGAGAAACAGATGTGCCTCCACTACATTTAACCTACTTATCTGGGCCTTCTGTTGGATTACATTACTCTTTCCAATTAGCACCAGAGGCAAGACCCAAATGATACCTGATGAAGCCCTGAAGTCTGAAACTGTTTGTCTTATCTTTGTGTGTCTGCAGCTGCGAAGCCAGAGGAGAAAGAGGAGGTGACAACAGTCTCTGGGAAAGTTGAAGGCGAAAAAGGAGAGAAGAAGAACAAGGAGGGAAAGAAAGAGGGCAAGGGTGCAAAAGAGGGGAAAGGAGATGAGAAGGATGCTAAGAAGGGTGAAAAGGGTGAAAAAGGAGCATCTAAGAAAGAAGCCGGTGATGGGAAAGGGAAGAGGGCTGGCGAGAAGGGAGACCGAGGGGACAAAGGAGAAAAAGGAGGAGAAAAAGGAGGAGCAAAAGGAGGAGCAAAAGGGGGAGCGAGGAAAGCTCAAAAGTGAACTCTGCCTGACACGGACAAACACTGAAAATAACTTTTTCATATTTTGGCTGCTGCCTTTTATGGACCTCTTTTCTATGATGACTTTTTATCATATTATGGAAATAAACAAAAACATTTAAAATATTGTCAACATCAATGTTAAGAATGTTGCAAACATCACAGTACAGTAAAATTCAGTTTATTTCTGTATTTACAATTCACTGAGGGACAATAGAGACCAGAAACAGTTAACACTGATGTCTATAGCTTGCCTTCAACACAATGAGATGTGCATCAACAAACACACCTCCACATACTGCATCTGAAGCATTAAAACCCATATAGACTCCACTGAGATAAATAAAAGACAAGGAGATACATTGTATACTTCCATAAGAGGTATTTAAAATACAATGAAATACAACATTAGCTCTGAGTATGGGCTTTACTGTACACTTGATTCCAAAACACAATCATTTTACACGTTACAATCAGAACAAAATACTGTTTCAAAGCATTAAAGTGCTCAAATCTTATTTTCCAAGTGTTTTCTTTTTATATCTAAGATTCTCATGCTCTTTAATCAGCCTGATTTACATAACGTTTAGGTTTACATGTCCAATTTCAGTTAATGAAAAGCAACTTAAGCTGTCAATCACCTAGTTTAACTGTAATGGAGAAAATTATATGTACATCAATTTTTTATCTTCAACTGGGCTGAATTTTCTCAATGAGCTTCTCAGAAAAAGGATGAAAATACACTTTATTTGAACAAAATGAAACTGGTTAAAAGTCAATTTTCTTAAGAGGCAGGAAATTACAGCATCATTATTTGACAAAGGTTTCATCAGTCTTCCATCATTATGGCCTGCAGAGACATACAATTATGTCTTTAGTCAGTCTGTTTAACTTTGATTAGCAGTGATGATCAATTTTCACGGAAAAGTTCAAGCTACGTTTTTGGAGGAGCAGAAGCACTTCTCAGAATTCTGATAGTTCAAGCTGCACACATATGGAGAGTGTTGGTGTCTGTGTGGCTAAAATGGGTAATAAATGTATTCTTTACATATATTCTGGAGCTTTTGTGAATATAAACAGACAGGAAAGAAGACAGACGGAAATGTAGAGAGAGAGAGTGTAGGGAATGATGTGTTGAAAATGAGCCACAGGTCAGGTTTCAACCCAGGCTGTCTGCTTTGTCAGCAAAAGCCTCTATGTATGAAGCATGAGGACAAAATCACTCAACAATGCAACAGGTATTTCTATGACTCATTAATGTTCTTTGTATTTGCCCCTGGCAAAAACCCTCTCACATTCAGATAATTATGCATGAACCCAACAGTCAAAGGTTAAGAAATCTAATCAGAATGAAAACGAGTGCATACATTTATTGTGCCGTCACTCTGTGTGCCTTCATGTTGTGTTTTATATAGAGGACTATGGACACATAAGACAATCTCTAAAAGTCACAGAGCCTGATTCACTAAAGGACTGCACAGCTATGCAACCACTAAACCTGTGAAGTAAGTAAAAGTACATATTTTTTGACCTAAACCAAATCAATGGGACCAATATACCAGCATAAAATGTCCAGACTTGCACCATCACGTGGGTAAGTGCAGATGCCATAATCACACATTAAACGACCTCAAATGATTAAAATGTCACTTCTGTTTATTAGCATGTTGCTTGTCGCAAACCTGCTGCTTCATTGCTCAGAGCCTATGGGAGTCTGCATGACTTATAAACAGTATTTCTCTGTCATTTAGTCATAAACTTGCATTTAAATGAAATACTACTATAATGTGAAAAAAATAAAGCATGTGCTGCACTAATTTGTTTGGAAATACTCCTCAGTTTAGAATAGCATGCAGTGATAGCAGGGCAATGCTCGCAGGCTGTGTGTCTGCTGCTTACAATAACCCCTGCATTAAGACTTGGAGCTCAACTACCGTAATAGTAAAATATGCCGATGATATTGTGCATCCTTTATTAAGACAATCATGGGTAAAATCAGTCCTGGTCTGTCAGGGGCTTGACACTCCTTCCCTGTATGGGGATAGCCTGATGCCAGAGCAAACAAAGATGAAGCAAGTTTTCAGTTTTTTTCCTGGGCTATCAAAAAAAAAAAGACTCAAAGAAGTGTAGTCATTCTTCAAAATGATGTTTTAGTGGAAAAAAATGTCCCCTTATCAGCACTGAACTACTGCTCTTCTTCAGACATGCATTTTCATATGAGTGTTGTTCACCCTTCATGCTCTGAGATTTCAACCTTGAGACAGAGCAGACATGAGTAACATTTGGAAATAATTTTTTGGAGCTATTGGCAAGCACAGTCCATTTCTAGTGAATCAGCCCTGGTGTACTTTTATGGGATATGTTAAAATGCATAAAAGAAAATTCGATATTACCAATTGAGGCATGAAATATTGGCTTCACTCGAAAACAGTAGTATTGGAATGTTAAGTTAACAGAATATGACAAAAAAGATCTGAAGTGGAGGTATTCAGTAACCCCTGTATCAACTACTCCATTAGATGCATTAACCTGCTGGATGGACTTGTCAAGAGTAAAATCAGCAACAGATTAATTTTAGCTTTTCAAGAATTAGTCAAAATAAACAGCATAAATGATCCACAATAAGACTGAAACAAAGAAAAACAACATCATCGTAAATCAGTCAGTGTGAAGTCACAAAAAAATAATCAACAGCTAGATACCGAGAGAGCTTGACATTAAATTGTGGTCAGAACTGAAAAACAGAAGTTTCATTGTTTCACAAAACCAACATTTTGTTTAAGTCATAGTACGTGAAAAAAAGTGAGGTCTAAAAATGTATGCATTGTTTCTAAATCAAAATTTGAGTACAAACCATAGGGAGCATCTTAACTTCGGAAACAGTTTAAGTGCAAATAAAAAAGTAAAAAAAAAAAAAAATAATAAAAGGGAAAGGAGAAAAACAAAATTTGGGAAATAAAAGTCAAAACAATAAACTGTAGATAAAAAAAATTAAATAAATAAATATTAAAAGGGCAACTGGAAGGAGAAAAAAGAAAAAAAAAAGGTTGAAAAAAAAAGAAAAATGCAACAAAAAAATATATATAACTACTTTCATCCTCACACTTTTCTCTACATCTCAGTTTTTTGGACGGCCACCTCACTTAACTTTAAGACTTTTGGTCAGAGTTAGCAATATTATGATTAAAGTTTTAAAGAAGGCTGCAAAAGGATTTCCCTTGATGCACACCATGGATCATTCAAGCTCTTTGGTGTATGATGAAATGAACCTAACCTTGGAATAAAAACAGGATAAGTGACCAGTAACAGGGTTTGAAATATATCCTGGAACGTTCACTAAATGCTTGTTTGAATGCCCTCTGTCACCTGAAAAATTGACAGTTTTTTCGGACTATATACAAAGTCAAATATAGCAAAAATTTGTAAACCAACACATGAAAAAACACAAGATAGCTTGATACACATGAACACCATTAACTCAAAATTAGAATGTATTTCTGATCATTGTAAACATTATGACTTGTATTTATTTACATCAAAAAGCAGCATTATCACAGGAGCATCTGTAACATCTGATACTTCATTCTTTTCCAGGTTTTCCTTTATAATCTGCACTGTTGTTTTCCTAACTTTTTTCCTTGAATTCCTCTTTTAATTAACATTCCAGTGGAATTGAAGACATTTCCTGCTAACTGTGTGTTTTTTAAGACAGGTTTCCTGCTCTGAAGAATGTGTGAGAACATATGATACCATTTTTGTCCCATTTCCTCAAAGGTCCTCTTTACCTCGGCTTACACTGAACCCATAAGACGGAGACCGTTCTCAAACAAGTAAACTCACTTTGGCATCATGGTGTATTTGTGTGTGTGATGGAGGGAGAGCGGGAGGGGGATTTCTAGAGCAAATCTAAAAATGAAACATTCATGTGAACTCTTCCACATCTGTCAGAATGAGAGGAATACAGTGCATGCACCTGACATCACAGCAGGCTTGAGTCACTGGAGTTTCAGCTGCTGGGAGGCACACAGCACAGACTGATGATATGAATCAGTCAGAGGTAAGGAATAAAAAAATCTTAGCACCTCAACAGTTCTGATTTGCACTAACAGTTTTTGACAACATTCGGGGGACATCCCGGGGGCAGTACAGATCATCAGCTGTTGTTATGAACAATGTTTGAGCTGGATTATGATTAAAACCACCAATACTTCTAGTTCCCACATACCCCTCTGTGTACCCCTAATACATCCCTAAACTATCTGTATTTTCCCTCCTTCTGAAATGCTCTGTTGGATTTTTTGTCACTTTAAAGCCTCTTTTCACAAGGGCCTAGTAACTCTCATTGGATGGCCAGTCTACTCTGTTGTAATTTGCAAGTTAGGCACAATGTTTTCAACAGCTCTTTATTCTATCTATAGTCTACACTCTGCACTGGACTTGCTACCCAAGCCAATGGGCTCAAACTGCCAAAGAAACAACGGTAAATGCCAAACTGGTGGGTCAATTGGAGGTGGGAGGCAAACCGTCATAAGGCAGCTACTGACACCGTTTTAAAGAAGGAAAGGGGGAAGTCTTTTTGTCTTGTGCTTAGTAGGGCTGTAATGTGTTAGTCGACTGGTTGACTCATTGGTCGATAAGTGCTGGGGTGACCAGAACTCTGATTGGTTGACCAATCGTGTTTTTTTTTTTTCGCTTCTGTTTATTTTTTCCCCGGCGATTTACAGTCATCAGGAGGAACGTACCAAGTGCTAATGGGGGTGTTTTCAGACCACCCCGGTTTCACAGGTAACTTGCCTGTCTCAGAACACCTCCTGGGTTTCACCACCTTGGATTCGCCCACCATCTGGAGACCTGGCTGGAGACAGGAGGATTGAAGAGTGTCTATGTTAGCCTATTCAACTTCCGGTGGTCTGCTGAGTATTTATTTTTATTTTGAGCATCATCCTCTACCCCCCGCCAAGACGCGCTCCGCCGAGCCGCGCTCCGCCAAGCTGCGCAGAGCCGAGCCGTCCCCGCGCAGGAGGGATTTTCCGTCAGAGTCCCCCACCCCCCCACCCCACCGAGCTGCGCTCCGCTGAGCTGCGCCGAGCCAAGCCGTCCACGCGCAGGAGGGATTTTTTGTCGACAGTTTCAGTGTGTCAGTTGACCAACAAATTCTTTGGTTGATTACAGCCCTAGTGCTTAGAAGTACTCTACCCTCCAGATGAGACAAGTAAAACACACTTAAGGGCATATAAAACTAGAAAAAGCGCCGTCTTCGTGGATGAAACATTACAGCTCAGAATATTTCTCAAAGCTGCAATTCCACCATGCAGTCCAGTTCAGTTCAGTGAGATCAGGACTAACTGCTCCAAACCGTACCAAACTGTACTGAACCAAGCCGGGCCACTTGGTGGAAATGCAGCCCAAGTGAACATCATCAGTGTCATGGAAAAAATTAAATTTGAAGACCTAGTGGGCATGCCTTTAACTAACGACAAATGTTATCTCTACTGAGGTCAGGAATGCAGAGGTTATCTATTATTGAAAATTTACTGGGTTCAATCTCAACTTTAGGGCTGTTCAGAAACTGCTGTGCCACATTGTTTTTGTTGCAAAATAATCAAGAGGGGAGGCAGGAATGTGGTCAAACATCACCAGGTTGTTACACATTTCTGCTGCAATGTTTGTTGTTGTATGGTTGGTGTGTCCACTTGCACATGCGTAATAAGAGTCCAGAAAACTTCTGTTTGGGATTGGTGTCAGACTCTTGATTTTTTTCTTCTGCTGAAGAAATTTCCACAACAATCAGGAAATAACTGGATAATTGAAAATAATAAGTGGAGAGAGGACAAGGTTTCCCACATATACACTAATACTCAGATGGGCCACCTAAATCTATTAACAGACCCCCTGAGTATATTTTACAGGCTTTTTTCCTTTTTTGTTATTACTGGATATAATCTTCGTCAGCATAATTCCAAACTGTATCCGTGGTGAAAAATCTCACATCTAAAATGATCTTATGCTGTTGTTTCATTGTTTTAAACAGCAGCTTTCAGCGGATCTATTCTGCACTCCAGCACTCTAGGATTATAGATAAGTAACGTCACCTTGTTTATAATAAGCCTCCACCATCTTTTCTCCTCTGCTGAGGATTATTCAAAAACCAAAGTAATGTTATTTTACTTTATAGAGAGTACTGCTGATGAATCCTGTCAAAAGAGCAGAAACACACAAAAAAGTAGACCTAAGAAATATGGATGGAGAGGAAACCCCCACCAAAAACAGTACATTGAGAAGGCATATTTCAGCCTAATTTAAGCCTTTACCTGCTTACTTATTACTGACTCCTGTTATTGATCTGTACTTTCTGCCTTCCACTTGCTTGGACAGCAGTGACTTGTGCGTCTGCTGTGACATCAGTGCATACCCTGTATTGAACTGGACATTTTTTTGAAACAGTTAAAACTGTTCCACATTGGAAACAAAGAAAACCAGCTTAATATGAAACATGATTCTCTATAGAGAAATGCTGATTTGCTATAACAAAACTTCAAAAGTATAAAAATAGGTGTGCAACAACAGAGGACTTCAATTACCTGAGTACCTTCCCTTTAACACTGAAGTGAAGTGGACTTAAGTCAGTACAGAACAAATGAAACCATGCTAGAGAACATTTACAGTTGCCTCAGAAAGTAGCATTAATAATTTTTCCGGCGAGCCTACATGCGCAGTATACTTGCGATGACTTCTCTGAGGACTTACTGAAAGAAACTTCCCACACATGTGCCTCTAAGCGCACTCAGAGATCCACCTGGCTTTCAGGTGAGTAAGGCTGTTCCTGGCAGCTGCTGTAACAAACTCAGGGAGATGTAGGCCTGAAAGATGAGCAGAAGATTTTTGCCCAAAAAACACCAACACAAACAATAACATCAGTTCTGGCAGTGGAAAAGAAATAAGAAATATTTGTTTTTGTCTCAATACACATTCACTGTGGCAGGCAGTTGGTGAAACAGCTGAGGGAACTTGCCATCAAAATGAGACGCTTCCCCTGGAGTAAAGGTGGCCCACCTCTCTAAAGTGATACACCCTTTCTTGCGACACGAGCTTCATCACTTGGCAATGTTCTGGCTCGCTTCACAAGAGGAAAAACTGGCAGTGTTGATGATGACGCTATCCTGAATGGACAGTTCCATGCTTTGCTTTTTCCCATTTTTACATTTTTAGTTCACATGACCGTCTCCCTCTCCTCTTCCACCACAGGGGAAGGTTTCTCGTCCTCGCAGGGCCGAGTGGCTGCAGAGTGCTCCTCGTCGGGCAGGTGAAGCTCCTGTCCCGATGAAGGTATGGAGTTCTCTGAGACCGAGCCATTCTTTACATACCCCGGGAGGTTCCTGTGTCCATTAACAGGCACGGGACCTAGTCTGGTCGTGAGGTGGAGGGCATGCGGCCCTCTGGCGGTCACATTAGTAACACTGGTGTGCGACACCATGGGTCCATAGCTGTACGTGTTACTGCCACTCCGAGCTTTTCTTTTGAAGTCCAAAGCCAGTGTCCTCCTGCTCCACGACTTTTTGATCTCAGCTTGAACCTTAGATGAGAGGAAGTAGATGTTTGAAATTGTTAATGCATTGAATATCATGCAGGATGATTTGTTTTAAACTGCCTCTAAGTTCTTACCTCTCCATTGCAAAAGCAGTAAATAATTGCCACGAGGAACCCCTGCAAAAGGTAAGAGAACATTTTATTTATCACGATAGAATTATGCATGAATTTCTAGGCCAGCTTTTCCCAAACTCAATGGTGTCATGACCCAATTTGAAATCTGAAAATCTTCTGGGGCCCTACCATGAGACTCGAAGTTTTTACCTCCATAACTTTATTTCCCTCCGAAAATTTCCCTGCTAATGAGCAATCTATCAAATCATTCTTAACACATTAAAGAGAGAAAGTCTACTTCCTTACATCGGTTAAAATACATGATAAAAAGGTGACATGTAAAGCCCAATTCTGACCAAAGATTTGTGGAGACACAAGTTGACACATGCAGCCATTTTCAGTGAGCTGCATCACAACATTCTTTAATATGGAGACAATATGTCTTTGCCATAACAAGGACTCTTTCTGCTTCAGTTTACCCCTCTGTGTTTCATGCTTGTTATGTTTGCCACACATTCTCATTGTTTACAACATTTATTTAAGTGGTTATTATTTACTCACTACAGCTGCAATTATGCACTCTTCTATCACTCAGCCTGCAGTTATGTATGAATTTGCTAAAATGTTTCCCCGAGACATTCAGCTTTGCTATACATGTAGAAACAGTTTGTCTACCTGTATACTACTAAAGCATGCAGCTTTGATTGCCAAACTCATAAATACCATTTCATATTTTTTCTGTGAATAGAAGAGACTATAAGATCATTTGTTAGAACATTGTTATTTAATTTCAAATAAGAAGATCTCCTCCCTTTCATGCTATAGAGAAATCACTGTTTTGAGAGCTGACTCCTGGATCCTTTTGGATCCTCTTACTCTGTGTTCCCTTCTTAGTTTTCAAGCCTGGGCAGCATCACCTGGCCTGATTTGATAAGTAAAAACTGCTCAAGACAGCAGCAGGATTTTGACGTCTTTACTTCTTTAAAGGGGAAAACTTTATTTTAGGTGTTAAAACGCATTCAGATACCAATAATGAATCAACAAAAGTATGACAAAAGAAAAGCTCATATCTCAAAATCATTTAAGGTGGGTCAAATGCACTAGTGGATAGGTCAGGGCCCTAAAGGCCCACCCATAACTCTGTTGCTGTCATAAAGGGTTAAAGTTGAAGTTGGGTTGTATCAAGTACTTGACAAAAGTCAATGAAGTGGCTGAATGTAAAGGTACCAATAATGGTAAGCACATGCATCAACAGTAAAAGGAACATCATCATCACTTATCACTCTTACTGACTCATGCTGATCAACATAATTTTGTGGCTCATTTTTACATAAAACTCACACAGTTATGCAAAATGACTGTATCCGTGAACAACAGTGTACCTCTCTGGTGGTCTCAGCTTGGTCTCCTTAAAAGTACTGTTGTTAAGTACTTAATACAACCCAACTTCAAGAATACTGAACCATCCCTTTAGCCCTGATAAGTGACTGCCATTAGCATTAGCATTAGCATGAAGCTAGCCTGTTTTAATATACTATATTAAAACTATATACTATATTAAAAACAGTACGTTTGTTTACATTTTTCATTTCCAGCCTGATTCAGCATAGCCCATCTTACAGTTTACTTAAGCAAAAGGGACACATTGAAGCTCCGATGTCATCATGTCTGATGATATTTACATTAATCCGTGAAGTTTTTGTAGTTGGGTTGTATCTGATACTAGACAATGGTCAGTAAAGTGGCTGAAAGGGCTCCGAACAGTGCTGCACCTTTAAGAAGAGTGAGCTAAGATGACCGGTAAGGTACACTGTGGTTCACGGGTACAGTTTTTTTTGTGCAATTGTGTGAGTTTTCCCCAACAATCAGCTTTATTTTGTTTTTTAAAGATGCAGCATATGGCTACGTGCTCTTATGCCTACGTGCATTGATTGCGCCAGTAGAACCTTGTTCTGAAGAATTTCTTCTTCTGTGTACTCTGGACCATAAAAGGAACCCTGTGCAGCCACAGCAACAGGAACATCATTGTCACTTGAGTCCAAATCACTCATATTTGGTTTAGTATGAGTTTCCTCTGCTGCTGTTGTGTATTTCTGAGTCCACAGAGTGAAACAGAAGAAAAAGGAACCAGAAATTCTTCAGAACAAAATTCTGCAGGCAGTATCAATGCCCACGGAGAGAGTAGCCCACAGCCATCTGCTGCATTTTAAAATAGTGCCAAACACAGAGACTTCCTGGAGGGAAAAAAAAGTGCTCTGAAATTTTTCACCCCATCTAACATTCAACCCAAAATTGTTTCATGGCTCATTTTTATTTAAAACTCACTGAATTTCATGAAATAATTGTCCCCGCCAACAGCACTATACCTTGCCTGCTGTCTAGGCTCGTTCTCCTTGATGGTGTTGCGCTGCTGGGAGCCTTTTAGACACTTCACCTACTACTGTCAAGTACCTGATACAACTCAACCTCAGAAATACTTTACTATTCCTTTAAGGGTACACAGGACAGCGCCACACCACACATTTTCACCCAAAGCACACAGGAAGACACAAGAA
Organism: Cetoscarus ocellatus; assembly: GCA_037902135.1. NCBI lineage: Eukaryota > Metazoa > Chordata > Actinopteri > Labriformes > Labridae > Cetoscarus > Cetoscarus ocellatus. Next base: position 241,303 of record JBAMNC010000322.1, on the reverse strand, counting down.
CACAGTAATGTGCTGCCCTGCCGGGTTCATGTGCTCCCCTCTCAACAACACTGCACTTACAATACTACTTCTGAAGAAGGAGCAAGTAGTGGGGTTAACACATTTTCTGATTCCATGTCTGCAACACTCACAGTGAAGGCAAAACATCACAGGTGCATATATTACTCGAAACAGCAGTTTGAACAGGGCTTTTCTTTTAACCTGATCACTTTGGTCGTGTCTTTTTACATCTGTATCTTTACCTGGAATGAGTTGAACAGCATCTCATAGTGCATCTGTATCAGCCAGGGAATTCCAGACACCTCTGTGTACGGCATGGCGTTAAATATGATGTAGTGAACTCCAAAAAGTGGCATCAGCACCAGCGTGGACTTTAACAGTTTTCTGTATCAGTGGAAGAACAAACATTATTGTTTTCAGAACCATATAAAAGAAAGTAATAGAGGATATGCACATGATGTCAAAACCAGCACAGCAGAGAGAAATGTGAGGCACTGAGTGAAAAAAACAGACTGAAAACTGCTGTCAGTTGGATGTAAGCAGCAAAAACCTTCTATTTATCCCCAAAAATCATTTTTTTTAAAACCTTGGGGTCTGCTCCAATGTCAGAAACAATAATGTATATGTAGCAGAGAGTTGGGAGGTCCAACGGCTAAATGTCTGCTGCTGATTAGTGGCTGGAGGCTAAACTGCAATACAGGTCCAAAAGTCCAAAATCTCTTTAAATAATTAACTGACAATACAACAATACTTGCTTTAAAATATAAATACAGTATTGTATATAAGATAAATTATCTTATATAAGATAAATTGCTAATTTGCCAGTCCCATGCAGTTTTTCATATGACACCAACATGTTTGCTTATTTGTTTGTTGTCGTTTGGTTAGAAATTTGGCAAGAGATCATTCAGTTTCTGCCCTTTACTAGACCACAATCTTCAAATAATGTAGATTTTGTACCTGTGAAACATAATTTTCATTAAACAAAACAAAAAGCTGAACAGTGATGGTTGACAAATACCTCAATGTTTGTTACCCTTAGTGCTGTCAGGAGATTAAAAAAATTGAGAGATTAATTAATTATTATCTGTAATTAGTTCATGTAATTAATCTCTTTTTCTTCACTTAAAAATTGCTGAAAAAAGCCCTCAACTTGAGGTATTTTCATTTAAATTCATTACATTATTGTTGGCAGATCAAAAGATTGTTCTCCAACCCCAAAAAACTCAATCACAAGAAGCCCAATGCATAAAAACTCTCCAATTTTAATGTGACGACAACAGGAAGTGACTGAATGTTTGAAAACAACAGCGGCGTGTACAAGCGGTCTCTGTGGATGCAGCAAGCTCTGCAGTTTTACCAAAAATGGACTTGACTTCTCCTTTAAAAGAGGAGCAAAGAAGGTGACTTCAAGCTTTTATTACGGGAAATCATGTTTTTGCTCTTTTTCCTGGCCGGGTATCACCACTGGGAAACTGGGAGAGATGCGGAAACGTTGCGTGAATGATGCCAGGCCGAAATCATGGTTACCCTACGATATGAAATATGCTCTATTCAGAAGTTTACCAGGAGAACTTGGTGGGTATCGTCTTTGACAAGATTCATGTCACATATAAGTGGCAAATGATACATCTGTGTGGTATAATTTAATGTAAGATAAGACGATAGGACTGAAGTACTCTTAGTTTGAGCTAACGGCTAACAGCAGGGTCTAGCTGCTACGTCCACGTCATACTGTGGCTTGTAATGGATTGGTCTGTGAAGAGTGTGACGAGCAGACTGATCGTCCAATCACCAGCTGCTCTGGTATTTTAAGGTTCTGCCCTCTGAAAATATCAAAACAGTGAAATCAGATTAAAATTAGATCAACGCGATTAAAAAGCATAACGCGCTAAATATGACTGTAATTAATTAATCACAATTAACATGATAATTTGGCACCCCTAGTTACCACTATATCAAACAGGTAAATTTTTACTAAATTCTAAAGACCCCTCTCAAATTTGTACACACAGTGATAATGTCATTTATGTGCAGAGCCTAACTGGTTGTAGAAAATTAGCTGGCGGTGGTTTTCAGTCAGTTCACATTAAGGAGTTCTGGTCAAATCTGCATGCTTCTCCATTTATTATAATAATTTGGCTAAAGATCATGAGCTGTCTTTCAGTGACAAGCTGCCTGCTAGCAATATGGGAGTGTTTCTTGGGCTGTGCTCACATTTGGCTCATTGTTGCGACAGTTAAACAAAAGAGACCACAGTTTAACATCTTTGGGTAGTTTGTTGAGAAATTAACCACCTATACTGTTTAAGTATAAGGTGGTACTTGAAACAGATGAGTGTAAATGCCTCAGGCACAGCATCGCTGCAGACAGCTGACGCTCGGTTCAAGCCTCAACACCAGAGTAATGTCACCGAGCGAGACAGAGACTTTAATTTCTGCAGATTAGGGATAATTTTTTATAAGTTATGAGTCTAACCAGCGCATCTGATTAATCAAAGTGCTTCTGTGATAGGAGTGCTTTAAGGACGATGTGATGAGGGGCAAGAGATATAAGGAAACTAAAAATGTGCTGCACAGTGCTGGAGAAGTTGGTTCCCATAATGCAGAACCTGATGCCTTCAGGAGCTCACCTTGAGTTATCCCTTATTAAAGTTGTTATGGGTATGTTTCATTTCTTTTTAACCTAAAGATGGACAGACTGTTCACTGACTCATGCTGTCTTGTAGAAACATACAGTAGTGTGCAAACGTGCACGTATGAGATGGACAGCCATGAATTATCAGTGATCTGTTAATTGTAAAGAACTCAGCGGCACGTCTGTATGAACCTTCACTGTGAATGTTTTTTTTTTTTATAGAGAGCTGTTAAAAGCTGCTTTCACTATGAATTTCCTCAATATTCCAATAAATTAATAAAACATGTGACTTTCCTGGACCAAAAAACTGTTATTTCCGCCTGATCAGTCCCATTCAAGATGTTGGTGCAGTGTTAATGAATTAATTTTATCAGATATTATAATATAAACAGCGTAAAGACATATTGCTGACCCATGGTTTAGACTGTTGCAACCACAGAAAGAGCCAGTGGAAAGTCCCCCCTTAAAATGGCCCCTATTTAAACTTAACATCGAGCCAGCATCAAGGACATAAAGCCCACCTGTATGATATGTGATTATTGTGAAATGTACGTTGTTATAATGTAAATTACTAAAACTTCTAGCACTGCTTCTATTTATGTAACCATAAACATCTGCATTTTGCTTCAAGATGTGTCTTCTATGATAGTTGTTTAGAGCATTGTTTTTTACATTTCTTATTTGACATGAGACCACAAGACATTTTTCTCCTTTTACCAGGTATCTGAGCAGTATCTCACAAATTCTCTCCACCCATCTTTTTGCAAAAGAATGTGTGTAAACTGCTGTGATCTAATTCTGACATCTACTCCAAATTAGTCTGTTGTGGCAAGCATTCTATATTTTTTTGAGAGAATATATTGAGATGCACTGAGTATTGCAATGGAAAAAATCCAAACCAAAACAAAACAAGAAATAATGTTTAATTTTATATATTTCTTGTCCAAACTGTCCCAACCTACTTTTTAGAGAGGAATCATTTTTAATGGACAAGACCAGTCAGCGAATCTGTGTCCACTGGGAAGGAAAAACTTATTGACAGCCCCATTTGCAGACACCTTAATACAAACTGTTTCAAGTCATAATTTCCGGATGTCATCTTAATTTATTTCTTATCTTAAATTCAATTTTTTTTATATTTCAAATTCTAATTTGATATATTTTTGAGTTCTCTTTTGCCAGCGTATCGCTATTTCTTTATTGTTCACATTGCTTGCAATGAACTAAGTGCATTGATTTTTTTGCTTAATGTATTTATTAATATTTATTTGTATAGGGACAGTATGAAGCAAGGGAATGTTGCCACATACTAAAGTGTTTATAGCCTGAGCTAATTTGCAATACCCATCCCCATAAATGCCTTAGTGTACAAAAACACTTGTCCTTTTTTGTCACTCTCTGAGCACTGCAGAACCAATCTCTTTATGTGATCATGGTACATGGTCGTCATGAGGATGAAATAAGCAATGAATCCAGAAATATGATAAGAAGCTTAAACTCTATACCTGTACTGTTGTCTTGTGTCACACCTTCCGGCGTTTGTTTCTCTTAGCTTGGTTGCCAACACTCTGATTATGTTCAGAAATAAGATGAAATTGACCTGCGATGAAAAAAGAAACATGATGATTGAATGTTTCATCCAGCAGCTGCAGTGTCACAGTTGCTGTGAATCACTGTTCTTTTCTCTACAGTGGGGGTATGACTGGCACACCAGGTGCATGTACTCACCACGACGGCCGCCAGGATAGGCACTTGATAAATCCATTTCAAATTGCCTGCACTTAAGTCCCAACACCTGCAAGAGGTCAACAACAACGAAATGGATCAGCGGGAGATAAGGTAGGATCAGGCTGCTGGGTGAGATGATCCAAAAACATTGAGAGTCTTTAAATTGAAGAGGGTGAGACAAGGTTTTAAAGAAATCTAGTTTCTTCTATTAAGTCCCACTTATATGGTACTACATTAAAAACTTAAAACAAGTAGAATTCAATTTTTCATTTAAATAATTTATTATTCATCTTCTGATTGAAAGTTTTCTCCTTCTAGGACTTTCAAAGTTCCCAAAATTTGGAAATCATGGTACTCAAAGAAGAAAGTGATTTTCTGTGATCTGTAATAAAACATTTTCATTGACTTTAACAGTCTAAGTCTTTAGCCAGAGCAAGGGCAAAAACCTTAAAATGAGAAGGGGAAATGCATGAAAATTTTTCAGAGGATTTTTCAGCTCTTCCTCTTCCTGATGGACGCTGAAGCTGCTGTTATCAATGTCTCCATAGAGCTGTGTGATGTTTGAATGGATCATGAAAAATTACTTTTTAATCTATTTCAGCATGTATTTTCGTTCCCATTTTGTAGCCCAAATTATAAATTCTTGTGTTTTGCTAACAAGTTGTTTAAGATGTTTTATTGTTCTCAGTGTTGTGCTGAACAGAATCTGTAGATAATTGTAGGAGGTGGGGTAAGGCATTGATTTATTTCACTGCTGTGTCACTCAACATTTAATCAATGTATTTTCATCACTATGTGTGCATCTGCTTGGGTTTAGAAGCTTAGGAGTGGGGCAGGGGGTTAGTAGAACACTTCATTTTCTTGGCACCAGAGCTGAAGGCAAAGCTCCGTGATTAAAAAAATATTGCTTTGTTGAAAAGAGATCCAATCATTCCTTGTCAAATCCTAACACATCTTAGGTTGTGGTATATAAATTAGTTCAATTCTTGAGTGCAACACAACTTTCCTCAGAGGGACAATGAAGTGTATGTATTTGTATTTTATTGTACTGAAATATATTACTCTATTTCGATTACATCTTATTGTAAAAAATTGTACCCTCACACAGTGGTTCACAAGTCTAGGTGTGCCTTGGGCATTTGTAAAACCATGTGTGGCTTATACAAATAATTAACTGATGAATGAGTTTTAAATTTACTCTGAATCTAAATATTGGATAGCCTTGTTAATAGAAATTTAATTGGTAATACTGATAATCTAATACATCATATTTTATTAGGCTTTTAAAGATAAAAAAAATATACAATAAATAAATATATAATACCAAACACCCATTCAGGAGGCTGTTTTGCATGGCGTTCAGTGCCTTTAGATTTTGGCTTGGTGTCAGGTGTACCTTGGGGTGAATTAGTTTATAAATCACTGCTGTAACATTTCCTATTTTACTGTGCTGTAAGGTATGCTACTGTAAACTTACTGTATTTTACTCAGCACTATGGTCTATGGTTGACTATGGTCAACCGCACCTTCCCCCAATGGGACAATAAAATATATCTTACATGTTACTACGTACTGAACTGTAGGGTATGGCACGGTACTGAGTTATAATACATCATTGTATCTTGTTATGTTTATATATGAAGTATACTGTTTGGGAGCATTTTGGAGGCCATTTTGTGGACACTGCCATACTGGAAAATCAATCTTACTTCGGACCAACCTTCTAAAAGATGGTATTGTGAACTGTGGTTAGCGTGGTATGGTGTGTTATTGTATTGAACCGTATCAATTGATGAGGTGAATGCATGTCTAATACTCTTTTTAGCATAATTTCCATTCTAAAATCCACAGTCTATCTTTTTTTGGGACTTCTTTACATAAAAGCACTGAGTGTGTTTGGAGATGAAGCTTGTGAATGTTTTATTTCTTCACAGCTTCTGCAGCTCTACATTTTCTTGATGTGTCAGAAGAATAAGAGGCTCGAAGACCGCCTGGAGAACTGAGTCTGTGCTTTTTACACAACACTCTCACACAATCAGACCCTCGATGCTCATGTTCTCCTCAAAGAGGTCCGGTAAGGGAACAGAAGTGTTGTGTCTGCTCTTCACCAGACTGAGACATGAAACATGAAATTTACCTTCTGTGGGCATTTTTTGAAAACCAGCTTGATCAGATCTCAAGTCCTCAGTGTTCAACCCGGATACAGGTACAATGTGGAGGGATCAGTGGGTGATCCACTTTGAATCCATGCAACTTTTATACCTGTCCCAACTCTCCCATGCATATGGTGTGTCTGACAAATGTGCAGGAGGGTTACCAAGATTTCTGGTAGGGATGCACAACATTGTTTTCTGATGACATCAGATATGTCTATATTTTCAGACCACACAGATACCTCTACCAAGACACATTATTATTATTATTACTATTATTTCATTTGTTGATATCATCAAAATATAAAACTACAACAACAAAAATTAGTAAAGTAAAGTAAAACAGCTTAATCCACCTTTTTTGAGAGCCACACACAGCACTGTGAGCCACAATTCCACATAGCCCGCTGCATAGTGTCCCTTCTGCTCTGCAGCTTTGCTAAAACCGGCGGTGAATGTCCTCGCCCACTGGACACATTTAAAGTGGTGCACATTGGAGCAGCTTAAAACACGAGATTATAAGAGAATAAAATCTTCACAAGGTAAGTGTGAGATCATGAGATAACTGGAAGAGCATTATGTAAGCAACAGGCTATCTTTCCTTCCTGACGCTGATTTGCTGTCTACATAAATATTATTTCCACTACTTCAGCTGTATTTTGAAATTACCAAGAAATTCTGAGCACTTGTTTTCCTGTTTTGGGTCAATGTGTCAATTTGGCAGAGATGAACGCAGGATTGGAGCAGCTCCCACTGAATGAAAATAGACTTGCTATATAGCGAACCAGTGCAGACCTGCGCTGCTAGCATGCAACAGAGACAGATCAATAGCAGGCTATGGAGACCAACTTATTGAATAGCCTGGGGTTGATTTTCTGTGGAGTGCACAGCAACTTAGGAGCACTAAGCGGGTAGATTATGTGGAAATTGGTGGTTACAACCTGCTGACAGACAAAGGACTCTGTAGAAACATTGTGATCTTTTTTTTGGAGCTTATGGCCCTTTTCCATCAGCATGTCTTAGCCCTACTCTACTCGGCTCGGCTTTTCCCCGACTCTACCCGGCTCTACTCTACTCGCATTGTGCTGCTTTTCCACCAGCCCGGTTCCCTGCCTAGCGGGGGCAGGGTCACCATACAACAGCTGGGCGACGCTGCGTTCATGTCATTTTGAGCGCGACACAACAATCAAAACAATGGAGGACTTGGAGGCAATAGTATACTTGCTGCTCGATCTGTAGGTTTTTGTCACAAACCGAATGAAAGAGGAAAGAAGGCTGCAGGCAGCGAGAAGAAATACCGAGGACGAGAGCAATCGAGCTGCAAAGAAAAGACGTATGAGGGTAAGCTAGTGGAAGCTACCGCTAGCATGTTAGCTAGCTCGTCGCACTCATGACTCATTGGTGACGACATCCTCTGACCAATCAGTAGCCGGCAGTTGGTCAACGTCACCTTTTTGTATCGACTCAGCTCGCTTAGAACCAGAGCAGAGTAGGTACTAAAAAACTGGTTTGTTTTAGGAGGTACTGTGCCGGTGGAAACGCAACGCAAACCGGGTAGAGCCGAGTAGAGTAGAGTAGAGTAGAGTAGGGCTAAGGCGTGCTGGTGGAAAAGGGCTATTAGTTTACTGAGACAGTTCTAGAAAAGTGGTTGAAACACACACAAACACACAAAGAAAACCCTCTCAGGTTCAATTTGGCTGAAGTTTAAATCCAACAGTTTAGTTCTTCCAACCTGGTTTAAAGTCTTCAGGTATAACTATAAAAAGGATAACGTTCTGTTAGTTTGGGAAAAAAACTCTACATACTTCTTTGTACACTCTGCTAGGGCTTAACATTATATCCCTTTAACATCACAGCTGTTATATGATCTTGCCTGATGGTCACATTGGTGGACACGGAATGTTAGTTACATGACCTGAACCACGTGGAGCTGACACTTCTGTGCTGTAAGATGCTAGCAAATAACACCACTTTTCTTGTTTGTATGACTAATAGTTAATGAAAATCTGTCAGATACCACTATCAGTCGTCAGAGAACTGATGACTGTGCATGCAGAGTCTGTGCATCTTCTGTATGCATGTTCAGGCTGCATGTTACACTGGGCCAGTCACAGACCTACCAACAATTCTGATACATTTGTATGTAATCTGTGGCCACATGCCAAAGCTAAGGGGAACCTAATAAACAACAAACAACAATGATGCTTGAGGCAGGTGCTCAACTATGCCAAATGGATGAGCTTCTTCCAGCTGTCAGCAGTATCTCAGTGTTCTGACTGAATAAACAGTACATGAATGGGAAAGATGTGCCTGGATCACGGTGATGGTGCAGATTAAACCTTCATTTAAACAAGGTTAGAAACGGTCCGACATTTATGTAACACATAAATAAGCAACAGATTTATTTGTGGAGTTGAACCTATGATGGATGGGTTGTTTCCATAGTTTTGTCTTTTGCTTTCTTACTACTGCTCTCTGTGAATATCTGCAATGCATGTCGACACTGCTGTCGGAGTTGCACCCTGAGAATGATGATAAAGGGGGAAGGGTGTTTTAGATTACATCTAAAAATGAATTAAAGACATGAATAAGAAAATAAATTGGAAAGCAAATATGTATACATAAAAATGAACTGCATTTTAGTCATTTTCATTTGATATCAAAAACTGCAATATATATATTTTGCAAGTAGAAAAAAGTGCATTGTCAAAACTTTTTCAAATATCACCCTGTATGCTGCTGATATTGATAGCCAATATACAGTATGGTCTGCACAGATTTTTTTTTATATCTATCAATACTAATAATTCAGTACTTTTCCAGGCAATGTTGATAATCATGCCAGAAATATTGTATAGCTAGAAATATTGTGCATCTCTAATTTTCTGGAATAGTATCAGTACCAAACATGCAGATGACTTACTCTGTGTCTGCAAAGGTTGCTCTCACAGTTGCCCAGACTGTCACAAACATAGCTGGTACTCCTGGGAGAGGAAACCAAAAACATAGAAATTCTTGTGATAAAACAGTCATTATAATGAGCTTAACACTCTAAATGAAGACATAATAGGTCCATAAAATGCTTTATATGTAGAGCCTGGGTAGCACAGCATCCACATTGTATGCGCTGTGCTTATGTTACTTTACGCACAGTGTGTACAATGCAGGAACTGTAAAGCCCTTATTCATGCTAAGGCATTTTCATGAATCCAAGTTTTTTGTTTATAATGAAGAGCACAGGGATTTAAAATGTCTCCTCAAGTTTTGCAAACTAATACCAATAAATCAGCCAAAATGCAGTGCCTTGCACTTTCATATGCATGATAAACAGTAATAAAGTGGCTGCATACATATCATGTGAATAAATGACACAATACTCACCCCAACCAATCAGAGTGAATCCCCAAAGATACTTTCTGTCTGAGAAGAAGGTCATGAAGATGAGGCTGTGCAGGTACAGACCCTCCACCAGGATCCAGTAGTAATTGGTCGCCAAGAAGTACATGAACAAGGTCACAACCACCTTGCAGCCAATCTGTAAACAAAAAAAAACCCCAAGGAAAACACATTAAATCGATAAATTATTGAAAAATCTCTTCATATTTCCGTATTCATCCTGCCTTTATTGACTGCAGACACACAGTAGTATACAGCTGGGAGTGGAGTGAAACTTGAAAGATAATTATGTATTCAGTATTCTGTGTTGCAGGGAATACTGTGATACAAGAAACATGGTGAGACATGCAGACTTTAATAACACAAGGTCCATAAAAGAAAAAGCTTTAGCTGATTGATAACAGTTTTCTCTGGTCTGAAGTAAATAAAAACATGGATAAACATGCATGAAAAGCATTACAACTGTGGACTTTTATTGTGAAGATCTTGTTGGAAATGCTTTAAACTTGGTCTTAATTAATTGAGCTTTAGACATGTTTAGATTAGAAATGAGAACAGTCAAATTATCATGATTTTCTTTTTTTAATGGCAATCAGAGCCTCATTATGTGTCTGTTAATCATCTTAGATTTAAGACTAGTGACTCAAAGGTTAAAGCACCCAGTTTTGAGGGTAAAAAAATTATATATGTGTGTGTATATATATATATATATATATATATATATATATATATATATATATATATATACACACACATATATACATACATACATATATATAGAACAACAGGAGCAAAGCCCCGCAACAACTCCCTCTGAATTACCAAGGATGATTTAAAAGAAATATTTAGCTTACTAATAATACAATTATTTAGATTTGGGTGCTAATGATGTCATTTTTGTTGTCACTGTATTACACTGAGGTTGTTTGACTGTTACTAGTGACAAGTATCATCACCAATTAATACATCAGTGTTGCTAAGAAATATCATACCTATCGCAATTGGTAACTGGTGGGAATTAAACACATGACAGAATGCGATCAGTATCACTAAAGATGATATAAAAAGATCATAAAATGCATCAAATTAAGTTTTTAATATTTTAATTGTAATATCCTGGTTGTTATGGCAGTGCACTAATTGTACTTGCTGTTGAAATGGACTGCATGCCTGAATGAATGTAAGAATCAATGATTTCTTCTTTTTCAAACTGAGAAAATCAGTCACACTGTTGATGAGACAATGAAGAAGATAAAGTGTGATAAACATTTTGATCTATACCAATCACAGTATGGAACTTAATTTTGTTTTGCTTTGGCTTACGGTTTATTTTAGGATCATACACACACACACAGTGAGCCAAATCTTATGAAAAATTATCTGGGGATAAAAGAAGGGACTGCCAGCTGCCTAATTAGGGGTGAAATCGAGCAGTAAAGTTGACCTCCACGCTGCTATCCAGCTCTTCAGGGGTTTCTGCTGTTTTCCATTTCATCATTATCAGTAGCCAATTCCTCTCAGCCCTCCTGTTTCTCTGCACTTGTTACTTATCAATCATATTTTACTCATCTTTTCTCAGCAGGTTGTAATCTGTGGCATCTTATTTTCAGAACTTCTTAATTAGAGTTGTACTCATGTGAGTCAGGGGCTGTGAAAATGCCACTACAGGAGGCATCAGAACAGTGACTTTTGGGTGTTTTTATCTCGGGCTGAGGGCTTTTTGTGGCTTATAAGTCCAGTGGTCCTGAAGTGTGGGTATCTCCTCTGCCACTTTTGCAATTTAAATGAAAAGCTGGGACCATGTGTTAAATTAAGATAACCCCATATTTAATTTAGATAGTTCAAGTAAACATTTTGCCCATTTTTTATTTTAAGCCCAGCAATACAATTAAAAAAAAAGAGACAGGGCCATATTTACATCTCTATTGCATCACCTTCTCCTCAGACAAAACTCAAGGCTGTTTTCACATTGACACAAGAATGAACCCTTTGCAGGCATATGCTTGATATGAAGCCACAAATTACAATGGACAGCAGAAGTATCCCTACCGTTAGTAGGTTACAATGCATTTTTTAGCCATAAAATTGACAAAAAGTATCTTTTAATAATATTAGTCTACGGAACACAAGTGTCAGTGACCCTGCCTGATACATTGAGACATACTGAGGATGATCATGAACAAAGAAAGGAGCTCCTTCCAGCCCATTTTCTGTGTATCTTGGCTTAAGCACTGACCTGTCCATGTACGACACAAACAACACACTCTGCTTTTACATTACATACTTTAACGATGCCAACCTGCGTGGATGTTTTTAATGGCTCTTGTACTTCACTAGCCTTGCAGAGCAGATGGACCTGCCTGATTCTGAAATCCTGCATGTCCATCTTGCCAGCCTCCATTGTCCAACGACTTCACTCAGGCTGGAATCTTATTGGCCCAATCAGGGAAGAGAGGCGGGAGCTGCGGATGTGACGGCAACAGGAAGTGACTTCATGTTTGAAAACAACGGCTGCTTCTGAAGCAGTCTCAATAACTGTGTTTTTTTTATCAGAAATTGAGTCAAGTTTTTTCTTTAATAGAGGAGCAACAAACGTCACTTGAAGCTTGTCTTACGAGAAATCACGTTTTTGCTCTTCTCCTGACCGAGGATCACTGCTGGGAAATTGGGAGAGAATGCGGAAATCCTCCACGGACATGCCGGTTCGTCTATGGTCATCATGGTTACTCAGTGATACTCGGCGAAATATGATTCTCCTCAGAAGGTTAACGGGAAAACTTGGTAGGGATTGTCTTTGACGAGGTTCATATCACATATAAGTGTTAAATGATACATCTGTGTTGTATAATTTAATGTAAGACGATAGTCTAAGGTAGTTTAAGCTAACGTTAGCAGCTACGAATGTTACTTCATATGTAGCAGCGTTGCTTGATATGATTGGTCTGTGATGAGTGTGATGAGCTGAACGATCTTCCAATCAGAAGCTGCTGTTGTTTTATGAAGGTTCTGCCCCTGAAAACATTTTTGTACGGCTCTTTCCCAGATGGATTAGTGAAATATTTCCGTGGCGGATATATGGAAGTGTCCATCTGGTGTGTCAGGTTAGTACTTTACAAGGAGCAAATCTAAACATAATGACTAATAAATGCAAGGCTGTTTTCAGAGGAATTCAGGGTATGACATCAACTTCACCAGCTTTCTGAAATGTATGTACATTAAGTGCAGAAAAACCCCACAAGGACATTTAATGATTAGAAATACTGCAGCAGCCTTAAAACCAGCACAATTTGCTCTGACTGTCCTTGCAGCCTCGTACACATAATTAATATCTTCTTTTATTCTAAGCATGTTTTAATGTTCAACCTTTGAAAAGCCATTTCACTATTTATTTCAAAAAGTTATATATTCTTAATTATCACATGGGTGAAGCTGAAGGTAATTTGAACTTTTGTGTGTGACTAAAAATTTCTATGGTAACCACATCAAGATCTGCTGCTGTCGGAAGCTGTTGGCCTGTTCATACCCCTCAGGGCAAATTTTCCAGTTTTCCACTTGCAGCATTTCTGGAGCTAAGCTTGTGTCATCCTCGTTTAAACAGAGAGCCAAGGACTTACTTTTTATGCCTCTGCACCGGTGAAAGACGAGACCAGAGGCATTATGTCCATTCATGTGGGTCATGGACTTGAGAACAATATATCTCAAAAAGTTCTCAATGGGATGGTAATTCAACATCAACCACGTGTCCACCAGGATGGTAGAGGGACTTCATAGAATGACCCAGCACCCTTCTCATGTCCAAGGTGTATGTTTACAGTGTGTTCCATCCTCTGCAAGTTTGATGTCTGGAAAGAACTGGAAAGTGTCGTGCATCTTGAAGGTTTGACAAAGACTGTGTCCTGGAATATATTGACACAGATCAGCCTGATCCAAGACTGGAGCCAATAAATAATTTTAACTGCTGTGTCAACAGTTCAGATGTGAGTTTAAAAAACGTATCTGTTGTTTAATTCTGAAATAATTCAAAAACGCTGCTAAGACATTACATGTCCATGAACTTGCTGCTCAACTTCAGGATAACAAAATTCCGTGAATGATAATAGAAACTTTCGGAACTATTTTTACAATAAAAGTCATCAAATTTAACTCTGAGGAACTGCTTTTATTTTGAAAGCATGAGAACAACTAAAAACAGGAAATTGTATGTTTTCAAACAAAATTTAACATAGAAAGAAAGAACCACTGGATCAGTCACAGATACAACAGACTGTAGCTGGTATCAGCGACTGATGGAAACATCTTTGTGTGATTTTTTACACAGGCGCAAGTTCTTTGTGAAATAATGGACAAGATTTTGGGGGTAAGCAGGACTGTAGATCTTGAAATAAAATCCAATATCATGACAGCCCTAATGTGCACCATGACATAGGGATGAACTAATTCAACTTTGAGGGTCACAGGTCAAAGTCAAGGCAATGGAACCTCTTGATCGTCCTTTGCTTGTGAACACAATACCTAGAGCACACATTTAAGGATTTTCACCAAACAATTTCTAAATGTCATATTTGCTTCAGGGTTATGCTGATCAGCTTTCAAGTTATGGGTCAAAAGTAAAGGTTACGAAAACTCATAATCATCTATAGCTTGTGAGTGGGATCTTCTGAATGCCATACCACAAGAATTTCTCAATATTTCAAGAAACCCTTGATGGATTTATGACATATTTGTCTGCTCTGACTGAACTACTAACTGATTTGATTTTGGTGTTGATAGTTGAAAGGTCACCTGAAGTCATCTTCACCACCTGCTTGAGTAGTCCTCTTTGATTTGATGATAAAAGAACATTATTTCAGTGGTCAAATATCAAATATTTGTAGGCCTCATGATCATCCCTTGCTTACAAGATTTCTGTCAATCAGTTACATCATCACAATGTCCAACTTAGCCCTTCTTGATCAACCACTGTACTTCCATCCATCCACCAATCCATTATCTAACTGGTGACTCTAAATTGCGTTCAGGTGCCAATGTAAATGTGAATGGTTGTCTGTCTCTCTATGTGGTTCTGTGATTGCCTGGTTACCGGTTCAGGGTGAACCCTGACCCTTGCCCAATGTCAGCTAGGATATGCTCCAGCCCCTCGTGACTCAGGAGGGATAAAGCAGCACTCTACTTTCAGTGTCTGACAATTTGTACCATACTGTGGAGTAGGCAGATGGTTCCAGTTATGGATTTTTCTGTCCTTATGCTGTCCAAATGTATTCAGACCCCGCAGTGATGACATGTCAACATGTGTGTAAACTGTTGCCTTTAATCAAACAAATGCAAGAAGAGTGAAAGTTCCCATACATTCTCCTCCCAAGCTGTGTTTAACACATTCATAAGACTGGATATGTTGCTTCCAGGCTGCTTTTAAAGATATTGTCTAGGCTTTTGCCTTTATTGATAGTGGAGAGGCTTGAAAAGGCAGGGTAAGAAAGCATGAGAAAACATGTAGCATATTAGACTGCTTTTAAGTAACAACATTTCCTCATCCATCAAATTCATGATGGCAACCATTCTGGTAAAAAAAAGAGCCTTTTCTTGGTGAGCCATTGCTGTTTGCATTGTTTTCAAACCGTATTTTCTCTCCAAATATTTATCTTATTAAATTATTTTGTAACTCCATAAACACTTTCCTCCTCACATTAATGTCTCTGCAGGCAGTAATAATTTTTATAACAGGGAAGTGAGCAGCGTAATTGCACGTTGGCTTTGTTTGAAAGGTAAGCAAAGGTCCTCAGAGGAGCATCTGCTTACAGTTTAACACCAATTAAAGTGTCACCCCGAGGCTTCTGTATTTGTGTTAACACCTCAAGCTAACCCTAGTAAACATTAGCTGGTCTCAGTATTTAAAGTCACACAATAAGGTGACTTACATGGGGACATAATACTGTTTAATTCTTTTAGAGCAAAGACTATCAGCTCGATATGGAATCAAGAAATAACAGCTTAAGGGTGAATTATCCTTATTATGGGGCATATCAAAACTCTGCTACTTTGCAAAATACATATAAGTAGAATACACCACTAGTTTCTAGGGTTTTACACTGAAAAATTTCACTTCCCTTTTGTTCTCATTTCCTCATCTTGTAAGCTGTTCTGAGGACTAATATTTCAGTTTTACCTACAACAGTTTTTCTTTTGTTACATGAGAGGAATTTTCATGGTATTTTAATCACTAAATTATAAGTATCGGAATTCACCGTGCACACTTGCTGCTCAGTTTGAGAAAGTATTTCATTTTTCAAATAAAGGGCAGATTAAAAAGAAACATACATATTTAATGCATCACAGAGCTCATGTCTATCAGCAGGTTGTTACATTGCTCTTTGTAGCTCTTTAAAGAATATGTGAAGGTAGTTTTTACTGTCACTGTTAAAAAAAAAAAAAAATACATATAATGTGCATGTTTTTGAAAAAATAATTTTAGCATTTATTGACATATCATTTAAAAATCATATATTGTGCATCTCTCTTGTAGCTAAACTCCACATTTTTGGCTAGGGGGCATCTGCCCTGAAAAGTCATAAAATGCCACTACATCATCATAACAATGGCTGGAGGGGGGAAGGAGTAAGACTGCAGACCAACAGAGAACAAAATACACTTCAGTAAAACTTCAGTAAAATATAGACCCTCCTGGTCAAGTCTTACTCCAATATGAGTAAAGGTTGCTCTGTCAAATTACTACATAAGTACAAGTTCTAGCGTGCTTGCTTTTAAAAATACTTTGAACATCACTGATCAGAGCTGGACCATGGCTAATCTTCATCTACACAGATTTATATCTGAAAAGAAAGGATTTTGATGGTCAGTTATAGTTGAGGATCTTTGATTTGATAGGAAAAATTAAGTAGGACACTGGGGAGTAGGCATTAGGTCAGGAAGGAGTACTTGGAAATCACTCTCCTGATTCACTACTGCCTTCAATGTTATCTGTCATTTTGTTTAGGTTAAAAGCCCTTTGCCACCCTGGTGAAGACCTTAGATACTGCTTGGTTCATCTACAATGGCAAAGATTAATGGAAAGTGCAAGATATCAGCAACAAGCTGCAGCTGACTATCAAAGTGGTCATACTGTACCTTAACTCAGGTTCATAAATTCACTTATGATTACTGCTAGAGTATGTTTGCAATCATTTCTATTTAATCTCTACGCAACCTGCCTGTTCCCACATACTGTGTGCCACTAATTCACCTGTGCACTCAATCCGCCTGAAATGATCTTTCGGAGCTCCTGCCATTACCCTCTGTTCTTAAGCGCTGACCAGTCAAGTCAGTAAACAAGTAAGCATGGTGCATAGAATTTTCAGCAGTAACCCTTTATAATACTGCATTTACAAGAAACATCACAATAAAACTCTGTTGTCATTACACTCTGAGAGGATGTGACATCTGTGTCAATTCACAGTGCTCCTTTAGAGGTGCTTAAAAAGAGCATGACATACACACATCGAGGCAGATACACTCACAAGGCTACTGTCTCCTGATGAGTCCTCATGCTCCCCTCTCTCTAATATTACACCTCTAATACTGCCTCTGGAGATGGAGAAAATGGAAGTCAACTTGTTCCCTCAGTGAGCTCCCCATTTCTTGGGTGTTTAAAATGGAGGCAAAGTGTTACAGTGGTGTAAATACTACGTCTTGAAATGGCAACATGAATTGAACTAGTGGTGTGTCTAACCGGAGGGGATGGGGCAACTGGATAATTCAGGCAGCTACTGGCACTGTTAACAGGCAGAGAGTGTTCATGCTGTAGACTTTGTTGTCTTGCACACTGAAGTACTCTCCCATGCAGAACAGTCATGTAAAGCACACAAACTATCACACTCAAAAAACCATGATATGCTTCATCTTTAAATTACATTTTGAGTTTTTACAGACCCTCTGAGTAAAATTCTCAGAGGGCTTGCAGTCTCATTTGTGATGCATGGAGGTGATTTAAGTAACTGATTTTTTAAAAAACATTTCATGAATGAATTTCAGCTTCCACCTGTAATGAGTATCCTTCAACAGCACCTTCCTTTGATACTGAAGGGACATTTGTCCTGTTATCAATCTGCAAAACAGTCATTATGTCCTCTTGTATCGACAGTGGGTGTGTGAATCCCAGATTCCAAAACAGATGAAATCTGTCATTGATTCTGTTTATCTCCATACAGCTTCTAGTTGAAAGCTGTCATCACTGCACTGATAAAATCAGTTTTCAAATGGGATTTCTTTCAGTGCTCCTCTTTTCTCTGTACTAATTTTTAGTTTGACAGTTTCCCTATACATCATTCCTCTTGAGAGTGTTGTTAGTTCACAGCAGGGGAGGGATTAGATTTATTTTCTTTAATTTTTAATTTTCTTTTAAAAAAGAATGTGATGAAGAACTACACAGCTGAGCATGGCTGGTGTGCCAAGGGACTTTTGTGCAGAGATCTCTTGTGCTTTTTTATTTTCTTTGAAAGACTGAACCAGACACCAATCATCCATGAAAGAGACTCAAACACACTAATCAAATTATGATGCATACAAAACCAAGAAAATAGAATCAAATGTCCTGAATAAAGGTTTAGAGCCAACCACAAAAGACATGGTCAGTTTTGAAAAAGCCACTTCATAAATGTTCATTCAGTCTAGTTGAACCAAAGTTCATTTTTGATTCATAAGGTAGCAGTGGTTTTAGGGCAAAAAGTACAGTTTGAAGATTATAAAAAGGTTACCAGATCCTCTTTCCTGTACACACTTGAGTGTACAGAGGCACAAACATCTGTATTCCTGTTGCTGTGTCACATCATCCACAATTTTAATGAAGCAGTTTTGATCATATCTCATTATGCAGAGCCACGGGATAAAAGTGTCGGCTAAATATATTGCACAAATTATTTGTTTGCACATTAAAGCATGCATAAAAAGTTCCCAGTCTAGCTGTGTCTTAAACTTGACTCTGAAAGGGAAAGCCAAGTCTTGGCCCAGCAAAAGTTTGGCATGCTGACAAGCTGCAATTTATTTGCTCTGGTGCTGAAAAAGCAGGTGAGACTTAGCGAAATACCACTTCCTTTTTGGAAGCAAAACATTTAATGCACAACTACTCTACAAATCAAATTACCCGTACATGCAGTCAAACAAGCATGACACTGTATGATTGTATAAATTGAACAGCAGGCTCTACCTTTGACTTTCTTCTCTTCTTCATACTCTAACCTTGGGCTGGACAGAATATCCTCTTTGTTACAGGTAGATCAGTATATTTGAAAACAAGATACAGAGTAAGACTTTCTCTCTTACATCAATATGGTTTATGCTGGAAAAAATGATGCCAGGCCTTACATTTTGCTTTCATAATCTACTTATAGGGCATAGGACAACAGAACATAAGGCTGTAGGTTCAGAATAATCAAGGTCCTTTACATGTAAGCAGCACTAAAAATGAATGAAATACAGAAACAGAACAGTATTTTTCAAAGAAGGTTCACACTTACTTATGTAGCAGTCTTTCGCGACTTTGAGCCTGGCTTCAATCATAAGAGCCAGTGTTTCCCCCAGCAACTATAAACATGTCATGTCTGTTATGATGATTCTGTCATGGCCACCATCATGACAGGACATGGACTGCTACAACTAGGGCTGCAATTAACAATGATTAAAGCTAACGATTCATCTGAATTTATTTTTTTTCAATGTATGGTTAATTCAGTATGAATTATTATCATTATTATTCACATTTTGTCAAAAACAAAAAAGAACATTCTTGAGCATCCCTATTAAGATTATACAGGATTATATACTTAAACTCAGTTAAAGCCAAGAGCCAACCATGGACAAAGACAAAGAACCAGACAGGCCTATACAAATGTGGGAAACAGAAATTTACTTTAGGCCTCCTTAGATCCACTGCTCCTTTCTTTTAAAAGATAAAAATAAAGATTAATGTAACTAATAAACAATCCAGATGACTGACTGCTGCCTAACACTCCCCTCAACGGTCTGTGAGCGATGTTAATCGCTATGCACGACAGCAAGTGACGTAATAATAGCACAACACAACAAACTGATAACCAAAGCAGTTGACAGCATTTTTAAATATCCATAACAATTGATTTCATCAACTTGTTGTTACAGCTCTAGTTACAACTATGAACATTTATTAGAAGAAGTCAAATATCACCACTGCCCCATGCTGGATAGCAAAAGAAAGAAGTTACTCAATGGACATCTTTGCTGAACAAATCTACATTCAACCACAGTTATTTCACGTTGTTTAGATGAGTGTTTTAACAAATCTTTCATTCACATTATTAGATACCTGCTAATGATTATATATGGTGTATTCCACAGCAAAGGCTTATTCACTACACAAGCCTTGAATGAGCTAGTGCTAATGCTAGCACTCACAACCCTGCTGTATTTAGTCAGTCCTCCTTATGTTACTCTGTTTTTGAGCACCTTTGAAATGATTCAGCTCATCTGACAGAGTCATTGACATTTATGTTATGCAGAATAATTGGATTATGTCACTTTCAGTCACTTTTCTGGCTCTAAAATAAACCCTGAACATCATTAGCAGCTGAAATTGAGGATAGCCTACTGACAATAGCAGTACTTTTGCAGTTCACTGAAGAGAGTGCTGAGTAGTCACTTTTCCACTCAAAAAATATCTAGTTATACTGTATCTCTATTCAATTCAAAAATCTTGATTGTTTTTTTGATCAACAATATGTTTTTTCATTTATTTATTTATCTTCATATATGTGCTTTCTACCTGAAATAATCACATTTGTTTACCTGAAAACAAATTCTAGAGTTACATGTTGTGGCATATGATTGAAAAATCCTTTTGAGAAGAACTTCAGGGATGTGTCTCCCCTCTATATTCAAGGAGACTGTGTTTGCCTTGACCTCATGTGTGTGTTTTAGCCGTGCTTTTACTCACAAACTGTGTTTTGTTGGCAGGCGGAGCCTCGGTAATGGACTTGAGGTCTTCCACTGTGACTCTCTCCATGTTTTCTAGCGCTGATCCAGAGTAGAGAACGACATCTTTCACGAAAATGCTGATAGCTCTGAGCATGTAGGACACAAAGAGGTGCATGTGGATGTAGTTCCTGGTGCAGTGTAATCGTCTGGGGAGAAAACAAACAAGAGAGGCAAGGTCAAAAGATAAGACTCTGCTTCTGTGTGTGTGTAAACGTCAGCTTGTCCTGGCACACCTTCATAAAAGAGTGGGTTTCTTTTTTTAAGCCCTTACACAAACAATACTCATTTTAATTAGAGCCAGCTGAGCTCCACGCTGACTATAACACATTCTTGGAGATTTAGGGGCTTTGAAACGCACAAATATTGAATTGCTCGCCTCAAAGTGAGCTGTAAAAACAAAATTGCAAGCATGTGTCGAGGAAAGCATGCAAATATTCTCTCCGCAGACGAGTTGCTGAGTTTATCTGTCAAATATTCGTCCAAAACATCCTGTCTGAGCGTTTACTGTGGAGCAGGGCGTTGAGGTCAGGCTGCAGGATTGAAATCAGGTGTGGGATCAATGACTGTAATAGGCCATGTCCCTACAAACCTATGGAAAAAGTCAATAAATGTTTTTCACTTCAATAATCTTAACTTTTCTTCAAAAACCCAAAAGCTTAGGCACCTAAATGATCCCCCTGATGTTCATAATAGATCATATGTTTCTCCAGAGTCTTTTTAATGAGTTGAATATGTGTCAAGCCGAGCTGCCCTTTAAAAAGTATTGATTTAGGAATGTTTGCCTGAAACTAATCTAGCCAACCTTTCCCAAGTGAGAACCCCTGAACACAACTGCTAATATGAAATATCCTTTTTCTCTCCCTGGAAAACACCTATGAGCTCTGTCGTCCACACACTGACATGTTGACGGGGGAGACACAGAGGCCTCGGCAGCTTGAGCCAGAATGTCAGATGGGCCCCTGGGATAACTTATTAAACTCATTTGGCCCGAAGATTTCCTGGTGCCAGTTGGAAAGCGCCGCTGAAGCTGTCTGACTGCTGGCCTGTATGGTAAGTCACGCTGTCAGGTACGTTGGTAAACAGCGCCTTCACATTGATTCCTGATACTCCCCATGCTAAACAAAATAAGCAAATAGGGTAAAATCTGCTCTGAATTAATAAGCCAGAAGAAAAATATGAATTCAACCCTGCTCGAGGACAGAACTATGAGATTAATTGCCACTGGGCCAAAGAAGACCCTTTCAACACCCCCGACTGGACCAAAAAACCTCTACATATGAAAAGGAAAAAAACATTACTACAAAATTTCATTCCAAAAGCAACTAAATCTAATAAACCATGGACACATGAATGCAGATTGATGTATGGTGATACTTTAGTTTATGGTTTGATAATTAGAAAAGCATCTTTTTAGCTGGCCAATTTACACATTTAGGAATTACATCTACTAAAAAGCAATTAAATGTGTATTCTGTCTTAAGTTTTATCCCGGACTGTTTAAGCAGAGATGATGCAGATGACTTCAATATAATTCAAAATAATTAAAAATGCAGCTTTTTTCTACAGTTAAAGTGATAGTTCTATATTTTGAAGTAGGGTTGCTAAATGTCTATGGCACTTCAAAATATAACTGCCAATAAAGCAGCTGGCTAACTCTCCCCTTCAGGAAAGATAGCCACTAATTGATATATAGCTGTCAATGGAGCGACTGAGAGCCTCAGAATCACCCCACTTTGAGGGTAAAACTACATAAAAAAACTATGTTTGCCAAACTAAACACTACGCTCAGATTCTTTACAGCATTTCACTTTTCCCTGTGTTTGGAAATATTTTGTGACAACATATGGGCTACAATTCCAAAGCGCTGCCATAAGCTGTTCTGGCATTTCAATTTTTAGATAAATGTCATAATTTGATATTTTCTATCTCATAAACAGAATTGCTTATCTTAAAATAGTTTACATATTTTCTTTTAACTCTAACTTTTTTCCTCAAGAACTTAATAAATGTTTCGGACACGGATCTTATGATTCACATTTATTCAAAATCTGCCCCGCAGGCGGTAGAAAATAGGCGCCACATCCTTCCTCCTTCTTCCTCTTCACTGCCATCATTATTGCTACCTGCTGGTGTTGACAGAAGTCGTCATCAAGGAGAGAAAAATAAGGTTTTAAGTGGGAGGGACCAGCTCTGACAGTGGCCAATCACCAAAGGGGCTATAGACAAGTCCCTTAATGTCAAAAGTCTATTTTCTCCACAAGCAGAAATGGACTCTGGGCGAGCAGAGAGAGAAAGAGCGCACGTTGCATGTGATCGTTATATGTGTGTGTGTGTGTGTGTGTGTGTGTATGAAACATGATGATGTGCTCGTGAGTATTAATTTTTCTGTTTAATTTGTGTGCAATTAGTTTTATTGGGTGCGTGTGAATGCTTAATTTGCTCCTAAATATGTAAAACTGTGTGCTTGAGACTTGAAATAAATATGACGCCATACAGATCTGACTCAGACTTTTGAGGGAACAATTTTCCTGGTTTTAGAAGTGGTGATTCCCTGAACCATGGTTTTTGAGAAATATTTGAGAATAAAGGAAATATAAAGCACACAGAGTGTTGTTTAACACTCTTAATACACACACATTTGTCTTCTTATTATAATTTTGTTAATAAAAAATAATGTAAAACCATCAAATTTCAAACTACTTCAACAAGATTCAAATTGCCAAAGCTTTTTGAAAGGAGAATTCATGGTAGAATTGTTGTATTCAACTGCATTAAACCTTTATATGTACCATGCTATCTAAGGGGCTGTGGTGAATATTAACATAAAACAAGGGGTTCTCAAAAACTACCTTTCTATGCTTGGCAGGATTATTACATGAGCGTGAGATCTTTGTTTCAGAAACCTTAAATCAGCATTAAAATATCAGAAGAGCCTAAATGTCAAATTAGGGAGCATGCGTTACTATAAGCCTAGAGGCAGATTCCTCTTCAGTAGTCATTGTGTCGTAGTTTTTTAAAAGGCAACATAAAAGCCAAAGGTAATGTTTGGTGCTTTTGCATGCATCTTTTTTTTGTCATTACAGATAACGTACTGCATCGCATGTTTTTAAAGCCATGGCAGATTGCATGATTTCATAACAACGCCTCTTTTAAATATTAAGTCATCCTGAAATTAATATGCCCTCTGCTGCACGATCAGAGATTGTGCCATCATGCCATAACACACTCAGACTCCCTCTCATATCCCTTCCTGCGATCACTCTGACCTCACTGTCTGACCCTATTTGTTCCAAATCCCTGTCATGGGAGTATGTTTGAAAAAACTGATTGGAAACACTGCTGCAAGAGTATCGACTCACCGAAAATATCCCAAGATGACCACAGCTACCATGAGTGATCCCAGAGAGATGGAGTAGCCCACGGTGTAGATGAGATACAGACGGTGAAAGACCTCCTGTGGGAAAAGCAACATTTGTTAGAATGTCAACAGGGCAGTAAAATGCAGCAAACCATAACCTAAATTTAATACTCTTTGCTCTGCAAGATTAAGTCAAGGTAAGAAAAAATGAGCTGTTGATTAATAAAGGACTGTTTTAATGCCTTTATTGTAGAGAATAGGGATGCAGACATTGTGGAAAACATGATGACAGAATGACCTTTAAAAATAAGGGATGGGAATTAATTGTATTTTGTCGATACCAATGCCATTAAGAAAACTGCCTATCAATACACTCCTTTCCTGTGGGAGGGAAAAAGTCATTGATTCACTACTGGAGTTGGTTTTAGATTTCCACCCCTTGTTCAATTGGTTTGATTCTAAAAGCCTTTGCCCACCAGACTCAATCTTTTTGCGTGTAAAATTTGCAATAAATATATTTTTGAACCTATAGCTAATCAATGCAGGCTAACACATCAGCGATGTTATGTAGCCAAGCAACACAGAAGCTATTGTTTTTATGGAAAACGGTCGATTTCTCTTAAGTTTCACGTTCATTAATAACCTGACACAACAGATAGACTGATAAATATATGCAATACTGAACTTCACTTGTTCATCTGAGCAACAGTCCCTAGCGTATGTTTGGGAATGAGTAGAACCTTTCAAAAGCATTTCTGGCAATTCTCACCAAGCTGTTTGCAGTGGAACGAAAATATACTGTCTCTTGAGAAATGCCGTCAGTGTTATACGTTTTTCATTTAATAAAGAAATGCAGCCCATATCTGACAAAACTGTTACTGAAGCTGTTTGCATTTATTCTTTTCTCTTTACGCGCAGTCATTTTCTGCTGTCATCTCGTTTGTAGCTTCCACCTCTTCCTGCTTTAAAGGCACTAATTGGGCCATGCAGCTTCAGGCCGAGCACAGTCATTGAAGATTGGAGCTTGGCAAGATGGATCTGACTGATTGAATGCCAGGCTGCTGCACAAGGTTAGTTCGGTGAGCCCCCATCTGGTCAGTGAAAGCAATCGTTGTTGGCATGTACGTCAAAGTCAGTCAAAACAATCAACAAGGCATCCAGCTTGACCTTGTGTGCACCTCGTTTTATTTGACTAAAGACATCAATGGCAAGGATAATGAATTTAAAAACAATGTAAGGAGGAAGTTAGCGTTAGAGCTGCAGAATGAGGATGTTGAGTGTACACTGATGCTTCTGCTGTTGTGAACAGTAGGTCATGAAGTAGCTGTATTGAATTTTCTGCTCCTGAATTAAATGGTCGAACTCATCAAGTTCTTCTCTCCTTTACAGAATCAGATGGATTTATTAAGTTCTGTTAAATCAAAATGAGCACTGGGTAATAGCCTTTTGATATTGAGTCCCTGCTTAATTTGTGTGGTACAATTTCTTTTAGAGTGTTGAAAATAGTGTAGTATATCCTGGCAGTTTCCTCATCATCTTCCTTTCCTTTTCAAACAAGAAAACCAAAGGTGTTTGTTACATTGAATAATTTTGCTTATGACAGAATGACAGAATCAGAATTTGTATTTATCGCCAAGTACATTTGCACATACTAGAAATTTGGTGGCAAAAACAAACAAAAAAACACATAATTAGAATAAAAATAAAGAGTCCAGAGGAATAAAATACAGTACACAAATAGGTAGAAAATAGCAAAAATTGTATTGTGTATATATAAAAAAACACAATACATAATGGACACAGAAAAGAAACAAAAAACACAACCCAAGTATATACACAGAAGAGGCAGTGAAGCAGCAGTACAGATGAGCATTAAACTTTTTAAGAGTATAAATATGATACAACTATAAATGCAGTGTGCAATGTTTAAAATTTGGCTGGATGACCATCAGTTTTACCAGACGGTGATGGAGGAGGTAAGGATGGACTCAATGATGCCCGTGTAGAAGTGCATAATCGTCTCTGGCAGGCTGAATTGCTACAGCTGCCTCAGGAAGTAAATTCTCTGCTGTGCTTTTTTGATGACAGAGCTGATGTTTAGCCTCCAGTGGAAATGGTGGAAACAACAGAGTCAGGTGGAAACAACAGAGTCAGACAGAATGATGGGGGTAGGGCTGGCAGTGTCCTTACTAAAGTCCACAACCATCTCCACTGTTTTAGGAGCATTCAGCTCTAAGTTGTTCTCACTACACCAGGTCATCAAGTGGTCTATCTCCCACCTGTAGGCAGATTCATCCTCCCCAGAGATGAGTCTGATGAGGGTGGTGTCATTTGCAAACTTCAGGAACTTGACTGACTGCTGAGAGGAGGTGCAGTTGTTGGTGAAGAAGAGCAGAGGAGAAAGAATGCAGCCTTGAGGGGAACCGGTGCTGATGGTTCTGCTGTCAGAGATTTGTTTTCTCAGCTTCACCCGCTGCTTTCTGTCAGTCAGGAAGTCCGTGATCCACCTGCAGGTGGAGTCAAGCACATTTAGCTGGGAGAGCTTGTGCTGTAGTAGATCCAGGATTAATGTGTTGAAAGCAGAGCTGAAATCCACAAACATGGCCCTGGAGAGGGTCTGTGATGAATCTGAGGTGGGACAGCACAAAACACTCTGGGATTATGGTGGAGGTCTTGAGGCAAGGTGGATGGGGAAGAAAGAGTCTGGTCCAGCAACTTAGCGGGGGTTCTGCCTCTTAAAGACCTTATTTATATCTCTTTCCAGGATAGAGAGAGGTGATCCTGAAGTGTGAGAGGGAGAGATGGATGGCCTTTGGGAGTCTAGTGCCCTTACTGGGCTGGGAGAGGTGAGGGTGGGAGTAATGATTCAGTGAGTGGTGTCATCATGGGGAATGGTTTCAGGACCGTCCCGTGATCTTTCAGAGCGACAGTAAAACTCATTCAGTTCATCTGCAAACTGCAAAACTGCAACTACAAACCCCCAAAGAGAATCTCTGCTAATCTGATTTATTACCTCATTCTAAGTTAACACAGAGAGGGGGTGGTCATATCTTGTAATAAGATGTAATGAGCACCACATTATGGAAAAAACATCTCTACTCTTTAATAGCTTATACTGTGTGCGCGTGCATAGTCATGAGATTAAAGAATCGAGAACACCAGCTCAATACTTTTGCATTTAAAATAAAAACATACATTTATCTCCATCTGCCCAAACTTCATGATTATTTGAATGAAATCCAGAATGTGTGGTGCAGTTCTTGTTGTCAAATTGATCATAGCACATTTTTACATGGCAGGTCACACTTACCCTTTCAACCACACCCCCACACAAAGTCCTATTGAGATCTGGATCTCATTTACAAGGGCAACCTGGCCAAGAGGTCAGCAGCACACATCAAATATAAATAAATTACAACCAATAAATACGTAAAAATCAACAATTTGACAATAGGAGAGCAATAATTTTTGAGTACAGTAACAAACAGGCATTGTTCATAGGATTCTCGCTGGCTGGTGAGTAAAATGGAACGAAAAGCTTTGAATGAAACCAGTTCTGCCATTTTAGTTCAGTCTGTGTAGTATTCCAAGCGGTGGGGGTGGCATAACAATGATCCTAATCACAGAGAGAAACCCCTGTGAGGGGTAAAAAGTGGATTAATGCAACTAGTTGCTCCACTCAGTCAGCAGGAAATTACAAATGGTACCACTGCACTAGGGATAGAAATTGAAAAGATTTTACTGATACCAATGCCATTAAAATTTTGCTGCTCAGCCTGATTCCATAACAATTCCATTAATCACTCCTGCTTATTTTCAATGAGAAAAAAGTTGCCCTACATAATTCTTCGGTGGAAACAATGTCAAACACAGGACGTTCGTGATATTCTGTGTCGTGCAGCACAGATAAATGCTTCTGCAAGTTAGAGGTGTTTCCACTTCCTGCAAGTTGTGCCCTAAGCAGCTTTCTAATGAAAATTAAGACATAATTTTGACCACCTCTGTCCTGTCTGCCACTGTTTCTGATAATTTGTTATCGTTTGTACTGAGTGCTTCTGATAAAAGCACAACATCCCTGATTTTCAAAACATGCATAGCAAAGTCAAAGGAAATAAGCAAAAGACTAATGATATTGATTTCTTAAGGGAGTTGTTATCGTTTCACAAATGAAAACTGGTTTTTCCATCCCTACTGCACAGACCTCTCCTAATTAAATAAAATCTGTTCTTTTCTCTCCTACAATCAATCTGTCGTTTTAACCTCTTCCACTCCAGTCTCCTCTGATCCGTCTCAACAGAGTCTAGGTCCAGCTCCTCAGAAGTCTACTCCTCTACTTTTCATCACCATCACCATGACTGTCAAGAGTTCACAACAGGTTTTACTATCCTTCTGTTGGCCTTACAACCCATTTGAGTGAATTGAAGACATAAATTAGTGTAATGGCTGACAACATATTTCCCACCAAATACCGCTCAGAAAATTTTTGGTAAAGGCTCTGGTGTCCATAATGATATCAACAGTATTATATATGCTGTAATAGGGTTCAAAGTGCCCAAAACACATATAAATACATTTGTTTTCCTGCATTTTTCACGAGATGTAAACCTCAGACTATAAAAAAAAAAAAAACAGGACAAAGCCATGTGACATAAGCCGTTTGATTATCAATGAAGCCTTTGGAACATTGTGGATGCCTTGCAATGGGCACTGTCATACTGCATATGTCATCTCAACAAAATTTTAGCTCAACCTACTCTCAAACATTGAGGCCAGGTTGAGGTGGGAATTAAGGCCGTCTGACCAATACTGACTCCGCATGGATGTGCAGCAATGTCAATCATGTCCCTAGCCCTAAAACTAGGAATCCTTAATAATAAAAAAACAAGTGCAATATAAAAAAATCTAGTGTAAGCACAGTGGTGTATTACATATTTATACCAAAGCTGGTTTTTGAAAAAAGGCTGCAGAAAAGTTTATTTAGGCTGTAAACCTGTCTGTTTACGCACACAATCATAACACTGCCAGGGTTCCTGTAAACAGCCTCAAGTGGACACTCAAGGAACTACACCTTTGACACTACCTGGGCCTCCATTTTCATCCACTGAGGTTGCCGCCTGGTGTAAACATGTTGTATGAAAGAGAGAAATACTATGCAGCACATCCACATAATCAATACATGCAGTCAGTAAAAATGATTTTTATTATAATGTCCGAGTTAAACTAGAGGCTTTAACGAACGATAATTAGTTTTCTAATCATTGAACAGTATAAGATTTTTTGGGTTGGACAAACACACAGGGGTTGACAATGGGTTAGCAGACCACAATTTTCCTCAATGAACAGTCCTACATTAGACCTGACTGAACTTGACCTTCTACACATGCTCCACAGGCTCTGACCCAGAAATTATCAGCTTTAACCTTGGGGCTTTAGCACTAGCACAGTAGCATCATTGGCAGAAGCAGCTTTTTTGTTTTCTTTTAGTAAGAACATCACAGCTGCCAAAATAAATGTTTATCTAATATTTATTAGAACTAATACAATAGTAATTGAAATGGGCTGACCCTTTTTTTGTTCCATTAACATCATAAAACAGCTAGCCGAATGCTGGCTTACTGGCAACCTTCTACACGGGAAGAAGGTCCAGAAAGGTACAAATTCTCCCACTACTGTAGTAGAGGCGGACTTTTCTCATTTATTAAATTATTTTCTAATTGTGCATGAAACAAGAACAGCACCTTATTCATATGGCCTATATGAGCTATCAAGACTTAACAGTGCACGTTAACCTAAAGAGTGTTTATTGTGTTATTTAGACTTTCCTTGCTTCCAGTCCTACACAACATTAACATGCTATCAATTCAAGCTTAAGTTTCTTGTTTGATACTTTTTTATATTATAAGACACACAGCTCTGCTAACACTCAAATTAAGCCCCAAGAACACAGAGAAAAATAAAATCTTAATGTTATACTGGCATGTGTGTGTCCTCTAAAACTTAGCCTATTCAAAATGTTATAACATTACAGTGTTTCAGGTTGCATTTCCTATTGGCAGCAAAAATGTCTGAAGCGGCCAGAAGTTATTGATGGAAACAGTATTTGACATGGATGGTGGGAGCTGAGAAAGTCTGGGTGGAGCAGTTTGATCCTACAGCATGGAGCTGGCAGCCAGAGAACACCGAAAGGAGAGCCACTAACCAGACCACTCTGTGCGTCAGAAAGCAAGAAGGGGCCAAGAGCCCGTGTGATGTAACCAGATCCCCCACTGCTGTTATCACTTAGCATCAGACTCTTGCACCAAAAAACAAACCCTGAAAAAATAGTGAGTGTCTCAGTTGTGGTGGTGGTCGGCGGTATGGCAGTCAATCTGTGGGGCTCGATGGTGCATATATTTGTCATTAAGTGCTGCAGCCGCGCTCTCTGGAGCCCATCAACATAAACATCTGATGTCAGTGTGAGATTGAAGGGCGCCATGATGAGGTTATACCCACATCCTCTGCTCCACATGTAAGCAAAGGAGAGGAAAATGTGTCGAGGATGGATGGATGCTTTTCCTTTTGCATGAAACTAAAGTCTTCAAAAAATCCATCTGCTCTTCCAAGAGTGATTTTAATATATTTTCTGAACAAGTGGCCGATTGCTCTCTTACCCAGAGCCCCCTTCTCCCATGCAAAGCGCAAGGCTTTTTATAACCCCTTGGCAAGCAAGCTTGACGCTTCACTCTGAAATATAATGCATTTTGTTCACTGACAGGCATTGTCTTGTTTGACAGATCAGATATTTCAACAATGATTCCAAAAATATTCCATATAACTAAATTAAAAGCCTTATCAGTGTCATTATGAAATATTACAAGAGATCCTATTCATGTGAGCTACATAATGGCTGAGTAAGTGTTCGGTATTCTTCGAGTGCCAAGATCTGGCCATTTCCACCCATCTGACAAAAAAGCCCTATTCAGTGTTAGAAATTAAACACAACAGGATCACATCCTTCTCTGTTAAGCCTTATGGGGGATGATGGGAGTCAAAGGCTGCTCTGTTTGTCTTACAAAACCATTTTCTCAGTACGAGCTGTGGTGTGACAGTGATGTCAGTGCTGTTCGTATTTATGACTCCAGGTTTGACTTTCTCCTGTTGATTTATGCTACAGATGGTTAAGCCTAATTATAATGGTTCACTAAGTGCTGCTTAAATGTTTTGGGTTCCACTTGGAAACAAAAGGCATTGTGGTTATTTTTCAGTGAGAGATCTTGAAGCTATGAGAGTGTAAATGTTGGAAAAAGTGGGAAGCTGAGAGAAATGGTAACCCTCATCATCATCATCATATTGTTTGTTTTCCCTGGATCGCTCTAACTATGACGCTGCTGTGTTTCAGTTTTGTTTATGTCCATTGCAATGCTTGTATAAAGATGCCAAATCACTGTAATGCATAACGGGAACAACTACAGCTCCCAGCATTAACGCATTAAGAGCAAGTTCAAACATTATGACAGTGAGATTAATCAGGTGCAAATAACAGCTTTAGGATGCAGATTACAATATTTTTCTACAAATTTATTGGAATATTGAAAAATTCAGCAGCTTTTAATCGCATGAAGATAGACTACAGGTTTGACCAGCTCCCAAACAGCAGCCTTTGGCTGTGCAGCGTTTTCCTGCAGAGGCACAGGCACAAAAAAGAACTCAAAGCTGTTCTCATCATGGATGCAAATTCATGCTGGAAGCAGCTTTTAACAGCTCTCCATTAATACAGACAAATAAGCCACAGCAAAAGTTCATACAGACGTGTCCCTGAGCTTTTTAAAATTGACAGACCATGATCCACTGAACATTTCATCCGTAAGCATTTGTGTACCACTGTATATTTCTACGAGACAGCGTTAATCCATAAACAGTCTACTCCTGTCTGATCTACTCTCAGATAAAACATAAGCACGGATGATTAAACAAAGTTGTCGTCTCTTTGCTCACCTGTTCCACACTATGGCTCACTTTATGTGTTACGGCACTATGCCGTTTTATTTCTCCTCAGCAGCAATCTGTCATAGGTGGGGGAGACAGCATTGTTGATGCTTCAACTGAGTAAAGTCCTGTCTGTTTGCAGTTTTTTATTCATTACTCTGAGGTAGGGGTTTGCACTGAGTGGCTCGAGGAGGAGGAGTCATTTGTGTGCAGCTATGCAGTGCCTGAGGCATTTATATTCTTATGTTACTGATCGTCAGTGTTTTGTTTGTTTAAAAAATGTGTAAATACATACATATATAAGTCATTTTTCAGATCTTGGCAAAGGCCAGAAATGATTACTAGCTGGCCAGGTTTGCCTGGGGGCCGCTGTTTGCCGACCCCTGATGTAGGCTGTGTCAGCTTACAATTGCGTATAACCAGCAATGAGCTAGTGCACATGGTTTAAGGTGAACATATATCTGCAAAGAAGACAAAAGGTTGGCAGTGAGAGAAAACACCCAGAGATGCCCTTTGCTAAGAAATTCATTAATTTTTAGAATTTATCTCTGACAGTTTTTGAAAATGTACAGAATAGCAAAATCAAAGTTAATGTTTCCCAAACTTGTCTAGCAATTTTTTCCACAAAATTAGTTCCAGAATCAATCCAAGATAATGTGCATTATTTTTATTGAGCCTTGTTGGGCCACCCTGGTATAACCCTGGGCCCTCCCTAAGGCCCATGGGCCACACTTTGGGAACCACTGAATTAACCAGATACGAAATCACTCACCCCTGAACATCCATGATGAGGACAGACACATTTTTATTCTAGGACTTTAACTTGTTGAGTGCTCTCACAGTGTGGAAAGAATGCTATTTTATCATCATATTTTCATCAAAGCAATTAAAACTGCAGGAGCAGCACTTTTACAGTTTCTTTGAAACTTTTAAGGAAAGCAACATTACATAAATCTGCTGCAGAGTCTTGATTTTCTCTTATCTCTTTACTAATTGCTGTGTAAGCTCTGCAAACTTCAGTCATTACTGCGAGTGCATTTCTCCTCTGGATGGAATGCTTTTCTGGCAAGTTTTGTAATTTGTAATTAAAACTAACGAGACACTGTTTTGAGTTTGTTTGAGCAGACATTAACCTAATTGCGGCCTCACATTATCACTAAGCAACCACATCGCCATCCTGTCATTACTCCCACTGTCATCATCTCAACATTCAATTAAACATGAATTAAGTTCACTCACACTGTACATTACTGGGAAGGAATGTATAAAAATATCTGGCATGGGCACAGAAGGTTTGTAATTGAGGGTTAAAAATGGTGCAACAGATGCCTAAAAGACTGTAAAATAAAGTGTGACAGTTTTATCTGGATGTGCATTCACAAAAGCTATTACTCTTAATTAGTGCTTAGAGAAGCATTGTGGGTGTGTCAATAAGCATTTACACAATGTCAACATTCCTCTCACCTTTTCATGGCTGTGGTTGTAATGGTAGAGGAATTTTGCACATTCGTTGTAATTGGCCCAAGTCTTGTTAGGTGATGCCAGCTCCCATGTTCCGTTGTCGTCACACCGACGGTATGCGAGTCCTACAAACCCAAGAGAAACGTCTTTTTTAATTACACATCCTGCAGGTTGTTTTACAACACATTTAATCTCATCCTCAGCTTACATCTTAATTAAAGCTGCATATGTGGATACACAGCAGAAAAAGGTCTCAGTGATGAATGTAAACTTTTTGCAGACCCCTGCTATAGAATGACGTCAAAGATGCATTGAAAGCGACCCGGCTGTTCAGACTGTGGTCACATTCAAGAAAATAAGATACAAATCCGATTCAGTTCCACGTTTAAAGTGGCCTGAATCTGATTTGAAAATGTCAGACTCAATGTGACTTGTGCTGTTCACACTGTCAGAAACAAATCAGATACAGGTCACATTTGAGCCCAAAAATCAGATTCAGGTCACTATTGACTGCAGTGTGAACGTAGCCTTAGGCTACGTTCACACTGCAGCCCTTAATGCTCAATTCCGATTTATTGCTCAAATCCGATTTTTTTGTTTTGCTGTTCAGATTACGCCTTTAAATGTGGCCTGTCTGCAGACTGCGATGTGAACAGCTCACGCTTCAGAAGTGACACGCATGCTCAGTTGAATATTAATGACATCACGCACAGAACGGTGTGATGAGGGGCAACAAACACAGACCAAAAATGTGCTTCACAATGCTGGATAAGTTTTCCCATAACGTAGAACCTGATGTTACAGCAGCTCACCTTGAGTGAGCTCTTATTAAAGTAATTATGGGTATATATTTTATTTTTTATGAACCTAAAGGCGGCCGCTCTTTCCCGTCGACCCCTGCCAATGAGAGATTGTTGCTGGAGAGAAAAACAGCTCAGAGCCATAGCGCGCTGAACAGGTGAACAGAGGCAAAAACTTAGTTTTATCATCTGTCCTGATGTTTCTTAGTTTGTCTGAGAGCAGATCAGACAGGAGCAGACTGTTCACTGACTGTAGCTGTCTCGTAGAAACACACAGTAGCGCGCAAATGTGCACGGATGAGATGGTCAGCAGTGGATCATCAGTGTCTTTCCGTGTCCTGTAAACTGTTATTTTAGCCTGATAAATTCATTAAAACTGTTGGTGCAGTGTTAATAAACTAAGTTTATCAGATATCAGAATACAAACAGTGTAAAGATGTATGATTCATTCACGTTTATTGTTTATTGTGCATGTAATGGAGACATCAGTCGATTGCACCAGCGCTCTCTCACTTTCTCTCGTCACTCCCCCCTTTATGCATCTTTTAATCATGCCTGTAGAAGGAAAATCAACTAAAACTCTTTATTTTAGGAAAAAATGGTATGAACTTTTAATAATCATGTCTATATATTAACCTGTCCTTATGTTTTGGCCATGAAGTGACTCTGAAAAAATCTGACTCGAGGTAAATTGGCGACCCCTGCTCTAGAATGACGTCAAAGTCGCATTGAATGCGACCTGGCTGTTCAGACCGCAGTCGCATTCAAGAAAATCAGATACGTATCTGATTCAGTACCCCATTTGAAAGTGGCCTGAATCTGATTCGAACATGTCAGATTCAATGTGACTTGTCCTGTTCACACTGTCAAAAACAAATCAGATACAGGTCACATTTGAGCCCAAAAATCAGATTCAGGTCACTATTGACTGCAGTGTGAACGTAGCCTTAGGCTACGTTCACACTGCAGCCCTTAATGCTCAATTCCGATTTATTGCTCAAATCCGATTTTTTTGTTTGGCTGTTCAGATTACACCTTTAAAAGTGGCCTGTCTGAAGACTGAGATGTGAACAGCTCACGCTTCAGAAGTGACACGCATGCTCAATTGAATATTAATGACATCACGCACACAACAGTGATGAGGGCAACAAACATAGACCAAAAATGTGCTTCACAATGCTAGAGAATAATAATAATAATACATAATAATACATTTTATTTATAAAGCGCTTTTCTAGGCACTCAAAGACGCTGTACAGAGGTTAAGAACATCATAGAAAACAACATCATAATAAAAACATCATTAAAAAGAAAAGAAAAGGAACATAAAGTACATGTAAAAGCAGTCATACATTAAAAGCAATTCTAAAAAGAAGTTAGTTCTCATAACGCAGAACCTGATGTTACAGCAGCTCACCTTGAGTGAGCTCTTATTAAAGTAATTATGGGTATATATTTTATTTTTTATTAACCTAAAGGCGGCCGCTCTTTCCCGTCGACCCCTGCCGATGAGAGATTGTTGCTGGAGAGAAAAACAGCTCAGAGCCATAGCGCGCTGAACAGGTGAACAGAGGCAAAAACTTAGTTTTATCATCTTAGTTAAGATGACAAAACTAAGGTCACATTTGAGCCAAAAAATCAGATTCAGGTCACTTTTGACTGCAGTGTGAACGTAGCCTTAGAGTCAGTGTCCAGAGGCACCATTATACGCTGGCATGTTTTCAAATCTAAACCTATGTAGTCCAACGCTCTCAGCGCTCAGCGCCCTGGACAGAAAAACACCCTCAGCATCAGCTCATTTTTGCAGCCTCAGTGTGTTACTGGGATACACAGATGTCAATTCTTGTTATCTGGCAACATTAAGCTTCCACAAGAAGCACTCTGAAACTGAGGCTGAGGCTGAGAACACTTCCAATGGGAAAACACTCCCTGTGACACAAGTCCTAATGGGACCCTAGTTAGAAGGTTAACTTACAAACAAAATGAATTGTGGTTTAACTTGAAACACAGAGAAAGTCAGATATCTTACAGTTCTTTTTCTTTTTAGACAAGGACATTTGTAAAAGTTTGACACTACTAACAACATAAAAGTTATAAATCTTTGGCTTAAACATCAGCTGGTGTCAATAGGAGTAATGACAGAGGCCACCAGTTAACATGATAACTGTGAAGAAAGAAAACTTCTTAAGCTAATCACTTCTCAGGGTAAATGTGTGCAGGACAAGTCAAAGAAGAATAGAATTTATCTTCTGAATGCGTTTAAAATATACAGTATTCTTGATTTTTGCACCTAAATCACTTAAAACCTGTGTTCTTCCTATTTACCTCCATTCATTCAGACTGATAGTTTTCATCGAAACCAGCAGGATTGAAAGGACAAGCTTTGTATGGGCAAAGCACCAAGATGGTGCTCCTACCTATGAATATAATGGGTTAGCCTGTTCACAGCCCCAGGATTCATTGAAATTGAGCTGAAATCACCCTCTTTAGGCAACCTCTGCTTAGCTGTTATTTTTCTGAAATGGACTTTGTTTGCTGTGTCACCTATGTCCAAACTAATCAGGTCACAGCAGCAATGGCCTCTTGTTTTGGAGCAACTTCTCTGAACAATCCAGGTGTGAAAGCACCCTTGCATTACAGCTTCATTATTGTACTTATCTCCTTGTTTGTGACCCTATGTAAAATACAGTCTTCCAATATACTGTTTAAAAGGTGGAATAGTTTGGAAGATTCTATAAAATGGAGGGTTTTGTTGGTTATGTGGCATCAGCAAAGTGTTCCCTGTGGTCTATCTAATTCCAAAGACATTTTCCATGACTTTTGTTATTTCTGCTTCATTTTCAATGTAAAGAAATATTACAAATCCAACATCAGATATCAAAAAATTCTCTCAAGTTTTCAATAATTTTATAGCGCTTTTTTTTTTAACACTTGCTGCAAATTAAGGGTGTGAGCTTTAGTCATCATGTAACTAGCACTTTTGTAATATTTGCAGAGAATTAGACACAAAGTCATTTTGAAAAAAGCTTTTAACTTATTGGTAAAATGAAACAAAAAAATAAAATCTGCAAACGATATTTTAGTCGCTTTGAATGTTATGCTTCCCTATTTTTGACACAGAGTTTTTGTAGACTAAGATCACAATGTAAGACTGAACTTATGCATAGTACTAGTTCATACTAGTTCAACAGACTGCAGGCGCTCTTTCAGAGAGTGACTACTGCACAAGCTTCAGGGATGACATTATCCTCGGCCAGTCTTACCTTTGTGGTTGAAGTCATAGATATACTCTGGACAGGAAGTGGAAACAAGCTTCCCCGGAGCTCCTTCAGGCCAACAAACAATCCCGTCCCATTCTGGTGAGCAGTAACCATCTGCAGAGACGAGAGCAGAGGTGACTTTTAAAGATGGTTGAAACATAAAATAGCTACTGGCTTTTACAAGAGCAGCGCACTACATCTTTCCTGATCTTCTTTAAAAGGCAGGTCAGACAAGGTGCCAGTAGCCTTGTGGTTATTTGCACACAACCCATGACAGAGGCTGTTATTCTTAAAGCAAGCTGTCCAGGTTCAAATCTGGCCCATGGCTCCTTTCCCACACGTGATCCCCCACTCACCCTCTCTACCCAGTGTCTGAGCTCATCCATCATCATGTCTAAATAAAGACATAAAGACCCAAAACTTAACATTTCAAAAGCAGGCATATGTAACACAATAAAAGAGCGGAGCAGCATTGTACTCTCTGTTCGTTCTGACAGTAAATTTAAGCCGTTTTTTTTTTTAGTTTTTAAGGATAACAGGGTTCACACAGAGAACAAACTCCACATCTATTGTGTTGTAATGAAGACTTGTAATCTGGGAATTTTCACTGTAATGAAAACAAGTTTGTCCATTGAGTCAATGTGTTCATTAAGGCTTCTTTGTGAGATGAGGCTGGTTTTTAAAGCTGCTAGATTGTTGATGGAATCATACTGTTTTTATTTTGGACTGATTTGTATTCAATATGGATTTCATTCCAAAGTCTCCCTGCAACAAAGGCTGCATTGTGATTTTGTATGGGGACCATTTCAGCTAATAAAGTGGCTTCATTAGACAGCTTTAAACAACTTTTAGAACAAAACAGTTTTAAACTTTAACAGATGAAATTGATTTTGGCATGCACGTCAGGCCTGGTAATTTTTAAAAAATATTTTGTAAGTCCCTGATATGAGTGTGTTAAAATCGACTTTTACAAAAAGTTTTTTTTTATTTTGATCAATCTTTACTTTGCCAAGAATGTTCCCAGTGAGATACAAAGAATTATTTTGCAAGACAGTAGCACAAAAGTTTCACACTAATAACAAACAATACATTATTGCACTCAAAGATTTTATCAAACATCAAATCAGCATTCAGGAGTAAAACATCTTCATACGCTAGTCAGATGATCCTTAATTCTGTTTTTAAAATCCTCTAAACAAGGGATGTCCAAATTATAGCCCAGGGGCCAACTGTTACCCATGGTCCATTTTTGGTTACAGCTTTTAATAACAGAATGAATTGCACCCATTTGCTTCATTATCTTCTCTGTTTTTAAGTCTTATTAACAAATAAGTACTGTGCTAATCAGCTTCAAGTACCAATACTCAGTTTGAGTTTGGCAGTTCTGTGCAGTTTGCTCTTGTTTTGAGTTTGAAAGAGGAAACAAGACATCAGTGTCCATTCTCTGCCGCATGGAAGGGTCAATCCAATGATATCCAGGGCTGACCAGGGCCACCTAGAATGCGATAAGGCTACCTTGAATGTTTTACAGTGATTTACTTTGTGCCTTATTAAGCTATCAATGGAAGGCTGTAATGTAGGTTCTTATTTCCTACAAGCATTTTCAATAGTAAAGCATGCCTTAACCTACAATGCATTGGTTTTACTAACTCCAATACACTGAAAGTAGGGGAAGTAGCCCAGTCAACCTTACATTTTTCTGTATGAGGCCCTTGGTGAAACCCCCCCCCCCCCCACTCTAAAGTAATGTAATGCTCCAGTTTGAGGTTATTCTGCAAGTCAGACAAAGATGATGAGAAAAAAAACACTATAAGCTCTTTTTTCAGGAGCCACAGGCACAGACTGTTGTTGTGGCAGGAGAGAACATATATAAGAAGGCAGTTCATGTAGTATGGCCTAATAGAGAAAGATATATCAATGATCCATCTTTCTTTGTGGAAAGAAGACCTGCAAACTCTCATACAAGACACAACGATGTGTGCTTTAACCCGGACCAGAGACAAAATGAAAAGAAGCAGATTCCATAATTTTCAGTGATGATGATGATAATGCATGCTAACAAAGAATTTAACCATAATCAATCAAACACAAGTGTTGCTTGAATTGGTCTCTTCCTTGCAACAAAAGTAAAAACCTGTTTGTTCCAATAGAAAAACTCAATTTGACCCTCAGCTGTTTTTTTTTTTTTTGTTTTGTCAGACAATCAGAGTGCTGCTCAAGACAGATTTTCTTCCAACAAAAAACTAAAGTGTTTATAGGTTTAAAATTCAATCATCTCATTAGTGGGGCTGACAGTCTTGATGACATCATAAACTTGTGATTTTATGAAAGAGGATTACTTGAAAAAAAAAAAAAGTGGATGAATATTTTTAGAGTTGGTGAGATTCACTGAATTAGAATATTTCCTCTTTTGTCATATTTGTGTTTCCATTCAAACTTTATGTACTGTTTGTATTACTGGATAACTAAACAGAATATTTTTTAGGATACATGAACTAATTTATGTGATGAAAGAATCTAGCAAATGACTTTCAAGGCTCCCCTTAAAACTGCTGACGGTGTACTTCTCCTGCAGAGCACTTAAACTTTTTTTTTTTAATCTATTTTTAGTGAAGAATGTATAAGACATTGTAATAAAATGTTTATACTCAGTTCAGAAAAATAGCGCTGTAGATTCAAAGGGGAATGAAAAAACCATTTGTAGGAACAGAGCCCCCCATAATTGTCATCTAAACCCTGGAACCCAGCCCTCTGATAGTGGGAGCAAAGTCTGCATCCCCACAGATTCCTGGCAAACGCCTCACTCATGGTTTGGCATTTTATGTTGTATTATTGAAACCATCTGCCCCGCTGTGACCACTAATAAGTAGCTGAGGATAAAACTAAAACTATCCTCTCTTTGCAGTAGATCCATTATTTTCCCATTCCTGTAATCAAACTTGCAAAGAAACATGTGAAGCAATGACGACATGCTTTTTATTTGCCTGTCACTTGGAGCGCAAAATTAAAGAGCAGGCTGAGCAGAGCTGACTGAGTCCGACAGATCTTAGGTGAAAGAAAAAAAAAGTCTTTAGTGTTTGAACACTGCACTGACCACACATCCTGAGAGTAAAAGTAGAATTGCTTTAGGTTTTGTTACCATAGGACCACCTACTAACAGGCTCAAATTAAACACCCAACACACACACGTATAATTTCCCGTGCATTTCTTGACCACATTTAAATATAAACGCAGCTACGCAGGGAGTTTGGTATTAGTGATGTCAATGGGGTTTTTAAAAAAGGTTTTCTTCCCCCAGACTCATTTTGTTCTGACCTGCAGATGTCAAAACACATTCTGCATTTTCTCATGATACATGCAAGCCTTTTATAATGATTGCTGATGTTGTTCTTTGCCCTGACCACAAGCTTGAAGGCTGAGCTATTTTCACACTGCAAGGTCTCGGGCATTGAACCCACATCCCTCCACTGTCCTCTCCAGGCAAACCTCAGCATTTCCCTCAATGAAAACCTTGTTTCAGCCACGTAATGGAGACTTTGTGTATTTTAAGCACAAAGGAGAAATAAAAACAAGTAGATTAAATGTTGAAATACCACCAAGATGGAGGTTTTTGGCTTTGAGGGGATTTAATACTCTATGAGTTAACCTGTAATTGCTGGTAGATTCATCATTCTGAACAAATTCAGCATTTCACGCCAGAGTTTTAAAATAGTTTCACTCCATCTCCTATAAGAGGCCAGAAAACGACCAGGAAAAAGAGAGGCAAAAAAACACATGTGGAGCCAACTTAACTAAAAAAAAATCCATACTAGTACTCTCAAACCACACACACAAGGTCACACCACAGGACAAACACAAAACTTGAATCACTACTTCAGTTATCAGTTCCCGCAAGTTAAATAACTGCCAACAATAAAAGTGCAGTGGTGGGTCAAGAAGAAGTGTTGGGATGGTCTTTGATGGCATGAGGTTGTTGTAACCGTTGACCTGCAAAATCTAATCAGTTCACAGTCAAGTTCAAGCCTGAGTTTGAACTAAACTACCTAAAAGTATTCTTGAAATATTGTGGTCACGAGATATAAAGCCCTATCGTAAAGTGGCGCAAACTGTTTTTGATTTGAGTTTTTTATTCAAGCTATGTTCAACCAGGAGAATCTCATTGAGATTAGGAATCTCATTTACAAGAGTGTCCTGGCCAAGACGAGAAACAGTACATTCTTTTAAGATACAGACATGTAACAATTACAAATACAGAGCAACAGAAATAACCCATCAGTGTCACAGAACAAGAAATCATCAACGCATCTACAGCTGGCTTCATCTTCTTCTTATGCCGTTAATCTGATTTGGTATGAAGTGCAGGTTTCTTCCTTAATTTCTGAATGCTACATGTGTCATTTATACATCGTGCACTCACTGTTGAAATAGCAAATGATCATGTGCTACCATTTGTGCCCAGGGATGAAGTGCTTGAGTGTGCTTTAGTCCTCCTTTAATCTGGTTCAAAGTCTGTAGCGCAGTGTTACTGCTAGG
Source organism: Cetoscarus ocellatus (assembly GCA_037902135.1). Lineage (NCBI taxonomy): Eukaryota > Metazoa > Chordata > Actinopteri > Labriformes > Labridae > Cetoscarus > Cetoscarus ocellatus. The sequence goes on along the minus strand of JBAMNC010000322.1, from coordinate 199,013 downwards.
GCCCGACCGATATATTGGCCAGCCGATTAAATCGGCCGATTTTAGCCCTTTTCAAAGGATTCAACATCGGCCAGAATTTTGCCGATATAAGGCCAATATATTCTTAATTTCTCATAAAACAGTAAACACTGTTTGGTGTCCAAGCTGCGCAGAACGATGACGTTGTGAAAGATGGCGGCGCGTTGTTAAAGCGGCTCTGAGCTCTGCTGTGTGTATGGATGATGGAGTGTATGGGGCAAAACTCACCGACAGTCACACAGAGTTGCTGAATGTTGTTTTTGCCTGCAAGTCCGACATAACGACCGACTTTCAGCGCTCTCACAGTATACCGCTGGACATAGCGAGAGCACCCAGCTCACTGCTCAGCTACAGAAGCAGCCGCCAGACCGACACTGATGAGCTGACCAATACCAGATCTGTCATTTACAAAACTGACAAATTGGACCTTCTGATGGCAGGGGATCGGTTTATTTGTGACTGTTCTGTGATGATTATTATGGAAACCTGGCTTCACCTGCTTGTCCCTGACGCTGCAGTTGAGCTAACTAGCTAGCTGGCTAACTATGCTAGCATTAGCATTGCTCCTTCGGAGCTGTTTGACGTCATCGGGGGGAGCCTTTGTCATAGCTGGGAACTTTAATCAGGCCTGTTTAAAAAGTTTGTGCAATATGTGCAGTGTCCCACAAAATATTCTGATTTCCTCACACATATTACCTCATGTTTACAATAAAAAAGTGGTTCACTAATGAGGACTCTGGGACTGAAAGGCAGATGAGACAGGACAAAACTATAAATAAGGTTATTTATTTCATTTTGCAGGAATTGACTGCAGTTTTGCCCACTATTTTATTTTGTATTTGAAAGTTCTTTGCTCTTGAAAGTTGCAGAGGAGAAAAATAAAAGAGGCTTATGAAAAGAACGTTGTTGCTTTCCTCTCACAATGACCTGTTTACAGCTTTTTAAAAGTTGTTCTACCTGAACTATAACCTACCTTCTTATTATTTTCATCAACAAGAAGTACAAGATAAAGAGTGACTCTTTTTAAGGTTTTATAATTAATTTCCCAGAGGTTTAATGCTTTGCATGTTTTTGTACTTGAAAACTCCCCTCTGTTGTAAAGTTAAACAAATACTTAGTGACAAAGTATTGTAAAATGGTAAAATGTTCTGCCTGTAATTCATATATTCATTGTTGTAAGTGTTTTTGGACCATTAAAAAAAAAAAAAAAATCATTTTATATTTATATTTTTAATTAATCGGTAATCGGTATTTTTTTCTGCCAAATATTGGTATGTTTTACTCACGAGGGATGCATAGCATCAAGATTCAGGAAATGAAAATCAAGATTATTTCCCATGACTTCCTCCTTCCTCTTGGGCTTCCGTTGTCACAGTATAACCCTCCCCCACATTTTCTTCCAACACTGACACTACAATAATTTGTACGTTGTGGCAATGAAGAATGGTAGGCCCTGCCAATTTTTGAACAAGCACATTTTTGAGTTACTATTTTTTAATAAAATTAAATGAAAACAAAGACTTGTTTTTGTCATTTCTGTGTAATTTGTAGTGTTTTTTTGATAGAAAGAAAAAAATCAGTCAATATTAGAAATTGTGTTTTGGGTGTAAAATAATGTAGGGATAATTTTTAGGCCATACTTTGTAGCCCTAGTGGACAAATGAACAAAGTCAGATGAAAATCCTTGAATGCACTTCTAAAATATTTTATTTACATTGGTCGGGTGGATTTGAATGCCAGTGACCTTGACTTTTGACCTTAGACATCCTTATTTAGTGGTTTAAACTTCGGGCTGAAGTGGACATTTGTGCAAAATTTGATGAAAACCACCCCTAAATACATTCTTAAGAAATCTTATTTAAAATGAAAGGCAATGTAACTTTATTCATAGAGCACCATTCGTACATGCAGCAATTTACAGTGCCTTATAGAGTTAAAAACAAAGATAATATGACATTATTAGCATTAACGACATAAAACGAGCAAAAGGACAGTAAAATATAATTTTTAGTTAAAAAAAAATACAAATGAAATATAAAAAAATGAAAATATATTCAATGTAAGACAAGAGGAGATAAAAAGAGAAGAACAAAAAGAGGGAGCTGGAAAGCAAGTATGCACATGGGTCCTTGTCACCTAGATGCTTGACTTAATGCTTTTGAATTTATTCAGTTAATCCTGAATTCGAACTGGACATCAGTGCAAAGTTTGAAGAAACAACTACAAGCATTCAGATTTATGAGAATCTCTCTTATGGAAACATAACTTCAAAGTTTGATGCCTCTGGCCCTTGCTTATGCAGATGTGGAATGGAGGCATACAAAAAGAGTAAATTCAATCCAAATCTAACCAACTTCCTCAAGGAAAGCAGTAACACGGGTCATGAGAGCGCATGTTTTCACTATCTCAGATCTTGATAGTCTCCTCAATCTTACTCAGCATCGCTGGCAAACCACGACCCAGAATTTTAATGATTTCCACTTTACATAATTACAAACAAACAGTCACTTTAGTTCAAATCAAGTTCAAATGAAGTCAAAGCAATTCATGTGCCTTCAAGTGATAAAAGAAAACTCAACTCAAGCACACTAAATGAGCTCCTATGTGTTTAATCGGTTGTAGCATGCAATCACACAAGGGGATTCTTTTTCTCCTTATTAAGCTAATATGTTTTCTTTTACACATATAGTAAACCTTAAGGTGAATGAACATGATGTGCAACCTCTGAAAATGAGGTCAGGAAACCGCCATGAGATTGAGAATGAGTCTCATCTAGCGTGTGTTCACATCATCAGGTAAGCAGGTCAGCTCATGTGTGGTGAGAGGCCTCAGAACAGCAGCCCCAGGAGCTCACAGAGGGTCAGTCCAACGTTCCTGATGGGCTAATTAGAGTCTAGGTCCAGTTTTAGTATCCTCTCTGATCTACACACAGAGAATTATTCCAGAGAAACAGCCACACAGTGAGCTTCTACCACCTGTTTGATGTCAATTTTTATATAAAATGTTTACCCTTTTCTTTATGATCATTCACCAATTACTGACCTAGAGGTGGACGATATGACCCACTACTTACTGAAAGAATAGTTTCCTTGCATACAGTATAAGGAAATAACAAAACTCAAGGCATCCTGCATTTAAATACATGTGGAGCTAAATCCACCTGATTCATTGTCAGTTTAGTACAGATGCTACCTGCTTTAGTTGTGGTTTAAGTGCCTGTGTAAGTCACTTTTTAGTTTTCAGTGTATTACAGCATATGGCTGTATCAAATTTTAAGTCTCTTTTCTCTCATGCTAAATTGTGTTAAGCTGCCACTGAACACAGTCCACTTTAGGGCTGAAAGGATTCCTTTGAGTAATTCAAGTTATTTGATAACCAAAATGCCTCGAGGCAAATTATTTGCCTTGAGGCTTCGTTTAAGTCCAGACCACTATACAGGGAACTGTGTTTGGCACGGATGGTCTTTTCTGTTGCCCAACGCACTTTCTGATGATAACACTGCAACATAGATGTGAGATTGCAAAATCATGGAGGAAGAGGAGGGCAAAAAAGAGAAAGAAATGTTGTAATCCCACACTTTGGATACTTTCTGTCAAGTTGAAATGAAATGTGAACATAGTGCAGTGTGTCTATTGTAAAACAGAGTTAGCTCACCATAATAGCAAGTCGTCAATGCTGCAGCACCTCAACAGAAACATCCAGTTTATGCATCAAGTCTGTAGAACGGACCGAACACAGGTGTAGGGCATCCTTTCATATACTAAATAAATGAGCATTAGCTAGTTGAATTGTCTTAGTATGTAAGTATAATATTATTTCATTACAGCAGTAAAGGCAAAAATACAGCAAAAATAGATAAACATGAATTAAAACAATAAACAGTACTAATAATATTAAAAATAACCAAACAAAAAAACTTACTAAAAAAGAAAGATATGACCAAGAGAAAAAATAAAACTGCAAGAACAATATAAACAAAACAAACTCAATAGTTAAAAATATTTACACCATTGCACATAGGTAAATATCAATATCACTTGATATCCTGTAACTGGTCTAGTGCTCACAGCAGAGACAGTTACCATTATAACTAAAAGGGCCTGTTTATCCATTTAGGTTTTTACTGTATGTATGAGTTGTACATTTTTGAGATATCAGTGGTAGATGTCTGCCTTCCCTCTAGTATAACTGGACTAAATGGCCAAAGTCCTGTGATGCTCAAAGCACCAAAAATACATTTGAAAAATTAAAAACCAGTGTCTCATCAAATCAGCTCAAAATAATCTACACACCTTGTTGTGAGCAGTTTCATACTTTTTTTTCCAATAGAAAAATGTGTATTTTTATTTTGGGATCCTGTTTATGCAATAAAAATGTTCAAAAAAGGAAATCATTAATTGTTTATTTAAGAGACCTGGCTCATTTTTGGTTTTGTATGTTACTGATGATATTCAAGCAAGCCAAAGTGATTCAGTGCTAAAAAAATTGCAGCGTGTGAAATGTATCCCTTATCCAACTACTCGATCAATTGACGGAGTAATCGATAGAATACTCGATTACTTAAAGAATTAATAGCTGCAGGCCTAGTCCTCTTCTAGATATGGCTCTTTACAACAAAAAATTCAAATCCCAGAACAAGTAGTGACTTTCCTTAAGAAAAAATGTGTTAGAAATTATATATTTCATTAAACTAACTTTGCCTTTGTAAAGATTTTAGCATCCACTGCTTTATTGAAAGCAAATGCTAATTTTCATTCTAGTCAGGACCACTTTGTCAGGAAAAGACACCAGAGCAGTAACTTAAATGTAGCTGTATTGCAGTAATTTAAATTTATCATGTTTTCTAGGTTTATTAGTGGTTTATACTAGCTTTACTTGCAGATATTTAAATTTGGCCAAAATGGCTCCAAAGTCTTAAGCAGGAACAGCACACATTCCTGCCTTTGTTGCACTTCAAGGAAAGCATGAGGCAGGGAGAGAAGCAGCAGAGCAAACATTAATGGCAGCATGACATTGGTTCAGTCAGAAAATGGTATAAAGGAGGAGATGTAATATAGGAGGGTGGCAACGGGGTTTTCAGAGGGGAGCAGGGAAAAGTAGGTATGCTAGAACAGCTTAAATAAGGCAGCCTGAGTGCATCTAGTCAATGGTAGCCTAGAGGCAAATTAGCTGGCTGCCAGCAGCAGCAGGCTAGCTTTGGATCAGCTGCTTGACAATGGGATGCGGGCATGATAGCAATGTTGACGTCAAGTCCTTTCAAAACTGGTCCTATGCATATTTTTTTCATGACTGTAGTGCTTACACCTCTGTTTAATTACACATTTCTTAGGTCCATGCTGTTCACTTATTAAGTTATTTTATTTGTCTATGTTTTAAGAATCTATGTTATTGTTATTTAATACACACACTTATTTATTTACCAATATGATGCACTGTGTCATGTACATATACTTATATTGAATTATACACTGCTTAAGTCTATGCACAATGACATACTACACTATTCCATGCACATTTCTTTATCATTATACATTGCTCAAGTCCATGCACTGTGAGATCTACATGTTTGATTCACTAGAGTCTGAATTACATTTATGTGAGAATAGAAAGATAGTTCTGTGCTGGCTGCATATTTACACATATACAAGGATTTTTAACACTGTAGCCTCTTCGTGATTTAAGGTTTTGTTTCTCCCCAATGTTTTAATTTTAAGCCATGTATTTCCTAACTGTGATTCCATATAATACACATTCAAAATAAAGTTTTTGTAAGAACAGAAGCTTAGACTTTGCCAGAAGTGAAATGTCTGTGAATGGACATGGTACGCTAACTAAGCAGGCAGAGATTTAGACGCATTAATATTATTTATATTTATAGTGCTGCCACAAACAGCTTTTTGTCACGGAGCTCCTGCTTTGGCCCAGCTTAAAAAACCTTCAGTGAAAAACTCTCAACTTTGCAATTCAATAATGCAGATTTTTTGCTTTTTACTTTTTGAAAGCAACTTTGTTTCTATCTGTAATGTGGGTCAAATTTCTTGTTTTCTTATCATAATGTTTAAGGGTTGTTTTCTCTGCAAGGATAGAGAACACCTTGTTAGATAATGAAAATTGTGGGCAATCTGTTCCCTCTCTCCATACAAAGCCTAAAGCTACTTTGCTGCTGGCTGTAGATTTATCTTTATCATTCAGAAAGAAGAGTGGTGCCAATCTTCTAATCTAACTTTTCAGAGAAAACAATTATGGCCATTTCTTGTGTAAATGAGAAGACAAAGTGACTTTGCTTGGAGCTGGCCGTTGAAGTGTGGCACCAGGCTGGCCAGTCACCACCACGTGTCAGGATGGATTATGGCTGATGGAGGTCAGAAGAGCAGTAGACTCTTATCGGAGGGGGAACCGTTAATGTTTGACCTGCTGCTCTGCATTAGCATCCTGTTAGATAGGCTCTGAGAAAAAAAAACAAAGTGCTGTTATATAAAGTCTGGGCATCTTACACAATATGCTTCTTGGCGCCTACAGTTCTCAAAAACAGCAATCCTGTCATAATTTTTTTACATGTAATTTCTCATTTGTGGACATTTATCCAAACCATGAAGAATTGGGAAATACCCAGTGTAACTAGTGGTAATGGTCAACAAAGCCTTTGTGTTCTTAGTGGGGAAGTAAACATTTTTAATTATGTGTTTCATTTACAAGGGGGTATCGTTTGGAGGGTCTAAAAATCCAATGTGACCACAATGCACTTGGGTTAAAGACTAAATAATACGATTGGTTTGGCTGTGGAATTCAAAATTCGACTCTGAACAATCAACTGGAAAAAACACAGAGACCACAGCGGGATACAGTAGATGCCGGGGTCGACTGGAAAATGAACACCCATAAATATACAATTTCACCCCCGGATCAGCTTCAGATTTGATCTCAGCCCTTGGGAGGCCACAGAAAGGACAAAGGAAACAAAAGAAGCAATTTAAAGTGTTGCCTTAGAAAGCTGCCTCAAACAAAGGAGGGGTATAATGCAAACATATCAGTGAGAGTATTTTTGCTATCTAGAAAAGCAGTATGGTAGTTTTTGCAGAGCTCTGATGTGTGCACAATAATCTACTGATTAGCTCTTACAATCAACAGTCACACTGAAGTCACCAATCACCTTCAATCAGGGCAACATGGTGGATCAACATTCTGATCAGTGTTGCCAGATCTCACAAGAGAAACAAGCAACCAGGCTATGGAAACAGGCCCAAAAGAAGTGACTAAGCTCTTTTAGAAGATAAGTAAATAAATGAATTAACAGACAACAAAAGCCCCAAACAACCAACCTTACTAACAACGGTGTAAAAAGACAGGCCACTCAATAACACCACGTATGTTTAACTTGATTTTAAAGGGCACAAACAAACATCAATGATACAATATAATTTTGCAAAATAACATTTTTCTTTTCTTTTTTCTGTTTCAGGCTAAAACTTATTTCATATAAATTCATCCCAGAGTGGCAAGTCAGTTCAGAGGCTGTGTTACCCCCTGTAAATCACCTTCTTCAAATTGCATGTTTTGGGCTATTAAAAAAAACAGGATAAATCAAAATTGTAGACTTCAATCAATCAATCAATCAAACTTTACAGAGCAATAAAATTTCATTTCAGTTCAACCCATCCAACTTCGAACAAACAAAGAAATTCAAGTACAATGATGTTTTACTTTGGCCTTTTACATTTTAGTAAAGCCCCGGGGCAACAGTGTTGTGGTGGTGGGGGAAGTGGTTGCCTTTAAAGACACAGCAATTTTTTCAGTCTTTTTATTTCCATCATTAATCTCCAAAGTTTATATTAAGAACACTGAAAGTTATCAGACTTTAACCTGTTGGACATCATGGCCTTTCAAATATCACTATCAGTTGTGTCATTCACAATAAGAGCGCTGCCATTTCAAAATGTCTGTCAGTTAAGGAGCCACATTTCATGGGAGGTCAGAGAAGTGTCACAGTTAGTACTGATATACAAACAAATGTAACCACCTGTGGTGTACTTGTTTTAGACAGCAACTACAAGTAGCTACCAAAAACAAGTTTAAATTTGCTTTCACAGCTGGTGTTCACTTTGGTGGTGAAGTCGCAATATCGTGTGCATCTCCTTTATCTGTGTGCTTTTTAATGAAGAGCACACTGTGCTACATTATTTTGTATGCAAATTGCTACTACATATATATATATGTATATATATATATATGTGCATATATATATATATATATGTATACAAATACATATTTACACACACATATATATACACATACATACATATATGTGTATATATATATATATATATATATATATATATATATACATATATATAATTTCTACAGAAATTATAACTTTTATAATGATTTATTCATCACATGGCGACCAAGATCGCGTCACTCACCCAAGTTGCGTCGCCTGTCCATAAAGTAGCTCATTCTGTTACTGTCACATCGCTCAGTGACGTCACGCCCGCTTAAGTTTCACCACAATCATATCATATCATATATCATATATCTGTATGTATTAGCTAACATTATTCTAACTGTATCCTTTTCACTCATCTACCAACTGTAAAACACTGCAGCTGATGTAAATGAGGAAGGACAGGACCACAGAGAACCGCCACTTCTGTTGAATATGGTGGAACTAATGTACTCAATAACTAATGTTCCCACATGGACATGGATTGTCACTCTGATTTGATTCAGAATAAAAACAGCTGTTGTGGGTGTCGTCACACATCCACAACAACACTGAGTGGCTGTCGTGGCACAGCCACATGTGACGTCGCCTGAAAGTTCAAATTTTTCAACTTTGGTGACCATGCGACGCATTGCAGTTGTGTGTCCAAAGCGATCAGGTAGCGTAACCGCATCGCAGGAGGGCTGCCCCATCACGGCTGTACATTGACTTTACATGGAGAATGGTCGCCCAGGTTGTGTTCAGTGTGAACGCACCCTTGGCCCTAAATGACTAAAATAAAGCAACTTACAGAACGAAAAGCCCAAAGTCACTTATAATAAGCAGATTTGGCAACACTCTCTGAAGCACACACTCTTTCACTTTCATCCAGGTTCTGCTTGTGGTTTTTGCTGAACAGCTCTGGTTAACCTGACTGTGTCAATTACTGTCCTTCTTCATCACTGCAACTATTTACCCCTCCAGCATCTGATTGGCATCCCCTTGCCTCTCACACGTATCTTAAATCAGTGTGAATAAGGTTAACTGCTGAGTGACCCTCAAGAGGAATCATTGCATTCCTTATTGAACCCTCTCCCTCCTGCTGCAATTCATTGGGGACATCCTTGAATAGCAGAGCGTATTCTGACAAATAATAATATTTTTTTCCTTCCTTGACAGAGATCTTTACAAAGTGCAGGAGAAGAAGAAATCCCACTGTTAGAAACCAAATTGAGGGGGCTAGATCCTGCCCTTGACGCTGTCGTAGTACGTCAGAATCCTAAACTTTATCAGCTTCCTTTCTGTGTTGAGACTTGTTGTCAATAAAAAATAAATTACAATGGAAAGCCATATGGATTTTATCTGCTATCTCTCCAACACATTACTATGATGTCACTGAATCTCATTCAGAAGAGTGGCAAGCAAAGATAAACCAACTCAATATTAAATAGAGGTTTAATTCCGGTTGCCAAAAGCAAAATCACACAATTCTCTCTGTATAGACTATATATACTTACTGGCCACTTTATTAGGTACTTAGCTAGTAACAGGTTGGACACAGTTTTGGCTTCAGAACTGCCTTATTCTTTTTGGCATAGATTCAGTATGTTTCCGGAAATATTCCACACAGATTTTGGTCCATGTTGACCTGATAGCATCACGTAGCTGCAGCAGATTTTTCAGGTGCACATCCATGGTGCAAAATGTAAATTCCACCACATCTCAAAGGTGCTCTACTGGGTTGAGATTTGGTGACTGTGAAGGCCACCAGAGAGCAGTGAACCCGCTGTCATGTTCAAGAAACCAGTTTGAGATTATTTGAGCTCTGTGACATGGCATGTATGCTGGAAGTAGCCATCAGAAGATGGGTACACTGTGGTCATAATGGGATTGACGTACACTCCTGATCAAAATCTTAAGAGCAGTTGAACAATTGAAGAATTTGCATTTTGCACTGTTGGATCTTAAGAAGGTTCTAAGTAGAGCTTCAAAACACAAAAAGAAAAAATGGGAGCAAGGGACAAAAAATTTGAGCAGGTCCACCTTGTGCTGTCAAGGCGTACCCACTGAAGAGGCTGGGAAGGGTATACTTGTGCTTAGGTTGGAGTGGAATAGTGCATGTAACTGCCTTATTGAACTTAGTTTAACAGAAGTGCACGCTCTGGGGCTCCAGAGGGCTAAGCTCCCTGTCTTCCTTTGTGCCCCTGCCCTTGATTTATAAGGGCTTTTACAGTTGTGCAGACACTTGTATGCACAGAGAATGAGAAAGGGGGTAAAGGCAAGTATATGCATGGGCTAACCTTTACAAAAAAGTTTAAGAGCTACTGAAATGTCATAACAATTTCTAACAGTGTTAAAAAGTTATGTTTGACTGATATTATAGTAACTTTAAATGGATTAAGCTCACAGTGCTGAGCTGTCACACATTGTTAACATACTATTAACGAGCTGTATATTCTGTCAGAGCCTGGCGAGCAGCAGGGTTTGGGATTGCTGACAACAGATGAGCAGTTACTAAAGACCCACTTTACCTACCTACACAACTGCCCTAAGCTCCATGTCGATGGTTTGTGACCGGAGCAGCGTTACCATTAAACAAGCATGGACACACATACTCTGCATGCACAGAAGGAGTGTGTATTGGCAAGAATCTGGTGATACTACATGTTAATACATTAATGCCATTCTATAAACTAGCCTCAAAATCAGATTTTTGTGTCCTGAAAGTCTTGAAAAAAATTATAGCATTAAGAACTCATGATAATGTATGCTTGAAAAAAAATCAGTCTCTAATATGTGTTATGGTCCCTGCAACATATAAAGACTTTGTTGTCTGTCTCAGTGACAGATATAATAGCAACTAGAAAAGCACTCGGAAAGCACAGACCTCTGCCAAGCAGCTTCAGTCACCCCTAACACAATCTCCCAATGACAAAGTATCCGTGGAGTTATACGCACAAATGGCAAAAATGGTCCTATCTCGCAATGTTAAAGGATCCTTTAAAAATTTCCTGGAACCCGATATTGGTCCGGATCAGTACCAAAATCTAATAATTTCTTCCTTATCCCATTCCACACATTTCCTGGAAATTTCATCCAAATCCGTCCAAAACTTTTCAAGTTATCTTGAATACAAACAGACAAACAAACAAACAAACTAACCAACGCCGGCAAAAACATGACCTCCTTGGCAGAGGTAATAAAGGTAACAGAGAGTGGAAGAGTCAAACTGCTGAAAGTAGCGCCCCGAGGCTGTACTAATATTTAAAACAAATATCCTGAATTTTTATACATTATGAAATGATAACATATCACAATTTGGCACTTATAATATTGATGGAGTATTCTGACACAAAACATTGCAGCATATTGGGTGTATCAATATTTTCTTATATCCCTAATGTCCATATTCTATTCTACTGAGGATAATATGAGACAGACTTTCAATGATTAGCAGTCATAATAAAGAGAAATCAAGTGCTTTGGGTCCCCATTATCCAACACAAAAGTGGCTGCATGATGTGCTTTAGGACACGACCAACATAGAATGTCCACGAGGTGACACTTGCACATACGCACATCCTATACATGGCTGAAAATCCTAAATCCATTAACTCATCAGACCAAAGCAATGTATTAAATCAGGCTATACATGTGTTTATTTCAGATGCTCAAATGTCTTTTACCTTTAAGTCTAAAGCAACAGTCAACAAATACTAGCAAAAAAACTTGATGTTACACTGTATGGTACCACTATTGTGCGCTAAAATGCTACTTAGAGGGGTCTCTTGTGCCATATATAAGGATACTGTCACCTCTTGCAAGACCATGTTTTCTGCTCACCTGGGACTTTATGCTTGGACTTGATGTTTCCCTCACACTTCCGTTTGGCTCTGAACAACAGGCCAATCTGTTCCTCTTTGGTCAACACGTCATCTGCGTAGACCTGAGGAAACACAGGAAACAGTGTTTATATTATCAATGTACAAGACGTTGGCTGATTTTATTTAATAACAATGTATATCAAGCAAAAAGACTATTACTGAAAATAATTAACATTAAAGAGAGGGTGATTTTTAAAAACTGAAATATTTGTGCTCTGATGTAAATCCAATGAAAGAGTAGTGAATGATATATTTTTTACCAGTCAGTAATTAGTGTGCCTCAGATGAATTTCAGTTCAATTTGATGTATTGAAAGAATGTTAAGTGAAAGAAGGTATGTTTCACCAAGACAAAAGCAAACTTAAAGGATGTACTGTATGATCACCTTTCTCTTCATCAGACTCATCCACAGTCATTTACATAGTAAAAGAGTTGCATCCAGTTTCAAAACTGTAATAACATTTTCTACACAGACAAGTTGTACTGACAAAGCAACATAAAAAAAGACAGGGGTATTGTCCTGTTCCTACCTGGTTTGACCAAGTATATTTTACAGTAAAAACACAAACAGACTGTTTCAATTGAGGCAAGCTTTTCAACAAAACCTTTTTTTCTGTTTAAGTTTTATCATGCTTTTATTTATCATGCTTCACTCACATGCGTCATTTAAAACCAGAGCATGAACAAAAAGCTGCTTTTGCTTTGAAAATGTTCCATAAAAAGATCTCAAGCAACTTCCTTTAACATGCAAAAAAACCCATTAGAAACTGCAATAGTTTAAATTTCAGCCCAAATCACCCAGGCCAACCAAAACTGACATCCTGAATGGAAGAACAGATAAGTATAATACTGTGTTGGTGGCATAACCCTCTAAAATAGGATTTTGTGTGGTGAATAATCCAGACTGTGTGGAGACAATATATTGATTAAAAATTTGCTAGTTTCAGTGGCTTCAGTTGTAACTACCCTTCAAGGTGGATTTCACAAAAATGGGCGCTCCTGCTGAGGGTTTTGGGACAGCTAAGCTTCACAAAGATGGAGCAAACAGAACCTGAATCCTTGGTGAGACGGTCTGAAGTGGATTAACTGAGGTCTTTATAATTGGACAAGGCAAGTATGTAAGGCCAGTTTTTTTATTTGATTATTCTGAATAGTATTAGTAATGAAATGCTTTGGCAATAATGCCCCGTATTCATGCCAATAAAACTATTTGAATTTGAAATCTGTGTCCATTTCTAAGGTGGTATGTAATTTTAAAGGTCTCACATTGTGCAAAAATAAGCTTCTAATTATAGATTTTGAAAAAAAGCTACGTGGCTTGTCACCAGATCCCCTCAACAGTGGTAAAACCCCCGCCTCTTTTTCTTGCTCCACCTTTCTGAAATTGTGTGCAAAACTATTCTGTTCCTACCCCCATAAAGGAAAGTCATTTCCTAATTTAATTTTTTCAATGCACAGGTGGCTCCAGAGGAAGGAATATATCTCCCCATATCTGTTTGGCCATAGTAAACATTTGAGCACAGTACTAGAAATTCAAAACCAGAATCACTTCCTAACAAGAGTGAGGGCCAGACAGCTAATGAAGATAACACTACTACAACCTGTTCTGGGCAGTATTGAAATGGAGGCTTCAACAGACATGCCAAAATCAAAGGTCTGTGCTGTTTTTAGGTAAACTTTGGAAAAAGTATTTTCTGGGGACATCTGGCACCAGTGTTAGTAGTTTTTGATTGTGTCAAAATGTTTCTTTTTCATTGTCTTAAGCTCCTTAATGCCTTTTTTAATGTTCACAGTATAATACTTTGTTTACACAGTAAAGCACTTTAAAATGCTTGGTGCATAACCAATGCTTTAATGACTACACTTGTCTTGCCATTTATTATGGCATAAAACTATAAATATATAGTAAATTATACATGTAAATTTTTGATCCCCTGCCAGTTTTATCATTCTACTGAATTGTAAACTGTTACAGGCCGAATACTGACCCCTGTGGAACTCCAGCATTTAATCCCATGCATGCCCGGTATTAGCAAGTAAGAGCTCTAACATATACCTTATTCAAAACCTTTTGACCATCTCTCAGAGAGAGGTTTAACATTTTTTTACCCAATCTCAAAACAATTCCCTTTCACAGCTGCCGAAACCACAGCTCTCTGCATCCTTGGTCACGCCGCAGACGCCTACTCAATCCAGTTTCCTTTGCTGTTCTAATCCTCAAATTTTACACACTGTCATTTTCTCAGATGGAATAAGAGTGAAAGGAGCAGGGTGGTCTTGGATGTGTGACACCCCACTCTTTATCTTGAAGGTCAGTTTGGATTGTGCCACACCACAGCAGTGATCTTAAGCACAGCGGTTCACCAGCTTTATTTCAATCTCAGCTGTCGGTCATGACACTTAAAGGTTACAAAAGACCTTGTTTTTCCTTCACCTGACTGTGTCAGCGTCACATGCTTTCAGACCTTTATTCGATTTTTGTTGTTATATCCACTATGCGTTCACAAAACTAACCAAAGTAGTTTTGTGTAGCCTTTTTTCTGATATGTGTGGGCATTACATTGTGAGTGGTGGGAAACATTTATCCATAACACTTCCCATTAAGAAGGGGGCGGGCTAACCCCAGACTGGTTGCCAGTCAATCACAATGCTGACATGTAAACAGAAACAAGCCAAGACACTTCCAACATTGTTGGGTGAGTTATTGTCAAAATGTGGAAAACTGTAAAATTTCCCATTGTTAAGGAATCTTTTTAAAAATTCCCGGATCTGCGTTCAGATTCAGATCAGCACCAACATTGTACTACTTCTTCATTCTGCCATGACTGACATTTCCTGAAAATGTCATGAAAGTCTGTAGAGAACTTTTTGACTTATTATTGAAAATGCCCAATCTCCCAATGTTAACAAATCATTTTAAAATGATTCTGTTAGGTCATTTCTGGTTAGGTCACCAAATCTAATCAGTTCTCTCTTGTGCCATGGCTAACATTTCCAGAAAATTTCATCAAAAACTGCTGAGAACTTTTTGAGCTATCCTGTTCACAAACTCATAAAGAAACTAACAAACATGCACAAATCAGACTTTGCTCACTATTCCAGCTGATGTCATAACTTGTTTTGTTTCCAGGCAACCTGTGAAGTCATGATTATGTGTCCCATTCCTCATTTTTCATGCAATCTGGCAACCTCGTAGACTCACTTTTGGGGTGTAGGGTTCACCACTTTGGCTTTAGGATGGAGATTGGATTGGGTCTGAAGTCATAATGACCACTGATACTTTAAATGTTCCGTGACAAGAATGGTGGAAATTATGACAGAAAAACTCAAGCCAAGTGCTAAAGCTAACACAGATCAGCGCACAAGTGACCTGGGTTTCGTGCTCAGTCATACTGAGGATTTTATTTTTTATTTAATATTTATTTATTTTACACAGCTAATGACGCACAATGCAGATAAAAACATATAAAAAAAAAGCGTGTGTGGGAGTGCTCTGAGCCGGCAAAGGGCTTATATAAACCACACCCAAGAAACAATGAAAGGTAAAATACTGAACCACCACATACAAATATCAAACATCAGATATAAAGTGAAAAAAAAAACTCATACAAAGAAATAAAGGATTTAAGGTGCATTTCAGCCACACTGCAGCAGAATAAGAAGTTACTGCATAATAAAACACAAACTAACATCCATACTAAATGCCTGAAGGTAGGGCTAGAGAAACTCTGGTCTTGTCTTCATGCTCCACTGGTGCAGAGCAAACAGAGCATATTAAAAACATACATTTGCTCATGTTAGCCGCAGTTGTGTTTCAATATTGTCTGTTCAAAATGGTCACATTCATATAGAAAATAAACTCTCCATGTAGAACAATCAGTGTCCGTCCATATAAAGCAGTTCATACAGTGAGGGAAAAAACATTAACCAAGAGGATGTTTGGTCACAAAGAATGGAGAGAAAAAAAACTGACATAGATAAAGAGCTATCATCATGAAACTACAGGCCTTTTCAAATACTTACACCTTTAAAAATGCATTACATTAATTTTCAAGGATATCTGAATTTCTGTTTAAATATAAAAGAAATTAAAATTCATGATTTTGCTTAAGCCTCTGCCCCAGTTAGATACACAATGTAGAAATTGGCTGTGCTGTGTCAATGAGGAGCAGCACAACAGCAGAACATGTTTAATTTGGTGAGTTCAAGAACAGATGATGTACAAACTAAGGTTACCTGGCTAAAGAATTATTGTTCTGAAACTAATGGTTATGTATATAAATCTTACAAACAGAGGCTCTAGTCCCTCAAGTGTTCAGCCAGGATTTTAATTTAACCACTACACATTCATTCATGATACTCAGCAATTGCCTGCAATGATAAAAAGACAGTCCAATCTACATGATATAATTCATAAATCCAACTGAGCAACAACCTATAGAAAGTACTGTATTTGGGGAGGGCTGAACCTCTCAGAAACATATGTGGAAGGTGATTGGACAATCACCCTGTCAATCACATTTTTAACGATCGGATAAGATGACACAGATCTGATGTAGGCACTGCTGTCAGAGAAAAATTACAGAACCAGAGACAGCAATCAAATTCTTGTCAAAACCTGGCAGAAAAGGAGCAAAAGTATTGTTTCCACCAAGAAATGTTTTAAGTGTTGGTCCTTGGTCAAAATACAATAAAAATGTCTATTTCTGATAAAACTACCACCAAAGCAGGCAGCACCCATACTTTAAACTATACCAGCAGCAATTTGGGGCTTTTCCACTATGTGGTATCAGCTCAATTCAGATAGTTTTCAGATAGTTGTTTTGGTTCTCCATTTGGGATTATACCTAGTACATGGCACAGTTTTTCGCATGACCTCCAGCCAGATTCCAAGCAAGCTGAGCTGAGACCAAACTTGATGTAGAGACACCGCTGACCTCTGAATGGCCAGTGTATCACAAGTCAGGGTGATCCTCCAAACCACGTCGAGTTAAACTGACTTGGCAGATACCACAAATGGAAAAGCTCCAATAGTTTATAGGCTCTCTCACCTCTTGCTACTGTCATGCTCCTAGCCTCTGCTTCTTTCTTCAGAAAGTACGCTAACTGGTCACTGCCCCTGAAGACAAAGCTCAATTGTTCTAACTCGAAGCTTTGGAGATGTTTCTGTCTCATTACAGACATTGAACCAGGCTCTGCAAAGGTACAAGTGTTGTCATCAGTATGGACGCCAACACTTGACCTCCCGTATATCAAAGTGAGGTCAAAGCTTTAATAGTGTTTCTTCACTGGTCTAGCCTCATGGCCAGCCACCCTCTTCTCAAAAGAAACTATGACCTAAATTTCAGGTGTCCGTTTTACATTGCAATTACAAAGCATGCATGTGCAATAGCCACATTGCACAATGTGCAGTACAAGTCATGTGACCCATAGCATGTTCTCAAATGAAAAGTAATTGCCTATATGCATTTATCCCCGAGTCTATATCATTATGAGAAAGTTACTCTGAGAACAGTCCACGGTGCATACAGTTTGTGATTTCCTATATGTACATACTCCAGATGATGCTTGTCGGGAATTCAGTCACTGTTCAAAAAGTGACTGTACTAAACGTAGAATTGAAATGATTTGTTTTTTTCTTTAGACTTTTTAATCAGAATTATTAAAACATTAAACTATGTCCTGAGTAAAGAAAGGAAAGAAAATGACATGAATAATTCATTAGGACGAGGTAATTACTGCGACCACAAGGATGCTAAACGGCACAACACTAAAAAACACAGCGCTGCTAAAATGATCAGAAATGCTTAGTAATGTCATCCATAGAGCAAAACATTTGTAAGACAAGATTTCATTAATAAATCTATGGATAAAGTTGTCTCAACACTCGCCCTCCTCTCTTTGTGTATACAGTTGTGCAAACTACCAAGTAGATGCTATGTGCAATGAAGGACCTAGTGGGTAAGCAAAAATAAAGTAAATAAATAAATAAAAATAAAAAAAATGAAGGAAACTATAAAAAAGAACTGAAAATAAATACATGCACACAAAAAGACACAGTATTCATCTACAAAGCACCCTTAAAAAATCCAAACATTTTTGCACAAGGTTTAATTAGATTTTTCCCCATTGTTGTTCATACTGCTTTCTTACTTGTTAATTTCAGAAACACATTATCCATAAAAGCCAGCTTTTATATTTTAAGATGTTGTAATATGGCAGTCAAGGTCTGCAAAATGGGAAAATGTGGTTGCAATTATGTCAAAGTGGGAAATATAATTAATGGATCTGCTATATGCCCACTGAGGGCATCTTTACTCATAGACCATTTGCCACAGTGTTATCTACAATCAAATTCCTGACCCACGGAGAACAGCTCAGATCAACTTTAAGGTTGCAGCTCACTTGTTGAAAACCACAGGGCTAAAGGGAAAAAACTGAGACAGAAATTGTGGCATATCCTTGAGCGTGTGAGACTTTGTTCCATGACTTTTTGTGAAAGCTGTTTTTTTTTAAACACAGCCTACAATCAGTAAGGAATTCCTCTTTTCACAGCATTAATACAAATCAGGGGAAAAAGAACATTTGGTTTTGTGAAAGGAACGTCGTCCAAATTTTTCTTTTTCAATTCTTAAAAAAATTGGAAGGAAAAAATCACCTAATAAACTGACAACAAAAATACTTGTGAGCTGCATATCAAATGGTGGCATCTGCATCTTACTGAAATGTCTGCATTTAGCTTGTCCTGTCTCACAGGGACACCTTGCAATTGTATGAATGGGTGTGCTTATTGGTGGAATTTAGTTACACCCCCAGAAAAGTGGTGGGAACTCCAAGTGGCTGGAAGTTGGTTGGTGATGGCTGGAGCTCGGCAGGCTTTTGGCTCAAAGAGGAAAACTGAAGTGGCTGCATCTGTAACTGGAAAGTACATTGTTTTCCTTTTGGGTTTTATGAGATTTTTTTTTAAGTTATATTAATTAAAGCTGTATATGGAAATGAATTCACCCAAACTCTCATACTGATACATTGAATTAAATATTAGTTTAAATAATATTCTATTAATTACTAATTATAGAGAATAATTTTCAGAGTACACCGAAACTTGTTCCAAGGCTCACCAGTGTATCCCATTACACAATATGGGAGAGGCTGAGTACAACTTAATCATTAATCAAGTAAAAATTAATAAAGCAAAACGGATCATAAATATTTCATCAGTATTAAACTCTATATTTTTAGGGCAGTTAAGGAACTCCTAAATCTGCATGCTGTGAAGAGGGGGGGCACTGACACGTTGTTTAAACTGTCTCTGATGCAGGTGCGTAATACAGTACATTGTAATTTATACTGTAAACACCAAACTTTCCTGCTGGTGCTTCACTGAAAACCATGATCCCTCAATCCATCAATATTTTCACTTGTTTGAGGCCTGAAATAAGGATGTCCAGTCTGAGGGCTGAATGGTGTTACAGAATGAAGACATTTATGGCTTTGCACAGCAAACAACCACAGATGGAACAACATCAGACCGCAGGCGAACAAGGATAGATACTACCTGTTTACTCGGCCAACTTTGCCAATTTAGAATATTCCACTGAACGTTCCCGAGGTGTTGGCGCTATTTTCATCTGAATGACTGGCTGCTGTCACTTTAGGTAAATGTGTCTACCTGGGGTACATAGAATTATCATCGCTGTTTCATACAGTATTGTAATTTACTCTGCAATTTCACAGCTTGACAGAACAGAAAGGGTTTTTCTTGCATTTAATTTTTTCTATATTATTATATATTGCAGTGTCTGAAGGCTTACTTTTACTGTCACACACTTAAAAGCAGGGCTTTTCAATCACACAAACTCCTAAAGTGAAGTCAGCACATTCAAAAACAACATCTTAACCTGCGGAGCTCACTTTCAGCTCGTAATACACATCAAATTAAAAAAGAAATGGTGTTTTGGGTAGGTTTCTTGCTCACAGTCACAGCTGAGTATCATTTACCATCTAAAGAAGAGAATCCTGGGTAATAAGTGTGCCCCCTGATTATTCCTGAAAACTATTCCTCCCCTGCTGGCCCTGCTCCAAACCTCCAAAAGTAAACAGGACTCTCACAGGGAGAAACATGGACATTCTTATTTACTGCATTTCATTCAAAACACAGTAATCTTTTTGTTGAACGTGCTTCAGTGTGTGCCAAAATGAAAATTAGAAAAATACACAGTGTATAAATATGTGTGTTTTCATCACTGGTGCCTAGAATACAAACTCCACTTGAATAAACCACAAGTTTGTATTTGTCTCTGCAAACCGTGGCTGGACGGATTTAACCGCCGCTTTTTCTGCAAGGATATAAGACCAATATTGAGAGAACTGTATTTAGGAGTTAAACCACTGCCACTAAATACTGACACTATATTGTACAAGAGGAAACGTAGGGTTGCGGTTTAGTTTTACTTTCTTATTTCAACATTTGATCAGTGAATTATTTTGGCAACTTCATCCCTCATCATACTTATTTATAAAAGTTTAGCTTGTCTGCTGCCACAAATGAATATCTTTATTGCTCAGTTGTTTATTTTTTTAGTATTTTAACGTCAAAGGAAAAAAAAAAGAAAGAAAAATGTTGATAGATGTTGTGCATACATTGAGTGGAGACACCAGATCTCCAGTATATTACCAACAGTTCTGATTGCAGACAGTCTACCATCTCTTTTTCTTTTTTGAAGAAAGCTGTGGTTAACCAAAGTCATTTCCTGAAATACCCTACAGTGAATGCAAGAGTCAAATACCAGAGCTTAAAAGGTAGACTTTCATTAGAAAGCACAGACGTAAAGAACCCAAAAGGTTTAAAGGTTTAGAAAACACTATCAGGAAAGGGTATAATTACCTGTAATAAGTAAAGAATGTACAGCCTATTGATGTCACTATAAGCTGCTTAAAAAATTGACATTCTCTGCGACGTCAATCAACGGTGACTAAGGGGAAATTCTGAAGCCCAGTGATTATGGTCACTATGTGGAAAATGCTATTTAACTTTCAATGGACCTGGACACAAGCAAAGAGGTGGAGCTGTTCTCTGCCCGTATCAGAAAAAAAATGAATAAATAAATGGCTTTTAATGAAGGCAAAATGGGCTTAAACATGTTTACTCTCCCAAATGACATAAAAACCACATGCCTCATTTGTTTTGTCCCCCCTCCAAGGAAGTTATGTTTTTGCTGCCGTTTCTCTGTTTGTCTCTAAGCAAGATAACTTGAGAAAATTACCAATGGATTTTAATAACATCTTCAGGGAATGTTGGTCATAGCTCAAAGGAAGACTGATTGATTTTGGAGGTGATCGAAAACCAGATGTGGACCCAGGAATTTTTTCAAGGATTGGTTACCAATGTGGGACATTTTTCCACATTTAAGACGATAACTCACTTGACAATATTGTACATGCTTTTGCAGAGGTCTGTGTTCTTGCAAGCACTTCTAATCTACACTTGAAATCATTAAAAGTGGTAACGTAAAACATCATTATGAGTCAAAGCATGTTTTTGGCTCAAACAACAAACTCAAACCACATCTACAGACCTTGAAATTGTTTACTCCATAATAGAAGGCAGATTACTTTCTCTTACCCCATTGTTGTCTGAAAGGCAAACACTAAAAGTCCCACTTCTCCCTGAAGTTTAATTGATGAGTTAGGTGAGAAGCCACTTTGATAAGCATAGTGCGGTTTCAAATGTTTGACCGTCTTTAACAGAGAGTGACAGAAACAGCAACAAAAAGCAGGTGACACTGAGGGTGTTTTTCCAAGCCCTGAAAATGCTACATTGCATTGGCTTTGTACTTAAATTACAAGCAAATTGGTGGCTGTGCAACCAGGCCCTCAGTCGAAAAAATATCATTTTAATGAGCGAGGAGTTGCAAAACATAGTTTCAGTTCATTATTAAAATCTAAAGTGGACAACCTGAATCTCGTTTTGCCACAAAACGCTTAAGTGGTTACTTTTTCCTCTAGGAGGAAAAGTAACAGGAAAGCAGGTGTTAAAGGGACAGAGCCCTTCTATCCAAATCACTGATATCATAACATGGTACTTTTTTATCATTTAAAAACCTATACATGTATTTTGGACAGTATGATATGGAATTTACCAACCCATATTTTAAAATTTATTCATCAATTTATCATTATATGACTGGTGTTGACTCTCTTTTACATGAACTCTAAAAGATACTACGAGTATAGTTCACAAATAGGTTGGTAAAATGGCTGAGCTAGACCAGGGATATAATTCTTTCAGGAATATAACCCCCTGTCTATTTATAGAGATGGATGGAGGAGACTGATTTAAGTGTTTCATTCAACAAACAAGCCGGAGTGTTTAAGCTTAATGGTGGCACTACAGGGAAGGCTGTTGGATTCAGAGATGAGTTTAGTGGAAAGCTGAAAGGCAGGCTTAATGGTTTTAGCACCAAAGGACCACTTAAAGAGTCCAGGAGCCAACTGCTGTCATTCAGATGCTGGCTAACATCCAAAACAACAGTTGGTATTTCAACAGCCTCTAAATCTTCATCTCAAATGTTAACAAAGAATGTTAAAGAACAGATTAAATCATCAGCACAAATTCTCACGAGTGACTTGTGAAAAAAAAGTCACAGCACAATAAGAAAGGAGGACTGACATTTCATTTTCCTCCATAAAAGCAAAACAGATCATGTTCTGATCCACTCACTTATAATCAATTCATCCATCAATCTTTTTTGTTATAGCGCCAATTGATAACAAGTCTTATCTCAAGACAGTTTACAATAGGCAGAAGCCATGCTCTTCAACTACTTTTACCAAAATCAACTATGGAGATTGAATCATTAGTAAATACTTCTGCATTTTTAATGCAAGAACAGCTGTTGCAGCTTTGCATGAATTTCATGCTGGTAATATAATATCCTTAACAAATATTGCAGATGGAAAAGCACACACTATTAACAAAAAGAGTTAAATTCCGCTCAAAGCTTTATTGAAGCTCTTGTGAGGAGATTGTAGTTGGTTTTGATAAAGACTTGATTAGATTTTCTGTGCTTTTCAATGTGACCCATCCTTGAAGTGCAGATGGATCACCCACATATCTGTCATCAGTCAGATCCATTGTGCTAAGCTGCAATCTACATTAATTGAGCGCAACCTGTAGTGGTACATACCAATCGGAGTCCTTTGAAATAGGTAGAGGTGGAGGCTATGATCATGACGACATGGCTGCTCATACAGAGTTTAGTATAGCTGCTGACAGCTTCAGTTGTAGTTTTATCACATAGACAGCATTCCTTTATTAAATGAAAAACAAATTACACTGACATCCATCAATCCATTATCTATTCCACTTATCTCTTTCAGGGTTGTGGGGTGCTGGAGACTATCCCAGCTGACATTGGTCGAGAGGTAGGGTGCACCCTGAACCGGTCACCAGCAGGGCCAAATAGAGAGACTGACAACCATTCACGCCACACTCATACCTAAGGGCAATTTGAATCACTTTCTTTCTTTCTTTCTTTCTTTCTTTATCTCAAACTTTAAAAAAACAACAACATTACAGTCAATTCAAAATAATACATTTACACACCAAACAACTGAACATGTCCATCAAATAAATTTACATCTGTGAGTACATACATATTTATGTCAACACAGCAACTAGTTTGAGAAGGAACAGAATGAAGCAAAGAGCTTATCTAGTCCCGCCCCTTCCTTACAATTCAGATCCAATACTAAAATAAAATCATACTTCATTCTAAAATAATATCACCAATTAACCTAATGAGCATGTTTTTGCTCTGTGGGAGGATACAAACTCCACACAGAAAGGCCCTGCCCGACCCGGGGTATCGAACCAGTCACCTTCTTGCTGTGAGGCAGGTGCACTACCTGCTACACCATCATGCCATCATGCCGCAATGACACTGACAGCATTTCTTAAAAGAAAGAATATTTCTGCTCTACTCCCGACCTGTTTTGGCGAGAGTCTGATCCACAAATTGGCTCATGTTCTGTACTTTACACATGCTACAGGAGCATCCGCCTACCACAATATCTGATAGGCCCGTAATGAAAGTCATTCACTGAACGATGACTTGCTGGATATGCTTTTGAAAGGTTCTGCTCATTCCCAAACACTTTGTATGGGCTGTTGTCTGGATGAGTGAAATATATTCAGTATAGAATATACTGAATGGTCCATCTCGTGTGTCAGGTAAGATGTGACCCCCAAATGCAAAGAAGATCTTAGCTTCAGAGCTGGTTCTCAGTAGGAATTACAATCGCTTATAACCCAGCCAACTAAAACTCTTTCTTCACTGGGCTGCTCAGCAAAGACAACACTTAAACTGCTTAAACTGTGTTTTTCATTGTGGGAGGCTCCCAAGGCGGCACTTTGGAAGTAAAAGCAATTTACTATGGAAAAGGTTTGGGGTAAGGAGGGGTGGAATAAAAATCAAAATAAACCTAAAACATTTGTTACATTAAAATTTGATGTGTCACTCAGAACTTTTTAGTCACTGAATTTCAGTTTCTATATGTTAAATTCTATGTCAATCTTTTAATTTACAGAGCACAGAGGACATACTGCTTGTAATGTATGAAGAGCAGATTTGTTTCATTTTAATTTGTCCTTGTGATGTATAAAGCGTTTCACTAACCTGGCAAAAGTCTGTGTATCATGAGGCTGAAGCCATCCTATTACCTGGCAGACCTTTATTTCATCAAGAGGTTTATTTCTCTGATTGGTGGTAACTTACAGAGAAATTCTGGCTTGCAGCCTTAAAGACCAAAGCCAAACCAAAACTTTCAAGACTAATTGAGGGTGTCAGGCTATGAATATGCTTCCGATGCCCTGAAAGAATAAAAAAATCATCAAGTCGTATTTCTCTCCTTTCCCCCCTACTTTTAAGCATTCTACTAAAACCATAAATTCTGAAATTGTATTTATGCAAGGTCAGTTCAAGACCAACAAGACAATCAAGCAAGGGCACACAAAATTGTCAGTCATACTTATATTGGCAGTGATTTGCATGTCTTGTTACAATGCAATTGTGCATTTTATAATCATCAACTGAGAACATGCTGTTCCACTCTGTTGAGACAAGGACAAACAACTGAACATCAAATAGCATCACAGTCATCTCTGATCATTCACAGACAGTGACAAACTTGTTTCTCACAAAAACTAAACATGAACCTGACTAATCCACATGGATTTTTTTTTCTAGGGATTTTTTCTGCTGCTGACACCAATACTGATCATATCTGAATAATAACAGTGGTAAACAACACATGGGCTGTTTTTTTGTAGCAGCCAGTTTCATGGTTGGTCAGACTTTGCTTTGTAGCATATTGAGACATCATATAAGAGGCATCATAACCTAATATAAAGGCCTCTAACTTATCCATACCAAGTCGACAGCATGCTTTTATGAAATTTGTTCAACAGAGCAGTACAAAACATCTTCATGGGCAGTTAAGAAAGTATAGAACAGCTAGGACTAAAGGAACAGAAAATGTGAGCATTCATTAACCATGTTCAAATCAAAGTATTAAGCTTATACAGCAGGCAAATCAGGTCACATAGTCTAATGCTGTTAAATTCATAAATGGCAGTGAGTTTCAGCTGCATGCAACTAAAGCAATTATTTTATTTAGTCAAGAAAACAAGATTTACCCCCAAACATTAGTATTAGAAAAATCTCTCTACAACCTAAATGTCCATTGTTCAAGATACATTTGAACACACCATGATGATAACCTTCGAGTTATTTGACTGAGCCAAACTTTAACTGATACAAAACATTAGGGCTTTGGCCGAGGTCCATCTGCCCTAAGCTGCCATGTCAGATGGTCTGTTTCTCATAGCGATGGGATATATTTCAAGTCCAATTGAGCAACATCCCATAAAAAGTGATTGAGCAGGGTAGAACCTTTCATGAAAAACTGAAAAGTGCCTCAGTTAATGACTTGTCTGTCACATGATGCACTTTGGACCAGTCAAAGACTTGCAGTCACTTGTCGCTTTTAGCACAACTCACAGTTGGAGTTACAGCCTATTTGTCCTTAGAAGGTCAATAAATAGCCTGGTTTTTCTGTGACAGGGAACAAATCTTTTAGCTAGAAGCTATGCAAGGCAGATCTGCCCAATGAAATACTGGCAAATCCAGCATCTGCAAGGTTATATCCACCCTGAAATGGGGCTGGGGAGGAGTTTAACATGCCTCTCACTTTTTCATGCCCTCAGCATCATTATTGGCCAAAATGCTGTGACCATCCAATCCAGAAAAAGAGACACTTAGAGGTAAACTATGGTATATGCTCCTGTAAAAGAAACAACTATTTATTTAAAAGCCTTGTTGTGACAAATATGAGATTAATCACAATCTCAAGCAAATGAAGCACGCTATCCAAAACCCTTGAGCTCGCTGTTACCCGCATACTTCCATGATGAGCTGCTTCTCTTCTGTAAGTCTTTCTTTTACTTCACATGGCTTAAATGAAGAAATGACATTTTATACACCTGAGGGAAGAACAGGCGTGAATTCTGTTTTGCCTGTTGAAGGAAAAACAAAGTTGAATTGCAGTTTTGCCCAAGCAAACTGCACCACCCACAAACCTGCAGTGTCACAGAAACTTCTCTTTCTGGTTGAGTCCACAAGGGCTTTCTTACTTTCATGGTAGGCTCTTCTCTAATTAGTTGAGTCCAATGTCACTCAGAAAGTTCAACTATTGGCTGCTTACACTGAATAAAAGTTGTGAAGTAAGTGGGCAGCACTTCTGAGCTCTGCATGCTACATTATCTGGCTTTAGATATCAGAAAACAAGTATATCAAATTGCAGTCACTGTTTATCATCCTGGGCATTGAGGCTGTTAAAAAATAAGATGCAATCATTTTTCAATACAATATTTTGCATAAAATCTATTTATTACTATTGTCAATATTGAAGGTTTGAACAGATCTAGAATAAAAAATTTAAACCCAGGGCTGCAAAGAGTTTATTCACATAATATAATGTTTTTACTGAAACTGCAATGAAAAATGAAAGCATTTTGTCTTATTCAATTTTTCTTTTATTATCATGTTCTTTTTTTTTTTTTACTTCATTAAAAGACAAAAAAAAATGCAACAACTTTACTGAGTTTACTTTTTATTAACAATATAGGAATAAGAATGTGTCAGTTTACAAAACTAAGTCACCTTTATGAATTTATACCAAATTTGTTGTCATATGTTCAGTTACTCATCCTAGACCTGCATTTTTCTGAACTACAGGTTGTCCATAAAAAAGATGGACAAAGATTTTTTTTTTTCATTGACTATTTATTATTTTTTCTCATGTTTAGAAGTTTAGAATTCTTGTACCATGACAACCTTACAGTGCAGAGCTATCATTAGCAGTCCAAAGCATTATGTAGAATTATAATACTTTTGAACTGAAAAGTCAAGATTAGGGCCATAACAGATTAACCACTAAATTGCCATTTGAATAGGTTTTTACTTGGAAAAAAGACTGAAGTGTTTAGTTACACTTCAAGCACAGTAAAATGTTACCATCTCCACCTTAAACACGTCATGTAATGCCATGCTGCCTCCTTTAGTCAGCTAACTGGCTTTTACCCTACTGGTCACAACTAGAATTGCAAATGGGGAAAATTTACAGTAAATTTCCAGATACATTCCATGGGAAGTCAAGCTGGGGAATTTTGGAAATTACTAATATTCCAAAATGGAAACTTTTCATTGAAATTATGTGAATTAAAGTAATTAATGGGAATTAACTAAATTGGGGTTAAACAATTGTTTTATGTTCAAACATAAATTAAAACAGTTGGTTTTGTCATAGGCAGACATCCATGCAAAATAATACAATTTAAAAAACATTACATTTCAACAAATGCATCTTTAAGCAGAACTTTATCAAGTTTTAATTATTTTGTTGAACAATCAATTTTAACTTCATTTTATGTAGTCAATGCTCAAATGTGTGGCGTCAATGGTCTTGTGCTCTTCGCTCAAAAATGTGGCCTCAGTAGTCCAGGGTTCTAGTTTCATCTGTGCACGTGATGGAGGGATATGCAGTGTACGTAGGGGCGGGGCCTAAATACCCCTGCAGCAAGCAGTGCGCTGTCTGCATGTGGCTGAGGAACATCATAGATATCCTCAAGTGTACTTGCATGAAATCTGGTTGTTTAAGTCAAGATTGTGTGCAAATATTAAGCGCTAACCTTCAGTTTTGTAAATTCCAGGCTTATTCCCATTGATTCCTGTTAATTTCCATCAAAAGTTGCCAGCTTTGAAAATTCCCAGAATTTTGCAACCCTAGTTCCAACATAGATTTCAACATTGGATTACTGTTTTTTGACTGATAGAAACAATATATTTATTTACCTCATTTATTATTTATTTATTTATTTATTTATTTAGAGTGAAGGACTGATGATTAACCTGCAGGAGCAGCAGCTGGTGTAACACTCTTTTTTCAAGCTGACACTTCATGCTAATTAAGGTTAATATGAGTCACTGTGATGATATGCTAAACATCTACTGGCTAGCAATCCAATTAGCTAATCCTTACACTACACTGCACACACAGTGCTTTTCCAGCCACAGACACCTGGGTATTAACCACAGGTAATGAGATGGTGACTAAAAGCATTTAATACAATCTATTTGATCCCATATTTTTAAAGCCTCTATTTTTTTTCTCTCACTGACACATATTTTCAGTTCATTTTAGGAAAATTGAACATGATTTAAAAACACAAAAGCTGCACTGGTAAAGGAGGACGGGAAACAGCATAGTACATATTAACCAGGTTTTAAATCTCAGGCATGTTTTGATAGCCAACATAAATCCTCTGCTTATATCTCTTTGACTAATTTGACTGGAAAAACAAACCATATAAATTTTATCACTTCACAGTCTTCCAATGGTGCCTCTGTCTGCATGCTCATCCAGTCACTAACGAAGAGATCTGGAGCTAAATGGTCATATTAAGTGAGATTTTCCTCTCCAGGTCACACTTCATCACATATATGATAAATAATATACGGTTAATATTTACTCTGCTGACTGTAAAGAGCCTCTATTATGGGCATACAGTCCAATGTTTGCTTTATGTACTTGTTTTGGTCAGTTGCCATTCTTTACACTGTAGGCTAACATTCACTTCCTTGTTGTTGGCATACTTTCAAAATTTGATCCCAAGGGTTTTTGGACTTTCCTGTATGTTTTTTTTTCTTTCTGCAAAAAAGAAGTGAGGGTCTACAAAATTATAACTCTGCTGAATCTTGTTGTTAATGGCTTGTCTGCTATCTGGAAAAAACACGAGTATGTTTCTCCTGACATATTGCACCACATGAATGTTTTAGCGGATGAGGTTCCTGGATATTCTAAACTCTATGAGTCAGTGCCACTCCTCTTCAACTGTGCAATTTGCATTTGATGATAAAAACCACAAGCCACAAGACTGGTTGTCCTTTGGAAATGCTTGCAGACCACATTCTGACTTCAAGCAGCATTTAGCTCCTAATTATACCCCTCGCTCTGGTCGTAAGCCTTGAAGAACAGCCCTTTCTGTCCTTGATGGAAACATTGTGTGTGCTCGCTCTGAGAGGCAGCAAACATCTCATAGAGCTCGGGTAGCGCGAATTGTGTTGTTCTCCCAAATTAAAACAGACTGCTCCAGAGTTATGTAAGTGATTTAATACAAGTATTGGGCGGTGCAAATGCAGTATTTTTAATTTTCATCTAAAGCTTAAAAACTGTAAATGGTTATGCAACAATCAAACGCACCAGACATTCAGTAATATCTTAATGGAGGTCTGTGAAGTGTCAACTGGCAGGGACAAAGGGTTAAACATTTATATATAGTCTCTTTACATGTGGATTATGAGGATTATAGGTCAAAACTTTACGTTTCAATGAGGATTTATCAGCCACGAGAGCTTTTTCCCAGCTGTAACAGACCTTGCATACTGTGGTATTAATGGCATATCATAGCCTGTCAAGCACAGCTTGGCAACATCAGCAGTAATCCTCTAAATCACTGCATTGGAGGATAAAACACGATATAATGTCAGAGTTCCTTTCAGCTTTCAAAGAGCATCCTTCAATCATTTTCACCCTGAGAGAAGAATTAATTTTACCCTGTTGGTTCTATTTTTTTAACCCTGAAAACTTCATTCCCCTTTAAAATACTAGTTTCATTGCAAATCCGTGCTGTGCATTAATAGCAGTAGTAATGAATGTAATATGAGTTCACCTGCAAATTGCCTTGACCTCCAGATAAAGTGAAATAGGTGAGGTCACAAGAAGTAGGGCACTGTATTATTTATCAGAATTGACAACAGGTAGATCCTAATGGATTCATCAATTTTTAAATCAGACTTTCACTAAAATACCCACAGCTGCAAGAAAAAAAGACTGAGAGCTTTCCAGAGGTAGCAACTTTTACACCAAGTCTTCATGAATGAATGATGAGGGAGGATTAGGTCAATGTACTTCAGGCGTCCAGGCGGAGAATCTTGTTTCTGTTTGTTCATATTAATCTCCTAACATGATTGATTTTGTATGCAATGTGATAACACTAAATTTACAGTGACATACTCCCTTAGTGCTGTCCCTCACTTCCCTGTTTGTTATAATTGGCAACCTGCAGCGAGTTTCTGATTCCTTTTTCCACTTTTTTGAACATCACCAAAGCCAAAGTGTCATCACAGACACACTTTCACAAGTCTTGAACCTGTTAGTGGAAGCGCCGCTGAGCTGCCATCACAATTCTCAGCATGCACATCACTTTGCACTCTCATGCTTGTAATTCTGGCAGAGTCAACAATAAGGTGTCAACAGCCAGGAGAATATTTTAACATAATTTCTCACATGTAGATGCAAATAGATAATGTACACGTGAATATTCCCAATTTAGCCCCAAAGACTCCAAGTTTTACAGAAGTTCTACTCTTAGTATCATCAATTGAATGACAGCTTTCAGCCTCATGAACAAGACGGAGGGCTAAAGGGCAAAAGAGTTTCAGGTAGCTATGACCAACGTGAGGAGCTGCAGCATATGCTTTTTGGTTTTTCATCTTGATATAAGGACACATATTTACATCCAGGGCTGGGCGATATGGACAAAAATTAATATCTCAATATTTTTACGCAGAATGGCGATATTCAATATATATCTCTAAAGAAAGAAATAAGAACATGAAAAGATGATTCCACCAAATAGAAATCCTGAAAACCAACATTATTTTTCTTTTGAATCCAATTATTCTTTAACTGTTTCAGTCTTTCTGAAAGCACAATTGAGCATAGTAAAGATCAAGATTTTTCTCACTCTTGTCTCATAAAACATAACAAAACAATAAGATTTCTATTTGGTATGAATAATAGTTTTCTATCGCTTCATTGTTTTTTTTATTGAGTTGACATCGTTTAGTCAGGGTGATTCTGAAAGGGGATGGCACAAAACAATATCAACAAATGTAACTGTTTAACTGAACTGAAAAAAAATGTCATTTAAAGTGTCAAAGGAAAAACATTGCAATGTGAGTTTTTCTGTCATTGTTGAGCCCGAATCCAGCGCTGAAGTATTATCAAAAATGTGCACCAAGTCTGTCAGAATTCAAAAAGTAAATGAGGTGATAATGGTACAACTTAATATTTTTAAGGTTAAATCAGTTATATTAGGATGCATTTATGCTGACTTGGTTAAAATGATTTTAGATGGAGGGAGAATCAACCGCTCTTTTCACAATCTTTCCCTGATTTTAACAGGATAATGTCCAGGCACCCTGCCTGGATAATTCACTTGCATTGTTGTTCACACTTGCTCCTGAAGAAGTGACGGGGGGGGGGGGGAGTGTGTGTGTCACTGACAGGGAGCACATGACCTATGCGGTGGAAGCCAGTGCTCATAATACCATAGCGGACGAGAAAGTTATGTCCTAACTATATTGCTGCATGTTAAAATGTGCATCAACAGCATCAATTTAAGATTCAGAGGAGCATTGTAGCACAGAGAAGTGAATATGAAGCAGCGTCTCTACGTGCACTACGAATAAACCAGAAAATAAAGCTGCAGTATTTTTGCTGCGTGAGATGGTTCTTTGATGCACTACAGACCCGATCGTGATCGCTTTAAAGCAGAAGTTCTTCAGAACTCTAATGATATGCAAACGTGTTATCTCCTGATAATCAATTAAACTTCTCCCACTAAAGTGGTTGTGCGAGGAAGTTACCTAGGTAAACTCTGAGTGAAAAACTCAGCTGCATTCACACATGCAGTTCACCTACATTAGATGATTTCAGGGTTTTTTTTGGAAGTGTGAATGGGGTTGATTTGACACAACAGATAAACATTTACAGATTAATTTCAAGTGTCTGATGTTGATAAAAAGGGTTGATGTTGCTTGCAACTGATCTTGAACTGATGCATCTGTTTATTACTAGTTGTATAATATGGATGACTTATTTAACAAGAACTGCTGATCAATAATAAAAGCAGAGCTGAACAGGCAAAGAGAAGAGAAAAAGATAAGAATATAAACTCTGATGACCATTCAGCCATGGTCAAATGTTAAAACTTCTTTAGCTTTTGATCACATAAACCAAAAAATCTACCAAACATCTATTAAAGAAATGCCCATCCAAGAAACAGCACACAAACAAACACTTTAAGTGCAGATAATTCCTTGTGCAAGGAAATTAACTAGTTTGATCAGTATAATTCTGAGAATACTCTGAGACAAAAATCTATCTCTCCTCTTGTCCTTCAGAACTATGGGTGCTTTTACAATAGTTTGTGCAGGCTTGTAAACACGTGTTATTATTCTCTAGAGCAGAGTACAGCACAGCAATCAGCTGTGCCCATAGTTTAACATTTGAGTCCAGAATCAGAGGGAGCCTTGAGCCTTAAAGTGACACATGTTGAGGACAACACTTGAAGCAATCAGCGCCTTTTTCACTGTGAAGAACTAGGACAAGGTCACTATTTATATAACACTCCTAATTATAAGTGGCTTCCTGATAAAGCCTCTAAATTGTAGTTAATCACACAAGGTGTCTCCCATTGCCTGCTACCGGCATCTGATTTGCTTATTGAGGGAGAGTGAACTCACCTTGGCTGAGGTGATCATAAGAGGGACCATTCAACCACAAACAGAAATAAGGATGACCCATGTTGGAGCCAAGCCATTACATGGAGAAAATAATAGGCATTAAGCTCTAATTCTTTACCGTCCTTACATGAACATCAATTTTTAGAGGACACTCTAAAACTGAGAAGGCCTAATTATACGTTTATCTTTGTGTTTGTTTAAAGCTTGTTTAAATAATCTTTTGTGGCTTTACAACTGCACTAAATAATGAATTAACATGATCGGAAAAGAGCTGCAATGACATTCAAATTGATATTTGAAATTTGCATATGTTGCATCTTTCCCTCTGGCACAGCTGAAAGGGTTAACATAAATAACATGTAGCATAATTCCATGCATGACTTCCAGGAAAATGCTTACACACGGCATATGCTTACACACGGCGCAAGTCCACTCGCAGCTCAGATCATTGTAGAATAATAAATACATTTCAGACTGCATTTATGAAAACACAGTTTTAAAGCCATGTCTCTATGGCCTTGATTTACCTGTGACCAGTTATATTTCATGTGTTTATTTTGGTCTGAGCCTGAGCCTGTTGACTCTATAAAAAGCTGCTTTTTTACACATTTGACCCTACAAAGCAACTCAACAATACCCAGAGAAACCGGAGGATTAACTAAACAGACAGATATATGCACCATGGCTTCATTCTAATGCTTCAATAGATAACTACATAACTCAATGTTAATGCACACACAGAGGATTAAGATAGTCAAAAGGTCAGTGAGTGCCTAATAGACTACACAGTCCACTGTGTACTGAGAGGCCTGCAACTGACCTGTCACCGTGAGCTTTCCGATTTGCACTTACTGCAAGGTCAAAGCTGCCAAGGTCTTTGAACCATGTTTTTATTTGCCTGAAAATGACTTGAACTCATGTGTAAAAGGCACAGTCTGAGGCAAACAGCAAACAGTATGCAAGGGATGAGAACAGAGAACGTCCATAACATACCCTGTAGAGAGCAGAGATAGGAAACTTGGGTCACAAGGCAGACGTATTTCATTTTAGTCCATCTGCTACAGGGCCAAGCTGTTTAAAATTATCTGAAAATTTTAATTCAAGAATTAAAAACATCTTGGTCAGCAGGTCGCGATCGGTGTGAACGCACCTTAATGGTGCAATAGTTCTGGGTAAAATACTGAGCTGGTCAGTAGGGCACTTTAATGTGAACGGCAAAATTTTCAACTCCATCACACAACATCACACCTGTAAAATCACAGTTAGACAAAATAATACAGCTAAAACTAACATTTAAAAACTATCTTGATTTGTAAAAAAAATATTCAAATAAAAGAAAGGGATCGAGAATGGGTTCAACGACTTCATTAATTATAATACTCTAATTCTCTGCTCTTAATTATTTCATGTATTCATCTTTCACGTAGAGCACTGCTGCCTTCATAATCAGTACTGTGTTTTCCTGGCAGACATACATTTTCACATGTTGGAACATTATGGTATGGTCTGTTACCTTGGGTGGATTGAGCCACAGCTTGCTTTTAGATCTCACTTTAGTTCTAATGTTTTTTTTTTTTCCATGTTGTTTCTGAGCCTCCTTGTTTTGGAATAAACATAATATAAAGAATGTATTCTCTAATTAAAGGATTAGGACTCAGTGAAGAGAGCACTGATCCTAATTATGCACTTTTGCTCTACTGATAAATTGTATAATTTAACACAAGACCACCATCAACAACTCAATCACCATCAACAGACCCAGGCTTCTTACATTCAGTCTCTTGGTAATAAAACACTGACACAAACCCCAATTTCAATGAAGTTGAAACATTATGTAAAGCATTAATAAAGACAGAAAACAAGAATTTACAAAGGAAAGATATCGAACATGATGAAGCTTTTCCTTTAACACTGTGTAAATGTGGGGAATGTGCAATATTCTGTGTGTTAGGTTTGGCCACCCCTGTTCTATACTAACCATTACAGCAGTAAATGTCTGTTCAGTCCAAACCTTAAATGAATCCCTCCAGTGCTATTATTCTTATCTCAATACAGAACTTAGCCTCAGATTTGTGTTACACTTTATAACTTAATTTATGTCTTCTCCCTTCTATTGCTCATATGTCAAAACTCTATAAAGCAGGAGACGAGTGGAGCCAAACCTCGTACTGTTACCTGCATATAAACTGGCATAAGTTTCCTTCTAACTGCAGTTTGAGGATTTCTTACTTATAGCCTAGGAGTTGTGAATTGCATACTTAGAAAACCCATAAGCCCCAGACTTTAGCAACAAAACTAATAAAGGTCCTTTTAAGAAATGTGGCCTCCTCTCAGCCATGAGCCCTGTGTCAGGGGAGTATTCCTGCCTGAGGTCTGAACTGCTCCCAAATCACGTAAACAACTGGATCTGATGTGTGAACTACCGCTCATTTTTCTCTCTGTAATTCTGGGAATTGACTCGAGAGTGTCCACACACTGGATTCTTGGTGGGGTTTTTTTTTAGTGGATATAATATGTCTGGGGGCTTCTGTTTATTTGAAACTCAATCCCTTCAGAAACAGCGGGGGCAGGGTCGAGCAAGACTGACAGTCCAGGCATCTACATAGCTGGGAATTTTCACATGTCAACTTTACAGAGGTACTCTTGGATTCCAAGCATAGTGCCCGCGAGGAAGTCTGCACCACAATATTGATACAGCTAACTGATGGAAAAATGACCGCATAAGACATCACAGCACTGGCAGCCAATCAAAGGGCATCGGGTGCCTTGCATTGTTCGTTTTTCATTAACTGCTATTCTTACAATTTCCTGGCAGTAATTTTGAGTTAAAAGACTTCTTTTATCAGATTTTCTAAACATTCACTGCAGGAGACAACCTTATCAAAAAGGGACAGAGGATTCTCTGAAAGGTGTTAAAAGTTTGACACATGGTCAAGGCTTTAACTTGTCTGATAACATCACCACATCCCACCCGACTTCTCTATTCAGCTGAAATATGGATGTGTCTGCAGATAAAAAAAACACTCTTTTACTGCATGGACACAATGAAGAAAAGTGAATTACATGGAATGAGGAACAAGACAAACTGTCACACACTTTACAGGAGAGCATTTCTATTTTTACCAAGTTCCTTCCTCCACAAACTTTAATCAGAGTGCTATCAAATCAAAGTAATTTTTGACTAAACTGCATGACTTCAATGTTTTTTTTTTAATTTATAAGGGCATGCACACATTACTAAATGCTAAAGGGCCGAATTGTTGCAAATTAAAGACAGTCAATTTGGAGTAATTTGTCTGCAGTGTTGAGCCCAGAGTGCTTCAACAGATGACTTTGCCCATCCTACATTTTCTTTAGGTGTACTATCTGGCATCGTCTGTAAGTTCTCTGCGGGCCCGTCTAGGTGGAACTAATGACTAATGTACTCATGAGCTAATGTTTCTCACACAGACATGGATTGTCACTCTGTGAACCAGAATAAAAACAGTCTGTCACAGGTACCATCACACACCCACAGAACGCTGATTGGCTGTTGCCGCACAGCCGCTTGTGATACTACCTGAAGAGGTCAAACTTTTCAACTTTGCCGACAATGCAACAAGTGACGCGACCGCCCAGAGCGCGTCCATCGCATTGCAGGAGGGTTAGGCCCGCCCCATCCCGACTGTACATTGACTTTACATGGAGAGTGGTCGCAAAGTCGTGTTCGCTGTGTAGGCGGCTTTATTGAGGTCAAGAGAGCGATGGACAGTAGGGTTGCGCTGGTAGCACCCTTTGTTGGATTGGGCATTTCAACTCTCTAGGTGCCCTAACATCCTGCAGCACTATATATTTTCTATTAGATTGTATATATACAGTTTGAGTACAGGTTTTTACCCCCATGCTTGAATGGATATTGGAATATCGAGTATAAGGTGAAAGCCCCAGTGTGAGTGAGTGTCTAAAACACTGACAGAGCACTGAGGAATATAAGACCCAAATAAAAAAAAATCTTAACTGAACAATTTTTTGTATGCATAACAGTTAAAGGACATTAAAAGAAAAAATATCACATTGTAAGTTTTTTCAGCAATGTACAGCCTGAGCTTTAGGTAGCTAGGGCTATACAACTGCTTTGTCTTCTCTGATCTTTCATTAACGGCCACATTTACAGCTTTTAAATTACGCAACTGGTGGAGTAACCTATGAAACCTAAAGTCTTAACTCCATAATGTTTTTAAAATATGCCTGAACAAAAGCAACAACCCAAAAACACAATACCTCCAGCTTCAGTACAGTATCTCCTATCACTTCCAAGACGACCACTGCCTTGCTAAAGAAGCTGAGGGTAAAGGTGATGGACTGGCCAAGCATGTCTCCAGACCCAAACCCTATTGAGCATCTGTGGGCTAAATTTGGACACTTTCACTTCAGGGTGTGCTCACTTTTGTTGCCAGCAGTTAAGACATTAATGGCTGTGTGTTGAGTTATTTTGAG
Source organism: Cetoscarus ocellatus (assembly GCA_037902135.1). Lineage (NCBI taxonomy): Eukaryota > Metazoa > Chordata > Actinopteri > Labriformes > Labridae > Cetoscarus > Cetoscarus ocellatus. The sequence goes on along the minus strand of JBAMNC010000322.1, from coordinate 161,286 downwards.
GGGATAGTAAATTTACACTGTTATACAAGCTGTACACTCAATACTATACATTGTATCAAAGTGTCATTTCCTCACTGTTGTCCCATGAAAAGATATAATAAAATATTAGCAGATATGTGAGGGGTGTACTAACTTTTGTGAGATACTGTAGTTACCAGCCAAGAGGCATAAAAAACTCAGTGATCTGATATGAAGTTCATAAGGCCTAGATAGATCATTAAAGAATCTAATAGAGGTGCAACTTTTTCACTGAGGTGTCAAAGTGGCATTGAGTTACACATACCCTGACATTCTTCAAGTGGAAAAGTTAAGAAAAAAGAAAGGCAGGGGTCATGGTAAGTCAAGAAAACAAGCCCCTTTCCTGAAACAAACACAGCCATGGTATAACCTTACCATGCTGGTGTAACTGAAGACCTCCCTATTAACACACACGTTATGAGTCTGACTCACAGGCCCTTAAAAACCAAGAAATGTCAGTCAATACTGAAAAAAAGGGCTAAAGATGTGTGCACTTTCACTGGCAAGTTCAAGTAATTAGATTAATCTGCAGGTATTTCAGGAATCCTCACAGCTACTGTAAAGCTCTGCGCTGAGATACACAGCATAAAGATATGCGTGTGAGGGGCTTTTCCACACTACAAGTTGCCTCTGTGAGCTGCTGATCCCAGGAAAATTCAGGCAAACATGTTAACTGACCAGTGACGACAGTGAGTGAGTCACCGACAGCAACAGGCCGTGTAGAGCAGCAGCTGATACAGAGTTTACACCTCCGTGCTGCTTAAATCCACATTACATGCTGTAAAAGTAAATTACAAAACAGGATGTCTCAAATGTGCCCCTTTGGGTGGAGAAATTACATCTCAGCACGTTGGGCTTAAGTAGCATCTGTACGCTAGAAAACGCCCTCTGAGATCCTTCAGCCCTGTATCCTACCACAGATTTCCATTTCTCCTCAGTCCACCGTGCACAATTACATGGCAGTCTCAAAGCTAAAAGTGTTGACATGTTATTTTTGGTGATTCATTGACTCGATGAAGTGGCATTTCATTGATGAAGTGAGAGCAGCAAATGTCCTCCATCCTTGAAGAGCTACAACCTTCTTGTATTGAGGGCTAATATCCAACCAAACAACTTGAAAAGCGTTCTGACTCATTGTTACACCTGCTGGTACAATTAGCTCAAACTACCACATCTGTGGCCTAAACTTACCTAAACTTTTCAAATTAGAAAGGGACATCAAGGAAATGTATCTGTAAAGAACGTAAATAAATATAAAATAAATAAATATCTATTAACACGATCTCAAAATTAATCTGATACTAATAAATAATAAATGTTCAGATCGGGAATTTTAGTTTAACCTTAATATATAGGATGTAACATTTAGTGTAAGCTACCAGTGAAATGCCAAGAGTTAAGCTACTTGTAACTGGGAATTGAAAACCAGTTCCAGTTGAGAACCTGTTCCAACTACTTTGAAGAATCCACATCATTTGCTTTCATGCTTTCCAATGTTCCTTCACAAGTCCTACCACTTAGTTCTTTCCTTGAAGAACACTGATATCACTTTCTTTTGAGAGACAGTCAGCATGAACAATGACAAGTCAAGTAAGTCATCATGGTGGACAGAGGGTATAGGCGGTCTAAAGTGTGGCTTAATCTTACACAAAATGATATCAGCAAAGGCTAAAGGCCTAGCAAAGGGCGGGCATTTCAAATTAGCTCTGGCTTATAAATGCAGTAATGTATGGCAATGTTCTTGCCAGTCTTCAAACTGTCCCTGTACAAATAAACATTTCTGTGAAGTATGAAAACACCTGAAACAGCCTGAAACATTTGAGGACACAGCATGGCACTGAAAATTAGAAGAGCCTTGTGTTTTACTTTGTTGACACAGAAAACTTGCGTGGGCCGACTTTGTCTGTCACAAAACTGAAGAAAACCGATTACAATCAGAAAAGTAAAAGTTGCATTTTTTCTCTGTGACATAACAATCCTGATGTGTAAGCTTACACTGACAGGCTATTGGTTTAATGTCTGGAGTGAAAAGACATTTAAGCTAGAATCCACGCTGGCCATGGAGTGTTGTACATGCAGCACGCTGGCTATCAGCTTAGTCCTGCACACCCCACGGTGCATTTAAAGCTATTTTTTTACCATCCTGTCTCATTGTTCTGTTACATGTTACGTGCCATCTAAGGTTTGAATGACTCTTGAGGGTTGCTAGATAGACTGAAATGACAACATAATTCAAGATGAAAAAAATGACACGAGCTATGTTAGGTGTTTGCTATCACATTGTTTGTGAAAAAAAGACATCTAAAGGTAACTCTTTCTCTGAGTAACTGGAGCTGGCTAGAGAATTTTCAATTTTATGCATTTTTGTTGTTGAATAAAATATGAAAGCTAAAATTGGACCGAATAAGAAGCTGTTTGAAACTAAAACACCAGTTCTACCAAGCTGAGCACAATAATTTGGATCTCTGAAAACATGGAATTTCCATCACTTTGTGTTAACCACAATTAAACCACAACCTTTGCACACTCTCTGTTTTATGGTGGACTACAAAATGTTATATTAACTGATGGGGTTGTGTTAAATGCAGTACCTAATGATTCTTCTTATCTGAATCAGTCTAGATGAGAATTTACTGGACCACCTCTGAAAGTACTCTGAGGCATTGACTGAAAAACCATGGTCAGTCCTCACTGAAAGGTGATCACACAAAGCATACAGGTTTGTCACCAGGCATCAGAATTGCCAAAATGGACGTGAACAGTTAATGCTTCATATAAATGGGGTCTCTATTTATGATCTGGCTTTTACATCACTCATTTCTTTGTCCATGGCATCCCAGAGTCAAAGTACCATACAATTCAATTCAACTTAAAAAAGCTTTCTTGGCACAGACACGTGTTTATATTGCAAGAGCTGGTGCACCACGAAAAGGCATACAGTAAAAATCACCAGTTCAAGCTTCTTTCAGAAAGGAAACTGACATTTTTTGTTGATTCACAGCCAGAAGCTTAAAACACAGTTTGTTGACAGATTAAAAAGTATTATGGTGCAACATCAAATAATTTTGTAATTGATCAGTAAGGGCAAACTATTTATTATACACATCTTAAACTTTGCTTAAAATCTTTTCTGCCTTGCAAAAATCCTGAAAGACTGAACAGTCTGACGCCAATCTTTCATCAAGCCCCCACGGCAAGGTGGGTAGAAAGAAACTGCATATGAACTGGCTGTGCTGTCAATATACGGAGTTTAATTTATTTGGAAAAAGACAAGATATTCAGTCCGTGGATAGCCTTTGTCCCTGGAGCCCTGCATTTCACAATACCGAGGATAGATTTCATATATTAGATCAGAGAAGAGAACTCTGGTTACCACAAGGGCCACATCATTATTAATTTCAGTTTTAGAGGGCCAATCATTGCAAATAAAATATATTATCAATAAAGGCTTTAAAAAAATGCCTGTAAATTACCCAGCAAAAAAGAATACCTGCCTTTATCCAAACGTGTTTTTGTATTTTCAAGCTCAAAAGTAAAACTAAATTTAGTGATCTAAAGACAGAAATAAAGCCAATTAAAGGTCCTTTCCAATTCAATAAACCTCCATATGTAGTTTTTTTCTTGACTAGTTTATTTATCTTTATTTGATCAGCAAGTCCCACTGAAAATCATACTTCTTTCACAAACTAACCTATCCAGGGTAATAGTTATAAAAATCTTAGTTAATGATTATTATTTCAGTTTGTCTCATTTTCCCCTCAAAATACTAATTATGCTTTACAAAAGATGACTACTATGGAAATACTTTTGTTTCATGTTCAAATGAATTTTGCCTGTACTGCCATATTGGCTTATTAGGCCAAAACACATCATGGCAAATTCTTCAGACTTTATGGTTGCAGTTTTTGGAAATTCTAAATTGATTGGTGAGTTGTATTGATTTAAGGGGAGGGCCGCATGTGACACCGAGCGGCCAGTTATATATTAGATGATGGCATACAAGGACACAATACTTCTCATACGTGCTTGACACGCTCCAAAGTAACTCTACCTAATTGTACTTTTTTCTTTTTAACCATCATACAGAGGCGTCTCCTCTTCTCTTAGCCTAAAGATTTAGAGAAATATTTATGCTTTTCATGTGACGTCATGCTGTGCTCAGTTCTCTGTTGAGCTCGGTGTCCACCTTTTTTGAAAAGAGAAATAATGAGGGAAAGCTGATTAAAGTGAAAACGGCTGTTAAAAAAACAACATAAGGGCTACTAAAATTAGCAGTTTACAATCATTTTTCAACTGATCCACTCTTAAAATCACACAACATTCCCAAACTTAATCATTAGTTTCAAAATGCCTTTGGCCATTACTGTCCTGAAGAATCTTTGCTGTACCTCTAACTGCAGATAAGAAGGAATAATGTGTATGTATTATTTATCTGCGTGCATTTTGTTATGGGTTTTAGTGGATTCAGATGGACAGATGGCCTGTATTCCTTCTGGTCTGTGCAGCTTCTCGTCAGAAGCTGTGAGTCAAGGCAATCCATCATGTCATCACTGCCCTCAGGATTTGAGACTTTTGGTAGAGACTGTTGAGAATTTAAATAAACCCCTGATTTGTGAGGCAGCTTTTGGACGTTTTCATGCCAAGGTAAATCAACAACCACACTATCTTGGGGAGGTAGCCCAACTATGAAAATTTAAACCTGGTGTGATCTTAACCAGACTTACATTTTTACATGCATTGTCAGGGATGCCCTCCATCAGGCTTCTGCTGCTGATACTGATCATTGCCAATAAGTGAAATCAGCTGATACTGATCAGGATTTGTGCCTTGATAAACACCATGTTGAGTGTTTGCTAAACAGATAAGTACAAAAACCTCTTAAGGAGTAATACAACACAAAACAAATATCCTACAGAGCGGACAGCTGACTTACACAATGTGATGATTCATTTATTTCATGTGGAGGTGAGCGACATGGCCTCAAAATGACAGTATATCACCACATTTTTTAAGAAAACTTGTTTTTTCACTGAGTTTATTGAATTCATACATAATAATGTCTCTTTGTGCTTCTTTATCACATTGAAACCCCAGTCTGCATTGCTGATGTAGTATAATTGTGTTGTGTTTTGTTGCTGTTCTCAGTCTTGTGTGTATGACCTGGGACATAAAACAGTCTTCCACAATCTCACTTTGGTAGCAGAATTTGTCTGTTCTCCCAGTGTTCCAACCTTCATATTGTCTGTCTGGCCAAAACATTATATAAATATATATATTGTCAGCTTCAATGACAGTGAGCCAGTTTGAAAAGTAATTAAATAATTTCATGCAACTGATGTAATTATGTCACATGGCTAAAAATGTCTCGAATAAACTGAATTTATTCAAGTTTCTAACCAAAGACATTTTTTTATATATTATACATGGAGTATTAACTCAGGATAATTGCATCAGTGACTGCATTTTTAATACACATCAGCTGAAGATCAGCTCCTGGTAAATCAGGTTATCGAACTATGAAAACCGAGTAATCAAGATTAAAAGATTACTACGCCACATAACATGCTGAACTTGTTTTTTCTTTTTCCATTATTATTAGCCATATATTAAAGTATTTGTATTTTTTTACAAGTGTATTGCCCGTACTTGAATTTTCAAAATGATAATGTTATAAGCTTATATGTTCAATAAAGCATTTGGCAGTTGTTTCAAAATCAGTGAGCAATCGTGTTTCATAATCATGATCTCAAAATCAATTAAAATAATTGTAAGTATATTTTTGCCATGATCAAGCAGCCCTACTGTGTGTTAAACTTATTTCATCTGACATCTATCCTGAGGTAGTATCTCCAGCCAGAATAAGGACATAGAAATTATCGATGTGGCTGCTGATTAACATTCCACTTTTGTGCAGCGTAAAGTAGCAACAGCATTTATTATACACAGTTCCATAATCAGCTTTCCACACCTTACAGGTGCCACAGCTTACATTCAGAAAAAGCTATTGTGATGTTAATGCTGTCAACTGCATTTTGATTTAATCAACGGACTAACAAAAAACAAACATACAGAAAGCAGCATGTCCGCTCTTTGAATTGATTCTTCTACCTTCAGAAAAATCACCTCATTTTGAAGAGGACATGAAACACAGAAGACAGCAGTGAATGGTAAAAAACTTGCTTTTAAAAGCAATGCTTGTCATTTTTGACGGAAATCTGCTCTCTGAAGCTTAATCAGTGGTGACACACCTCCCACTGGTTCAGCTCTCACACTTGAGAAGAGTAAAGGTCAGAATATGAAGTCTGACCATGCATCACTCACCCAACCACGCTCACACACAAAAAGAAGAACAACAACAAAAACTGACCCTTTGAAACCAAATCAGGATGCAGTCAATGTTACAAGTATATGATGTTTATAGTGGGAGGACATCTCTGGGTGAGTTTATACCCTTTAATATAAGTGATAAGAAATGACACAGGGACCCTGGTGAGTGAACACTGTGCTGAGCAGATTGCTCCTGACAGGCCTTTGTTGTCTCTCTTGTGTCTTAATGGGGCCTGATAAGAGGGATTTCACATCAAAGCTGTGTCCAAACTATCTGAACCTGCTCAGTCAACGCAGCATGAAATGTCGCCTCTTTGTCTGCTCTGTACATCAGCTAGCTTGCTTTACAAATGAACTTTAGATTGATGTATTTCAAGTAAAAACTGCAACAGTGATTTAAAAAGTCAGTGACCAAACCAATCTCCAGGATACAAAGTGAAAATAAAGGAGGTAGAAACCCAATGTGGGCTTATTTACAGACCTCACATGAGAGTAAATACAGATAAAATTAGCAGGAAAAAAAGACACTGAATCTTGGTAATCAAAGAAAGGCAAACAAATAAAAATCAAATAACATACATTTTACCAAAATGAGAGACTACACCAACACAGAAACAGAATACAACAAAAAAAAATGGTACATCAACTGTATTTTGTCAAGAAAAATTTAAATTTGATCATTACACAGATCAAACACCTCAGAGAAGAGGAGACAAACTTAATAACATAGGGTTAACATCAATGAGCTGTTATGAAAAGACTCGTGATATCATGTCAGCAATTTTCTTGAAGAGGTGTTATCCTGTATTCAAATGGAAATGAATGAGAGTGTATGTGCAGCCTATAAGAGCTCTCTCTTTTTAGGCGCTTGTTTTAATAAACAACTTGTGCTGTTTTTTTTCTAAGTGCAGAATTTATTTCATGGTATAATCTAATCTAAGGTTATACATACATATATTTGTGTGTGTGTGTGTGTGTGTGTGTATATATATATATATATAAAATATGTAATTATTAAACACTGTTCATGCCTTCACTACATGATTGCAATTCAGGAGAGGAAGAGAGAGGATCTTTTGGAGATCATGTAGACCCACAAGCTCAATAAAAAACAGTGTTCTTCTGTTTATAGATCACTGTAAATATGACACAATGCTTTAAAAGACAAAAAAACTATATGGGTCGTTACTTCTCTGCTAACATCACCGAAGAGGATGCTAAAGTGTAATGGAATTTAAAATGATCCTATTCAGAGATTTAATGCTTTTCCTTTTAGGTTTGGTTGCTGCTTTACAATTAAAACAATCTGCTTCAAGTTATAAAACTATTTTAGACCTTTAAAATATTGCAACGCATAGAAATAATCTGTGTATTTTTTGTTGTCTTGCTTGCATTTGTAAGGCATTATGAAGCATCAATATTAATTTCAGTCTTCTTCATAACCTGTCAAAACTCCTCTCAGAAGCTTTCAGCTTAACACAGCAGGGCCTCCAACATAATCAGATTTCACAGAGAGTTTCCTACATTACTCTCTGCATGGATCGAAAGACTCTTTCTTTGCCATAACTGCACAGAAACGGCCTAATTTGTCAAATTAAATTCAAAGGGAAGCTTTTTTTCATACTTCTTAAGAGTCTAACAGAAAGAAAATGGTCATAATTCCCGCTGGGATCCAGTTCAAAGGGCAAGCAGAGTGATTTTTACCATTAAAGCTTCTTCATAAAAGCTCAAATGCACCAGCAGCACATTTGAATTAGTGCTGCCCCTAATTACTGGAGACAGATTGAGATGAGATTATCCCACACTCACATAATCTGTGTTATGAAGTTTCATTCAGACTAATTTGAAATGGATGAAGCTACTCTGAGGGATTGTTTCAGGGTTCATGTAGTCTGTGCTTTTTAGAGCAATAACTGTGAAGGCTTTTTGAATTATAAAGAGAAAAATATGGAGGGGGAATATAAACTGTTGTTTGAGTGCATTTTATGGTGCACTTTATTCTCTCCATTGACATGATTTTAAATTAAATGTTGGAATTACAAAAGGATGTTTTGAGACATGTTGACATTTTTCTAACGAGTTACAGGGTTGACAATTACTGCTTGTATCAATATTGTTTGTGTTGATGTTGATTTGAGAAAAAGGTTGCAGGCCTAATGCACAGTGAAAAGTCTGTTGAACAACTATCAATAATGTGCTTTGTAACAACAAGATAATCTGTTTGAAAGGTTTAGACTGACATTATCAATTAATTCATTTCATTACATAAAAATGCTTGACAGTTTACTGAAAAATCAAATGAGGGATAGGGGTGCAGAGTCCTAAACACAAAATAAATTAGCATATTGCACATCAGGTTCCCTTTTCTCAGCCATGTTTTCCAAGTGGTGGATCATGACCTGACATCTTACATTTCTTTTACTATGGTTTCCCTTGTTAAGTAGTAAACTCTTCTTATTTTCTTGAGATGTCAACTTATTTTTCTCATTATTGTGGGGTAACAAACCTGATTTCCCTAAAATCCTGTTAATTTCTCAAGGTCTTACAACTTTTTTATTACGTTTTCTCTTTGCGTGATAAAATGTTACTTCAGCAGGTCCAGATTTAAGATCAATTGAGAATCACTTATATACTTCGGTAAAAGCCCTTTGTTGAGCCAGGCTGTAAATATGTTTATTTAGGGTGTAAAAAACCATCATTTACCGACACACAATCGTGTAACTTCTGGTTTTATGAAGAGAATCCTGCTAAAAATTCAGATCCGTTTTTTTTTCCTGTAATTACACACTGTTTTAAGCATTTATGACATAATAATGACAAATACTTGCAAGAATTTTTTACTTTTATTTCTCGTAAAAAAAGGGTGAAAAAATGTATTCAAAGGACAATCCCTGACACATTTATTGACAAAAAAAACAGGTGGACATTTATTATTATAGTGTTAACTGTCATTTTTTACTTTTGTACTCCATATGCACAAATAAGTTATTACTGTGCAAATTTTTATTTTCAGATGTTTGTTCAAAAATATGAGGTGACATACCACATATGTTCACATTGGCATCAAAATAAAAAAAAGTCAAAAATTGTCAACAGGTACTCTAATTATTTGTGGATTTCTCCTTCTTACTGACTCGAAATCGAATCGAATCGTGAGGTTCTTAACAATGCCCAGCCCTACTGTTAATATTGTGTAATGGAGCAGTTTTCCACATTGGCCAACTATGTCAAAAACGCCTTTGCAGAGGTTTATTTCTCTGATCATCTCTAGTTTTTGGTTCTTATTGCCCAGATTATGGATTGAATCCTGTGATTTCATACTTACAGTGGCCTCTGTGAACACCGAGTGGCTCTTCACTCAGAAACATAAACGTTTGACAAAGATTGTCTCTGAAATAAAGAAAAGTATTTAAGTCCAGCATCTTACTGATATCATTGGTCACTTCTGGGAATTTTAAAACCAGAGCCCCTTGTTCTCCGCCAAAGTCGCAGCCACGTGATTATTTTTTTATGTTTTGTCTATCTAATCCCTCTTCACAATCCTCATGCTCGTAATTTGTTCAAATCCGGCATTACACTTTGCCATAGTAGTTACAGATGCAGGATGTAGTCCCTCCATTGTGGATCGGACACATGCAAGTCATCAGGGAGGAAAACACAGTCATGAGGTAGAAATTAAACACTCGCTGAGCTCCCTGCGAGCGCTGCTTCCGCTTAATAAATGTAATAACTGAGTAAGTGAGGCAGCCTGTCAGGGCGGACAAAGGTTCTGTCAGGTTGTCCTTTGTCTGTGAGATGTCACTGCTGCATACCTGCTGAGGTGTAAGATAGGATGCAGACAGATCTTTTTGTGTCTTTCGGTTAGATAATAATGGAAAAGGAACTTCCTCAGATCACTGTGTAACACCAGGGTAACAACTTTTATTGGCTGGGTCTGCAGAAAGAGGCACAATCCTTTAATTTCAAACTGAGTGTCCTGGTTTTTTAAGTTTTGTTTGCTTTCTTTAGACACACACACACAGTTTCCACAGTTAATTTTGGCTTTTGGTGATACTGTCTTCCCGTTTCTGTCACTGTTAGGAAAAAAAAAATCCCTTTTTTGTGGAGAGGAAGACTAAGTAAACAGCAGAGTTAAAAAAGTGAGTAAACATCCTTCACAGACAGAGCCTTTTAACGGCTGAATGTTGAATCAGCTATAAATACGAGGCTATTTTATAATTGTTTTCCTCTGCCATCTAAACCAATGAGCTGAGAGGTCCAGTGCGGTGCAGGGACGGACCACATCAGTGGGAAAATGCAGTGTACCTCAGAGCCTGGGCGAACTGCCTGTTGAATGCACAACAGCCTCAGCCAAAACACACACAACCAAGTTGGTACGCTGCTCTGCTTGCACACTGTGGGGATGTGTGTGTGTGTCACAGATCTGTGATGCTGCTCTAGACTGTTGCCATAGCTGTATTCAGTACACACAGGCACACAATGCCTGTCAAAAGAAAATCAATAAACCAATCTGTGTTTCGGAAATGTTCAGGTTCCTCTACTGAATTTATGAATGAAATATTGGCCTCTATTCACACTGTGAGAGCTGCTCCAAATCAGTCAGGTGAGAGCTTTTCAAAGCTGTGCAACAACGTGGAGTAAACATTATTTCCCATGCCTGCAACAGAACGAGGTTAGCAGCTCTGCTGTACACAAACACTGTTGTGTATTGATCTGTCCTAAGAAGCAGGAGCATAATAGGTTTCACAGAGCTTTCCTGTCTGTGATTTGTTGATACAAAAAATGTAAAAGAACAAATTTTAGGAAGTCCAACATAATTGTTGGGGCTAAACTATCTATATGTTGTTCAAACATGTGTAATAGTCACTGTAGGACATGCTATGTAAGCCAAATGACTCAGAGGACATCGCGCTGCTTTTTAGTATCTTGTTTCCTTCAACATCCACGGTAAAAGGCCATTTTATATCGCCATCATTAGGCTATACTGAGAGAACGAATCACAGTGCATGCAGACTCTGTGTGGTCCATGCATGTAAATTTAAAAGTTCCAGACGATGATAGATACAGCAGTGTTGTGAAAAGACAGACAGACAAATGCTGGCAAAAACATAAAACATAAAATACTGATTAATCGTGGCTTAAGTAAACATCTGAACACAGAGGTAGTTGTTTGGACACTTTCTGTCCTTAAAAAACTGTCTAAACTAAGGATATAAATTGAAAACCAATTCCAGTAATGAATCAACAGTTAACAATTAACAATTCCCTTTTCAGTTCTCTCCACTTTATCCTGCATACCTTGCAAATTAATGTTGCTAATGCTCAAATCAGATGCAGTCAGCAGCAACAAATAAGTCAAAGATGGAATCATGGTGGACACGAACCAGAAGTGATCAAAATTGTGTTTTTATTTGCATAATTTGACGCTAACCACACAACAGCCAGTGTCTGCATCTTTGTGACATCAAGTGAGAGAGAAAACACCAGAAGCTTGCAGAAGCATTCTTGCTGATGCGATACAGCATCAAATGTCAGGAGAGCAACGTGTTTGTTGACACTAAAAAACTGTGTAGGTTTACCTATTCACACAGAAAATCTACAGGATTCCATGAAGAACTGGATCAATGAGCAGAACTGATAATGGCTTTGGTAACAATAAAATCTGATCAATTCCCATCCCTAGTCTTAAGTGCAACATACAGATAGATACTCAGCAGCTCAGCATTGGGCTTTCAGAGCTTAATAGAAGTGGCCTGCTTCTGCATAATGAACCGCAAACATCATCACAAATTGTACTAACAAAAGCTTCACTTAATGAAATTTTTACTCACCCTCATCACACCTCTGCTTTAAAAATTATGACAGAAAAAAATGTGTCATATCTGCACCACTCTACAGATCTAACAAAAACACATCCAATTAACCATAAAGTAAGCACTCCATTGGGATTTTAGTTTTAGATTAATGTGTCCATATGTGCTGCTTTAATTACTGATTAGGTTTCGAGGAAATCTCTGTCAATATATTCTCTGGGTAACAGTACATTTTCCTTTTAAGCTTGATCCCATCAGAAGTTCTTGGCTGGTCTATGCCTCAGGACCCATCACCAGCCCCTCAATGCGAAATCACAAACATAAAAGTTTCCACTCAATTTTATGTAATGACTAATATTTCAGGTAGGGTCTTGCTGAACAAAACATATAAATTAACAAGAGACAGAAAATAGAAAGGGTAAACATGTATAAACAGAAGCAATTGGAAGATATGAATACAAACACTGGATTTTATTCTTTACACTTTAATAACTACGAAACACTGACTGTTTTCTAAAAAAAAACTAAAGACATGAACAAATGATGAGAGTAAGAACCAGCTATCCAATACAGTGGAATAAACACATCAAGATCCAGAGAAAACAGCAAATGTCAACTCACAATCATGGCAAAGGGAGTAAATAAAATATTGATATATGATTGCTTGCGGCTCCCACATCAGAGAGATTTTGTCACATCTTTCCTCCACACACACATCTGCAGACCACTAAAATCAGCACACTGACCTGCTGTCAGGTCCTGACCCACTAATAGGGGACCACAGACTTACATGATCCCTGTAAGCCATTTATAGACATGTGCAGGAATCAATAGGTAAAGGTGAAAATGCAGGTCATTGTGCTCGGTGCCTAATTACTTTTTCTCCAAACAAGGGGAGGCAGAATATTTACAGCAATAATAAAGTATCAGAAGACAAAAGTTGAATGTCAATATCAGCAGATATATAAAAAAAAACTTCTGCTGATATTTACAGGTGACATTTTGGATGTTTATATTGTTAGCGTGTATAAAATGTAGCATGATGTTCCAGCAGGAGTTTGAGGGGTTTAACACTAAAACCATGAAGGCCATCCTTTTGACTTTTCACAGATTATGCACCGCAGTTGGTTTATGGAAAATGAACCTGGGTAACTACAGCACCCTGACTTATGCTGAATGTGTGTATAGTTTCTGCAGCTTATACAGTAAATTACTACTTGCTACTTTTTTCCCTATGGAGATTGTCATTAATGCTACGCAGTTATTGTTTCTTGTTGTTTGTTTCTTTTTTTAATTCAAATATCATTGAAACCTTAAACTAGATAAACGATTGCTCAAGCAAAATCAAAACAGCACTGACAGAAAAAGGACCTTCAATATGAAGGTCCTTTTTCTTAAAGAACACTTTCAGTGTTTGTGTTTTAGTGTCATCTACTCAAGATCAGGGATGAGCAATTTTGGTTACCAAGAGGGCCATCCAAAACCTTCTCTAACTGTCTGGGGGCCACATTGTTACAAATTGTCACATACACTTAATGAAAATGATATCAAAGTCTTGAGGAAATTGCAAATATAAAGCTTTCATCAGAATCAATTATACCAACATTATTTTTCTTTTAACTCAATTGCAAAAAAAAGAGAATTTATATTTTTTTTTGTTTGACACAAATTTAAGCTGTCTTAATTATGCAAAACAAAGAGTTCATCAGTTTTTGAGAGAAAACATTTTTCTTTAAAATATTTTTAAAAATAAATTTGTACAGTATTTACCAATGCTTGTCTATTTTATTCTACTGTAATATAAAATATCTTTAATGAAACAATGACAGCAAAGGAAAGTTCACTTCTACCTACAATTATGAATACTTGAAAAAATCAAAGTATACAGCAGTAATTTAAGATTATAACAAAATGTATCTACTTTATATCCCAAGCTGTGCTCAATGTTGTATCTGTTTCACATGCTCAGTTATATTTATTGGACTCGTGTACAGTTTGGCGATTTTAAAAAATAATTTTCAGACTGCACTGAATAAAGTGGAGGGCCGCATGTGCCCCCTAGGCAACCAGTTTGTCACTCCTGTCCATAATCATACAGTACGACAAGTGTGCTGAGATTTTTGATATATCATTCTCTTTCCCTAATTTAGAAAATTTCCCATTTAAAGTGATGGTCATATCTAATATATTTTAGCAATTTTAGTACAATTTTAGAACAAATACCTGTTCAACTTGCTATAGCAGAAGATGTTTAGCAAAATATTAAAGCCTATAATTGAAGGGACAAATCAACAAGAAAAATTAGAGAATAGATGTATATGTGGACCTTACAACAGTGGGTTCTGTAAATGTCTTTTAGGCCTACCTAACGAATGTAAATGATTAATAAAAGCTCCCCTTAATATTCATAACTTTTACAATATCTTAAATCAATTTAGCCTTACATTTTTTTAATAAATTGTTGGATTAGCCTATTAATACTGTATGAGCAGTAAGAACGATCACTTCTGTAATTCTGGTGGTGACAGAAGTCTGGTGGCTCGAGTATCAAGCACAACCAACAGTCCATACTCAACTGTTTTTCAATATGTGTCAGCTTTACTACTGAAACGCTGTAGTGTGTTATTAGAAATAAAGTTTTATGTCTGAATGGGGGGAGGCAGTACTTTGTCTATTATCTTTTTTTTTATGTCCATAGAAATGTCATTTCAAGCACTTTGACAGTACTGTCTCAGGGTACCAACCTGCTAACCTTGTGCAGCAACTGGATTTGTCTGATTTAATGTCTGTAATCAGTCTGATCCATCTTATCAAGCTCTTATCTACAACGACTGTGAGCAGCCCAAAGCTGGACAGCCCAATCAGAATCCTTTAGAGCAAGAAGAGGTGGAGGATGTTTTTCATTAATTAAATGAAAAACATAAACATAACACTTTAAACTTCTGAATATGAAGGATATTTTCATGTTTTGACGAGCATTTGTTTTCCAAAGTGGCTCACATTCTGTAACTACATTACCTGATTGGCTCATAATGAATGTGATTGACAGAACAGTCATCCAGTGAACAGTTCCGCCCTTCCCAAACACTTTCTGTGGGCTCTTTCCCAGATGGACTAGTCAAATATACTGAACAGTCCATTTGGTATGCCAGGTTACCAACCTGCCGCCTGGGCTTCAGCAAGGGAATTTTGTGCATATTTTTAGAGTATAATCGTCATATAAATGGGCTAAGTTTGATTTTGCGAACTATGTTGCTCAGGTTGTTTCAGTGCTGTTTGCAGGTTTAAAATGTAGGATGGAGTTTCATTTACCATTGCAGTTAAAATACACTCTGTAAAAAATGTTAAATCCAAATAAACAACAAAGATTTTTAGCTTTCATTCCTGAATGTCCATATTTGACTCACAAAAACATCACTTATATCATAAAGAAGAATCACTTTAATCCATAATTAAATTAAATTCTGGCAGCAACGCACAAGAACAAACACACACATTAACACTCAACATATGTGAGCAATCATATGTAATGAATGAGTGAAATTTCTAAGCCATAATAAATACCATATGACAATAAAAAGAAAAGCAATGATAAAATGCTGACAAAGGTTAGAAAAGAATTGACAATAAAATGTAAAGTTGAAAAAAATCAGGGTATTCAGAGTTCACAAATATTAAACATAGGTTAATGTGTGTACCTGTGATATTAGCACTCTGTGGGTCTACTAAAGAAAAGTTGTATTTGTTCAAATGTACTCAAACTAGTGAGTAATTTGAGCATCGCTTAAGTGTTAAACAAAATGGACAGATGAAGTGTGATGAGTAAACCAGTCATCTGTTTCAGTATTTAACAGTGTAGAAAACATTTGACTAAAATACTATTGCAGAGTGGCAATAATAAATAAACACAACTGATCAGTTATGTTATCTTTTTCCTCAGTTCTTAGGTATGAAATGGAGTAAAGTAAAATACACAAAAACAAAATTTACTCATTTAGAGCAAAATGTTTGATTTTGAAAAGTACTCAAATAAAAGTACAAGTTCACATGACTCAAGTACTGTATGTTTACAAGCTACTGATTTATAGTAACGATTCAATGTTACATGTAGTATAAGTTTAAGCCCTTTTAAAAAAGGGCACACTTTGATTAAGTGCCATACATTGCTCAGTGTCAGTCAGCCAGTGCTTTCTTTCAAAAATGATGATTGGAAAAAGATTGTTAGGCATAGTACATTGTAGACTCTTGACACTATCAAATACACTACAAAAATATACTATCCATTAAAAAATATTTTTTTGTATTGGGATACAACCTGATATATTGTATTATCGCCCATGTATTAAAATACCTTATCACCCGATTCTTGCCATTACTATTAAATTTGTAAAAATACATTCAAGGGATGGTAAATAACCAGTACAACAACTGTCTACTTGATAAAGAAGATGTAACAAAAACTCATAATTCAGCCATTCACAAGTCTGATGTAGTGAGCATACCGGCAAAATGTTATCATCTTACACGATGTCTGTCTAAAAACATACTGGCAACATAAAACTAACCTGGAAACACCAGCACAGAGGACACTTGATCTTCTTTACAATAATACTGCACATGTATAGCCTCTGCTTTGTAACTGTATTAATATCAGTGAGGTTAAAGGCATCACCGTGGACTGATGCACAGGTTGACTGCAGCTGAAGGGGCTTAACACCTGCAAGGGCCCTCTGGATTGGCCAAAACTCCAACAGTTAGAAAAAAACTTTTTAATTAAGAGTGTCTTAATTATCTAGATACAATGGGTCACATTTCATCAAACAAATCAGCAGCCAGCCTTCTGTGCCCATGTTTATGATATCAGTTTGTTTTCACATGATGCTTCCGCTCTCATATTGA
This sequence comes from Cetoscarus ocellatus, assembly GCA_037902135.1. Lineage (NCBI taxonomy): Eukaryota > Metazoa > Chordata > Actinopteri > Labriformes > Labridae > Cetoscarus > Cetoscarus ocellatus. The sequence continues at coordinate 144,229 of JBAMNC010000322.1, read as the reverse complement.
CAAAATAATAACAGCTAAAAGCTGTAATCAATTTTCAGATGCACCCTAAATAGCCTTATTTTCTGCTGTGATGCTGTCTACACCAGAGGCTGTCGTAGTAAATACTTGGAGTATGTCAGGGTGCCCTGAGTGGGTGCAGTCATGTAACACATGTAGCACCCTTTCATGCACAAAGTTACCTTTCCCAGTAAAGCATGTTGAGTGAGGCTGACCCAACAAAAACTAGAAGTGCTCTGAGAGCACAAACTTCCACTGCGGTATTTTTAATGTTGCTGAGCATAGTGTAATCACCATCTGTTGAGAACTTACTGAGTTATTCAGAAAAATGTGGGAAAACTGCCCTATCTTACAATGTTACCAAATTCTTCAAAAAAAATCTTGGATCCATATCCGGATTCAGATCACCAGCAACATCTAATTACATCTTCCTTGTGCCATGATCAACATTCACTGAAAATGCCATCAAAATCTCTTTACAGCTTTTTAAGTTATCCTGTTCACAAACGAACAAACAAACAAACTACTGTATCTTACTATAAGTGCTCTGAGTGCACAAACCTCCACCAAGGCATTCTGACATCAAAAGAAAAAATTCCTGGATCCACATCTGGATAAAGATTACTGCCAAAATCTATCAGTTTTCCTTTGTGCCATGACCAAAATTCCCTGAAAAGGTCATCAAAATCCGTTCACAAGTTTTTCAGTTGTCCTGTTCACAATTTAACAAACATAACTCATTAACAAATGCCAGCAAAAACATAACTTCCTTGGCAGAGGTAGAAAAACAGCCAAGGGACCCATAATCCAGGAAACCATAATCTTAAAGACATCTTTAAAATTCAAATATCATGATGCAAATATTACCTAGTGTAATGCAAAAACAAAAATCTGCTCCTCCAGCTCCTCCACATGCTGCAGAGATTTCTGCACAAAGACATCAGTGACCCTCTGCAGACCCCAACCAAAGGAAATATCTTGCTTTTGAAATTACACAAAGCCGTGCGTGCAGAAAATCAGACTCACCAGACACAAAGTGCTGAGTAGGGAGATGAGCAGAAAGTCCAGGTTGTGTAGCATCAGAGTGGATCCCATCCCGGATCCCTCCTCTCCGTGTCCTCTCAATCAGACTCTGGTGATGCTCGGATGAGATGTCTGAAGCTACTTTACTCTCTTCAAAGCGGAGCGGCTCGCGGTTGCTCTCACTCCATCTGTCCTCGCGATGCTTGCGGCTGCCTGTGAAATCATAACTCGGTAATCGCCTCGCTCTGCCCCCTCGATTTAATTTCCTATAATCTTACTGTATAACCCCGACTCTGCTCTCTTTATTCCTCTGCATCTGTCCCTCTTTCCCTCTCTCTCTCTTGCTTTTTCCTCACTTCTTCTGAAATTACATCCACATGTCAAAACTATTTATGTCGCTCTCTCTCTGCGGTGGGAAGTTCAAATGATTCTTTGTAGGGGGAAGAAACCAACGCTGTATTTTTAGGTCTTTTAAATTTCCCCTCAGACTAACTTAAACACTTCAGTATGGAGCTGTGCGCCTTACGCTTTATTCCAGGCTCCCTTTCCAAAATGTTAGCTCAGTGTTGGACTAGAAAATAAGCCTCTAAATGTGTCACTCCATCACCAAGCCGCTGTTGAATTTCACCGCTTGATTCAATGTGACATGTCACCGTGAACGCAGCATCTACAGAACGTGCAGCGCGTCAAAACCACAAAATTACACACTTTTAATGCATTTTTACACGACGTTAACGTAAATAAACTCCCTGCTAGACTCCTCAGTCACTACCTTCTTGATAATTAGCATAAAAACACAGCTTGGAAACGTGTCATGTGTTATTCACGAGAAAAATCCCTTCTTTAGAAACAAGCGTGGCAGCTGTACAGCAAAACTGAATGTATGGAACTCCGAAACGGTGCCGAAAACCGCCAGCTTCAACTCAAACAACCCCTACTCACTACTGAAAGAAAGCCAAAACTTCGCCCTGACGGTCCCACACTTCCCACTTCCCGCACGCCAGAGTGAGGCAGTAAAAAGTCGAAGTTTGTCGCGTAGTGAAGCGGCTCCAGATGTGGCAGGCAGCAGGTCGTGTTCACTAGTGAGTATGTGGATGGAAAAGAGGGGGGGAGAGGAGGCAGGTAGGGTGGAGCGTCACGGCCTCTGATTGGTGCGCACTCTCTTACGTGGGAATAAACCACGACTCCGAAATGACATATTTTCTCACCCCTCAAACAAACTCTACATTCAACAGATCGCAGGGTCCCTGCCAAACCGCTTTTTCCCCCTGCAGTCTCTCAAAAAGTAGCATCTAGTAGGATTGGATTACCGAGACATAATGCTGGAGATTTTTTAAAATAGTCCTAGCCTACTGCTTTGCTGTGATTTCAATAAAGACTTTCTCATTAATACTTCTCAGTGTGGACATTAAGCATTTGACAGTAAGGTCCTAAAGAGAGTATTAAAGGATCAGCAGCAGGGTAGACCAGGGTTGGTTGTTGCTATTTTTACTCACACAGGAATTGCCACAGTGAGAACAAGATGTTATTTCAACAGTTAATTTGCCTTAAATGAGTTGAAATAAAGTCTTTAGGCATACAAGACCTGGAGACATACGTAGACACTTTTTGAGTGTGCTACAGCCTGTGTGTGGCAAAATACTTCAAAACTGTATCCTACTAACTTACTACTTCTCAAAATGCAATGAAATTACAATTACTTTGTAAAAAATGCAACTTATTATTTTACTTTTAAGAAAGTGCTCACCACTTAATCTTAAAAAAAGAAGCTTGACAACTACGCTTACAGAGCCCTTAAAGAGCCCTTATTAAACTTTTTTTAATCATATAAGTCCTGTGGAGCAGTGGTCCCCAACCTTTTCTGTACCACAGAGGAGCGGGGAAGGAGGATCCGATAGTAACAAGAGTACAGGGTATGACTCACAATAGCGCAGGATCAGAGAACCATGAGCTTGTTTCTAAACCTCGAATAAGGAGACATTCTCAAGCATTTGTCCTGTTTTCATCTGCTGCTTAAGTTAGCTGAAAGTCACCAATTGACATGGTAATTAATTAAACTACTATACCTTATAAGCAGAGGAAAATGCTGAGTAAACAGCATAAGATGCTGATGGTGTGTATTTCATCCATTGGTCATCAGTCTGGGATGATCTTACGTCCATATAGATAGACAGGTATTTTATTTGTTCTTACCTCTGAATTGACACAACAGAGGCTTAAGCCCTTCTACATTCTTATATTCAACAGCAATTCCTAGGCAGACATTTGCCTAAAAAGCAATATCAGTATCGGCAGATATGAACATTTCAGTTGATATTTACAGCTGATATTTTGACCATAAGAATCAACTGTAAAAATCCCATATATTGGCTGTAACACTGGCAAAATGAAAAATGTACCATGAATGCCCACTTTTATGGATCCAAATTGTAATTTATTAAAGAATAAAATGTTGCATTTTTACTTCACATCTGTTTCTAAAGCAAATGGACTGTAACCAAAGGAAAAAACAGGCCAATTTTAGTTAAGTAGAGACTTTGTGCATTTGACACAAAATATCAGTCTCCATATTGGTATCAGTGATAATGAGTTTAGAAGTAATGGCAGATTGGATATTGGCAAAAATCCAATATTGTGCGCCCCTACAAATAATCAATTACAGTTCAAGTAAAACTAATCTCAATACTTTGCCAAACATTACAAGCATACCGAGGGATTCTCTGTCTGAAGATACCCAACAATGATGGCATGAGGCATGTTGTCTAAAAACACACAGTGTGTATTTTCAGTATCAGGAGCACACTGATTTTAGACTTTTGATCTGATTTAAGGGGGTTAAGGTGCACTCATTTTGTGCATCCCCTTGATGGGAAAACACCAGCTTTGCACTTGACCCCCCCCTCATTTTTAGATGAACACACCCCTTGGCACAAATAGGAGTGCATATTAATTTACAATTCAAACAACATGTGCACAATGTAAAAACTACAACTGTGTCACTCAAAATAGGAAAGAGACCTGAGCTGAATGCTAAAAGGCTTTGTGTCAGGCATACAATAAGGCTCATACTGTTAGAATTTTTTTTTCCAAATTAATTACAAAATATTCACTCAACCAAATCACAAGGTTGATTGTCAGTTGTTGATTGGGAGTTCCTAAAGCTAGTAATGGGGTTTGAGTTAAAAAAAAAAATACACACTTAATCTTTTTCCTGTCTTTTTCATATTTTAAGCTCAAAATTGCCAATTTTCATAATAATTAATCATCCATAAAATGTACTTAAAAAAAAACAGGAGGAAGCAGAGAAACATTTTTTATTCCAATAGAGCAAGACTGTTTAAATAATAATGGTAATAATACAAGGAACTCTGATTTTAAAAAGACAATAAAAGACCGAATATACAATATCACCATAGCACTGAATTTATCACAGTGTTAATTTATACTGAAATGCCAATATGCTTTTATATCAACAACTTTTTAATGCATTAGTTTTTCATATAACAGTGCACCTTTACACTTACATGATTACTGATGATTATTATTCTACCAAAGTTAATTAAAAAGCACATCGCTGATGGTAAATGACAATCCTTGCATTTTATATTATATTGGTAGTTACATCACATTTTTCAACCAAACCTAGATTTTCAAACTTTCTGTCAAGTTTGAAAATCTAATGGGACATGTACTCCGGTTTAATATTTCAGAGATGCTTAAGTTTAGCTCAGGGTCGCACAGGGCACATCTAAAATTGGTCTCAGCTTGTCTATGGTTAGAAATACAAACCTGAAAAATCTATGAAACTCTCATGTTCCTCTTTCTCTTTTTCACTCTAACTTATATTTCCTGACACATCTGAACCTGGTCTGTTTTATTTAATTCATGTGCGTTTTGTTGACTTTGGCCTCACTTTGACATTTACCTCCTTATTGTTTAAGGTCCACCAGACCCCACAGCAGCATGGGTAATGATAATAATAATAATAATAACGATAATGATAATAACTGCAACAGAGAACCTATTTGACTTCAGACTTTATTATCTTTTCTTATTTGATCCAGTGTTGGAAAATAATGTCTATAAAGCTTTGTTTTTAGAATAAATAAGGTAATTTAGCAAGTTTAATGAGCAAGCCAAGAGTGCATACCTTTACACATTCCTCATTAGCGAGAAGAAGGGCCATATGATTGTCTGTTAAATTCTCCTATACATCTATCCTCCCATATGCAGTCCAGTTTCTCCACACTTAAGTCTTGTAAACTACATTTTTATGGACTTTAACATACACTCACCACCACTTTTTTTAGGTACACTTTACTAATACCAGATTGAACCCCTTTTACCTTCAGAACTACCTAAATTCTTCATGACATCGATTCAACAAGGTGCTGGAAACATTCCTCTGAGAGTCTGGTCCATATTGTATTGACAACATGATGTAGTTGCTGAAGATTTGTCAGCTGTACATCTATGACGCCCATCTCCTGTATCACCATACTTCAAAGGTGCTCTATTTGAGTGTGATCTGGTGACTGTGGAGGCCACTGAAGTCCAGTAAGCTTAATGTCACATTCATGAAACCAGTTTGAGATGATTTGAGATTTGTGATATGGTGCATCATCCTGCTAAAAGCAGTCACCAGTCAGCAATAATACTAACATTATTAGTATGGCCGAAATTGTGCCAAGAAAATATCCCCCAGTACATTATTAGACCACAACTAACTTGAACTGATAAAAGGCAGGATGGATCCAAGCTTTTGTGTTATTTACGCTAAATTTGAAATCTGCCATCTGGACGTTGCAGCAGAAATAGACTCTTCAGACCAGGCAACATTTTACCAATCTCCTATTGTCCAATTTTCGTGAGCCTGTGATTTCTGTTTTTTTTAGCTGCTATAGCACCTGGTATGGTCTCTTGGTGCTATAGCCTATCTGCTCCAACTTTTGACATGTTCATCCAAAAATGGTCCTCTGCCTATCTTGGTTGGAACAAGGGGTTACTTGAGTCAGTCTTGCCTTTCTATCATCTCAACCACTCTGGTCATTCTCCCCTGATCTCTGGCATCAATAAGGCATTTTCACCCACAGAGCTGTTGCTCACAGGATATTTTCTCATTTTAATACAATTCTTTGTACACCCTAAAGATGGTTCTACATAAAGCTCCAAAATATTATTAGTTTCTGAAATACTCAGACCACCCCGTCTGGCACCAACAACCATGTCATATTCAGAGTCACTAAAATCACTTTACCTTCCCATTCTTGTGCTCAGTTTCATCTTCAGTAGGTCATCTTTTTCACATCTAAATACACTGAGCCTCTGCTATGGGACTGGCTAATAAACTATTTGTGTTAACAAGCAGTTAAATTGGTGTACGCTAATTGCTCCTCGTACTGTCATAACCATCCAAAGGTTGGCTTACTACAAGTAACTTGGTTATAAAACTCGGTATTTGCTCTCGTAGAAGACTCAAGTTTACATTGTTTTCAACCTTGTGTTAGAATAAATGTGGTTTATTCACAAAGTCAGACAAAAAGTACATTTCCTACAGCCTTGTATTGTTAAAGCAGCATATTACAACATAGAACATCTAACAACTAAAACATCAGTACATATAAACAAGTACAAATGCATCAGTATACACTTATATAATTTAATGGTTAAGTTAATATCAATTGTATGTTTCTCCAAAGCCAGGATCACTCCTTTGACTCATACATTTTTAGGACGACATTGATAATCTCACTTTGGCAGGTTGTACGTGAGTATATAATCAGCTTTCAATGTTAATTTGATGTTAGCGCAGGCTCTATATTCTGCCTCTACTATAATATGCAGTTTGAAAAAGTTCTGTCAACAGCAATCACAGTCATAGAGCATGTGGAAACCCATTTTCCCCAGCTGCAGTCTCAGAGACCCAAGCAAAACAAATGTGATGTTTTCTGACATCTGAAACAAGCCTTCTGTTCAAAATCATGTTTAGTGGCAATCTGTTCTACAATGGCATGTAGCTGTTAGTTCTTGAGTAGATAAAAAAAACCCAACTTTTTATTCTGTTTTGAAAAGCTGCATCGTTCTAAGTCCTTGTAACCCCTTTATTACATAACACAAGGCAAGGCTATGCCTTTGACAATTTTATTTCGGTGTTCCCCAGGGAACATTCCTTGGACTGATATTATTCTGTTTGTATATAAATGACTTGCTCCTGGTTGTCTCCATTCCCAGATGACACAGTTGTCTACATCTATACTAAACCAAGAGACCAAGATGCTTCCAGACTCTGCTGTATCCCATAAGGCATCTTATTGGTTACTCAGGTAATTTATCAGACAAAAAGACATTGTCCCAGTATATACGCTCAAGGGAGAATTGATTTATTGACAAAGGAGTGTCTGCCTTTGTTAGGTATAATGGACCCTCTCTGTTGACCTTGCATACAAATAAGTAAGTGGCAAATTGGTTGCATGTTGAAACCATGTGAATGCCAAAAACATGAATAAACTCCACCGCTCTCTACATGCTATTCATAATCTTTCTTTACTTATGGCACTTACTTAGTGCATACTACCCCTCAATCTTAAAGTGTCAGTCAAAAGTAAGTGACAGTGCTATCCCTGCTATATTGTGGACTAATGATCATCAACTTCCAGGACAAAGCTTTACATGGAGGCTGAACAGCATGTGCAAGGTGTTTTACCCTGTTTGGGGCCAACTGAGGTGTTCGCATACAAGCGTAAATCAATCTCAATATGTAATGTAGGTGCATTACTCAAACTTCAAAAAATCTAATTTAGAACTAAGGAAAAAGGATATTATTGTCCTATAAATATACTATCATGCATTTTAAAGTCCCAGACTGGACCCATGTAGGGGATGGGGCCTTAAAGTGACAGGGGCCAAAATAAAGAGAGAATTAAGCTGAATCAGGTGTACTCAGTATTTGAATGATAGGTTTCTTGAACATACTCTGGCAGTCATCAATATTATATATACATATATGTATGTGTGTGTGTATATATAGGTATGTGTGTGTATATATATACATATATATACACACACACACACATATATGTATACATACATACATACATACATATATACACACACATATATGTATACATACATACATACATACATACATACATATACACACACAGATATATATATATATATTTATAAATACACACACATTTATATATACACACATTTATATATACGCAAATTAGAATCTTCAGATGGGGACATACCTGAAGAAAACATGTGAGTAGTAAATATGTATGATATTAACTTAACTAAGATCAAAAACACATTTTTTTTAAATTGTTTGAAGTGAACAAACTTCTCTACCATTAATCCAAAAGGGTCTCAAAGACATCTCTGAAGATAACTGCCGTAGAGTCACTGTAGAGCTCTTTGATGACATTGGTAGGCACAATACGTTGTCTGTCTCCAGAAATCACCCAATAGTAATATTAAATTGCAATAGCCAGGTTTAATCAATAGAGGGCAGCTGCTAGGCATGTTTCTAACACAATGTCTAAATCTGTAATACTCTGGACTCATATATCAAGATTTGGACCCTAACTGATCAACAACCCAACTAAATTCCCATTTACACAGGGGTTATGCCAAATGAACCCATCAAAATCCAGAAATTGCCTTCGGTCACACAGGTACTATTTTCCTCAGTAAACTTAAAGATCTTCAGGAGACTAAGGCTATTGTTATGTTGGACCTTGATGAGAATTGTGGTTTTGTCATTCAGGATGAGGTGCAAGGGTTTCACTGGAACAATGCCCAGGCTACACTTCACAAATTCATGGTTTATTACAAATTGGTGGGTAAGCCTCAGCATTCCTCAGTTTGTGAGCCTGATCTACTAAGATCCAGAATAACAGGTGTTAAATTGCGTGTGCAAAAAAAAAAATTGCACGTGCTATTAGTTGGCGTGATGCGGGTGATCTACTATCACTGCATGCGCAATTAATAACAGGCGCAAAAGCGGTGTGGACCGCCCCCTTTAAAGGAGGATTTTGCGTGTGCTACCGGCTACCGGAGAGCAGAGTGGCTGCAAATGAACAATGAAGTTTGAAGCCATGGCGTTAAAGGCAAATGAACACACTTGCGGTAACCTTTTTTTTTTGCTGTCTATCATTTTGATGGACAAGGTTGTCACTTTTCCCTCATGCCATATTTCTATCCGTCATCTTTAAATTTCCTTTTCTGATTACAATTAAACATAATCTAAATGACAGCACTCACATAGTTACACAGCTTCATCACCAATAACCTCTCATGTGAAGAGCAGTCTTAGATTTACGCACAAACTACTGAGCAGGTACTCCCGCCTTTTACACACTGACATCACACTCTCCACGCACTGGAAGCTCCTGAACTCGCTGACAGTGCATGGAGAGTGTGATGCAGTCAGCTCTGAGTGACAAACAGAGTGATTATGGCTATGAAGATTTTTTTAAAAAATGTTTACACAGGCTAAATGACCTCCTCCACGATGTATTAAGAGTGCAAAACAGAGAGGGTTTACTTTATGCGTGCATCTGCATTAGTATGATGGCACACTGCATTGTCACTGTTTTTCCAGTTCATCATGACAGACAGCCTCCAAGTCTGTATGTTTTTCATCAAAAAATTCAGTCAGTGATGGAAAATATTCTGTTTACGCGACCCCTGTTTCTCGCTACAATGACCGCAGCCCTCTGTGCGTAAAGCTGTGCCTTTTTTGCACCTGCTTTTCAAACATACTAAATATAGACGCAAAAACACTGTGCGCAATCAGTTGCGGGTTTGATAAATCACATTGCGGGTGCTAAATGGTCACATTTGCATCTCCTCCTCCCAGTATTTTGCGCATTCTGATCATTTGCATGTATTCTGCATATATTAATGAAGGCAAACACGCTAAATGATCTGCGTGCGATATCTTGCTCATTTGACAGACGCAATCCTCGGTGCACCCTGTTAGTAGATCAGCTTTGTGCGCGCGCTATCAAGTTTGCACGTGTTTTTATACACGCAAACCTTTAGTAGCCCTGTGTGAAGTAAGATACCTTAAACATGATACCACAACTGTTCATTACAACTGTGACATCATACATCATGCTTGAACTTCCATTTGTCAGAAAACTCCTGGGCAACCAGAAAGATTATGGAATTGGCTCGGATTGGCAATTTTTTGCAATCTCACATAGCAAGAGTCCATGTGACGGCATTGGTAGAACAGTCAACCGTGGCTGGAAGAGGCGCCTTCAGGCAAATACAGTTTGACACATTCTTACAGCTTCTCAGACGTATGATTGGTCACTGGCCAACATTCATGGAGTCAAGTTTTTCTACATATCAATGGCTGATGTCAGCCAAAATTTAAAAAAAAACAAAACAACTTTTACTTGCCAGCAAGATTTGAAAAAGCACCCAAGTTAACTGGTACAAGGTCCCACCATTCCTTTATCCCAATTTCAAGAAACTCATTGAAAATGAAAAGGATACCATCTGATGTTTATTTTACAGTTGTTGTCGGCCACCATGGGACCTCTGGTTTAGTTCATTTGGAATGACCACAGGTTTAGATCTGAATAAAAAAAAGATTCTTAGGTTTCTTACTCTTTAAGTTCATTTCAAATACTACCATAACAACTACCTTTACAATTACAGTTTATATAGAAGGGACTTGAAAACAAGATGTCACATCTCAAAGGGTCATCCTACAATAAATTTCAACTCAATAGAGACAAATATGATAAGGACAAATTTATGGTATGGGCATCCATAAATTGATTGCTGCCATGAATTCTCATTTCAGTCCCTTTCTCTTAGCCCACCTCCACCCACTCACATCCCCAGCATGGTCTCCGTGGATGGCTTTTCAACATGAGACTTGTTCTGCCCAAGATTTCTTGCTGCTTTCCAATGTTGTTGTTTTTTTGCCGCTGTAACTGCTATCAATTGTGACAGAGTGTGGTACTCATGATGGATTCCAGTTGGGGTTGGAATAAAATAAATAAATAAATAAATGATTAAAAAAAAATCAACTTTAAAATATTTTAAAGCGAAAAAGAATATGACATTGACCTATTTGTTGTTAAAGTGTCTTGAGATAACACCACTGTAACTTTATTTAAAGGTATTATTCATTCATATTTAACAGAAGATTTAAAAAGCCTCACAGTAAACTAGTCATGTATCTACTGACTGAAATCTGTTATGAGCCCTCTTAAGCATAATGTATTACAGTTTTTTAACATGCTTTTTGTAATTCAGCCCATAAGCCAAACAGTTGTGCTGTACACGGCCCCCCCACAATAAACGTATGAAGTATCAAAGGCTTGAAGGGCCAATTTGACTTTTATTTGTATGTTCTCAGTAATCAACAATGTTCTTGACCTTGCAGGGCAGTAGATAATTATACAATTTACTCTTAACCTCCATCTTCCGTTTCTTAGAAACAGTAAAAAACAGGCTATAAAAGCTATGGTGTACAATGCTTCCACAGTGATGGATTTCTGTGTTTGACAGAGACAACATTATCTATAATTCAACGAGAGAAAGATGTTTCTGTGTCACTATCATTCATTGACATATGCTCCTGCAGCATGGGGAGAGCAGAGATTCCACACAAAAGCAAGTTCACCAGCATGTCATTCATTCTCTTGTGGAGTCTCATGCTGTGAATGGCATCATCGCGATATGGCACTGAATTAAATTTTAATCATTTTGCACTGATTACATGTGCAGCCAAGAGGATGCACATTGATACATAATGTGGCCCTTGAACTTGACATGAAATTAAATAATGATGATGCAGTTTTCCTTTTAAGGCATTCAAAAAGAGTGTATATACATTTAGTAAATTGTTTATGGCATAATATAATGTAGCAGATGCATATGTTAGTAAATGGTTTTGTATCTATCAAGAATGATCTATTGAAACCTAAACAGAACCTGATGTGTGATAAAATAATAAGAAATCAGAGTAACAATGGTAAGAATTGTATCATTTTGGATTCGGCCAATACTGGTGCTAAACTGATACTTTTAAAATGTCCCCAATGGTTTCTTAACTGATACATTTCAGAATATTAACAATGTTTACACTTTTTATGGCTTGTAGCAGAGCTTCTGTCATACGTTTCTTCATCTTAAGAGCAACATTTGGTAATTGTCTGAGGGAGTACTGCATTTTTGGCTCTGACATTTAGTGCATTGTACAAAAATGAAACATCTGAATGTGTTTCATGATTTGTTACGTTAGTTATCTGATTTGTTAGTACCCTTAACACATGGGTACCATTGGAATGCATCCAAACAATCAAACTAATCTTATTCAAATAAATTTATAGGTCCAATATTATGCAAAACACACTTTGTGGTGTTTTTATACATAATATGTCTTAGCTTTTTTGTTGTGCTTTAATGTTTACTGTGGCTGCACAGAAATTCAAAAACAAGTTCTTTCCATTGGATCCAGCTGTGGACTGACACAAATACCTGACTGGAGGAGAGTTCCCACCGGGGAAGTGGTACAGTATGCCCTAATGCAGCAGTAATGGTTATTTTTTAACTGGGCAGTTTAAACACAGACTTCCTGAAAAGTGGAGCAAGCAAAAAAGGAAGAGCAGGGTTATTTCTCATACCAAAGGGGTTTGTAGACAGGTCATGAACACATATTTTTGTATTAAAAAAAAAAAAAGTTAAAAGTGTATTTTTGATTAATTCTGACTTTTAAGTTCTGTTGTTTTCTATTAGTTGGTAACCAATTACTGTCAAAAGTAACAATATGAGATTTTCCTAAATCAACCTTTCTTTGTTATGCTTTAACTGAAACTTTCTTAAGCTAAGGGTCAATTTCTCCCTGTCTGGATACAAAACTGCTTTAATTTTGAGGTAGAAAAATGTGGAAATTCCAATAGACAACAAAAGATAAAAAAAAAAATTAAATAATAATAGCTAAGGGGAAATACAAAAAGTAAAGTATACATGATTAAAAAAATCTACCGGCTGGCTGATATGGTTGAAAACAGTCTTGTGTGACATGCTTTCGCAAGGGGAGGGGGGCTCTGTGTGTGGCCAGTAATCCACAATAAAGCCATAAATATGGAAATTCTTTACCACTGTTGTGGACTTGTATAACATGTCAACCTTTAAAAAGCAAATAAACATCTAAGAGCTGGTGACTTGAAATGTCAAGTCAATATATGTCTGTGGCTTTTCCCTGTCAATACCTTTTGCTTCTGTATAACAAGTCTTGTGTTTGACATCATTAAGTTTCAAAGGTTTTGTTTAGTATAAAAATATGAGCTTGACTTTGTCTATAATATATTTTTCATTTCCTCTCTAAAGAAAGAGGGTTTATGTGGATTATTGTATGTAATCATGTTTTCAAATGTACATTTCCTGTGTCTTTAAGTATGATATGTATTTTATACAGACCTCAGCTGTCCTCTAGAGTAAAGCTAATGGGGATTTGACAAATAAACAAATAAACAAAGGCTTAATCAATTGGCAGTGTGCTCTGTCACCCCCTCGAAACCTCATCTAATGATTTTGTGGTCTCTGAGGACAAGAGCAGGTTGTCTAATCTCTTTGCTCATCCTGCCATCTGTACACTCTCTTTTCTAAAGAGAACTTGCTGCTTCTTGATGCGTGCTTCTTGATATGAAACTTTGTCAAGAGTACACAACAGCTCTGGAGGTCTGTATGATCTTGATAAATTGCCCAAGTTGCCATCCAATGTTTGACTTAGCAAATAACTTCAATTTTTATTAATTTGTAATGCTTTTGAAGGCCAAACAGAGGCATTATACTTGAGAGTATTTTATGAGAAAGACAGAGGTGGTTATGAAACAAAGTGTAACATAAGCTTGTTAATTTCAGGCATACTGAAAATGAATATTTTCATTTTTAATATTTTCAGCCTGTGTGCACTGCAAACTTATCATTGAATTGATTTTCTGAGATTTATTTATAGGACATAAATCTTGAGCTAACTACACACATGCGTACCTTAAAATTTCTTCAGTTTAATCGCAGTTTGCCCTTTGAGAGTTCCCTAGTGTGCTTACTTTCATGTGGATCTCTCTGCTTGGAGTGTTCCCAATCTGACTAGCAGGACAGGGGTATCAGACAGCAAGACGTAGTTGAAAATTTGCTGCAAAATCCAAGATGGTGGATGGTGGGACAATGCCCAACTCTATAGAAAAGTTCCATTTCATGGGCTGCAGCCTTCGGCGTGTGCAATTGAAGTCCAAGTCCAACCTAACAACATCTCAGGTGCTGTCCTATTTTCAGGGATCATTTTTATGTGGCTGACAAATGGTTAGTTCTCCGTCCAATGAGCCCATGAATGCTAACTCTCCATCCTTGAATATTTCCACCTGTTGTCACAAAGTGCACCTAAACTTCACCTTTGGGGCTGGCGACAAAACATGCAGGTGGATTCAAGGTCAGAAATATGTTCATTTGTGTCCATATGCAGCTCTAACACATTATTTAGAAAATTTGAAGAAGTTTCCTGCATGTACAGAAACAACACAAGGGTGATGAACAAGGGCTGCGCATTTCCACAAACTTAGAGACAAACATGCAATGTGTATCTTGTATGTACTTTGTGGACTCCTTTTACATAACTCAAGACAATTTTTGCTATTCTTAGTACAAACAAAAAAACAAGGACAAGGTTTAATGGATCCCAAACAAGTAAATTTCAGGTTTCAGTAATCTTAAGTCATTAGAAATTTGGAAAGTTTGCAGCACCATTTAGATTGGCTGCTATAGGCACGTTTTGAGTGTTTTGTGAAATGTAATATGGGTGATTACAAAAGGTGCATTTCACTATTGCTATCACAGTTTTTGGGGCCATATTGATTCTTTATAACTCAGTATCAGTGTATGAATCATTGCAATCTTGTGTACCTTTAGATTCAAAGGTATCAGCAAGAACAAACTGTCTGATGCAAAGTTGATTTGCAGACATCTGTCTCAAGTAGAGAGATACAGTAGATACCTTGAAAAGTCCCAATGACACTGTAGCTAACAACAGCACTTATGGAATTCCACTTCTCCAATGAGAAGACCAAGCCCAACTCACAGTATGAATGTTTATCTTTTTGTCTCTTGTGACTTGCTGCAGGTTTAAGATAGAATATCCTGACTCATGTTCTGGCTTAATGTGTTTTGCTTTGCCTAACTGTTCATACATAACAGAAAAAAACTTCTAACTTATAATAATGAACCTTTGTGTATTTTTATGTAACTGTGAATAATATTTCATTCCCTTTATCCTGGTTTTATAGCTTTTTTCTCCATACAGTTATCATCCTTTTTAGGTCACAGTGTTACAGTAACAATATCTTCAACCTTAATCAGCTCAATAATTCCTTACACCAGGATTACATTATTCCCGCTGTGAGAGGCAAAGAACAATATAAAAGCTGTCATAAATAAATGTGACTGTGGTAAGAAATGTGAGCATGCATTTACAGGTCTGTCATGCTGAGGAGGGCATCCCACTGCTTCTCAACGGGAGATCAACAAACTGAAGCTCAGAAGATTAACCGAGGAGCCGTTTTCATGGTATGTACGAACAATCTCAGCCTTGTACTTTATCTGTCAAGGTTTCTGTTATTTCTGTGCCTCCTTTAAGAAAAAAAGCCTTTTGAAAGGTTAAACATGCCTCTAAGCCTGTTACTGTATCTCCATGCCACTGTCCTTGGTTACTGTACTTATGCCTGACTGTGGAAACCCTCTGTTTTAGTTGAGTTACATACTAAATCAGACAGGCCTGTATGTAAAGATTCCCAGATCAATGTACAAAGTACTTTCACATATGAGGTTAAAAAAAAAACCTGTTAATGCTGTCTGGCCTGATATGATTAAAATAAAATGTGTTCTTGTTGAAACAGATGACACTGTGTACATAACACCATGGCCAAACCCTGATGAAAGGGACTAGAACTGATCAATAAAGTCAAGTCAAATGTTTCTCTGTTTATGTGTATGTTTTTAAGGTACATAAAGGTAATATAATTGAGCACACATACTATTTACTGTAAACTTTTAAACTCCAGTAATATATGATCTTGAACATGTAAATTTACAACAGGGGTAATACCTCAAAGCAAATGTGTGTAGTGAAAAACATTTTTGTTCGGTAAAATTAAATGTAAGCACAATGACTTGATCTTATTCTGTACCTGGATCAAGGTATTCTGAGTATTAGTACTTTGTGGCAGAAAGAAGTAAAAAGTATACGTACAAGAATAAGATTATAGTTATTATTATTTCTTATTACCTTTTTATTTATTTTTAATCCTCTCAATCTGTTTTATTTCTATATTTCAGTTCAGATTTATTATTTGGAATTTTATTCTCTGTTAACTGCTTTTCTTTTTACCATCCTACTGTAGCTGATTTTATTACACATCTGGTTTTAGGTTATTTCATTTTACCATATTATTTATTTAAATTTTATTATGTTAGTTCATTTATTTTTTTTACCTTCCTTTCCATTAAAGTATTTTTATCTAATCTCTTATGATTTTTAATTATAATTTAAGTATTAGCTCCTGTGAATCCTCATTTTTAATTAAAGATAGCGCTTCCTCAGTCTTCCTCAGTCTTTTAATTCTGCTTTCTGTTTAGAATTTCTTTTTATGTCATTGTGCGTTTGATTAATTTAGTGTGTGTGTTGTATGTGAATTGCGAGGGTGGGTGGGGTCTTTTATTTTCATTAGTATGCAGTTTTCTACTTTTATTTCATTTATTGTTATTTCATTTTATTTCTTATGTGAAGCACTTTGTGCCACAATTTTGTATGAAAAGTGCTTTACAAATAAAGTGTAATTGATTGATTGATTGATTTTAGTATTTAAGTATAAGTGTTAGTCTTAGTATTAATGCAGTTAGACTTTTCTTTATACTTTTCAGTATAAGGCTATACTTCACTATATTATTCTTAAGTATATAAAATATAGTACATAAAAAGTAAACTTCAAGTTGAATAAACCACTTTTTGCCAAGGGAGGGCTTAATCAGCTTCACCTGTAGCTCCAACAGGTACATTTTTGTAAAAAATTAAAACCTCCACAGTTTTCTCTGGTCTTCTGGTGCTGAGCTGGGACAGAAAACAAAGTTTGTGGTTGGTTCTTAAAACCAACAGCGGAGCAAGTAGTCTGTTTGGCTCTAATACTTGGCATAGCTCTATGCAGTACCTAGGCAAAACAAACATGGCGGACCGGCACTTGGGGTGGAGTTTCCAGGTGAAGAAGTGACTCTCTGCACAGATTAATTTACCGACGATAGACTGCAAGCTGGTTGTGTAAAGAAGTGAAACGATTCAGAACGACCTATTTTCAGCGGGACATTTACACATTTGGGCCTCATGCAAATTGCAGGGCCTTTTTCGCTCACATGTTCTCAGAGCTGCTACACTGGGGGATGACAGTTGTCTGTGTGTATTGGAAAGGAAAATGTGTTTTTGATAATACGATTCCAGAGCTAACAATTGCTGGTAAAAACAAACTACTTGGCATAGGTAAAAGTGTTAAAATGTAACCACTTTGGTCAACATCTTTAATAGGCAGGGTTCTTTATAGGATAGTAAGAGTTTAAATTAATTTTTTATTTGTTGCATCCACCCATCTATTGATTAAACCGTCAGTCCATCCATCCAACAGATAATGAAGTACAGGTACAGATAGAGGGTGTTAATATGGAAATAGTGCATGCAAATCATTTCTTGGAGTGGTTACTGACAGACAGCTTACATTTCTGGAAATATGTCAAAAGCAAAGCATGAGGATGTATTTTTTTTCCTGTTGTGCACTTTTTTTCAGGGTTTTTTGTTATCAACAGGTTCAAAATAAAGATGCCTATCGATCAACCAATGCATGCTTGTTCCACAAATTATATGATTGACTGCATGAGAAGAACTTGGCTCAAAGGTCACAGAGTCTGCATGAAATATCTATTTGCAGGAAATAATTTCATCTCTGTCTTTAGCTTATCATAATACTTGTTGATATTTTTCCCCATATACCGGAGATGTCAGATGTCCTCCTGAATCATTGGATACTATCATCCATATCAGTCAGTGGGCATTCTCTGGTAGGTTTTTTCTATACTCTATAGAATATAGGAAAACAATATTCTATTTTCTCTACACGTTCAAAATCAGATAAATAAGCAGACCTCCACATGTTTAATTCATGGCTGCTTCATGCATTCACTGAAAAGTCTGAGGCAGAAACGTAGCATGAAAATCTTCAAACTTTAAGAAAATGAAATCCTATATCTGTGTGACGCACTCCCCTGAATGTCGTGTAAAAACCAGCACATAAATTCAAAGCACATGTATGTTTTTGGACACATGATGGATTTCATGTGTGAAGACTTTTTGGTACTTGGCTTCTCATAAAACATGCACAGCTCAATGTGGAGATTTCCATTCAGCTTGATCTCTCCCATGTGGACTTTATTCATGATTCCATCTTCATCTCACCTTTAAAACAACCTTCAAGTGCTTTTATGTGAGTACTTTACATGCATGGGAGAAAGGTAGTATAATGAACATTTCTTCTGATAATGCACCATGCTTAGAAATCCACTTGAGATTCTGAAAGGAATTAATTTTCTCTTTTATTTTTAATCAATTCAATTCTGTGACTGACTTTAAGACAAAATGTCACATATGATAAAAAAGTGGTCTCTCTTTGTCCTCAAACAATCCCCCTGAGGAAGCAATTCCAGTGTGATCGGGGTCGGCTCATCTTCCATGCAGCGCCTCATGCTGTCTTGACAGCTCACCCACTCAGGCCTCCCAAAGGTTTAGGCCAGAAATAGGAAATAGGAACACATGTGGGGGGAAAAAAGAAGTAGTCATTCCTGACCCTGACATCCAGAACATGGGGTACAAACACCCACGGGTGATGCTGAAGCATTTATGATTGCAAGCGTCATTCTTCTGTTTTGATGTCTGTGCACACATATGGCTAACAAGATAAGGCACAGTGACTTTTACTGACCGCTACACACAAATGAGAGATTACTTTGATACCAACTTGTCTCTGATTTGCTGTCCTGTGATCTTGAATCAAAAAAGCCAGTGCTCATGGTTTTCTCTGCACAGGGGTTTGAGCAAGACATTTTGCTAACTGTGCATCTTCTGCTCAAAAGAATAATTATTAAGTACAAAATTTACAGCAGAAGTCAAGTAAAAATGCTGTTTAATTCATAACTATAATCAAACTCCCCTCAAGAAGCATGCAACAGCTGTGATATTGTCCAAGTACTGAATGTGTTGTAATGTTTGATTGTCAACAATGTCCAGCAGCATCAACAAATTCCTGTGAAACCAGAATGTTTTGTAACATGACTGGTGGTGGCTAAAAAATTCACCCAAGCAGACACATAAACAGAGCAGTGGGAGGGCATGAGGATACCAAAGTCCAGTGGGAAAGTCCATCAGAAAAAAGCACTTTACACACAGCTTTAACACAACCACATACCAAATGCTTGCAAAATAGCATCATCTTAAGGTCTACTCAGCAGCTCATATAAAATCTCCGCGGATAGGGTTTGGCTGGATAAAGTTTGGGTCTTGGGACAATAATGATGTTGGATCCGTCATAGGTTTGAGTGAGAAAATATTTGTATGCAAACAATCCAGTACAGCATTCACATCACTTTGAATGTACATTCTTCACAATTATTCTCTTTATCAAGAGTAATGTTCTTGTTTCAGGTGATACTATGGTGCATTTGGAGATCTTGTGGCAAATATCACCTACAGTTCAAATACATTAGATGAATGACATGTCAGTCCATGAAACTATGCCTTCATGAGGGGAGTCGGAGAAAAAGAAACGTTGTGAATCACTGTGTTAAAGGGCTGCATCTGACCAAAACAGCTAAAAATATGACACAGATTTGGTGAAGTTGCGTTCATATGTTGTTTCCTATTGTGATGACTTTATCTATGGGGCAAAATAAGTGGCAGAGAAAGTCAATTAAAAAGAAAAAAAACAAAAAAGGAATTTAACAGTTTAACTTACATATCTTCCAGGCCTAATGCTTCCTCTACACTTTAAAATCCAATTTTAATCTTTAAAAGATTTTCAAGACTCAGACAAAAGATATTTCTCTACATGCAGATCTTCCAAAGGCCTGGTGGTTGTCATTTCCACAGTCTAAACCATTTTTTTCAACTTTTTGTGAGTTTTTCGCCTGACTTTCGAACATCTTCTACTTCACTCCTTCTCTCTTCTCTTCTCTAGTGAATGTGTCAGAAATGTGCTGCAATAAGTTTTGACTTTAACACCATGAATTTCCAGTTGAAGAAACTTATTAAAAAATATGTGAATAAAAATGTAAGACAAGGCAGTGCACATTTCACTATACAGAAATGTTTTGATTAATGATGAACTACTAAAAAGCCACATAATTTTACAAGTAGATGAATGACTTTTAAAACTACTGATGGAAAATAAAGAAAAGAAGACCACTTAAAGATCTGAATGAACCCTGCATTAAAAATGTCTTGTGTTTAAGAAAATGTGATATAATTCAACAGACCCACAGAGCAGCATGTGACTGTGGCAGAGATGAGTGTGACAAACAAGTTTGGTATGGACTCAGCAGAATGGTCTCTTCTCTGATCAACAACAAACTGCAGCAGCAGGCCAGTGGAGAACAGCTGGGATATGAGAGACTTGTTTTTAAGTTTAATGCTGCGTCTGCACTGCACTGGGATCACGACCCAGTGTGTGACTTCAGGATAAATGAGTGAGCAGTGTCACAGCGCGCAGCGGTAAGCACTATCACCTCGCAGCAAGGGCGTTCCGATACGTGGACAGAGTGTGCTCATTGTTATTCGCTCTCAGAGGATGAACATCTCCATAAAGATCATTACATTCAAATAAGATAAAAGAGCTCGACAGGAGGAGGGAACACAGTAGATGCTGGCAGATAAAAACTCAGAGAAGTGAGATAATGAAATGAGCATGATTCATCATCCACTTAGAGTCAGAATATCCTCACACAAGGCCACGGTGGAAATGTCAGAATGATTCATTGATGCTACTCAGCAAACTCAGCATCCAAACATCCAAATGACCCATCATCGCTGTGTGTTTTCTTCGGTCTTTTTGGATGGAAACATCAAAAGATGCTCACATTAATATGTTTAAGGTTAAGCCCGAATTTAGACTGTATCTATCATCTGCCAACCATTATAGAGTCGGGCAGGAATCAGTCCCAAATGCAGAAGTGGGCTGGCATTGCACTGCTCCTGGCTCCCAAACTCCCCGAAAAAAGGTCCGTACTTAACACGTGCATTTGAGATATCAACGTTTCATTAAGAAACATGAAATACATTGGATACTGTCCCGCTTTTAGATTTTCAAGCATTATTGTGGTTTTAGGAGGACAGTCGCTAACAAACTGCTATAATGGCCTTAAAAAATGTCCAGGACCCAAATGCACAATTTTCTGTTTTTTTTTCCAAACAATAACACATACTTGCAAAGCCATGGGCACCAGATTTAGCAGGTCATTAAATTAGATGGAAATTCTCAAAAAGACAGTACAATGTAACATTTTACACAAGAAGTGTGGCACCTGCTTCCAGGTCAAACTGCCAGGTTGTCGTTCTAAAACAGTTTGATTGAAGATCTTTACACACGTTGGTTACGTTTAAGCTTAAACAATTTTGAAAGGTAGGATTGTTCGTGATTGTTCACGACAAACTAAATGTACAAGTTTCATGAAGTTTGTTCACCACAGACCTAAACCAGAAACACTCCCAGAGCACAAATCTCTGCCAAGGCTTTTCCAACATTGTTGAGTGAGTTATTGTTAAAAATGTGGAAAACTGACCTTTCTTGCAATGTCAACAAATCCTTGAAAAATTCCTGGATCTACATCCTGATTCAGATCACCACCAAAATCTAATCACTTAGCCCTTGTGCCATGACCAACATTCTCTGAAAATGTCATCAATATCAGCTGAGAGCTTATTGAGTGATTAGCAAAAATGTGGAAAACTGGCCTATCTCACAATGTGAACAAGCCCTTTAAAAAACTTTCCGGATCCACATCTGGATTTCTATGACCTCGAAAATCTGATTACAGAATCTGATCCTATTGCAATAACCAACATTCCCTCAAGATTTCATCAAAATCCATTCATTACTTTTTTGAGCTGTCTTGCCAACAACAACAACTAGACAATCAGACAAACGCCACCAAAAACAGAACCTCTTTGGTGGAGGTAACTAACAGCAATGACCTGAGAACATATGGAAAACTCCCATAGGCCTTTAGGTGATGGGACCAGCTTGATGCCTGCAAAAATATGACATCTTGGCACCACTCTATTGTCTCCTTGATTTCTACCTCACCGTTTGTTCTGACTGCCTCTTGCAAGAGTGTGACATCATTCTTTTACAAGGCACAGGGAGTGCAGTGGAAAAACATGCACAATAATGCAGGCCTGAAAAACACAAAAACATCATGAGTTAATCCTCAGAACAGACTTTCATGTTGACTGTTAATATAAAAAGATGAGGAAAGAATAAAAATGCAGCCATTTGCACCCCAACTGCAGTAAAAACACATTTAACTTTTTTACTCAAAATGTAGAAATGTAGCATGTTTGTTTTTATATAACATACATTTTAAAAATCGAAATGTTATTTTCATGAGGTCAACATGTTTTATATTGAAGAATTGATTTTAAATGTTCTATTAAAAAGTTAGTTAACTCTCTTGTGTAAGTCTCAGGGCATGCTCATTCCCTCTATGACCAAAGGAGGGCACTGTGGTTTAGCTGCTGGCTCTCCTCCTGGTGTTTGACAACACAGATGTGGACAATCTATAATCTAAGCCTGTAGACTTACATCCTGCACTTAAATAAATCATAGCACATCTACATTACCCTTCAGATTGAAATCTCTGATGCATAAATGTAAAACTTGTGGAGACTGAGGATACATGCTGATGCTAGGGATGTTTCATTTAACTGAAGATTTATTACCCTTTTTTTAACCTTTCTTTACCTATTGTTTTCTGTGGCAGTTTTTTCACTTATCTCTTTAAACTTTTTCTATTTTTTTTGTATTGTTTGATGCTTTTACTATATCAGTTTAAGAGAGCATAAAAAAGCATGAGAGAGCAATAGTTAAAACTTCAATGAATTATTATTTGTCTGTTTGCAAAGCCCATGCATCCACATAAGCAGGAAGAGCAGAAATGTTGTTTATTAGTGCTAAAATGTTTTTGCGGAAATCCTGCTGTGTGTCCCTAAAAACCCCTGTTTATATTATCTTAGCTAAATGAGGATTTCTGCCAAGCAGCACGGCAACACAGTTTATGTTGGAGCAAAGCCCATGCAGACTGGCACTGTCACTAATTCTGCACACTGAGCTGGATGGCACAAGAGGTCCCAGCTGGACAGGCAAGCGTATAATTACATGCTCGTGGATTTCACTGACTGACCTGTGGATTTGATAGTGAACACGTCACAGCATCTACCAGGAATCCAGCTGCTGTATATTAACCACCTTATTAGTATTAGCATTGGCTCTGACACTTTATAACCCTGACTGCTGCTGGTAAATGATCACAGTGGAACAGTGTCACCACAGCTGCACACAGAGCTAATGCAGAGAGCTCATGGCTGTTAATGCGGTTATAAAATCATACTGCAGTTACAATTAGAGACATTTTCCATCAATCATCAGAGGTCTGTCCACAAGAGAAGGTAGGCCAAGCTGTTGCAACGGATCACTCTGTTCTTGTGATGGATTCAAAAAGCAGTGATGTGGTGATGTAGACAGAAAGCTTCCTTCATTAAGCTGAAACAGTATTTTAAATCACAGAAATCTAGAACAAATTTGTTAAATTTTCAGTCATTTAACCATGTTCTGCAAAATTGGTTTTCTTAGCTTTGAATGTTGCTGAAGGGGCGGCTCGGGGAGCAGAAGAACGTGACACCATTTACAAAACTGAGTTCACAGAGAAATGCTCTATGCCTCTTTAAAGAAAATGTCCCTTAAACACTGCTTCTTAATTTCTCAACTCAACTTTATTTATAAAGCACTTTAGAAACAACCACAGCCGAAACAAAGTGCTGAACATAAATAGACAAAACAATGCAGACATAAAACAGTTTAAAGCAATGACAACAATGGATAAAATAAAGCAGGTATAAACAACTAAAAACAAACCATAAAACACTAAAACAGGAGCAGTCTCATGCGGGGTTAAAAGTCAAGCAGTGTTAATATTGTCGGCTAATTAATTTCATCATAGTTTTCGTCAACAACCTTTTGTCCCCTGACGAAAACTAGACTATAACTAAAAAAAACAAGTATACATTGACAAAAACTAAAACTAAATTAACTGACATTTTTGTTAACAAATAAAAACTAGACTAAAATGTCTGACAGAGACTAAATCCAATCAGACCTAATTTCGTCATATAGAAAGTAGAGACAAGTTAGGAATCACAGCTACTTTGGTTGTGTTCAAAGGTTGGATGAGTTAAGAGGGACATCCAACTGCTTTAGCTTCATGGTGGCGGGATCCAAGTGTAAAACATGACTTCAGAAATTCAAGGAAACATAAAAAAAATGCCTTACACTTCACATTTCATATTTTAGTCGACTAAATTTACCGTAGATTTCGTCAACTAAAGTGTTGAGAAACTTTGGCAACTAAACTAGACTAAAATTAAAACAATTTAGATAAATTATGAGTAAAACTAAAAGATACTTTAGGCAAAAGACTAAAACTAAAACTACTTAAAAGTGCTATCAAAATTAACACTTGCCTAATGTGGAAGGGAAACTCGTTCCACAATTTAGAAGCAGCAACAGAAAAAGCTCTTCCCACTCTGAGCTTCCGTTTTGACCTCAATACCTCCAGAAGAAGCAGATCAGCTGACCTGAGGCCCCGAGCATTCTGAGGTTTATTATGTAACAGCTATGACTGTCATGAAAGCCCACTCTGCTGCCTGTAACCCCTGCTCCCCCCTCCCCTCACACATCGTTTAAGCAGCCAATCAGCGTAGAGCTCATTATCATAGCCTCTAATAGCCTTGTGGCTCCCTCAGATCTGAGCATTGCCAAAGAGGAGGGAAAAGAGCTGCATCTGATCCTCTACAGAGATGAAATTCTTCATTTGCAAGGGGTCCTTGCAATTACAGTGATGATGATGACTTTTATAAAAATAAGATTATTTTACTCAAATGTGACTGAGACCTTTATCTAACTAACCTACAGAGGGTAACATTACTTTTTCTCTTTAATTACATACGTTTCACAAGTGTAATTTATTGTATTTGAATTAGAAATCTCATTCCTGTTTGCATTGTTTCATGTTACTGCATGCTGCTGTTAATAAATTTAACACAATCTGAATCCTTTTCAAATTATGAGCCCCCTACTGTGGGCATATAGAGATGATTATAAAGAAATGCTACCCTTTTTTTTTACTATAATAAAGAGTTTAAGCTGATTTTGCCTCTACAAGCATTAAAAAATGTTTGAGGGAGAGAGAGAGCGCTGGGGCAATCGATACTTGGTGTCTCTATTACAGGATCGCAGGCTAGGTGCCAAAAATACAAATCACACGTCTTTGTGCTGTTTGTCTTATCTGATATCTGGTGAAATAAGTTTATTAACACTACGCCAACATCTTTAATGGGATTTATCAGGTGGAAATAACACTTTTCAGGACGAGTAAAGTCATGTTTTTGTGAATTTAGGCTATTGCAATATTGAGGGAAATTAATGATGAAGGCGGCTTTTAACAGCTCTATATAAAAAACAGACAAATAATTCACAGTGAAGGTTCATATAGACGTGTTCCTGAGCTTTTTATAATTAACAGATCGCTGATGATCCACTGCTCAGGGTAGATCAAAAACATGCAGGGGGTCCAGGAGCTCAAAAAGGTTGAGAACCACTGTTCTACATAAACACAAGACAGCTACTGCACACCGAAATACTATCCCCTGCTAAGTTTGTGTGAGACCTGTTTGACAATATTTAACCTCTTATACCTCTGAAGACAAAGCAGAGTCAACTAGTCCACCTCATACAGTTTTAGTGACATACACAATGGAGGTGAAACTCCACTGGGGCATAAATTCTTTTTTAAATAATCCCTCTTTCTCGTAAAATCTTGTTCACAAAATTGCTTACACAAGCAATGGGTAAACATGAGGTTTTGGGACATTGGCCTTTGACCTATGACCTTCAAAATCTATTCAGTTAATCCTTGATTCATAATGGAAATATATGCCAAATTTAATGGAAATCCTTTCAAGTGTTCTTGAGATATTGAGCTAACTAGCAAAGACTGACCACAAGACTACATGACCATAACCTATTACCACAAAATCTGATCAGTTCATTCCATGGACTGTAAAAGAATTGGATGAAGCCATGTCATAGGAGCTTTTGGAATGATACTGATGGCATTTAATGGGCGCTGCCATACTACACGTGCTATCTCACCCGGACTTCAGCTCCACCTCGTCAGACAGAAGGGTAGTGTTGAGGCTGGACGTAAGGCTGTCTGACCAATAGCAATGATGCATTTCCAAAACCAGAAATCCTCAATAAATACTCTATTAAAGAAAAATAAGCGCAGTGTAAAAAAAAAAAATCACCCCGGCGTGCACTGACACTGATTCAATGTGTGTAGCCAAGCTAAGAGGGATCCAAGTATGCTGGAGAATGCTTACCTGTCAAGTTTTGGCTTTGAAAATAAGGGAAGCCCGCTGCGAGCCATCCCAAAATCCCAACCAAGCTCCAGTATCCCTTACATTTTAAGACAGGTGTACAAGAAATCTAAAATAAATACTTTGTTTTCTTTGTTTGTTGCCGCTGTGGGCTCTAATCTCGCGACAACTGCCACCCAGGCTACTGCAGGTGGCAGTTCTCGTGAAGCTTTTTCTTCTTCTCCAGTTTTACGGCGGTTGGCATCCATCATTTAGGTGTATTAACGCCCCATTCGGCTAGTGACAGAGCTCAGTTTGGAGAGGCAGAGGAATGCTGTCCTGGGAGACTTGACTATGTGGAGAATGGCAGAGAAACTACCTGTACCCTGATTACCGCTCCTCCTGCTAAACAGAGGAAGAGAAGAAAGACGGAGGCGGAGAAGGCCGAAACAAAAAAGAATTTGGACAAAGCCAGGGCAAAAACGAGAGTCAACATCGGGTTGTGAGTACTAACTAACTTGCCATGTTTGTTTGTTTGTTTTTTTAACTTTACCATGACAATGCTTTGGTGTTTTCTTACCGCTGAGTGAGACATGACTTGGCGTAGTGCAAAACAAACACGATGTGCTGAGTACTGGTTTTGAGTTGAATCACTCATATGGTCGCGAATCAGCAGCGCTCATGCATGTGAGCGGGGGGCGTAGTTTGGGAGGAGCTCCAGGGAGGCGGGGGAGGGGCTAAGCGGAGTCCTGAGGAGATGCTACATTCAAATTCATGCTGGTTTTCCAAGATTACCGACCCTTGCTTTAAGGCCATAAAAACTGCCTTTGCCCCACACACAATCATTAATGTGTCATTTTGCTGCAGTCAGCCCCAAGTGGACACTCTGGGTACTACAGCTTTTGGCACTCCCACATGGGCTTCCATTTACAGCCCCAGAGGTTGCAGCTTGGTTAATTTTTGAACCCTGGTGGTCATGTGGTCAAATTTACATTACAAAAACCTTGAAGACTTTTTAGTTTACAATGTCATGACACATATTGACAACCCAAAAACATAATGCCTCCGGCCTCTGTCAGCAGGCTGTTGGCAGTGCACAAACTTTTAAAAGGAGGCCAGTAAATATTTAGCAAATATTTCTTTGTCTACATTTCAATCAGAGACATATCTGGTAATCTTGATCAAATTCTGCTGTTAAAAAGCACTGAGTACTCATGTATACTCTTACTGTCTTCAACATCTGTTGTTACCATAGCGGCCATGGGCCACCAGTCAACACAGTTACCTGCGAAACAATAACACATCCTAAACACAGACAGCGTTTGTTTCATTTTTAAAGCAGCATCATAATGAGGGAGCAGCTGAAAGTATGTGTGAGCATGTAAATATCCCAGTCGGCTACACTTAAAACAACAACAGTTTAGCAATGTCTGCTGAAACATATGTAAACAACAGTGATATTGTAGTAGAGTGTGACATCATCCCGAGGACAGGTTGGCACTGAGTGTGACATTATAAGGCCAAAACAAGAAAAGGGAGAAAGTAAGAAACAAACAGGGAAGGCAGAGTTAAGTTGAGAAGCCTGTTTGGGCTAGAGCCTGCCCCCAGCAACTTCCTCTTATTACAAGTGAATGACAAGAAGACAAGAAAGGTTGGAAAGAGAACAGAAAAGGAGGAGCCAAAATGAAGATCCTGTTTAGGCTGAGATATTTCCCTGCTATGTAAGGTGGTATTCACTATCCCCCTTTAGTATGACACTCTTCAGACACCATTTTTCCATGGAGTTAATTCTCACATCATTAAATTTTTTCAATTTATAGCCAGTCAATGCAAGCTTACACAGCAGCGACGTAATGTCGTCAAGCAAAACAGCGACTATTATTGCTGAAGTTTTGCATCCAGTAAGCCCACATCCGACCAATGGGAGCACTAGTTGTTGGCATATGTCACAATCAGTCACGACATTGAACATGGTGGCTCGCTTAATTAGCCTGACATGCTAGACGAACAGTTCCATATATCCGTCACAGATATATTTCACTAGTCCATGTGGGAAAGAGCCATTGGAAAATGTTTTCAGAGGCAGAACCTTCAAAAACAACTGCAGCTAGTGATTGGACGATTGTTCTGCTCGTCACACTCATCACCGACCAATCACATCAAGCCACAGTATGACATAGCAGCTAGACCCTTTTGTTAGCCGTTAGCTCAACCTACGGTTCAGTCCTTAGACTATCGTCTTGCATTACATTATACCACACAGATGTATCATTTACCACCTGTATATGAACCTTGTCAACGACAATCCCCAACAAGTTTTCCCGGTAAACTTCTGAGGAGAGGATATTTTGCCAGGTATCATTGAGTAACCATGACTACCATAGACTAACCAGTCTGCAAAGGATTTTCACATTTTCTCCCATTTTCCAAGCAATGATCCCAAGCTTCCCAGCTTCTCTGATGTGATCGTCCATGAAGGCAACCAGCGGAGACACGATTATCACAATAGGGTTTGGAGTCTTTCCCATCTTTTTCACGACCAGAGGAGCCAGTTGGTAGATCAAACTCTTACCAAAACCGATCGGGAGAAGAGCAAAAATATTGTTTCCCGAAAGAAAGGCTTTAAGTAATGTTTTTGGCTCCTCTTTTAAAGAAGAAATCAAGTCAATTTCTGATAAAACTGCAGATATTGCTGCATCCACAGAGACCGCTTCAGAAGACGCCATTGTTTCCAAACATGCAGTTTGCTGTCGTCACGTTTGCAGCTCCCACCTCTTTCCCCTGATTGGGTCGTTAAGCATTTAGCCAAGTGAAGTTGTAGAGGATTGGAGCTTGGCAAGATGGACTTGCATGATTTCAGACAATGAATCAGGCAGGTCAATCTGCTCCGCAAGGTTATCGCTTAATTGGGTGTTCCTAACATACTAGCCTGTTTTGTTTGACCAAAGTCATCATGATGATTTTAAAGACAATGTATGGATTAAGATAGCGTTGAAGCTGCAGTATGACTACAGTGAGAGAAATCTTGAGCTTCTACTGGTATGAACAGTTGGTCCTGAAGCAACTCTGTTAGTTTTAGCTCTTCAGTTGGATAATGAAATGTACAAAGCTCTCCTCTCCTTTACACAATCAGACAGACCCATTTAGATTCTGTTTTATTAAAATCAACCTCAGGTCATAGCTACTTTATGTCAACCTGTTTTGACTTCTGCTGAGCATTTTTTAAAAGAATGTACACAACAAATACACAAAGAAAAGTGCATCAAAAATCACCTCAGAAGTCTATTCACAATTTATTTGCATCGCCCCTGGTTACAAAATGCCTTTAACAGGAAGAATAGGAGAGAAGAACTGAATCAAAATGTTATTTCCACTTCTATCAAAGACATTTTCAGAATTTTAAAGATTAAATTGACCATTTTAACTCCCTTTTCTTACTCTCTCAGACTGTAGACAGAATACAGCAATACTCTTCTAGTGACAGCTGGAGTAATTGAGTAACAGCTGTGGTTCCATTCATGCTTCTGTTAAAAGCAGCATACAGTCAGAGGCTGCACTGAAGGTCGTCTCCTGGTTCTGAGTAACAATTGGCATTGTTCACAGACTGGAGCCTCTCCAGCACACATGCCGGCCGGACAACAAACTCACTCTGAAATAGCAAACTGCGCAGGTCTTGAATGTCTCGGGAGCCTGACTTTTGGGCAGTTGGTCATGTTGTGAATTGTTCCTGCTCACTGTCAATAGCAATCACCAGGTGGGATCTGGGAGGGTTGGCAGTGAGCAATGCAGGGCTGGATTGGTTTATACTCACACTGACATACACAGTTTCCATCCGTGTCTCTGTGTCGGTTAGGTCAAGCAAAACTTAGCCATGTGCTTTTTTTAAAATAATGAGGAACAAACCATAGCTATGACTTATTATTTCTAGAGCACGCACCAATCCAGTGCTCATTTTATGCTCCAATGTCCATTCTAAATCTGCACACAGCAGGTCAAGAGTGAAAGCAACAGAAGAACAGTCTAATTGCTTTTCTGTATTTTTTTCCTGATTGGGTTGAAGGGATGATATTCTCTCAATATCAGATTTTTTTTTTTTTCAAAGTCTTTTCATGCTTGAATGAGCTATAGCAGCCCACTATGATATGCATTAGAATCTGGTTCAATCACAAAACAACCAATTAAGTCATTTTTATGCCTCCATGCAAGCAGAAGCCAATGTTGAAAGCATCTTGTTTCTGAGTTGCTCTCATCCATCCTGGCCATGGGTGGGCAACTGCTGGCCCTGGGGCCACATTAAGCCCTCCCCTGAACTAAGTGACACCATCCAGTCAATTTCAAAGGAGGTATTATTTATTATTAGGAAACCACAGGCAAAATACATTAAACACATGAAACAGACAGTATTTCCATTATATTCTTTGATAACTGATTTTCATTTTTTTCTCATTTTTTTAATTAGAATTTGTAGATATGAGTTGCTGTAAGTTCTTTTAGGAAGTATTAATAAAACTTCTGGTGAAAAAGTGAGTTAAATAACTATCAGTAGCCTTTTTTTTAACTGCTACCTTTGCAGGGTTACATTTGTAAATAACATTTTTACAAACAGTGGTACTTAGTGGTAAAATGAAGTTAACATAACTTATCTACATAAGAAAAAATATGAAGTTAATTGCAGTGTAAAAGTACATTTACTTGTGTTTCATCTCATTTTCAGGTAATCCAATTTAGCTTTCATATTTATTTTTTTAGCTTCAAAATATTTATGTAAAATTCTAATAAAAGCAAGATACTATGATTTTGATAAATTAAAGGTTTATTCTTATTCTTGTAATTTATTTGTAACAATTTTACTGTCTGAAACTGAGAGGGAAAATAATGTAGCCCTGGTGATAACCAAGCCATGGTCTTGCTCCACCTCCGCTGGGTGAGCTCATCATGTTAAAATCAAATATTAGTTTAAAAGTAACCAGAGCCTGTCAGCAAGGTGATTGTACAATACCTCATTGATGTCCAACATAAAGTAAACAGGTGTTATCAGTCAAAGGAAGTGAAACTTGGAAAAAAATTCCAGCTGCAATAAAAGAATGAATGACCTTCAAAACATTTAAAATCCAAATGATGGCTTAAGAGGAACTAGATCTGTGGTCACTGACATGTGATCATGTTGGATGCTATATGATATTCATATTTATTTGTTGTGTTGTTTTTTCTATTTGTACAGTGAATTCTCATTCTAGTAGTGAATCGTCTATTTTGTTGTCCATTGTTTGGTGGTGTGTTATAATCACTGTTATTATTTTGTTGGTGGTGCCATTTTGTGGTCCAGAGACAACTGATGTAAAAAGCCTTTTGGCTAATTCTGGCATATTTACATTGATATGTTCGACAATATGGACTGGTAGCCTTGCATAGCAGATGGACCTGTCTGTTTCAAATAGATAACAAATATTAACACTACAAACTTCTCTATAGTAAGGATATTTTCGCTCCACCTCTGACATATTCAGACAAGAGTTTGCTTTACATCGGTGGTCACCAACCTTTTTTAGTCAAAGATCTAGTATGATAATAACAGAGAGAGCTAGATCTACCTGCCACAACTCTTTAAAAAATATATAATAGTTACTTTTCAATGGACATTATTTAC
Source organism: Cetoscarus ocellatus (assembly GCA_037902135.1). Lineage (NCBI taxonomy): Eukaryota > Metazoa > Chordata > Actinopteri > Labriformes > Labridae > Cetoscarus > Cetoscarus ocellatus. The sequence goes on along the minus strand of JBAMNC010000322.1, from coordinate 111,815 downwards.
AGTATATTTACTCACATTTTATCTGGCTGATACATTCTTCAGTCTATTAAAACTTTTAAAAACATGACAAAAATCACATCTGCGTTTTACAACCTGTGCAGCCTATCACAAAACAAATCTCATGACTTTAAGAGTTAAAGACCAAAACATCTAAGTATATAGCACACTCTGAACAGTCTGACTTACCTTGTTTTGAAAATAAAATTACAGGGGGGGACTCAATTTGATCCAGTTTATCTTGCAAATATTAGGACTGGCCGGACCCGTACATCCAGTGGATATGTGAAACAGTCCAGTAGGTGTGTCAGGTATAGGCTAAGGCACATCCAGTGTTTAAGATCTATTAGAAATGTAACAAAGATCTACCAGTAGATCAAGATCTACAGGTTGGTGACCACTGCTTTACATAACGGGTCACAGTCCATACCGCAGTAGCACCCGCCTACAACATTATCTGACTATCCCGTAATAAATATAATTGACAGAACAATCATTCAACCACCTGCCGGATATGCTTCTGAAAGGTTCTGCCCTACCCAAACATTTTCTATTGGCTCTTTTCCAGATGGACTTGTAAAATATATTGAATGATCAACCTCGTGTCAGATTAATGGACTGCCCCTTTTGAATAAATCACATTCAATTTCAAAAAGTGAAGTTGCCCATCCCTGATCAAGGCCATTCAAGTAAACTTATAACTCAAAACATTTTAACTGATTTCAATTAAATTTTGAACAAAGGTCCACTACGACATTCTTTGGCTTCTTGGCTCCAAATTTGCATAAACACATCAAGACATTTTTTTAGGCTTTGCACAAATTTCCACTCTGTCTCAAGAATTAAAAATATGTCATATCTAGGCCTCACTGGTGAATGCATTATTACAAAATTGACACATCTTCAACCTGACACAAGGATGTTATGATAAGATATCAGAAATGTCAAGGTTTTTGAACTTTTTTTCGTCTCTCACATGTGAACTCCACAGGAGCGCTTTAATTTTTTTTGTAACTTTGCACGGATGTCCACTCTGACAAGACAATGTGTCATCTACATCAAAATAACCCTATGCTCACTTTTCGCCTCTCACTACAGGCCCGTCTTGTTTCTGCTTAGTGTCTGACACAAGTGAGGACAGTTATAGTGATTTGATGGATATATCTGCAAATCCACTCCTGTCAAAAAAAGCAAAAAACATAAAAAATGAGAGGATCAAGTCCTGAGGGCTTTACCACGTGTTTACACGGGACACCCTAAAAGGTTTACTACAACCTATGTACCTCATGCGTCCGAGTTTGAGGCTGGAAATATCCCATTTATTTGCAATTTCTTTCAGTTACTCCAGGAGCAGTGTGTGGTGAGAGTTTGTATTGCCTCTGAGGACAAACACTACAGACAGGAATGTATTTTTTTAAACGAGAAAACGACTGATGAGAGTGTTGCACTTCTTGGAGACTAGTGAGCCATAACCCTCAATAGACATCTTGGGCTTACCATGTGGTGTATCCCTTTACACACATTTTGTTTCTTTGCCAGCTCAATTTGAGTTCACTCAGCTGTGAATAGCAACTGTCATGTTGCATAACAAATCTCTGGTCTGAACTGAACTGGGCTTTAGAGTTGCTTTAAAGTGTGAAGTCACACACTTTCAGAACAGAGTGAATTTCAGCTCTTCTCTTTGTGATTCTTTGGTTTCAACCGTGATCTGGAGAAACAAGATCACTGTGACCTCGAATTTTGCCATGAAACATGTACCCACACCATCAAAGAAATAAGATGTCCATCAATCACACTCCTACAAAAACCATCTCGGCCCTTAAAAATATACTTCCACTGTCTGGCTATTTCAAAACTCACAAAAACACTCAATCATCAGGTGTTAGTTCAAGGTCAAAATAGTGGCTGTGATATGATTTTATGTGCTGTCCTAAATTAACAGTCTATGTATCTTAACTTAGATATTTTACTCTATCTGCTGTTTTTTTCAACAACATTACGATAATCACCATTGCTGAATCACTCTGTTCAATTATGTTGGTTTTTCAGCCTGTCATTACAAAGCAAAGGGAACTCCCTGTTTATTAACACAATTGTTTTTGACTTTAAGGTCTTTGCTTTTCATTATGAACAGGAAACCTCCAAACTCATTCATTTCCTCCATAAAATCCCTGCTTTACGGTTTATGGACAAACATTAGAGAAATTATTGTGGTTTGGTCTTGAAAGACCCCACACATCATAATGCATGCAATGCTTTTAGTGCTCTTTCTGATTTGTCAAAACTCACCATTTGCCTCTGTCGTCATGACTGATTGCCACTTCTGTCACATGATGTGGGAAAGAGCCCAGGCTTAAATGTAGGCCCAGAGCAGCTGGTGAGTCACATCTGTCAGCACAAAGTCCATTTCATCAGAGTGGCATGATCTCTGAAAGAGAAAAACTATTCATTGGACTTATCGACACAAAATCTTAAAGCAACTGAAATAAAAGGAGATACATTTTAAACATTAAAAAATTTGTGTCACTGTTTTAGAAGTGCTTTTGAAGTTACAATGGCTGTCCTGTTCTCTTCTCAGCTGTTATTCTTCATGGACAGATTAAATCTCATTCTTTTTCTATTAAGAGTTTATTCTCAATAAATTACAGACGCTGCAGCCAATATTAAGAGTCATTTTAAACTTAAAGTGTACCCCAGCCAAATATGAAAAGAAGGGAAAATACCATAAAACTGTGACTGTACTTCCAACTGGATATACTGAGTAATACCAAAATATTGGCCTCACAGGACTGTCGTAGGTCAGACTATATATTTCAAAGATATTGAGCCTGGCAAAGGACACATAATGATTAAGGGGCTCCTACCATGGATTTTCTTCAACCTTATGGTGGAGTCTGTTCTTACCTCTGGCTTTATCACCTTGCTTGGTAAGCTCCCGACTGGAATTATGAACAAGTTGCAATAACAGACTTAAGAGTATACTGGAAGAAGCATGAATGACATTAGTCTTTGCTGACGGGGATTTTTGAGTCCAGTCAAGTGTGGAAGTGAAATACATTGTCTCATGCTACGGTTCACCAAACCCGGCAGAAGACAAAGTTGTAAAGTTGAAGGCTGGTCTTAAGCCTCTTGACAAACAGCAGCACTGCCCAAGCTTTCAGTTTTACTAGCCATGCCCTAACCTTACACAGATGGATTAGCCAGATTTAATGTCTGTAATCAGACAGATCGTTCTTGCCAGGCCCTAATTTATGAAGATTGTGAGCAGCCCAAAGCAGCATGGCACTATCAGTGTCCTTTAAGCAGGAAGAGGTGGGATCTACGAGCGAGATGACAGCCAGAGGCAGCTGCTCTTATAGAGATAAGCATAGATGCTAACAGTTTCGGTAGCATTTTCGTGAGATCTGGACAACATTTCTTTTCTAAATAAAAAAACAAATAACAATACAACAAATGTCTCTGTAGCAAGGATATTTTTGCTCCACTTCTGGCATGTTTCCCCGTGAGTTTGTTTTCTCAAGTGGCTCTGTCCTTTACACTGTGACAGTAGCGCCAGCCTGAGGTACTGCCCATTCCCAAACACTTTCTGTGGGCTCTGAACCAGATGGAAAAGAGAAATTTATTGAACAATCTATCTGGAGTGTCAGGTTAGCCATGCCCCTAATTATGCATACAACTGTCCTTCATAACACCAAAACAGGCGAGTGACAGAGAAAAAAAAACAACTCATATATTCAGAGGCCATAAAGACATTAAAGGGTCAAAACATTTTTTTAAAACCTCAGATTTTAGGCAGATTTTACCCTTATAATATTTATTTTACAGTACTCTCCCAAAAATTAAAAAAAACTGAAATGAAGAATGGATAAGAACAGGAATTGATAAGCAGAACCAGAATCAGAGCTTGAATTTATAAAAATCAAAAATATTGCCCAACACTATGTATCTGTGACTTCCAGTGCTTCTGCAGTCAGCTCAAGTGGGAACTTTAGGTCGCCCCCCCCTTTTTTTTTTTTTAAATAGATCATTTACGTTACCATTATGTTCATTGAAGTTATTCCACTCGACCCGTCTCTCACTTTGGTTACAGAGCAGTAGCTAACAGTTCAGCTGTCCTACAATGCCCTCATCTTCTCTGATGAGTTTGATCCTCTGCCCTCACGCAGGAGAGACAGATTACCAAACCAGAGGTCCAGCAGGATTAAATAATTCTGTTACAACCCTGACCGTTAAACTAAACTAAACTCTGATGGTGATCCTGATATCTGATGAAGGCTTTTATTATTGGTTTTGTTGATATTCTTATGGTTATTTTTCCCTCTTGATGCCCTTTTGTCAAGTGATTTACTGGCTTTTATTTGATAATGGAGAGACAGTGGACAGGCTTGTGAAAGGTGGTGAGAGAGCAGAGGAGGACAAACAGGCCTCAGACGGGAATCAGACCGGGGCCGGTCGATGCATATGTACGGGATGTGCCTGCTTGCTAACCACTCAGCACCCCATGTGTTTTTCTCTTGTATTATGTGTTCAATGTTTATGTTGTCAACTTGCTAGTGTCTTCTTCATTTTCCTGTTTTTATCTGGCTGCAAGACAAATTCCCAACACACAGCTATCAGGCCCTTCAAAGCGGAGCCCACCAGCCTGCTACCATTTTGTTTTCTATTTGGTGAATTGGATATTTTGGACAAAACTCAGGATAGTTGGATCATTTAATTCTGCTCCTTTTATTGCGCCACTAAACACACAAAACACACACAAGAAACTATACAAAATACGTTAATCCTAAAATTAAAGTTATACTTCACTTAAGCATTCCCACCAGAATGTATCAGAACACTTGACACTTTACCTTTTTTTAACACATTAAATATGTTTTGCGGAAACAGTTAAGGCTATTTATAGCCCTAATTTATCAGAAACGTTATGTTTGATGTTTTCAAGCACATTTTGTCACTTTTTATGTATTATTTTTTCATATTTAACTGACAGGCAGGCGGCATTTAGAGAGCTTGGGGCCGCATGTGCCCCATTGTCAATGCCTGCTCTTGCTGTGGAAAACCTAGCTGCAAGATCTGAGCATTTTTTAAGTGCTCTGACACAGAGAAAAACATTAATCAAAAACTAACAGAGATAATTCTAGAAAAACAGAATCAAAATGTATCAAAGCATCAACAATTGACACAATTACTTGTAGAAAAAGACCGATGACTCAACATTTGTAAGCAATAATTGTGAACTTTTCAACAGCACTGATTATTCTATGACCTTTGGGGCTTGCTCTGGTGTTAATAATTTGCGCATCAACTGAAATTACCTGATAATTTACACTCAAGCAAACTGATCTTTATTTCATTACCTCTGTGTAGCCTGATGGCTTTTTGAAACAGAACTTTTTAATTCATTACCAAAACAAAAATAAACACCACCCTGTCAACAAACGCCATCCTCACTCAAGTGTAAAGGGCCACTTAATGTAACCCTCAATTGCTCCTTCACTCCTATCATCTCATCTTGTCATCAACTTTCAGTGAGGCTTATTCAAATCAAACTACACCGGAAAAAGTGCAGAGAGCAGACAGAAAAAACGTCCTCTGACCCTCATTCTGGAGTGGATTTAAGGTTAATACCCTGCAAATCCCTCCGATCAGACTGTGGTTATTACAAAGGCTTGGCCCGGCTCTGAAAGTTCATGCTGAGTTTTGAATTATAATCAAGGATAATTATGAGGATAAATCTGTCATACATCACTGTGACATTGTAATTAAACAAATTCACCCTCGCAAGTCAGGCAATTATTTCCCCCTTCCCTTCCAACCAATACACTTCACTGAAAAAGGTCAGTGCAGCAGGATTACAGATCCAGCTCAGGGTCACACTTGTGTTGATCAAAAAATAGCCTGATTAACACACCGCACTGGGAATCAGCCAATATCATTTGGCATCATCCATATCAAGATAATGCCCAGTCACATGACAGGCATTGTCTTAAATAGCAGCACAAAGCATACCCTTTTATAGTCCTCGCCCTATTGTTGGCAGAGTAATCAGGGGCATGGAAACAAAGGGGGTGGAGATGACACCTGTGGACAGTGGATAAAGGGACTGACCCCTAATGTGCCACCTTCACCCGTACTGTGTTGGATCCCTTTCTGTATTAGACCTCTTGTAGCTTATTGAAATGGCACCAAAGAAGAAGGAAGAGCCCAAACCTGCTGCACCTGTAGCCCCTAAACCTCCAGAGCCTGAGCGCCCTAAGACCCCGGACTTTGACCCTTCGACCGTGACGGTAAAAATAAAAAGAAATGCAAATGAATTTCTCATATCAATGCAGAAAAGTTAAAAAGTCTGACAAATCAAAACTGAATAAAGAGGGTTTTTTTTTTTACAATATCATTGGTTACCATTTGCAAACAAGTGTTAAAATAACTGCTTTAGTTAGATTTATATTTGTTTAACACTTTTATTGTTTTGTCGTCATGTTTTATTACTAGTAGGGAAATGTCTTGTCAGTGTTTGTGGTGAATTGGAAAGCTGCTGTTTAAAGAGCATCAGAGACCCCATGTGATGTAATCTTGGCACTGCAACCGAGTCAACTTGAGTCAGAATTGTTAAATATTGTTTTTTAGCTCTTTAGATTCTGCCTGACGAAAGAAGCTTACTGGATTTAGGGCTGTTGAAATACTTTGTGGCTGAACGGCAGTGCAGGACTTATGTTTGATAGTTGTTCTGTACAAAAACAATAAATAGTACTTGGCCTCAAAAGTGGATCCACCACAGATGTGACTTTAAATTATCAATTGAGTATTTTCACTTCACTCCATCAAATACTTTTAACTTCAGTCCTGTTCATGAAATGGAAAAATACATACATGTATCTACGGTCATGCATTTAACCCTTCACATGCTAGTTTGAGGATAGTATCGTATTTATGAAAAACAAACAAACAAACAAACAGAACTTCAAGTGCTCCAAAAGCACAAACCAATGTCTTTCTGCCATTATTAGCAGAGTCGTTGTGGAAAATATATAAAATGGTCCTATGGTGCAATGTTAACAAATCCTGTAGAACATTTTTGGGATCCACATGCATTTTTGGATAACCACCAAAATGGAATCAGGACCAGAATCATCACATCTATGGTGATGATCTTCATCAAACTGAGTTTGGAGCAGCTTCTGGTGTGCAGATCTCTTTTCATTTTGCCACTGATTTTGTGTCGAGCACCCAGAATTTATGTATTTTGGATGTGCATGCTATTTTCTTAAAAAAAAAAACCCCAACAAAGTACCTAAGATTGGATGAATAGGACTAAGTTCAGTGCCATGGTTTCATATAGGCACTGATATGTTTGTTTTTCACAAGTGATTACAATGTTTGACAAAATAACGAAAATAATATTAATAATAATTTTGACCAAACATTTCTAATTAATTATGGTCAATAAGCATGATACTTTTAAAAGTTCTTATGGCAAATGAACAATTTACTGAGAATTAGGCCTTGTATCATTTTGTTTTTTGTTAAAATCAACATTAAAATCAAAATCAAGTACATCCATATAACCAGAGCTGCGACTGTTCAAAGTAGTATAATCGATATGTCCTGAAAATTCATTTACGGCCCAAAGTCGCAGCAACTTCATGTCTGAGGGAAGTTTAGAGCCAAACTAGCTGATACCAGCATTCATCATGGAAACGACCCTCTGCTGACTCGGCCCCCCTCTCATCAGGGAAAATGTTTTCCTTCCATGTTACAATGGAGCGTGGTTAAAGCCACAAAATATGATTTTCATTATGGCTGTGAATAGCAGACCACCCGCACCATTCCTCAGAGGGCGAAAAAGAAAAAACGGTGTGGAAAAAGCTGGGAGGAAGAAAATAGAGATAATTGCAGTCACTGGCATCCATCTTTAGACATGCTCAGATAAGTGTTTGGATAATACTCCCTCAGAGCGCCAAAGAGGGGCCCGGCTTTGTAGATATTCAGACAGACACCGGGGGAGATATTAGGGGAAAGTTTAAATAAACTCAGGGCAATAACTGTAAAATTTGACAAAGACACCCCAGCACTGATTTATTTTAGTTACTGAATAAGATTAAAAAAAAGCTCCCGTGAGGAGATGTAAGTCTGTGAGTTTCTGTTCCCCCTGAAGACAAAGTTGTACATTTAATCTCTTTCCTGGTGTTGTATTGCAAGTGTTGGTGCTTAAAAAAAATTCAATCAATGCATTGCTCTCAAGAATCTTTTCCTTCAAGCAGTAAGAGACTGATTTGCAATGTGCTGTAAATTACCTTGTCTGGGATCAATCCTGCGGCAGTGGTATTGGGCATTAAGGATAATTACATAGAAATGATAAATCCTTCATGTCCTCAGTCTTACTTGCATCTGAAGTCCATAAAGAGGCATCAGGATTAAAATGAGTGTGTTTTATATCCAGCTAAAACTCCTGATGGGAGCCTCAAAGAGTAATTAAAGGCTGTTTTAAGCTTTGAACATTAAAATCACATAAAAATACAACAACAATGTTAAATTATTTAACCCCTCATTCTGAAAAGTAATGCTTAACCCAGTGCAGCTCCCTTATTACTTAGAATAAGAAGTGTTTTGGTTTGGAAAAGTTATTCTACTCTGTACTTTTAAAACGTAATTTTGAAGAAATCAATGGGTCCAGGAGCATTCCCACAAGGCTTAGCTGTGTTTCTGATTCCACAAATCCACATGCATTTTTGGATTTTTGGATGTAAAGGTAACTAATCAGGCTTTCTAATAACATAAAACACAATACCAAAGGGTATCATTAAAGGGGGAAATAATTGACAGAAATAATGTTTCCAAACTTTTAGAATATATTCGGACACATGTATAGTTCAAATCATGATTTGGTTTTTAAATCATCAGCCTGATTATAGCTTTCTTTTCATTTCATTGTAGTTTATTTGTCTCTGTTAGGACTATAAGGTGGGACTTAAGATAAGCATCCTTATTTTAACCCTTGTACTGTGTTGGCTTTCTCTGTATACGCTCTGGCTAGGGTCAGTTTTGACCCATGCCTTAAATCAGCTGTAAATTGCACTCAAAACAATTACCTATCATGAATTTTTTCCCTTATCTCTTGGTTATCTAGTCAGGCTTCATTATCCATGAAAATACTGGATTTAATATCTTTTGGTGTGGCCTTTGGGGCTTTTTTTTTGTCTGTATATCCCTTGATTTCAATAAAAAAAATGTAAAATGAACCTCAAGAGAATCATATAAATACATAAAAGGTTTTATTGTTACCTTATTATTACTAGGGGTTGTTAGAACACATATTGCAGAAGTATATGTATATACATTTTTCCATTCTAATATTATTAACTACAGTAACATCTATGGTATGACGGGTCAATTTCAACCCATATATATTTTACTTAAAGAAAAAGGCAAAAAGGTATATTTTAGCAAGAGAACTATCTGAGTATGAATATTTGTGAACATTTATCTGCTTATCTTCACATATGAACCATGTTTTCAGTTTTGGCTCTAATTATTGCTTAATAATCTTAATTTTATAACTGGGTCAAAATCGACCCTACCAACACAGATGAGACTATTTCAACAGAGCACTTATATTTTATTGTTTTTATTTTTTCTTTTCTTTTTAAACAGAGATTCCTGACAAAGTCAAAAAGCCTTGATGCAATACACAAGTATTAAGTGGTTCTTTTATGCATTTAAAACCTAAAACGGGACCCTAACACAAGAGGAAGGTAAAGTCATTAAGATTTGAAAGTTTATGAGTCCCTCTTTGTTTTGCATCAAAACTATATTAATTAATGTCTACACAAAAGATTTATATTATTTAGCCTTAAAGATACTGTACCATCTACAGAACTTCAGAAAAGTGGGAAATGAAATCTCTAAATAAACAACTAAAATGTGTATGTTTTTAGTTGAGCTCTTACAGTATTTAATATTACCAGCAGTTTTCAAATACAGTGAAATCTTCAATTTCTACAGTTCTAGCAGGCCATGTGTCACTGGAGCTACTGTAATTACTGAGCCACAGGACAAACATGACACATCTGGTGTTGCTGTGAAAATAAGAGATATTTTTTCCAAGACTGCTATAAATGGAATAGAGACCTGTTACTCAGTTCTGCCTTTCTGTTTCTGTATCTCATCCACACTCAGTACTGCCTTTGACCTTTTTTGGGTGCTGTCTGTTTTCTTGTTTTAATCCTGTAACACGATGGCAAAACAAGGCATGTTTAAGTTGAGGAGAGACTGTAACTTCATCGTGTATCCACTTTACTTCTTCATAAAAAACAGCTCTCTCTAAGAAGCATTTATGAAATGGTTCATCAACATTTCTGTTGAGTGGGTGGACTTCAAATAATTTGGAGGGGGACTTCCTGTGACTGTGAGTTTTTCAAGAAAGCTTGGAAAGCTTGCAGTGTGATTCAGAGAATTAACTTTTCAGAGCTTTTCTACCTTTGCAGTTCAGTAAGTACATCTTATACAAAGTACTTTCATTGGATAGAGTCCTCCTTTATAAAAGAGAGGTAACCAGTGATGTCAGATAGAGGTCATACTGAGCCCTTCTTCAGTCATCATCAATTACTAACGATTTGGTCGTGCATTTAACTGTCAGTTATTAATGTAGATTTAGTGGAGGTAAATCTGGATCTGCTGTGGACTGTGATCACCTTCAGTGTCAGACATGTATAGGTTTTACTCCACATGTGGCTGAAAAGTCAGCAGGGCAGAGTCTAATCTGTGGCATCTGTTGCTTCCTCAAAAGGTACAGTTATGTTAAAATACACATAATGCTAAATGACAATAATGTTTTGCGGTATGTCTTTGTTTTTAATTTCCAACCTTTAAATTCCTCCCCAAATAGAACAGCCGTTTAGGCTTTCAAACCTCCACCATGTGTTTATGAATTTATAACGCCTTTGAGATAGTTTTTGACATCCACACTGGTGTTTATTGCTCTTAAAATTCTTCCCTCAATATTTCCTCTAAAAATAATCCCTAATGAATCCGACAGTAGCAGACAAAAAGCCTGCTGAAATAAGAGCGCACTACACCCAAGGTCACTATAAACAAAACACTGTGACTGGAACAGAAGACAACTGTAACATGACATCCAACAAATGTACAGTGTAATGAAGGTAAAGCCAAAGATTTGGTTCTCTATTTAATTAACCTACCTTGCTCACAGCACTAATACTTAAATAATGATCTTATTTGCTTTGTCTCTTTGCAGCTTGAATTCACCCCCGAGCAGATTGAGGGTAAGGTTGTTGCTGTTGTCGTGCGTGTTGCATGGACTGTCAGTTATTTTTAGCGTGGGAGGGTGGATGGCTCGTGTGACCATGCTGCCCATTAGTGTGTGAGAAATGCTCTGCAACAGCTGATGAGACAATGGTTTAGGGATATAGTATCATAACAGTATAAACACATCCATCTTGGTTAATCCCTTTCAAACGAGATGAGGGCATGTGTCAGTCTAAATAGACTGGAGCACCTCAGGGTTTAAGCTTATTTGATTTTTATACTTTGCTGCCTTTACTTTAATACCAATTACTTAAATACTCTAATACTGAAAACTACTTGAATACCAAAGTATTAAATATATGTGTATATATATATATATATATATATCTAAATCTTTATCTAAGAGAGAAAGAGAGAGTGCTATCTAAAATGCACAAATACACTGACAGTATTTAGAGACTGGATGGATCTGATGAAGAATCCTCAGCACACTTTTACATGTTGCAACAATATTTGTACAAACCGAGACTGTGAAAAAGGTTTCTCTGCAATTACAAAAACTGTGAACAAGATATTGAAAAATATTAGTTGGCAAATATTTCTATTCATGTTTCTGTTGTATCGGATGTAAAAAAAAATATATATTTTTGGGCAATAATAAAATATATTTTTTTCATAAAGGAAGAAGAAAAACTAAATTCCATTGTGGCTGTGAAGTGCAAAATACATATATACACAAACTACAACACCAACGAATTTAAAAAAAACAACAACAAATCAAAAACCCTACACTGGTAAGAGACAAACCAAAAGAACATATAAATCAGAAAATACAAATAAAAAATCACAAGCAAATAAAAAAATGAACAATGAAACTAAATACTTGTTGCTTTTTTGTATGCACTTCCCATTCATTATTGAGTTTTAACTGATATTTGTTAAGTGTCTAATTTGTCGAGGGTTTTACTTTTTTCCACGTATTTTTCTCATATGTTGTATTTGTGGTTTGTCCTTGTGTGCTTGAATTGATTGTGTGGTTTTATTTATTTTTTGGCTCATTTTTGTTATACTTTTTTAGTTTGTTGTGTTTTTATTTGTTGCTGTGTGTTTTTTTTTTTTGTTGTGCTTATTGTTTTGTTAATGTGCTATTTTATTTTGCCACTGAATGGAAATGGTTGTTATGTATTTATTATTTAATCTTTTTTCTTTTTTGTTTGTTGTGTTCTTTTATTTATGTTTTTATATGTATAATTCTTGTTGTGTTGATTTTGTTTTGACTCCCTCCCTGCCATTATGTATCATTATTTATTGTTCTGTGGTTTAATTTGTTGCAATTTTTTAAAAATCTTTTTACTTGTTGTTGTGGTTTCTCTAACTTTTTATTCTCTTGTCATACTTTTATGATTTTTAATTTGTTGTGTGTTTTTGTTGTTGATGGGTCATTTTACATTCATGAATAATGTTCTGTGTTTCTTCATTTGTAACATTTAATTTGTTAAATTTGTATTTATTTCTATATTTTATTTGTCAATTTATTTTTTATTTCCAGTGGTTCTCAAGGTTTTTTTTGAATGTTGTTATTTACATACTTTATCTAATTATTGTGTTGTTTTAATTTGTTGATGTGTTTTCTTAGATGTTGTTTACCATTTGCTATGCTGTATAAAATTGAACTAATCATTTAATTGCTGTTATGTTCTTATTGTTGGTACTGTTTTTTCTTCCTATTTGTAGTTGTGTTTTCTTTTTGTTGTTCTATCTTAATAGCAAAGTTTTATCATTTGTAGTGTTCTCTTTTTTTCTGTTATTTCTTCTTTGACATGTTTTTGTGTTTCCATTCTTATTTTGTGTTTCTTTACCAGCGTGCTCCTGATTTGTTGTTGTGTTATTCTTGTGTTGTCATGCTTTGCACTTTACAGCCACTATATAATTCCCCCATTAGACTGATAATTTCAAACTGATTATTTTGAGCTTGCTAATGTTGGCAAATTTACTGTAGACAATGTTTATACTGAACATCAGGTCTGATTATTGTTTAACCAGCATCCATCATTATTGATATGATGAACCTTATCTTTAAAACGTATTATATCCAGCCACAGTATGGATATGAATTAACTGAAACAAATGTTTATTCCTGCCTAGATTTCAAAGATGCTTTCCAGCTGTTTGATAGGACACCAACCAACGAGATGAAAATCACCTACGCCCAGTGTGGGGATCTGATTCGTGCTTTAGGCCAGAATCCGACCAACACAGAGATCATGTATGTCCTTGGAAAGCCAAAGGCTGAAGGTTGGTTTATCTGCACAATCAATATGCTAAATAACCTGACATGACTATCAGATAAGTTATGACACTGGGTCCAAAAGCAGCATATTCAAGACCAGAGAAAGGTTCAGACAAAGTTCAGAGTCATTCCTCATTTATGTTTGTCCAGGTTTGTTTTACCAAAACCCACACTTTTCTCTGTTCTTTCCCTCAGATATGCAGACCAAAATGCTCAACTTTGACCAGTTTCTGCCCATACATCAACACATCTGCAAGGCCAAAGACCGTGGAACCTATGAGGACTTTGTGGAGGGTCTGAGGGTTTTTGACAAGGAGGGGAACGGCACAGTCATGGGGGCTGAGCTCAGGCACGTTCTGGCCACACTTGGTGAGTTACAAGTGTGTTCCAGTTTATAAGAGGCTATCTTTCAGGGCCATAGTTAACAGATCTCCTAATTGGTTCCTTACTCAGGTGAGAAGATGAGAGAGGACGAGGTGGAGCAGCTCATGCAAAACCAAGAGGATGCAAATGGATGCATTAATTATGAGGCTTTTGTAAAATACATCATGGCCTCCTAAAAAAAGGGGACACATCATTATTCTGGTGCTACATCTTTCTGCATTACAAAATCAACGAGTGAGTAATGAGCTCGTTTCTGCTTCACTGGAATTCTGCAACCAGAGCACATCACATATATATATGTGAATCCCATCCTGTATATTTTTTCATTTCCATGTGCATCAGACTGATCTGTGACCCATCAATATTTCACCCTGTTTTTCTAGGAACGTGTCTGTGCTGTACTCAGACTGGACATAATTTGTGTTCATAATGTGGATCATGGTAAATAAAAAAAAAAATCAAATTCATTTTGAAAAAAAAAAAAAAAAATCATTGTTCTTTGCCTTTTCTATTTTTCTGCACCTGCCTCTTGTAACTAGAGACCAAATCAAACTAATTCAGATGTTGGAAAGGGACAGAGATGTTGAAGTGACAAAAGCTCCTAACACCCATGTTAAAACGCAAATTCATGTTTACAGCTTTGTTCAAAGAAAAAATACTGATATCAACAGCATATGACTTTGGTAAACACTATGAGGCATAGGCTAAATCAGCAATCTCTAACAACTGGGTTTCTGACTGGTGCCAGGCCATAGATCATTTCATTTATAACTGGGCCATAGAGACACAAAAATAATTGATTTAATTAATCACCTGAATGACTGAGACTGAGGGGTGTTCAGTTCCTAACATATCTGTCAGTGTAGCTTGACAGGGAGGACCTAACATACAGGCTATCTGTCTCTGTCATTGCTGTTATTAATGAAAAAGTAAACCAGAGATGAATTCATTCGTAAACCTCATATTTAACTTAATTAAAACTATTTCCAACATAGTTGTAATAGATTTGACTCTGCATGTCGAGTGCAGATGCTCTCTCATTGTTTTCACTATTTAGGTGCCTCACAATGTTTCAATGATACAAAACCCCCTTTATTTTGGACAAGAGAAAGTGCTACGGTTCACAGGGTGTCATGATTAACCCTTTGGGTCCATTCTGATATTAGTTACACTCATACCGCTCAGCACAAAAAAAGCCAATTTCATCCAGTAGCTTAAAATATGTTATATAAAATGGATATAATTTCCAACTTTTTTTGGCTTAATTTTTTCAGCCATCATCAGCCCAAATCATACAAATCACATATTTATGATTATTTTTTTTTTTTAACCCTTTTAATGCCAAGTTTTAGTCATGATGCTACCATGACTTTTACATGAAAGGAAACAAAACTGAAAAAAATTAATATATTTTCAATATAATACATGCGAAGTAGATTTTTAAATTTGGATTATTACAGCCTTAGACATGTCATAGATTAGAAGCAACAATTATTTCCATGCATTGTTTTCTATGCAGTTTAAAGTACACACTCTCGTACCACTCAGCACAAAAAATGTGCTTTTAATAAAAAAAACTACAAGATATTTTTTCTAACTTTTAAAGGTTAATTTTTTCATACCAACATCAGTTCTAATCATAAACACCAAATATGCATTAATCTTACAATATATTAGTCCTTTAAAATGTTACTTTTTGTCAAGACGTCACCATGTTTTGAGATAAAAAAAAAATACAAAAAAAAGATTATGTTCATTATGCAACACGCCAAGTTGATTTTATTCGTGTGCTGAATTATTACAGCCTGGGATATGTCAAACATTAGAAATACGTTGATATTAATGCATTGTCACTAATCAGTACTCTCACTCATCTTCATATACTTAAAATGGCGCCATCTAGTGGAAAATTGTAAAAATGATCATTTAAGGAAAAAGCCTGGATTGACACTCAGAAATATTGAAATGCATGTGTTGTGCTTTCATGGAAGGGAGATCAAAAGTTGCAGATTGACTGGATTTCAATGGTGCAACAGTACAAACAATTTATATCCTCACTTCAGTGTTACATGTTAAAAAGTGTATCAACAGCATTGATCGAAGAGTTGAGAAGAGCACTAAAACACACAGAAATGAATATGAAGCAGCATCACTACATGCTCAGTGATTACACCAGAGAAATAAAGCTGCAGTGGGGTGAGACGGCTCTTTGGATGCGCAATTGACTCACTGGTGATCGTTTTGGAGCAGATATACTACAGACCCTTGATGATGTGCAGAGGAAACAACACTTCCAATGTCCAGACTCACATTGAGTTTGTGTTATCCCCTTACAATCAGAAACTTCTCCCACTGCTGCAGTTGTATTTTTTTATCAGTCCTGTCAAGTCTCCCTTTTCCTGGTTCGCGCGGGTCGCAAAGGGTGATGCCATCAGCCCACCCCACCTGCCTCCGTGAATTACACTGATCATTCACTGCAGCGTTCACTAGGGGGGGCGTGAGGAAATTATCCAGATAAAGTCCGTGATAAACTTGGCCATTTGAGTTCACACATAAGGCTCGCCTGGATAATGGATGATTTCAGGATTTTTATGAATGTGAATGATGTTAAAGAAAGACTCTACAAATCCCACAATGAAACTGTGAGTGAATTTAGATTTGAGATCAAATGAGCTGATGACCCAAAATGTGAAAGCATATTTATTCAACTGGTGTTTTAACTGATGCTTACAGAACAACTTTGCATTTGTTCGGTGTAGTTTCCTTAAAATACAGTAGCCTGTAAATCTTTTGCTGCCCAAAGCAGGATGGCCCAATCTTTTAGAGCAGGAAGAGGTGAGAGCTACGAGCTTGAGAGCAGCAGGAAGTGACTGCACGTACAGAGATTAGCATAGATGCCAACAGCCTCAGTTACAGTTTTGTCAGATTTGGACCACATTTCTTTATTAAATGATAAACAAATAAAAACATGACAAAAATCTATTTTTTTCCTCCACTTCGGGACATGTTCTGCTCAAAGTTTGTTTATGAAGTGGCTTATTTTCTGTCCTTCTTCGTTATCTGACAAGCCCATAATGAATGTGACTGACGAGATGATCGTCCAATCACTTGCCAGATATGCTTTTGAAAGGTTCTGCCCATGCCATTATTGAGCTTCAAAATTCTGTTTCAGAAATGAAAGACTAACATTATTGAGACTATGTTTAATTTTTGCTTTAATGTCTGGGAGTATACTTTATTATCTCGAGGTTATTTTTTTTGCCAGCATTTGTCTGTCTGTTTGTCTGTGAGCAAGAAAACATTAAATTTGACCAGATTTTCCTGAAATTTACAAAGAACGTTGGTCATGGCACAAGCAAGAGGTGATTTGATTTCTGTGCTGCTCCAAATATGGATTTGCATCCAGGAATCTGTTCAAGAATTTGATGACAGTGTGAGATAGGGCACTTTACCCCATTTTTGTCCATAACTTGCCCAGCAATGTTGAAAATGTCTTGTTGTAGCCTCGTTGTATCTATCTGTGACAAGTTGGCTTTGCGTATAAGAAATTATGATTTTAAAAAAGTAATAGGTTTCTTTATTGGACAAAACAAATGTGTGCTATTAAAAACAGTCCACTGACTTTGTGTGATTTCTAATTTTAAATACTTTTGATTGCTTATTGCCAGTTTCTATAGTAAGGGTCATCAAACATCTCAACCTGTGTATATATATTGTAAGCTCCAATTTAACCTGTTCATAGTTTATTCATTGAGCATAATGTTTATATGTTTTTGTTGTGATAGAAGATCCAGTTATGTGTTTAGAGATGTCTGTTTTAATGCGGCTCTACACCAGCAGGGCGAGCTGTTGCCTAAGTAATCGTCCTCTGTCCTTTCATATAGATTCTGACAGTACTGTTGAAAATGAAACATCCCACACTCTGCTGGCTCTCATTCATTTTTCTAAGGTTTAAAAATTTAGAGCTCAAGTCCTGCATAAAACAGATTAGATTATGTGACATCTAAATTTACCTGTCAAACCCATCCATCTTTTGTATAGACTGAGTATATTTCTATCACATTTTTTTTTACATCTTTTCTTCATAGGCAATGTTTCAGTCACACTACTAAGGATACATGGGCCACACACATGGCAGCATATCCATGTATTTAGGCATGCAGACATGGTCAAGACAACCTGCTGTAGTTTAAACTGAGCACAGTAACAGGGAGGAAAGATGTTTTAAGTGACTCTCAATATGGCAGGGTTGTTGGTGCCAGACGGTTTGTCTTACTATTCAGAAACTGATGATCTACTCGGATTTTCACTCACAACCTTACCAGGGTTTCCAGAGAATATTGAGGAGGGGATATTCAGCGTGCAGCAGTACTCTGGGCCAAAATGTCTTTTTGATGCCAAAGGCCAGAGGAGATTGGCCGAAATGGGAGTGAGGTGATGGAAAAGAAACAGTAACTCAAGTAACCACTCATTGCAACCAAGGTATACAAAGACCATTTCTGAATACACAACACCTCAAATCTTGAAGCAGATGGGCCACAGACTGATGTAGCCTTAGCATTAAATCACTTTAGTTCTTGGTCATCATTAAGTATCCTCTTTGAACATTTTTGGGAAGTCTGGTTTAATTATCGCCTAGTAGCTTTTGACTATGATCATTACCCAGACTTTAAATTAAGAGATGTACTTTTTTTTTTATAAAGTTTGGATTTCTAACCAGTATATTAACAAGACCATTCTACACTGCAATTAAACAAATAAGCAAACAAAAACACAATACAGGCTCTGTGGACCAACTTTCCTTCTATAAGTACTATAACTTTTATGTCACTTAAATTAAAGGCTGATAACTAAAGGTATGAAACTTTACTGGTGCACTTGCATGCATTCTTAGTGCACATAAAATGCCCACAAAAGACATGCAAAAGCCTGTAAACAAATGCTTCTGATCCATGCACATACATGTTCGGGTTGCTGTGTATAAATTGCAGTGCATGGAGCAGTGCAGGGTTTAACATGTCTTTGCAAATGTGTTGAATTCTTGGACAATAAGCACACACTGTGTTTCAGTATTGCTGTCTGCCCTGCCTTGAAGGAGTCCACAAACTAATAGAGATCAGCCTGTCTTGACAAGAGTGAAAAATTCTGTTCAACACGTCTGACTCAACTAGTCAAAAACTTTCAATTTTATAATTTGGTCTTAGTTATATAAAATTCCCCAAAATCAGTTTTTATAATATGTCAGACTTAAATAATAATGGCTCAAAAGGTTTGTGTCTTCAGATAAAAATGAGTGGTATTTGGAAAAAATATTGAGAGTAAAAGATTACTATTCAAATTTATTGAATTCATTACTGAAATAATGTTTCCAAACCTTTTTTTAAGGAGAACATTTCAAAACTTTATCCTATATTATCTTAGTGAGTCAGCCCAATTTACATTTAGATATTATCTACACACAGCCAATCATCCACTGGACCTCCAGAATGGCACCAGTTTATAGTTTCTGGGGCACTCCTGAGTCGACTGCACAACCAGAGCAATTTCGTGCGCCGGCTCTGCCATAATGGAATCATCTTCCTAATGTGATTGCAGGTAAATATCAAATGCTGTTCCCATTAAAGCGGGCTTAAATTGTACTCACGCTCAGCTCCCCAGGCCAGGCTTTATGGTGGAGATGATTACATTGGAAGAAGACATTCTCATTTGATGTCTTCTTGTTAAGCCTAATTAATGTGATAAATTAAAAACAGGTATGTTGACTCAAATAGTACATTTCATTAGCCAAAGGTTTTAAGCTACAATATTCTATGGTAGCCCCTCTGACTCTTGGGTTAATAATTTCAGACAAGGTGCATACTTTTCTCAGAGGACAATCACTGTAATGATGTTTCTCATTAGACTTGTTGGCATTGGCAGCATCTGGGAAATGTGACTGGGGAGCTAATTGAGATCACATTAAAGACAGCACTACTGTATGGAAGACTTTGTAGGAGAAAGACATTACAAGAGGAGGGGGGTGAAATGCACTGTGAGAAAAAAAAGTTGAAATTGTGGGAGCAATGTCAAAATTAAGTAAAATATCAAAATGTCAAAAATATTATTAATGCAAACTGTCATTGTTATTTATGATTTCACTTTTTGTAATCACATAAGCATTCCAATTTTACCCTTGCTATTCTTAACTTTATTGTAAATATGTTGGGGCTAATATGATGAAACAACTAGGAGGTGAGGCCCCCACCTGATGACCCCAGAGATGATCTGGTTCTTGCTGCTTATCAGTCTACAGTTGAGTTTAGGGGGGCTCTGTGAGAATCCTTGTGGTAGAGTACATAGCATCAGTAATGCCACTACCTGGAGCTCAAAGGAATGGAGCCTGAGGCAGTTTTAAGTGACAATGCAGTGCTAACAAAGGCGAATGTGGCAGATTTTGTTGTATTGGGATATAAGTGAGACTTAGGGGTCTCTTCACTGAGCGCTAAATATGCCATTACAACTCAAATGTGTTCTTTCAAATGTCACAATAACCACTTACTACTTACTGTAGGCCAAAACACGATAGTTACCAGGGTTACTTATGGGACAGATACAACTGCTAGAAGCGGCCGAATGATGGTAAAGCTAACGCACGCCTCACTGCACACTTCAGGGTGCGCACACCGTACACTGAGGGACACTCACCTACGTTTTCACTCCAGCTTTTCCAAGTAGTCCTTTAAGGTCCTTCCCCCCACGTCCTTCATGTGAGATACTGAGCAAGATATACTCTCAGACTTTGACCCACACACATTAACACAAAAAAACAACACGCACAGTCAACATTTAGGGTCAGCGACTACGTCGCGTCTCTGTGACGTAATTACGTAATTTTAAGCTTCTTAAAGTTTTTTTTTTTAATTAAAAAATGAAGCACAGCTTGGCTCATTGTTCATGTATGGGTACTTTTTCCACTAGTGTTGGGCAAGGTAATTATGAATGGTTATAAGGTTGTTTGTTAATTTATGTCCTTTTTTAAAAGTAATTAATGATGATGCTTTAGTTATTTAGTACTAAAAGTGACAACTTATTTCACTTTTAAGTTTGGCAAATGTTAATCCTTCTCTTTAGAAAAGATACGGCCTTGGTTTAAAATAATGTTAATGACTGACAATTTTTCATTTTCTTTTTTCATAAAAAAAAAAAAAAAAAAACCCAGACTAAAGATAATACTTCTTGGGTTTTGGAAGAAGGCAACAACTCACTGTTTCACTTTCACTTTTCATGCTGTGTTAAACTTTTCAGCTCTTTTCTGGCACTTACATTATCATATTAGCACATGAGTTACTCAGTGATTGTAATTTTTTTTCAATTGTTGCTGTTATATGATCACAGTTATAAAATGTAATCCCTCAGACTATTTGTGTGTATATATATATATATATATATATATATATATATATATTTATATTAAAATAACTGAATCACATGTATTAAAAGTTGTAGCACGGAAAAGTTTTGGCCTCGACAAATGTACGTTTAAATAAGTTTTAGCCTGGTGCTTGACAGTTATTAAATCATATGTTTCATATATGTTTTGTCACACCAGTAAAGTTTCATGGTGAACACGGAGCAGACTTTTCCTTACACTTGGATGATACTTGTGTTTTTCTGGTTGTAAATATTGTACATGTTTGACATTTACAATTTTATGTCCTTGTGGACCAGATCCTCCTCTGAGACAACCCAACAGAATAAAAATCACTCTTAAAACATCTCTAAACCCAAGACTATTCAGGCGTTATTATCTGAAGACCACCAGATGATAGGACCTTTGCTAGCTTTGACTGGGAGGGAAGATTTGGGCCAAAAATTTGGCAGGCTTTATGGTACTGAGTGTCCCACTTCAGGCAACTGGAAAAAAAGAAGACCAAAGAATTTACTGCTGATAAGTATCGTTAAAAAAAAGCAGATACACACACATAAAAAAAACCCCTTTGGAATGAAGCAGGACCTGATGACACCCAGCTACCTCCATCCATCTACAGCATAATTCTGTGGGAACCACTGCAGAGAACACACACAGGTGTTTTTACAGGCAATTTACAATACTAATAAGTTAGATCCCAATATGTAAAAATACAAACAAACAAGCATTTATAGCATGATACAACTTGTGGATCAGTACACTGGAGAACTACTTGTGCTTTTCTGTTTTCAAAATGATGTATAGTGCAAGGGGAAAACCCTCATCATAGCATTACAAATGACACTAATGTGACACATCATTATTACTGTGACAGGAGCCTCAGGCTGTCATGCCAGTCATTTATTCCTGAGGTAATGGCTGGTGAAATGCAGTTTAATGTAGACGCAGGGAGCTTGGGGCATCTACAGTACAATTGAGGGCAGATGTGTCTCTCCCCTCAAGCAGTGCACTCCAGAAAATCACATACACAGGCTGGCTTTCATACTGTTATCAGGCATCAAAAGCATTAATTGTCACAACAAGCTGTTATTATTGGGCTGCATCAGAGTCTGGGCTAATTGTTTAGGGATGTATAACTCATAAAGTCCTCAGGGTTCTGAGCTCAGGCAGCAGTTTCTGCTCCACTTCACTTCAGCTGAGTCTGAAATGAAGAAAAACTGTCTCTACATTCGTATTACATAACATCCTCCCAGGGCATCTTCACTTTCATCAGTGAAAACTATATTTACAGGAAAAACAATCACATGCCACAGTGTCAGTGAAGCTACATTAGTCAGTTCTATCATGATAATAATTATTTGATTAAGCCTCTACAAGACCACTGCACTAATTTCACACTGAGCTCTGAGATAAACAAAGTGAATAAACTCAACAGATCCCATTAACGAATATGCAGCTAATGTCAGATTGCCTAATGTAACATGTAGACGTAATGTGTCTTGTACTCTGTCAGAGCAGATCAATGTAATTTACGAGCTCTCTAGAAAAACAAAACCAGACCTGAGACATGAAAAAGGAAAGACTGTAAAAGAGTATAATCATCTTTACTCAAACTAACATTTTTCCTCACACATGTGCATGTACAAATGTATACCAATAATACAATGAAACTTTATTTACAGGGACATTAGCTTCCTTTTCACATTAAGATGCATTTTATTTGGTTGTAAGGCAACATAGGTGGTTCCACAAAGAGTTCCAGAGAAAATGTTGGTCAGATGCGTACAGGTTTGGTGATCCCTCTGATGTCGCACTGCATTGCAGTCTTTTACATTAATGTTGTACAAATGAAAATAGCTAACATTTAATGTACAAAGTGCAGTGACAACAGTAGAAAGACAAGGAGCATAAAATTCTGGATGCTGGTAAACATGGTTTGTCTCTTTGGTGAGCTCAAGAAAATCATTTGTTTCTAATCTAAAATATTCAGATCAGAATGTTTCAAAAATATTCAAATCTAGATTACTTTCTGCTATGTTTACATGTGAATGTCTTCATAACATGATGTAGTCATGGATGATGTGCTCTGCATTACAGCTGTGATGCTGTCAACACAAACATAGTCCAGAAATACATCTTATAATTAAAACTATCCTGTAATGGTACATAAAAAATACAAATATAAATGATAAAAGTACATTTTACATTAAGAGAATTTTTTTTTTTTTATGTATACAACACCAATAAAATTTGGTCACAGAAATTCATAGTCACATTTCTTACAGAAATCTTTTTTTTTTTTTTTGTCTTTTGGATTTTATTCCTGACTAAAGAATCACAAAAAAATGAATAACAAACAGGTCAAAGTGGAAGGGTGAAATTTGACATGTATATATATATATTACATTTATTCATGTGACTAATAAGAAGAAGCGCTTTCTTGATTTAAGTTATATGAGAGGATCTTTAATCTGTCTTATAAAACTCCTCTGAGGAGTTGGCTGCTTTGACAGTCATGCTGTCTCAAGATCAACCTTCAACTGAAGAGAGAATGGTCAAAGCCATGTTATGTCTGCCATTTGATTATTACAGGAACCTTTGGAACACTTTTGAAACTCGTCTGTGGGCACAGCCATATTGTAAAGACCCTCTCAACTTAACTTCGGATCAACCTCATGACAGAAAGGTGATTTGAGGCCGGACTTAAGGCCTCAGGATCAATAGTGATACCGCACAGGCTTGAAGCCATCACAGTCATGTCCCTAACTCACCAAAAATTCTGAATCAAGCAGTAAATATGTTTATTTCGGCTGTAAAAATCCATTCATGTATTTCAATTTTTTTTCTGCATCCAGCCTAGAGCAGACTCTCGAGGAACTGCAATTTATGGCAATTTCACATTGGTTTCATTTTTTAGCACTGGATGTTGCTGCTTGTGCTCTACCTTGTAACAGGCAGATGGGGAAATTTCCACAACTTCTAGAAATTTCCACAACTAAAATCTAGATAAGTTTTTTGTACACCTCTTTTGAGGTTCCAAGCAAGCAGAGCCAAGAAAGGGCCACACTGCTGACCAATTGGTCAGAGTATGTCACAATGAGACGGGGGTATCAGACAACGTAATGTTATCCTTTGCTGGCTCTGCTATGCTGTATGACTTCCCAAACTCTTCTATGCTTTTAAGTGTATGTTTTTTTGCTGATTGCAACAGTCTCTGCAACAAAACTCATCTCTTCACTGTGACAAAAAGCCAGCTGAGCTATTGGCTCTTTTTTGTTTGGAGGATGTCACAGTAGTTTCAAGCAACCATGCTATAAATACTCTTCCCAAGATAAAGAGGTGCTTTCAAAGCATACAGTAATGAAAAACAGGGCAGGTAGTTCCTTTGAGTAGAGCTGAGTTGTGTTGAGCAGATACCACCAATGGAAAAGCACTAAATAATAAAGAGCTGAGGCAGGATTACAAGTCCTCTGACAAATAGCAACATCACATGACCTATCTGTCATTATGCAAAACCCAGATCCTTAATGACATCAAAATGGATAGGTTAAAAATTAGTTTAGGTTATGCATTGTTAGGTGCTCTGTTAATCTAACTTCAAGCCAGGGCTGTTTTATAGACACATTTTTGGGTGCTGTTGGAAGGACCATGTGTCCAATGCAGACATGCTCAAGGAGGGCAGGAATAGAAAAGGTCAGTTGATGGATAAGGGAGCGGCAGCTGCACTTCGATGGACCCCTGGCACGCTTTCCTGAACCTGATCCAGCTCACCGTATACTGGATGCCCAGGACCCAGTGGGTTGGACCAGACCACATGGGTGACCATGTGCGTCGTGGAGGAGTCAGCTCAAAGGACACCTGAAGAGTTGGAATACTGGCCTGGCACAGGCCTGGACGAAGTACAGAGAACAGGCTGACGAGGCGAAGTGCCAGAACAGCATATGCTCCCATACCTGACCTGACCTTTTGTTATGTGTCAGAAGGCCTTAAGTCCTGTCTCAACCCTGCCTCTTTGTCTGCTATTAGGTTGATCTAAAGTTAGTCTGAGGGTGGCAACAGTGGCTCAGCAGGTTTGTGCGCATGCCACACAGGAAGAAGATTGCTGGTTCGCCTCCCTGTGTTGACCAGGGTCTTCCTCCAACAGACCACAAACATGCTTGTTAGATTAATTGGTATATCTAAACTGTCCTTAGGTATGGGTGTGATGTAAATGGGTGTCTGTATCTCCATGTGGCCCTTTGTTTGGTAAGAAATTGCTTCAGGGTGCATCCCACATCTCGCCCAATCTCAGCTAGGATAGGCTCAAGCCACCCTCAACCCCAAAAGAGATAAGTGGTATAGATGATGGATGGATGTATAAAGTTAGTTTGAGACAACGTCCTTAACATGGTAGCTGCTGCAGATTGGCCTCCAAAGCTTTCTTCACAAAAAAAAGACTGGAGCTCTTTTCACACATACAACACTGATATTTCATAGAAAACACTTGGGTAACCTACCCAAATAATTCCCTGACTTTCTTGCTCAAACTTGGCCCCTCACAGCAGGAACTTTCCTTGCAGTTTGCATGTGAGCCAATGAATTGGGGGAAGGAAAATTAATAGGGGGTAGCAGTTAATTATCAGGGTAATTCAGAGTAAAAATACCCTGCTGTTTGCATTCAAACATGCAGCTCACCTGGGTAATTTCAGAAAAAAAATCAGGGGTTTTCTGCATGTGTGACTGGGGCTGATGTGACTTTGGCTTTGTTCAACTTTTTGCACAGCCTATGGTTAACCCAGGCTAACCAGTTACAAGCTAATTGAGCTAACTGACATGAGTAAATCTTCTCATACAGATATTTTTACAAAATTAAAAAGAAACAGAGAAGTAAACTTTTCCAACCTTTTTTCATATTATATTCTTTACTGTGCCACCAGACAAAGTGAAATAGGCTATAGTTTTAATGATATGAATTATGGGGAAACATCACAGTATCTACATAAGAAACTGAGCCTGTGGCATAGTGCAGTGTTTCTTTTATCCTATATCATTATCATCCTCTATAATTTTGCAGAAAAAAACGGTCTTTTTGAGTTTGACATTGCAGATAGATGATAGTTGTTCCCGTTATTGTGTGAGTGGCTCGAGCATAAAAGAGTTAGCATCAAAGGAAATCGGCGCCCACATGTCAAGCTTCTTCCTGCTTGAACCAGCATCTAAGTCATGATACTCATTAAAAACAAGGATTTTATGAAGCCAAAAGAAATTAATTAGCTTCTACTGAGCCAGAACTTACCATTCATATACATAAATACATGAAAACACATGAAATAAACAAATGTGTGTGTGTTTTGTGTCTTTGCCTGCCTTTAATTTAGTCTGTTCATCCATCAGCCTCAGGGACCTTAACAATATGAAAGCAAAAATGACAGTGTATCTTCACGCCCTCTTTCTGAGGAAATAAAAAAAAAAATCCAACAAAGAGGGAGGCAAAAATTAATGGTTGAAACAATTTCCTTGACCAGAGTGGAAGCTCTGCATGTGCATGGGAATAATAACAATGTTGACAATCATACATTAATTAAAAATTAAACTTACGTAGAAAAGGACACAAACATACAGAAGAAAGAGTCATACACATTGTAAAGGCTCCACTTGAATGGCTTGTTTGTATAAAAATTTCACATTAGGGTGAATAACACTTGTTAACTTCACACAAATGTTTTTTTCCCTCTTGGCGAGTGTTTCGTCTGAATTTGACACCTAACGAACTACAAAGTTATACATTTCCTGATATTCTATACGGTGAACCTCAATCCTTGCTGTCAAAAGAAGCTGCTGAAGCTGACGAGCAGTTTAGTCAGAGAGCATTTCGATATTCACCATGCACAAATGGCTTTAATGGCAACATTTTCAGTGGATCTTGGTTTACACGTCTAATTATACTGCAAGAATTCCTAGTCACCCACCCACCGAGTGAGAAAGAAGCAGATGCTTACAAGCATGTGAGCTGTTATTAAGTATCCTGCTGCAAATCCCGCGGGATGATCTCATTCCATTAAAAAGCAGCAGGCGGTATGATGACAGCACTGTAAGATCAGATGATCAGTCTTGCTTATCAGGCCATGTTAATGTCTTACAGATGCTCTAATCTCCAGGTAAACTCAGACCCTGCACCTCATGTACCATATCTTTAAAGAGAAACTCTCTGCCATCCATCTTTGTATTACGCTTCATGTGCAGGTGTACCGTTTCAATGCCATCTTCCTACTACACAATGAAAAATGTCCCTGGCCTTCACACATTGTGGTCTTGTGAGAGGGGTGAGTCTGTTCTGTTTATCACTTGTACAGAATATAAAGTCTGTTGTGTTGAGATGCTCATTCCTCAGGTCACACAGCTGTGGTCTGTTTGATGCTGTGGAAGCTGATTCTGGTTGGAGATGTTGGGATGGACATGGCTCGGGCCACTCGCACTCGCAGGGCGTGGTTATCCTGCCAGCGATGCCACCTTTTCCTCACCGCAGAACGTACCTACAATGTACAAGTTAGGTTTGTCATTGCCCACAGTTTGATATTATAGATAGTCCTCTGCGGTCTACTTTTTGAAGGAAAAATAAAAATCAAAACAAATTAAATCCACACACAAAAATCAACATGTTCCTCATAAGAAAAGTTGTGTAATTGAAAAAAAGTCCTCTAACCTTTCAAACATATCAATAATAAGAATTTAGGATGGTAAAACCACATTACATGGTCGATTACATATCTTCTATCCTCAACTTAACTGTGAATGGTGTCAAGTATTAAGTTACGATTAGATATTTCTCTGTTTAACCATCCTAACTCCATGTGATAACCAGCGCTCACAAGCAATAACACTATCGTTATTTGCTTGTATCTCTGGAACCACGCAACGGATCTTTACGGAGACAACTGTGTTTGCAAGCTCACACTTAATCACTTTTGTCCCATCTTGAAGTCAAAGGTGTCCCATCTAGAAAGTTTTCAATCAAGAGATGAAATAAAACATCAGATTTGTTCATCCATAACTGGTGTTTTTTCTATTACTTTTTCTTAATGACAAAAATCAAACGTCAAACGATTAGGCCTCCATTTTGATCCTTTGAAAAAGTGACAACTTCCTGCCAGTCTACAGATAAATTCAGATGCTCCCAACTTCTACTTCTCTTGTTTGTCTTGGAAGCAGTCAAAGGTCAAAATGAGAAAAAGATAGTTTACTATTGGTTTCAAAATAAATTTAAAGGATATGTGGGTGGTGTGATGTGGCCTTTTTAACAATATAGAACAAAAACGCATCCAAGAGTGACACAATTGACTAAATGAAGGAAAAAAAACACAACTGGAAGTCTGAGTGTATATATACTGTACAATACTTTTGGTTGTGAGTTTATTTAGATTATTTTCTTTTTTTCCTTCAAATAGCCTAGACTAGATTGACTACATATGGCTGTAAAGAGGCTTCTTCATCATTGATCTGTGTGGGATTTTTTCAACCATTTTCAGTTAAATAAAAATTCTGATTTGAGTTTTTGTTTTTGCTCTTCCTCAAATGACTTTTAATAAACCAATTAAAAACACATTCTGTTCACTTCATGAAGAGTTAGGATGCAATTTATTTACTCTTTCCAGTCACTGTCTCTACTTCATTTTTGTCTTTCCATCCCAACAGTTGTCTGTCTGTCTGTGCATCTGTCAGTCTTTTGTGCACGGGTGCCCAGGGCATTCATTGTCTTGCGTATGCTCTCTGCCTTCACAAAATCATATATTTTTAATTTTTTTAAATTATGAATATATGAATAAATACATGAATATATTTATATTTATTTAATATATATATATATATATATATGATAATACTGTTCTTAAAGCTAACTTCAATAAGCCCACCAGCAGTGTTAATATAACTAAATTAAAGGCTTGTACCAGTTAACTGAGGGGGCCTCCATTATGAAACAAACAGAAATTGAAAAAAAAAATGCATTTAACTAAAACCATTACTTATTAGAAACTTACAGCAGTACCCTAAGTTGGGTATTGTGCATAACTACCCAACTTTTAACATTTAACACTTGGTGTGACTATGACTGTGGTTTTGTCCTCATAAGTAAAGTCTTATTATTTAATAGCCATACCCCATATTCAGACATATAAACCAATTTTGGTAATTCATTTCATGACTTTTGGCTGATTTTGTCTTGTATGGACATATGGCATATATTATGACAGAAGTTTAAAGTGAAGCCTGATCTTTACATCCTCCAAAAATGCCAACCCTTTCTATTCACTTTTAAATTAGTAGAGAAAAATAAGGGGATTGACTGGAAAAATTACCCTTAATGTGTGGAGTCAAGAAGTCAAAGTGACCAAATTTTAAACCTAACAAGGGTTCTGCTGCACATTTATTGAATTAATTAAGCAAAGATTTATAACTGTACTACAGGGGTGACTCCAATCACAACGCCTAATCAAAGTAAGCACCTCTCCACCCACCAGTTTCATTTATTGGAGGAAAGGGAGAGAGCACTAAGAGGGTTCTTCATTCCTCACAGTTACTGACAAATGAGTTATCAAAGGGTATTAAGCACCTTTTCACAGCTGGAATTCAAGCAATTTAGTTTCATTCTAACGAGATGAAAGCATAAGAGCTGAGTAAAACAGAAATTATGGTCAGCAGAGAAACGCAATAACCTTTCTAATGGAACAGAAAGTTTTTCTGTACTTTTCTCTTGTGAAAGCTAACTGAAGCATCTCAAGAGTGAACTTGGCTCATTTTGTAACTCAGGGGAAAGTAAGAAACACAAGATGACTAATCTAGAAAACTCATTTGGGGCTTCAATAAGATTATACATCAAGAAAAAAACATGACAATTTAATGAAATTCATAAATACTGACAGTGTTCTACAGCAGTGACTCACCTCTCCATTTAGGAAGCAGTAAAACACCGACACAAAGAAACCCTGCAGGAGGAGACACACTCCTGTTAGACCAGGTTGTAAAGCAGCATCAGAGTGTGATAGCAGCTTAATTAGACATCAGAGGATTCAGACAGAGCAATTATGAGAGAAATAAAGACAACAAGAAATTAGATATTGAATTTCTGAGCACATTTTGTCATGGCTCATACTTGTTTTTATCTTAAAAGAAAATTTTGTCTCTGGGCTTAATTTGTGCCCTCTAATGATCGGGAGATGTGGCCAAGTGACAAACTTATTCTAACCGATTATTTGTCCAAACAGTCCGTAAAGAGCCCGTTTTATATGCTTCTTAATGTGATAAACGTCTCTCCTCTGTATGAGACAAAAAGTCTGCAGCATCTGGACTTCTTTTTCTCCCCCTCTTTATGCTACTTGAAATGGCTCTCTTCTGGCCTATCCTGAATAATATATTAAGTCCTTCTGTTATTGTGTTGGTAGTCAAAGCTCATTGGCTTAGGGTCAAAAGCCCAGTGCATTATAGACAGTGGAATGAAAGCACAGTCATTGACAACATGGTGCCGAGCAGAGCTGAACTGTCCACTTAGTACAGAGAAGACCAGTAAACATATCAAAGCGGACTGGGCCCAAGTGGGGAAGGAAGCCTTAAAGTAGCTGGAGCTCTAACAGAGGATCTCAGACAGATTGGGAATGCAGATGGAGTCCCTTAAATTTTCCCCACTTTCCTTTACTGAGTCTTGACTGGTCTATGACTGGGACATACTGGGACATGCCTACCTCCATGGCTGTAATGAGATCAGGGACTGATTCTACTCTAATAATCTTGAGTTGCTTCAACCTCGGAACTTGGATGTGGAAACGGGTAATTACATCACATCCAACATGAATGCATTCCAGTTGAAAGCTGGTAAAGTCCAGGTACCTAAAGATCACCCGGCACCCCAGGGAAATTGAAATAAAAAGGGGCATTCCCACCCAGTGACATATCCAGTTTGCAAATCAGCCTTTCAAACCTCTGATATTATATAGAACGCACCATAAGGGTAAAGGTTGAAGCCAACTGTCTATGTGCCATCTCATCCCTATCCTCTTTACTCCCTCTCATTTCTGCCATTATCCACTCTTCTGTCTCCACTGGAACTGTTCGGTCTTCATTCAAAACTGCAGCTGTGACCCCCATACCAAAGAAACCTGGTTCAGATCTTAACAACTTCAATAATCTACGCCCCATCTCTCACTTACCTTTCATCTCCAAATTTCTTAAAAAAATAGTCGCCAGCCAACTCCACTCACACCTAACCCACAATAACATTTACTAGACTCTGGTTTCCACATGTAGTTCCCTCTCCATCCTCATCCTCCTTGACCTGAGTGCGGCCTTTGACACCATCTCACACCCCATCCTCCTCAGTCCACTCTCCTCCAGTGGCATCTCCCACACCCCACTCAGCTGGTTACACTCCTACCTCACAGGCAGCACTCACTTCATACAGCTACAGTATTTCAACTCGGACCCCTCCCCAGTCACTACAGGTGTGTCCCAGGGCTCTGTCCTGGGGCTGCTCCTCTTCATCACCTACCTAAATTCAATATTCAGTTCCACTGCTTCACAGATGACACCCAGCTCTACCTCTCCTGCAAACTCAATTCCACACTCTCACCCCTTATCTCCTGCTTATCTGACATTAAATCCTGGTTCACCTCAAACTTCCTTAAATATAAACAGCGATAAAACTGAACTTCTCCTCATTGGCACCAAATCCACCCTATCTAAAGTTAACAGATTCTCCCTCTACATTGACAGCTCCTCTGTCTCCCTCTCCCCTCAGGTTAAGAGTGTGGGTGTCATCCTCAACAGCACACTCTCCTTCCAATCCCACATCAATAACATCACCCGGTCTGCCTACTTCCACCTCCATAATATCAACCGTCTCTGCCCCTCCCTCACCCCCTACAGAGCCTCCATTCTTGTCCACAGCCTCATCACCTCCTGTATAGATTATTGCAACTCTCTCCTCTTTGGCCTCCCCCAAAAGTCACTCCATAAACTCCAACTGGTCCAGAACTCAGTTGCTCCATGTTTGTGGTATCAATAAAGAACACAGAGTTATGTTATGCTGTGTTGCATGTTGTGCATGTGTGGCATCTTCTAAAAACTGTGCAATTTTACCCATTTGTTGGTCTTCAAACTGCAAAAATCATCACTGTACAGCAGGATGTCTGCATCAAGGCTCACCAAAGCAAACCTTGTGCTAAAGAAGGTTAATGATGGCAAACATTTTCCAAAAAATTTCATCTGAAAGACATACTTCAAATAAGGTAGGCAAACTAAGGCCCTGTTTACACGACAACGATTTCACCAGAAACTGAAGGGTTTATCCTTTGCGTTTTCAAAAATGATTCACGTTCACATGGATCTGCCAGAACAACTGAAAACACTGTTGCATGCATGCCAGGCCAGCAGATGGCGATGTAGGTTTGTTGAGAAACAGCGGTGTTACAATACACGTATGCTTTCCGGTGCTTCAGATGCTTTACAAGCTTTTCACAAACATCAATGGTGAGTGGATGCACCAAGACACTAGAGTTCTTTGTCTGGACAACAAATCTGTCTGGATATTTTTGTCTAGATAACAAACCGAGCAAGGTAAGCAGCAGACATGTTGCTCGGTAGATGGCTGAAGCTGTTGTTGTTCCTGGTATGCGCGCGCAGCCTTCATGTGAAAGAGTACTGCGCATGCGGTGGCGTCAGCGTTTCACCCTGAAATTCTGAATCTAGTCTACATGGAGCCGGACACTGATACATTTTCAAAACGCTCCACTCTGGACCCTGGTTTCAAAAGTTTGCGGATTCAGGCACTCCGGGCACCATCCTCGTGTAAACGGAAGGCGAAAACGCAATTAAATCTCTCAGTTTTTGGCTGTTTTCACTGGCATGTAAACAGGCCCGAAGAATGCTGTTGCAAGACTCAAAGTTACCCTCTAAAGAGGTCAATGGAGGATTGTTTTATCGTTTTTCTTTGTAGCTTTAAACACCAAACAAAATTTCAAACATATACATCCACACTAAGTAGATTATTATTTTCAAAAGCTGCGTATTTCATCTTCTCTGGGCATTAGAGAGTTTCAGCTTTTAAGGGAAGCCTACCTTGCTGTTTTAGTTCTCTCAGCTTTTGAATTGAATTTTGCATCTGCCCACTGCAATACTGCTTGAGTTCCCAAGGACTTAAAGCTTTTTAACTCACGCAAAGTGTGAGCTCTTGGTTCAGTCTCACTCCCTTCTTGATCAGGTTTGAAATGTGGCCACAGTTTTGCTTTCAGACACAGAAACACAAGTAAATGAAAGTAGTTACTTTTCACTCCTTGCCAATACTGCTCATGATTGTGCCTAGCCTCTGCTGTCTCAATAGCAAAGCTTCTCTTACCCATGACACAAAGGAGGCAAAAATGTTGCCCGTCATTATTTTCTCTGATTATGATCACACAAGTCTCTGTGAGATCTCAAGTCTTCGGCTTTGACATGGTGAAACCATTACAACAAGCAGCATGTATGTGGTCCAGGGTTCTGGAAGAAGCATTTTGTCTGTAGATTGTTAGATTATAATGTTAATGATTGGTTAAAACTGTCTTTGTGTACATGCTCTCACATATATTTTTTCAAATTGGAAAGGGGGCTGAGCGAACAAATGTGTAGCCATTTAAATACAGAAAATAGGACAAAAATAGCCAAAGAGCAGAAAGTCATGCTCATTTGTCCTCAGTTTGCTTTCTTGAGGACATAGTCATGTGCCATGAGGGTATTAAAGTTCAAACACAGCCAGGTGTTACTTTAAATTAACTTCTACTAAAAAAACGTATTACCTAAAAAAATCATCCAGTAAGATGTGATACAGATGTTAATTAAAACACCTACAGGGATTAATAAGATTCTCGTTATTCTCTCTGCATACAGATGAATGTCCTCACTATTCTCACCTGAAATGACTGAAGAAAGGAGTTAAAATAGATGAAAACAATTTGCGAAATGTCATCCTCTCCTGGATTCACAAAGAAAAGCATGTAGGTGATACCCAGCAGGGGTAAGAGGACCAGTGTTGCTTTCACAGCTTTCCTGTGAAGACAAGGACAGAATATAAAACAACTCATTTTTTGGATTAGTACTGTAAGAGCTTGGATTCAGTCCCAGCTGATTTGGGAAAAAGCAAGATCCTACATGAGAGGGATGGTAGGAAACACACACATACCTAAACATGCAGACACACAAAAATGTGTAGCTTCACTTAGATAGAAAACAATCAAATCAAGAAGAACCTCAACACTGATGTAGGGTATTTTTGCTGGTTTTCAAAACATACAAGAAGAAAGCATCTTTATAAGCTGTAAAGGCAACTTAGACCATCAGCATAAAATTGACCTTTATACTAAATAAATTTTAACGCCTAAAGCTGCTGTTACTGCTATAGGGTGGGTGTAAGGTAGTCAAAATGGAAGCCAGCTCTTGTTCCCAACTCATCACAACCTGGTGGCTACTGATTTAATTTCATCAACTAGGCCCTACACCTGCATGATATCAGAAACACATGCAATGTATCGGATTGCTGTTCAATATTACAATAATGACAAGGATTGATATAATTTAACAAGAGATACAGAGTGCATATCAGCTATAACTTAGAACCGACAGCCCGTGTCAGGGGTGTTCAAAGTGTGAGGTAGGCCAACCCAAGACAGTGCAGAAGGACTTGGAGGATATGTAAAACAACCTATCCAATACATATATCGAAAAAATGTTCTGCTCAGCTAGATTCTGCTATTGTTGGAGGAAATTAAATACATTTCTGAGGAAACAGTTTTTGGAGTATATCATAGACTAGAGGAAGTGGGCCTACCATCATTGTGATTTCAAGTTTTGGTTCTATGGCCACTGATTTGTCTTTTTGTAGAAGAGATGTGGACTATATTGGAAATTGGTCTGATCTCATAAGGAAGGATAAAAGACCAATAATTTATGTGGGGTTTGACTGTCTGCATCAGACAAAAATGCTGATTGCCACTATCTAATATGCAAACTCATTATCAATGGTATCAATAGCGAGATTTGGTGTCAAGAGCACAAATACTTCCACATTCCTAAAAGTGGCTCTCATAGTAACAGTGTATTTGTGTTTAAAACCAATGTGAAGCAAGAAAAACAAGATTTTATTCTTAAATAAATGAAAGTGTTGATTTGTAAGAGTAGGTGTTTAGGAATGATGAGATAAATCCCTGGCAAAATACATTCAGAACTGCGGAAACTGATAATCATTCTGCCCATACTGATACTGCACCAAAAAAATTGTGCACTTCTAATTTATTTAGAATCTTGAAATACATATCTTGTCTTTTTCAGAGAAGACAGGGGTGTATAGAAAGATGCAAACGTAGCTGAAAAAGAGAAATACTTGAAAATGAGAAAAATTTAAACAATGTTGTTTAAGAATGTGACAATTTATCATTACCAATCGAAAAACTGAAACAAAGTTTTTACTTATTGATAAATATATATTTATTTTTGAAGTCCTTTTTCTTGTTGGCGTGTGATGGATAGTATGGGTGGCCGCAACAGACATTACTTTTTTATGTTTTACTCTTCCACACTTTGAAAACCATTGGCTTGTGCTACTTTCACTGTTTAATGAAACAACTGCATTTGCAATATGATTTGAATCAAATGAAATTCAAGAAACTTTTTCTCCCTTAAACTGGCATGAATAAATTTAAAGATAGCTTAGTGCCTGCTTTAGTTTCATCGGGGTCATTATGCAATAAAATTTGCTTGACCACATTAAAAAAGTCCTTCGTGATTTTTTGAGATAAATTCAGACTGTTTATAATGACAAAATAATGATAATGATGAAATTTCAAGTAATTGCACACCCCTAATAATGCTTAACAGGTTGTTTTTGCTAAATCATATAACACTGTTAAGTTTTGTAGCCTGTTTTATGGCAAAATAAAGGAAAAAAGCTATCCAAGTGAGCTGCTAGTCTCTAATCTCATGGCCAACTCATTCATTTTCACTGCAAATGGCATAGAGACAAACTCATCAGGCAGAAGTCTGAGACACATAAGACAATCACAGGCTGATATTGTAGAGGTATATTATATTTTATGAATAGTGAGATTGCAGGTGCTTATGAGTGAAGTCACTATTGGCTAAGAGAGGTGGAAACAGTAATTTCTCAAAGCTGAAATTCAGCCAGTCTGCTCCTGATTGTCAGTGTTAAATATTATGTTTACAAATAACACCCAAAGTCCTCACATATCTACAAATAGACATATTATCACCCACTACTACTTAAAACAAGCCAAAAACCATTTTCTAGCCAGCACTGGCTGATGTGTCTGGAGGAGCACTTTTACCTCTAAGTACAGCTCACTAAAAATCACCCTGTTTACAAACACAATAAAATCAATACTGCATTTAGTCAACAGAGGAGGCTCTAAGTATTATGGCTTCATCGTGGCTAATTTCAGTGTCAATGAAACATTTTAAAACACATTTGAAATCCTATCATCCTTTCTCAAATGAACTCAACATATCTTACACATTTCAGATACAACTGGCAGCATTTTAAAGTAATGATAATGGTCTATATTTAGGTTAGTAACTTATGCTTGGCTCTCCTCTTCCCCCTCACATAAATCTGCACAGCTCGTGTCAGCATATCTGTCACACAACGCCTGTAAATCCAACACTTCCCGGCAGAGTCTGAATCGCAGCAGTCTGAGCTGACAGAGCAAACACCCTCAACACTCTGAATAATCCCTTAAAGAGAGGAGCATGCTCGACAGTCTCCAAAAGTAAAAGGGCTCTCATGATTTAGTAACCAGACACACAACACGACAATAAGGAGCTCTATATCGTATGCAGCTCTCCTGTCTCAGACGCACACCAAATCCCCACGTTTACGCAATCATCAAGTCCTGTCAGACACACAAGATGCTTTCTACTTCAAGAGATTTCTGGTTGAATGAAATGAGATAGCTTCTTGGATGGAGTACTGCAGCTAATGTGTGCTCACTTTGGGTAATTTGTTTGTCTACTTTGCTTTCCTTTTCCAAATATAACAGGAACATCGGGGAAAAACACAGTTTGCTTTAAAAGAAAAAAAATATATATTTGTAAGCGCTGTGGAGAAAAGCCTTTGTTAGTTTTACTAATGCTAATTCTAACAGAGAATCCAAGTTACACCTAATAGCTAAAAACTTAAAAAGTAGTTGATATATCACAGGGATAGTTCAGTATTTTTGATGTTGGGTTGTGTGAGGCACTTGGTAGTAGTTAGTGTGGCTGGAAGGGCTCCCAGCAGCACTGCACCTTCACGGACAATGAGCTGAGACTACCTGTAAAGTACGCTGCTGTTGAAGGGTACAGTTATTTCACGAAAGTGTTCGAGTTTTACATTTAAACCAGCCACGAAACTTATGTTGGATCACATGAACAATTGGCCGAAAAATTTCAGAGGGCTTTATTTTTCCTCCAAGAAGGCTTTGTGTTTGATATTATTTTACAGTGCAGCAAATGACTATGTGTTCTTCCGCCTGTGCTCATTCATTTCACCGATCTGCTGTTTCACTCTTTGGACTCAGACACAACAATGGCGGAGAAAACTATTACTGAACCAAATATGACTTTGGCTAAAGTAAAGATAGTGTTCCTTTAACTGTGAATGCACAGGGTTATCTTAATGAACTGGAGTACATCAATGGGCACAGGTGGAGAAATACATAGCCACTTGCTGCATTATAAAATAGTGCCAAACACAGAGACTTCCTGAAGGAAAAATAAAGCATTCTGAACTTTTCTGCCCAATAGTACATTCGACCCAACATAGTTTCATGGGTCATTTTTATGCAAAACTAACAAGTACATGAAATAACTGTACCCGCCAAAAGCAGCGTACTTTACCAGTAGTCTCAGCTCAAACTCTTTAGAAGTTCAGAGCTGCTGAAAGCACTTTCAGCCACTTCACTGAGTAAAGTCAATTCCTTGGTACAACCTAACCTCGAAAATGCCAAACTATCCCTTTAATATATCAACTACATGATAAGCTTTTAGCTATTGTGATAACTGGGATACTTTGTTTGCTTGAGTGTTCGCAAACTTACAAAGGCTCTTCTCAACTGCTCTTACAAGAAAAAAAAAAGATTTTTTTTCTTTAAAAGCACACTGTTTTTGCCAGAAGTTCCTGTTACATTTGTTAAAGGAATACAAAGTCTAGACAAACGAATTACTTAGAGTGAGCACACATTAGTTGCAGTACTTCATGCAAGGAGCCACTTAATTTCATTCAACCAACATGTGCAGAGCTGCTGTGGGTCCTTTCAGTTACTTCACTATTGTCAAGTGCCTCATACAACCTAGCTTCAAAAATAAACAGTTTCTCTTTAAGCAGTTGACAACAGGATTCTGTTGGACCTAGATTTAGTAAATGATAAAAAAAACAGTTCAAATGAAATGAGAAGCACATATGGGAAGCAGCAGGTTTACACCTCTTTTCAACACATAACTGGTTGGTGAGAGAGCAGCTGGGGAATGAAACACAGTGACTTAAAATAACTGTTTAATCTCAACATTCCTGTCAGCCATCTGCTTTTCAGGAAAAAGACAAACAGGAATCACACTCCGATGTACAAGCTGCCAAAAGTTAATGAATGCATACAAAATACTGAACAAGATAACTAACAGTTACTTGATAGCTGCTAACAAGTGAATATATGACTTTGCTCTCTGATTGGTTCAGCTCACAAACCATCCAGAGAGGGACACCTCTCACAGCTGCTGTAACCAAACTACTTCTTTTTTTGCTAAACTTTTGCCTGAGCTAAGCAGCATCAGTTATAATATGTGAAATTCAGATCTAAATTTCATGACTTCATAATGAGGTAAATATGCATTGCAAAACAAGCACTATTAGTGTGCTGCAGGACAGCTGCTAATGTTAGCCAACATCAGTAGATTCAGACGTTAGTTATATCACTTAAAATGTTTTACCGTATATCAGCGACTCCATCTTGCTGTAACTTTAAGACACCAAGAGGGATCTGCCACCGAATGTAAACATTTACAGTATTGTGAATATAAGTTGTTGAAGTAAAAGGGTCAGCCAAAAGTGAGACCAACACTTTTGTACTCTGGTGCATTTAAACATAAAGCTCTGGTTACAAAGCCTGATTTCAGACAGACTCTAATTCATTATTTGTCATGGAAAAAGACAAAACTGGTGCTTTAGGTCTTCACTAACCAACACAGAGGTGCCTGTGTGGCATGCTTTGAACACATGACCAACATCTCATCCCACAACCCCACAAAAGTGACTTAATGAAAAAACGAAGCCCAAGGTGGCTTAAAATAAGCAGACCTGGCAATTATGCTCCCAACTGGAGTCTGCCTGTACAAATTCTGTTCTTGGTATTATTCCTTTCATCTTGGTTCATTTTTTAACACAGGAGTTTGCAACTTGAGAACAAATTATCTGAACATGTACCAAATTCATACATTTCGGCTTTGGAAATACAAATGAAATATACATTTTAATTTAATAACATAAAGAAAATTTTCTTAAGCGTTTTGGGTATTTATATATTTTGTATATGGTCTATTGTTTTTATCGTATCATGTTTGTTTATCTATATGCTTGGTTTCATTCTGCATAGGGCAAATTATAATTAAACTGATGCAAAGTGTACAAATAAGATTAAAAAAGATGTTGCAATGACTTGCAACACAACATCAATGATGTAAAAGTATGTTGTATAAATCAAGAAGTGCAAAGTGATAGTAGTGTGTCTGTTTACATATGTAAACAGTGCACACCCCACGTGCAAAGCCAGGCACAGAGCAGCAAGTGGTTGGATTCAGTTGCTTGGTCATATGCCTGTGTTTATTGGGAATAAAATAAATCAAGCAGAGTGTCAGCTCTAAGTTTATTAAAGAGCCAGGTGCACCAGCAGACTGATGTGTTGTTATTTTTATGGTGGATGTTGGTTTTATTATCACAAAAGACCCAACTCCAGATAGCCTGACAAAAAATTGCCTAAGAATGGGGGTAAAAAACACTGCATTAGGTGGTAACTTAAAAAGACACTGTACCCCTACCATAAAATAAGCATTAAATCAGTAAGAGGAACAGTAATGACAATGATGAGAATAATTGATTCCTACTATAGCAACAGCACAAAGGACATATTTATAATTTTGTGAGAAATGAAGAGTTGCTTTTAATTACGAAGGATGAAATTACTCTTCTCTCATAATCTGCTATTCAAACAAATGCCTGCACAGTGTCAAGAATACATGCTGTCTTTGAAGGAGACAAACTGAGGAAGTAATGATCACTGCTAAACACTATAAACTCACCTGTACTGTATTGTTTCTGAAGTGGTTGATGCTCTGAGTTTGGTCATGAGAATTCTGACGATGTTGAAGAGAAAAACAAAGTTTATCTAGAAGAAGAAACATAGAACACAGTTGGTTGTGAAACCTTTACTAATTGCACGCCGTGTAACACAGCCAGAGCAATTTTCCACATCAAGCAGACTGTGCCGGTTAAAAACTGAGTAGGAGCAGAAACAAAGGTCAAAGCCTCCTCCCTTCTCATTAAGACTGTGTGTGTGAGGAGCACATGAATCTATACTGGTCTGCACAGTGCTGCATGCTGCTAACAGCTGGAACATAACCATTATGGAGCACATTAGAGTGGAGATAAATTATTATTTCCAGTAAAGATACTTTAACCCATCAGTAAGATGAATGTGACCTCCAACACTCTAGATGCAGAATCAATAATCATTTCCTGACAGGTTTTCTCATCAGGCTACTCTGACATTCAGATACGTTCAGTAAGAGTAAATTGTATATTACAGAAACAGAGAAAATAATTATGGTAAATGTGCAGTTGTTGCTCACCAGAAGCACAAGAATAACTGGTCCCTGGTAGATGTAGTCCATGTATTTTCCAGGTTCTTTACCAAACCAACATCTGCAGACAAAATAAGAGAGTCAGTGTCATCAGATTAAAATATAAATACATGTGATAAAGGAGTAATTTGGCAACATGAAGAAAAAAAGCATTTATAAAGACATGAAACAACATCAGTTCATCTTCATGCCTCGAGGACAGTATTATAATTATAACAAAGCTTGCAGAAATGTCAAAGCTGCTTGGGAAATGAACTAACGACGTTTTGGAGGACAAAGGCCTCAGGTGGAGGTCAAAGGTCAAGGTAATTGTGCCCTGTGTGCACAACTTGGTTTAAATGATACATCTCAAGGAAGCTTTGAGGGAGGTTA
The DNA here is from genome assembly GCA_037902135.1 of Cetoscarus ocellatus. NCBI lineage: Eukaryota > Metazoa > Chordata > Actinopteri > Labriformes > Labridae > Cetoscarus > Cetoscarus ocellatus. Next base: position 70,200 of record JBAMNC010000322.1, on the reverse strand, counting down.
AGATTGTATTCTTTCCTTCTGCTTCTGACTAAAACACTTAAAGAACACTAGAGTCACACCCTGTACACTTAGCACAAATGTCCACTCTGACTCAAGGATAAAGTGAATTCAGTTTGGGGATCATAGGCCAAAGTTCAATGCGACATTGAGGCACCTTTACATTGGTAAATTTCCAGCCAAAAAATGATAACTTTGTCATGTTTTGGCTGTTTTATATCAACGGCAATTGCAGTTTGGGTTACAATAAACAGTGATAATCTAAAAGAGACTTCTTGGTGTGAACTTTTAAAAACAGCACCATAGCAGTTGTTGTGTCCTCTGGCAAGTGTATCTTAAAACAGAGGCTACTCACACATGCAAACTAGTCTCAGCCAAAAGTTATGTGAAAGAAGGCTACTTTCCCATGCACATTACACTTAAAGGATAAGTTCGTTTTTTTGACACCTGGACCTTATTTTTAGGATTAAATACGCTCATAGACTCACCCAGACAATTTTGGTGGAGCTCGGAGCCGTTTTCGAGCAATTTAGATCCATTCGACGGCGTTTTTCTCTCATGCCATAGTAGCAGACAGGGCCAGAAATCGAAGCCCCTAAATCAGACATTATCTGCTGCGAAACTCACTCCTGCTCTGTTGCCATTGCCGTGCAATGTCCACAACAACACCACCAGTTAGCCCCCATTCGTGGACGTGCAGTGGTTGCTTGTTCTCTGGCCAGCTGTTCGGCTCTTTCCCTCTGCATCCTCCTTTCAAATAGCTCCTCGTCGGTATATTCTGGCTCAAAACGATACGGGCATCCATTATACTCAAAGTCGTCGTCAGACACTTCTACATCGGATAAATATTCCGCCATGTTGCACAAAAATAGCCATGTAGCCGTGTAGCCTAGCAACAACAGCGGCTCTACTCAGCTGCGCTCTTGCGGTGCATGTCTGTGACGTCACCAAAAGTTACCCATCCTTGTAAAGCCCCGGATGACCATAACAACGAAGTTGAGCTGACATGGTGATAACACTGGCCATTCATTTATAAAATGTAGCTGAAATGAGCAAGTTTTGCAGCAGATAATGTCTAATTTAGGGGCTTCGATTTCTGGCCCCGTCTGCTACTATGGCATGAGAGAACAACGTCGTCGGATGGATCTAAATTGCTTGAAAATGGCTCCGAGCTCCGCCAAAATTGTCTGGGTGAGTCTACAAACGTATTCAATCCTAAAAATAAGGTCCAGATGTCAAAAAACCGAACTTATCCTTTAATGTTATGTGAACCACAACAATGGTGGACTCCAGATTTCTGCTCATACTGCTCACTTCTTTGAAATCAACAAAGCCTAACCACTCTGCATAAGAAGGGTATTTGCACTCGCACATATTGTTATATTCATTCAACCTTTATTTAATCTCTAGATACCATTGAGAGCATGCTCTCATTTACAATGACGCCGAGAGTACAGTAAAACATAAAATGCAAGATAATAAATAAGCAAGGAGAAAGAAGGAAAAGAACAAAGTGCAAATAGCTAGAGCGCAGTTTAAAAACAGTTACAGACATGAACATAGTGGATCTTTAACAAGTTTTGGAACTGTCTTATGTTAATAACAGAACTTAGTTTTAGTGTCTGCTGTCCAGTATTCCAGCTGTGAGCTGCACAGTAGCTGAAAGATGTTTCTCCAATTTTAGTTTTTACTCTTGGAACTTCAAGCGTTATCCAGTCATTTGAGCAAGTACAATAGTGGTTAGTGGACACATCCAATAAAGAGGTGAGATATAACGGCAGATGTCCAGACAGAGCTTTGTAAATAAAAAGTAACCAATGCCTGTCTCATCTGACTGATAATGAGGGCCAACCGACTTTGTCATACAGGATGCAGTGATTAGTTGAGAAACTGTCACCAGTAATGAATCTTAGGGCAGAGTGGTAAACTGAGTTTAGGGGTTTAAGGGAACGAGCTGTAGCATGCCTATAGATGACAACTCCATAGTCTAAAATTGACAAAAAAATGGCTTCAACAATTTGTTTTCTACAGGAAAATGGGAATTTACTTGTGTTTCTGTATAAATGTCATAGTTTCTGTCTTAGATTAGTAAGAAGTCAATTGATGTGGAATTTAAATGTGAAATATTGATCCAGCCAGGTACCGAGATATTTACACTTAGTGACTCTTTCTATATTGTGACCTTCCAGAGTTGTAATGTGTGTGATACTATCAGCAGGATCTCTGGGTCGGGAGAAAAGCATGTATTTAGTTTTATCTGGGTACAAATTAATGTCAGATTGAAGAGTGCATTTTGCAGTTTGTGAAGCTCTTGTTGCAGTGTGTCAGTGTTCAAATGTGCAGTGTTAGCGAAGCCGTAAAGAACTGTGCCATCAGCATACACGTGGATGTTACAGAGTGAAAAAACAGATGTAATATCATTGATATATATTGTGAAGAGTTTTATGTCAATGTTAAATCAACAACTACTGGCCTTGCATGTGCACATAGTTTTGGTTGTTTTAGTGGATTTGCACTCATGACAGTTGTCCTCAAAATACTGTCTTTCTGAATGTGGAAGTCTCTTGACAACGAAAACAAAACATGATTCCGTTTGTAGAGGATCATTGTCATGTTAACAGTGCACAGCTTTTGTTACAAATATTGTGTCCACATTATTAAAGAAAAACATATCTGTAAATTAATCTACCACAAAAATCTGCACATTCCTTCTTCTTGACCCACCACTGTACTTTCACTGCCTGGTAACTGCATACTTTTAGGAGGTATATCACTGCCAGACAGCAGTTCAGTGTTTTTAATACTTACTGTTCATTTTCATAATACAACTTTCCAATGGCCCAGGCAACTATTATAGGACATGGGATGCCTAGAACGACAGATAATAAGATGCATTTGAGTCAGAGGGGGATCAGAAACAGCTACAATATAAAGAGTTAAATACTGTATATAATATTTTTAAAACACCTTTTCTAAAGGTACAACAGTGAGTTGTTGAAACTGAACCATGAAAGCTTGCTCAACTTCATATAAGGCTACAAACCCAGAACTTTTAAACAAAAAATGCAGAGACAAGTCTACAATGAGTCACATACACACTAAGTTTTTAAAGCCTAATGGCTTCACAGTCATAGGATGCATCATAAAAGAATCAGAGAGCCAGCAAGGACCTAATGGATTTCTGTAGGTACGTCTGGAAAACAAAAACAAATGCTGGGTAATGGATGCTGGCCTTCTTAAAAGCTTTTAGTATATAATTCAAATAGCAAAGATCAGAAAAGCAAGAAATACTTGAACACTTAATACAAAAAAGAAAAAAATAAATTAAGTTGCAGTACACACCCCCACACACACACACACCCACACACCCACACACACACTCACACATTTACAACCACATATTTATGATTAACTGATTAGATTTTGGAGGTCACAGGTCAAAGGTCAAGGTCAAGGAGCCTCCTGAAGGATTTCTGTCAGACTTTGTAATTGATCCAGTCTGAAGGCACTATATGATTTTGGAGGTTAAAGGTCATCAGAAGTCATATTCACCTCATGTGGTTGACTGTGATATCTTAAAAATAATTTAAGGTATTTAAAATATGCTCAAATATCCACTCTGACACAAAAATGAATTGATTTCATATTTGAAGTGGCAAGGTCAAACCACCTCGGACTTCATGATTGCCCCTAATTTGTAAACCTGATAGTTCACAGACAGTTCATTGACAGAACCTGACTTGATGATGGACTTTATTGAGCTTTTGAAATACGTTTAATCTAAGGCCAGTGCCACTGACCCTTTTAATTCCTTGCATGAGACACTTCACATCATTCTCAGCACCTCTGCACTTTCATTATACCTTGGATTGATATAAAACTCACAGGTAGAGTTTGGGTATAACTGAGGACCCTGATAAAAAAAATCCACTTAATTTATTAAATAGAAAGGCACTTTTTTTTTTTATGGATGCATTTCACTTATCGTCCTGGTCGTGGAACTGTGGACCACCTCTATACCCTCCATAGAGTCCTTGAGGGTGCATTGGAGTTTGCCAAACCAGTCTACATGTGTTTTGTGGACTCGGAGAAGGCATTCGACTGTATCCCTTGTGGAGTCCTGAGGGGGGTGCTCCGGGAGTATGGGGTATCGGACCCCCTGGTACAGGCCGTCAGTTCCCTGTATGACCGGTGCCAGAGCCTGATCCGCGTTGCCGGCAGTAAATCAGATTTTTTTCCGGTGAGGGTTGGACTTTGCCAGGGCTGCCCTTTGTCACCGGTTCTGTTCATAACTTTTATGGACAGGATTTCTGGGTGCAGCCAGGGTGTTGAGGGGGTCCGGTTTGGCGACCAGGCTTGGGTCGCTGCTTTTTGCAGATGATGTGGTCCTGCTGGCTCCATTGGACCGTGACCTACAGCTCTCACTGGATCTGTTCGAAGCCGAGTGTGAAGCGGCTGGGATGAGAATCAGCACCTCCGAATCTGTGTCCATGGTCCTCGACCTCGGGGTCTTGTTCACGAGGGAGGAAAGGATGGAATGGGGAGTTCGACAGACGGATCAGTGCGGCGTCAGCAGTGATGCGGACAGTGCACAGGTCCGTCGTGGTAAAGAGGGAACTGAGCTGAAAGTTGAAGCTCTCGATTTACCGCTCGATCTTCGTTCCTACGCTCACCTATGGCCACGAGCTGTGTGTAGTGACCGAAAACACAAGATCGTGGGTACAAGTGGCCAAAAGGAGTTTCCTCCACAGGGTGTTCGGGCTCACCCTCGGTTATCCAGGAGGGGCTCGGAGTAAATCCGCTGCTCCTCTGCACTGAGAGGAGCCAGATGAGGTGGCTAGGGCATCTAATTAGGATGCCTCCTGGACGCCTCCCCGGTGAGGTGTCCCGGGCACGTCCCGGTAGGAGGCCTCAGGGAAGACCCAGGATGCGCTGGAGGGACTATGTCTCTCTGCTGGCCTGGGAAAGCCTCGGGATCCCCCAGGCAGAGTTGGACGAAGTGGCTGGGGAGAGGGAAGTCTGGGCTTCCCTGCATATGCTGCTGCCCCCGCGACCCCACTATGGATAAGCGGAAGAAGATGGATGGATGGATGGATGGCATTTCAGTTAATGAGTTAATTTGTGCTGCTAGAGATCACAGAATGATTTTTGGGTTGCCCAGAGCTGACAGCATGCCTTTCCATGTCATGTCTCATTATTTTTGACTGATTCCTCAGAACTGACAGACTCCAAATACACTGCATTTATATTTCAAACATTAAAGGATTTTTAAACTAGGGCTGCTTGATTATGGCAAAAAACCCTTAAAACAATTCTTTATAATGATATTGAGTTCACAATTTTACATGGACTGCATTATATGCCTTTATTGGACTTCAACATTTGTACCTTTACATAAAAAAACTTGAAAAACAAGTAATAAATAAAAGAAAACACACAAATAAAACATGAATCCAATTTGTAATTTATAATCTAAATAAGTAAATTAAAAAACAAACAAAAAAAAACCAAGCTACACATTGGGTAGTACTGATTATGGTTGCAAAGGGATGGAAAATTTCCAGTAAATTTCCAGAAACTTTCTATGGGAAGTTAGGTTGGGGAATTTAGGAAATGTTTCTTATTATTAATTAATGGGAATTAACTGGAAATTGGGGTCATTTCATCTACCTGTATCATATCAAAACATATAGGCTGACATCCATGCAAAACAAAACACTTAAAAACACAAAATTTCAACAGTTACAATTGTAAAGAAGAACTTTATCAAGTTTTAATTTATTAAACAATTTCAACTTCACTTCATGTCATCCACAGGCTCAAATGTGTGGCCTTAATAGTCCAAGTTTCTAGAATCATCTGTGCATGTGATGGAGGAATGCACAGTGCATGTAGGGTGCGTGGCCTCAATATCCCTGCAGTAAGCTGTCTGCTATGTGCATGTGATTGAGGAATTGCCTATACATATTCTCAACTGTACTTGCATGAAATCTGGTTGTTTTAGTCAAGATTATGCTAAAAAAGATTAACCCCAGCTCTATATTAACCTAATATTGAGTGACAAGTTTCAGTTGTGTAATTTCCAGGTTTATTCCCATGTATTTACATAAATTCCTGTTAATACCCATGGTACTTTGAAATTTCAAGGAATTTTGCAACCCTATAGTACTGATGTATTTTTTGCCAAAAATATGCCATAACAAACAAGCAGTTTATTACTGAGTTTACCACAAGCACAACATGGTTTATTAGTTTATTGTTTATTAATCTCAATTATCTTCCTTTCAGAACCATAATAGAATTGAAACTTGATTAACTGTCCAGCCCTGTTTCAAAATTAAACATGTATATTTAGTACTCTTGACTGAGGCTCTCATGTGTCAAAGGCTGGAGAGTGAATATGAAAACACCCTCTCTTTGGATTAACAGGACACTTTAAAAGTTTTGGCAAAAAAATAAATCGAACAAACAAAACAAAACAAAACAAAACAAAACAAAAATGCTCAGAAAAAAAGGAGTTCTTCATTCTACAAACTTAATTTTGGCAGTGATCTGCTGAATGAGCATCAGTTTTGTTAACACAAAAACATGCTATTGGCTGTGGCACATTTTTGGGGAGCGGGTCTGGGAATACGTTTTATAAAGCCTTACTTAAAAATGAATAAAGTGGGCCTGAATCATCTGAGACACAGTAGAACCATTTATTTTTGGTGTGCTGTTACTTCCTCTACAAACCAAAGGGGTGCACTTTTAGAGGAAATATCCCAGATTTCTAGGACTTTCTATGCAATATAGATTGTCTTCTCACAAAAAGGCACTTTCATATTTTGTATTTTTGGGTGATTCTTTGTTTTTATGTAAATGTGGTCCACATTTGAGAGCTTATGCCTATTTTACAATCTCTTTGAGTCTTTGCAGCTGAGAACCCCTTTTTTGCACTGTGAGTAAAAAGTACTGTAAAGCTCTGTAGAATATTTGCATTACCCATGAGCATTCAGGAGTGCAGATCAAGAAAATACGGCTCCTTTTGAACAAGCAGCTTGTTCTTTGCTTTCTTTTACCATCCATTGAACTAACAAGCTAATAGAACAAGACATCTTTGAGTTAAATATCATCAGTGAGCGCAGAGCGCACATCACATGTGCAAACAACATGGTGACAGACTTATGCTGGAGTCATATTTCATCTGTAGGTGATCAAACCCATAAGATCAGTAAAAAACCTTCAATGGGGCTGGAAGAAAATGTGTCTGAAGCCATTTCAATTCCGAATATCATCAGGGCCCCTGGTAGAAGACATTTTTAATCTGCCCTACTTCCATCATCTCCTAATGAGACTAATCAAAAATCTTTCAAGACTAATATCAGTAGCATGGTGTGTAGTCCATCTCTCTAGTTTGTATTCTCCACAGAGCAGCAGCTCTAGAACCAAAGAATACATTACTTTGTACAGATTACTTCATACAGTGATACCTGTTCTCTTTCTTTAAGATTAAGTCTAAAATCTAAAATAAAAATGTCTGCCCCACAGAACTACTTGTTATTGTAACAAAGCACAAGGTTTTTTTTTTTTTTTTTTTAAATTTAATGCAAGTTTGATATATCAGTGCAGCTGTCTGTATGTGGTGCTGTTTAAGGTGAAGCTTTTTTTTAATTGATGAATATTGAATAACTTTAATAGGCTGCATCTACTAAGTGCTCACGACCCTGATTTCAGAGTTTCTTGTCAGCGTTTGTCTGATACAAGTTTGTGAAAGTAACTTCATAGAGGCACTGAATTGAGTTTGAATTGTTTAGTAAGCTCAGGCTATGTCCACACACAGGTGGGTGTTATTGAAAGTGATGCTTTTCCTCTGCCTTTTGGCCCTAAGTACATCCATATGTAGACAGGAAAATCCCCATTCTTGGCTTAAGTCTCACTGCTGTTTACATAAGAGTGGGCTGGACAGTATACATTCATACACTTCAGTGGCTTTTATTCTACAGCTTGGCTGCTTTGTTCTGATTCAGCTGAAAAAAACTACACAAAGTTGCAAACTTTCTTTGGATTGTTTCATATTCACACAGCAGTATTTTAAAGTGGTCCAAATTACCCAAGCCAGCATTATAACTACTAGTTGTGCTCTGCATTGTTAGGAGGAAGCTAGCGAGCTAAGCTACCCACAAAATGAGAAGTTGTTTATTGGCAAGGGTTAGATGTCTTCTGAGCAATAATAAAGATGCAAATATTTATCAATGTGTGACACAGCTTATGAAATAAATTAAAGAAAATGTCATTAATATACATTGAGAACTTCAGGTATCTTTAGTTACTTAGATATCTTGCTAACAAATGGCCAAATGCTGGCAGGAACATAACTTTCTTTGTGGCGGTAACAAGGACTAAGAGATAGTGTAGCTGTGCTGAAAGTGAAGCAAGAAGTGACTGCAAGCTGTTTACTGGCCAATAATGAATGTGCAGTTTGTACAAAAGTTATTCAATTACCTCCCAGTTTCTGTTGAAGGGCTCTGCCTGTCCACATCACTTTAGATAGTATGTTGCCCAAATGGACTTGAAATGTATTCCACTGTTATGTAAAAAAGACATCAGGTGTCTCAGGTATAGCCCCATACAACACTTTGACCATGTCAGCTTGGCAGCTATTTGAAGGAGCCCAAGTGTTACAGCTTAAAGAGTGACTGTGTCAACTGCTGCCTTTGTGTGGTGTGTGCAGTAATATGTAGATGTTTAAACCTGCTAGAGCACTAACAAATGCCTTGTTTTTATTATCACATTATTTTGTCAGAACAAGCTCATCGGATGTGACTTGGATTCTAAAGAAAATGAAGAAACATTTGAAGAGAATGACACTGAAACCAGCTGACATGCTCACAAGCTAGACTGCAGCCAAGATTGTTTCTCAATGGTGAGAAACTTTGTGCAAGTCAGCAACATCATTGCCTGCAGCTGGTTGCACAAAATAATACATTTAAGAGGTTTCCTTTGGTCAAAAATGTTTCTAAAAACTTTGTAGACATAAGCTGTAGCACCAAGTGGACCATTCAATATACTGAATGAACAATCCTGATCAAAATCATAGAGCCAGTTGAAAAATGGCAAGAATTTGCAATTTGCACTGTTGGATCTTCCAAAGTTCTAAGAAGGGCTTCAAAATGCAAAATCAAGAAAAGGGAGCAAAAGACAAAAGACAAAAGACAAAACAAACAAACAAACAAACAAAAAAAACGGAGTAAGTAAATTATTGAAAACAACAATTAACTGAAATAGGCTGTTCATCAGCTGATAAACAGTTTAAGACTATAGCTAAAAAAATGAAAAGTCCCTCAAAAAACTTCGAAAATTTGTTTAGGCATGCTTGATGCAAGTGTTTCCAGAAGGCTAGATGGAACATTGCCCCAAGGGGTGAAGATGGCTTCATGACGGGCATCCACTGTCTGGAACTTATGTCCATTTTTGTAAACTTCCCTTGACATCCATCCTCAAATGTCTTTAACAAATCCTTTGTCAGGCAGGCATTGTGAACTGCAGTGTTGTCCTTTTGAAAAACCCAGGCATTACCACACAGACAAGGGCCCTCAGTCTGCTTTCCTCCACCTTTACAATGTCCCATATTTGCTCCCTTGTATAGTTTGGGGTCCGAAATGGCAAAGCATGAGGCAATCTGTAAAACAAACTCTCACCAAAACATGTAAGAATCGGGGTGAAAAATATCCTTTTTACCAAAAAATGCTTTATATGTTGTTACTTGTTTTCCATTCAATAAAGAAATGTGGTCCAGATTTGATAAAAATGCTACTGAAGATATTAGCATCTATGCTAATCTCTGAATGAGCAGTTCCTGCTGTTGTCACGCTCATAGATCCCACCTCTTCCTGCTTTAAAGGATGCCTTTTGGGCCCAGAACAATTGTTGTTGATTGGAGCATGGCAAGATGGATCTGCTCTGATTACAGACATTCAATCAGGCAGATCCATCTGCAGTGCAAGGTTAGTGTAGACAGAATTAGTTTTAAAACAGAGAAGGAACTCCTCAGTTTTAAAAAATAATACCTGTTCACATTTGGTAAAGGCCCTTACATTTGCTTTTGGAAGAAGAAATTTCCCTCAAGAAAATAAAAAAAAACAATTTAGTGGAATCATTAGCAACTCTGTTAGCTGCACCCACAGTCTTATCACTGGGCCATTTTCAAATATTGCAAAAGTTTGACAACAGGGAAAGGTAGTTTCATCTAAATCGAAATATTTCAATCATCAATACACAAACATTTTGAAATTAGGCCTGACTAAAGACCATGCACCTGCTATGATCACCTCACTGAAAGAGGACTGCATAGCACAGCTACAATAATTCATTTCAATAAAACAAATTACAAGTTTAATCTCCACCTGTGGGAATTATGTGCAAATTTTAAGAGCTGATGAGTTCACCTTCCTCAATGATACCACCACACACATCATTCAATCATCATAACAATCTTGTTAGAGCCAATAAAACTTAATAAATGTGCATGATATTTGCCTTTGGTTACTGCTATTTTAAAGGCTGCATCAGCTTCCTGATCATGTCATCTTTGTGTCATCACTAATCATAAAACAGCTGTCACTTATCTGTTTATTTTCCATCCTCCACCATACAGCTCGGTGGCGTGACCTAGATTTGGAAAGTGCTTGTTTATTTTTCTCTCTGCAAGACCACACATTGTGTCTGACATAGAAAGAAAGTAAGAAAATGTCAGACCGGCTCAGTGTTTCTGTGGGAGCTTTTTGCCTGAAGATACATTTTTCTGACAATACCTCGGGTTTGCTAATAGCTCAAGTCAAGGTGAGCATGGATTATTGATGTGTCCACAAGAAGACAGATGCAACATGTTCAAATTCATTCCATCCCTAGGAGTTAAATAAAAAGAAGATATTTCCTCAGCTGCTCTGTTCCCTTATGAAATCAAAGCGTTATCCCAGGGCTGAGCACTTAAGGATCTCTCAGCCTTGTTCACTGTCCAGACCACTTATAAGTGCTTCACTCAAAAAAAAGTCTAACCTTGATTTGAGGAGAAATTTTGTACACCATTGTGGTCCAGATAATTTGCAATCTGGACTTCATTTTAAGTAGTCTGGAACAGCTCAGACTCCATTTACTGTGCAGACATGGTTGTTAAAAACTATTCTTTTAGATTAGAAGTGTATACAGTATAAGTCTGAGGCTGTCATTTCATTTATTGTGTCAAAGTTGAACTTTTACCAGAAACCCCAGCGCCCCTAGAGAGGGAGAACTTATCCTCAAAAGTATTTAAGAACTCATTAGTTAAATTGTATATTCTTTCAAAAAAAAGTTTGGAAACCAAAGAAAAACTGACCTCCTCACCATTGCTTCACTGAGATAGGTTTTTTCCAGGGGGAAATGGGATTTTTGCCCACATGCTAAGATGTGTTGCTCCTTGCACAAATGCATGATCCTTACAAGTTGTACCTCATTTTAAAGGTGACAAATCAGGCTTTCAAGCAATATATAGTGCAGTACCAGTTGGTATTAGAAAAGGGGACAAATAATTGACCAAAATAAAGTTTTCCATTTTTTATGTAGCAGTAACTATCACTAGTTTATAATTTAACAATGACCATATAAAGAGTTCTAAGACAGAAGAACAATAAATTTACTGTTTCATTTGGTTTTGGTATATAATGAGTTAAATTAAAGGGATTTTTTTCCCCCAATCAGAAATTTCTGTTTTTACTGTTGTTGAACAGAAATAACTGTACCTCAAACCCTCAGATCAATAGGTCTTCTTGAAAAACACAGAAGGCCTGAGCATCATTCTTCAGTAAAGGATAACTAAAAATGACAGTAAATTAATCCGTTACATCCCTCATGATTGGTTGACTGCTACTATTGAACATAGTACCTGCTTTGGGGTGTCATGCCTCGATGACATCCACTTCAACCCCCTTGAAGTGCAAGAAGGCAGCCACCTGTTGCTCTGTCAAGCTGACATCCTGCTCGCCGGGCTCCCACCCTTTGTCAGCGGTCACTGCCTGGGCAGATGACTTGGGTATGATGTGGAGCCCAGTCACAATTCCTTTGTTTGCCCTGCAGGATTGCTTCAACTCTGCTTTCCAGCTCCACTAAACGTCAGTTCTTCTCAGGTTTTGGATTGGAGAGGCTTAACCTCCTCCACCAAGTCCAGGATGCTCTCCTTCTGCAGTTTGACAGCAATACTTCCCTTGGCCAAAAACTCCAGCGACTTCTTAATTTCACCCCCTTCCTCAGCTGTTACTGCTTTCTTTGGAGCCATTCTGCTACTGCTACTGGGCAACGTTTTAGCTTCAGCTGTTAGCCTATCCACCAGCTTGCTAGTTGTTAAACTAGCCAACTCGCTTTGTGGCTTGTAAATTTAGTCTCTGTTCCAAAATCAATGTCTTAAATCAAGCAGAGTTCAAACTGATGGTGTCAAATGATAATCAAATGCCAATAATCCAAAAACCAACACAAAAATTACACAAAATATAAGGCCAGAGCACAAGCTAGTAATCTGTACTGACAGACAATAAAATAAATACATTTAAAACAAAAGATAATGCATTTGAGCATTTTTACTTACACCAGCCAATGAAGAGGAAAACCCACTTTCTGAGCTTATCAGTGGAGTAAGTCATTACGATGGCTGTGTGGAGGTAACATCCTTCAACAAACATCCAGAAGAAGTTTGTCACCACAAAGTAGTTGTATATTGTCGTTATTAATCGGCACCAAGGCTGAAAAACAAACACAAATTTAGAGTCAGTGTTAAATCAATCTTAAAAATCCCTTTGAGGTATGATTTCTTATGCCTGCATATATTGTAGTAACTATAATTTATGATGCACTCGGGGCAAACAGTCACCTCGTTGCTCTCATGGATGTTGTGGTCAATCAGCTGAAGCAGAAACCACATCACATTCCTCAGTATGAAGGTGGTGATCAGGTTCCAGTGGATGATGTTTCGAAGACACCGTATGCTCCTTTATTAAATACAAATGAAATAACTTAATCTCATGTACCAAGAAAGAATCAATCCACTGCATTTTAAAAGGAAAATGATATTTGAGCTCATTTTTTAAGATAAGCTAAACTACAAGGAGCAAACAACCTTGTCTTCAAGGCATTTTCATAGCCTGAAGCTTCCATGCTGGCACCCCAGCCCCTCCTCTCTTTAAGGGTATGAGCAGATCGACATATCCTGTGGCTAATATATTTACTATTGACCAGTACCTCATAGAACCTCAGACAAAAATCACTTTTTCTTCATTTAAAACACTGCATGTTTCATCCAATCCATTAATGCTTCTCTCATCAAGTCTGAGTCACACTTTGGTTCACACTCTTCACTTTTAAATTGAGTTATAGGAGGACAGAAGATTCAATAAAGTTTTCATATTTTGTCCAATACCTCTGTGTAAAATGATTCATACCCTCTCTTTTCAACTCCCTCACTCAGGAGCAACTGCTGCACATTATCTCTGTCAATTAATTAGCACCTATGACTTATTGAGAATAAACTCAAGATCATTTTTATCCCTGAAATACCCCCAGATGAAGAATAAGAGCATTTAAATTTGAATATTGCTGCAGATCCTTTTATCTGCTGCATGTTATGATGTGTATTCAGCAAAGACAATACAGGGCGAGAATGAGCAGGTCTAAATAGTGTGTCTTTGAGCTTGTAAATACCAAGCATTAACAGAGATTGTCATCTGTTTTGAGCATTCAGATACTGAGCTGACTGTGCTGGTTCAAAATTCTCTAACAATGAGCATTCTGCTACAACCTACAATTGGAACTGAATTGTAAATTTTTTTGAAATTTTTATTTTTATTTTCCATTTTTGTCCTACTTTATGGACTTTTCAAAATTCTTCGGTTTCAAGGACAGGAACAGTTAGAACAAGTTATAAAAAGATTGAGAATGTGGAAAGCCATAACATGAGGAGCACAAGGGCTGTCTGAAAGCTGTTTTACGAGAGGCTTTTGGGTTACGTCTTGGAGTTCATCTTGGAGGACAGGCTGATGGATTGCTGCAGATTGCAACAGTTGACAGGGTTTACTGAGTTTACATAATTAAATCAAATAAAGCATCAAGACCACCACCATAGTCTGAGGTATCTAATATCAAACAGTTTTCAGTATGCATTGAATATTGCACTCATTAATACTTAAAGGGTCATCACTAACTAGGTATCTGAAAGGCCCAAAACTAATGTTAATGAACTGCATGAACAGAGGCTTTTAAGTTGACAGGATAATTAATTGACACGCGAGGCCTAAATCATTAGCAGGAAATCTGTCATCACTTTTATGACACTGTCAAAGGAGACAGTTATTACACGTCATTTTTATGAAGGTAATTAAAGAGAAATCATAACTTTTTTAATACCTACCTGTTTACTGCACAAACCTTATTATCCTTAATGAGAGCACAGCATTACTGGGAAGTAAATTAGATTAGGCCTCCCTCTTCCTCTTGCAAGTAATTACTTAAGCTCATCTTTCCTATAAAAGTAACATGAAAGATTGTCTCACATTCTCTATTTAAAAAAGTTTTTTGGGAGTTTTATTGCTCTTTTAAATCATATTATTTTCTAAATGAACTCTGTATATTACAGTGTACTAAAAGTTTATTACAAGATTATCACTTAAACTTTATCGTTTAAAAAAACGTATGTTCCTGCTAAATGATATGCCTTCAGGAAGAACCAACCCGCGCTGTTCCACTTGTTAAAACCTCTGTGAAAGGGTGCCAAGTGTACAAAACAGACCATAAAGGGCTTTTTAGATTTAGAGATCATTGAGAAGGTAGACAAGGGTAAGCAGCTGTTGCTTTGAGATTTGGTGGATGGTACCTGAATTTAGTGGTGATATGTGTCTGGTATTGTGGTTCAGTATTTATCAGACAATTGGTACCAATATCATGAATGTACTGGACCTTAGTATGCATCTCTAGTGGCGCTACACATAATCTGCCTCCATAGATGCACAGATTGTAAAATTCAGTTGCAGTAGTTTTAAACCTCCAGGTGTAACATACAAAATAATAGTTTGGATTGAAATGTCATGATTTGGGACATAACTGATCTACAATACAGGACTCTATAAAAATGTGATAAAAGTGATGTTTGGGTTTCATTCCTCATTATGCATGTGTTGTACACAGCATGGATTTACCTTTTACTTGAGGTCCCATGTTTTACTCTTTTCATCAAGTTAACACTGGTCCCAGTTGTGCCCAGGACATATTTTAAAGTTTGCCTGAATTAGGCGTTCCTATAAATCACTGTTTTTCATCCCTGCTCAGAATAGGCTGTTTTAGAATAAAACCTCATGGGCTGTGTCTGATCATGCCCTTCTCAAGTGGGTGTGGCTTTGCTTTATTAGCAGTGTGCGCTTATGTTTACTTTGGCTGAACAGACATGCTAGGACGTGTTCCTTCCACTTAAACCACCTGTGGATTAAACACTTGGCTCATAGAATGTCTCCCATCTGAAGCAGGTCGCAAGCAGTTTTAAAATAGAAATCAAGATGCACATTTACCCAAACTCACGATAACAGGTACGGATAACAGGTATACAGAATAATTGCGATTTGAGAAAACCATTAAAGACAAGATGTTTGTCTAACAAGTTCTTGACCTTAAGGAGCTGATTATTGTAAATATAATCACATGGGACACCAGAGATGATTAAGTTTAGCAACGGGAAGTAAAATCAAACTGAGCTTAGAAATATTACACTTGAATAATCAAATTTGACTCTAGTATGTCTTGCAGAAAGAGCAATGTGATTTACTTTGACACACTTTGAGGTTTAAGGACTCCTACGAGTAGCTGCGTCATACTTTAAAGAGACACCGGAAATAGAAAAAAGCTGTCTGACTTTAAGAGGATAGGTTGGGATGATGGTTTAAAAGCCTTTTCCTCCTAAGAATAAGCTCTGCAGGAGAAAAACTAAAATGTAGATTGTTCAGTCGAATCCAAAGAGATTTAATAGCACTAAATATTGACTTTCTTGTTGCTTTGACCAAAAGCAATCAATATTTGCCTTCAGAAGCCCACATCGATCAAACCATTGTGTACACCTCAGCTGAGGCTGTTTAGTCTCTGCCCTATTCTGTCATGGCAGATGTAGGTGTGTGTGAGTGTGTGTGCATGTCTTTAAACCAGGACATGAAAATAGGTACAAAGGAGTGTTATGAAATGCACATTATGTCTGCATTGTTCTCACTAAGTCAAGGCAACACGGATCCGTTGGTTTGACATAAGCAAGCTAACGAAAGCAGTCAGGGGATATTACATGAACTTGGCTGATTGTCTTTGCTGAGGTCTCATGCATGCAGGACACATTCAGATGGAGACTATTTCTGTACTTGCCTTAAGCACAAGAAGAGAATGAAGGCCACGATGAGAGCTCCCACAGAGATACAGTGGCCCAGGTAGTTGATGATGAGTGCTATTTTATAATGCATTGGATATTTTCTCTGCAAAGGAAATACAATAATTACACCTCAGAGCACAGCATGACAAAGACAGGGGATAAAGAAAATAAAGAACAGTGTTGTCTCTGGCATGGTATGATCTGGATTGTATCTGGATTGTACACCTGGTGCAAAGTGTTTTGGCATGCAGTGCAGATGTTTTTACATATTCCATCTGACACAGTTTTCATTTTTACACCCAGCGCTTACGCTGTTTCATAGCACATGAAGATGCACTCCTGTCTGGGGTGCAGCAGGGGTGCATCATCCTCATTGCCAGAGTGCCACATTTTTGCAATCTGATGGCCACTTAAAGTGGAGAGTACATGTATGTCATAAGAATTTTCATAATATTGATACACGTTTAAATTCAAATGCAATCACCAATACTTAATCAGTGGGAAAAACACAGACTTTTGGCCAGTATCGGCTAGTTTTTGATGCAAGTAACAGAGCATTAACTGGATATTTAAGTATATTTTAATTAGATTCACATTTTTAATTTGACGAATGCATGGAAGAGAGTTTCACAGCAACAATTACAGCTAATCAGGGCTCTATTTTTTGGGGGGGATATAATGCTATCTTAATTGCTGCCATGGAAAAAATTGTCAGGTTTATTTCATAAAAATATATATTTTAGATATTTTACACTGACTGGTGGGCTGAATAACTGGAGTAGAAAGGCTGCATATGGCCCCTTAACTACCATTTGGCAACATTTGTTCTAAATTGTTTCATTAATCATACACCCAAAATACATATATTCAGAATCAAGGCATATAACTCCTTTTTGTGCTCTGGACCTGGTTTTGTGCCAGGACTTTGTGTGATCTAGGTTGTATGGGGTGCCATATCCATGGATGCCATGAGCTATAAGACAACACTTTGCTTCATGATGGAAAATTGTTCATTCATGATTATTTTGCTTGATATTACAATTATTAGGCATGATTAGTCCTTGATCTAAGTCATCTGGGCAAGAATTTTAATTAAGTATAAAATAAATCATATTTTATTGATATGCCACAACAGCTGTGTAACAAATTCTGCAAATTATTTTGCATTGTTATTGTCTACTACTGACTTATCAACTGTTTGAAATAAATTATTACTTAATATCATAGGACTTAAAGCTGAAGAGCAATATGAACAGCTAAATCATAATTACCATATGAAATGAATATATTTAATCACCTTATATGTGACAGGTTGTAAAATTAATGAAAAACAGGGTTTATGATATCTCTACAGGGTGGTTTCAGTTGTTTTCAGGGTTTTGAGGAATTCTGCTATAGCAAAACAAACCTGTTGAAAACATGATTTATTTCACATCATTTAAACAGTATGTACATCATCTCTGATACGTAAAAAGTATGTTTTGTTGAAAAGAGATTTTTGAATAGATGCCGGGAAAGTGCTAAACAACTTTGTTCGTTACAGAGGTCACATCAGTAACTGAAAAGTTACCTGGAAACACTTTCAGAATAAAAGCATTGCGTAAAAACGCTTAATACAGTCATATCATTCAACAACAGACCGGGCTCTTACTTAAAATACACTAAGGATGTCTTACCCCAACCACACTCTCTTCTCGCTATGACTCGAGCACTTGACTGTTTTATCTGCTATTCATCAAAAACACAAGTGTGTTTGTTAACTCTGCAGAGCGGACAAGCAGCAATGTAGGAGGAGAGAGGGCAGAGGGAGTGCTTCACCCACATGGCAGAGTGAGCATGGCATGCAGTACTGTGATCATGTAAAGGCGATTACTCCATTTTTGTGATTGTAGGAAGCGACATTGTAATTGTAATTAAATGTCAATCAGTCCCCCAGCACTACTTCACACTGCCCTATGATTTAAATGGTTTTATATTAAACAAGTAACTACAGAACAGTCTAGGCTAAAAGTCCCTCAAAAAAAGCCTAAAAGTGAGAACTGACATCTAGACAGCAACATCTATTTTTCCAAATTAATAAGTGGCAGCTGGCTTTTTTGTTTTCAGGTTAAACAAGCAAATGTCAATGACACATTTCAGATACCACAAATTTAAATTGTAATATATACAAAGTGGAGCAAGATCCATTAATATATACAGTCTGGAGACATGATTTAAGGTAATCAGGCCAAAGCTCATTATACACACATCATACTCATTATACAGAATGTTTCAGTCTTACAGTGTGGCCTCAGGCTTCGTTTACAGGGACAGAAACATTTATAAATTTGTCAAATCATCCACCAAACAAGTGTTAGAGCATAATCCAATATGATGAAGCAATCAAAAAAAATTCACATTTCTCTTTTGCACATCTGATTGCTTTTCCCTATTTAGAAGTATCCTAAAGATGAAACACTGTTTCTCTGAGCGGGTTAATAGATTGTTTGCCAATAAAAAATGTAAAGGGATTGCACACTCACCTTCTCCTCTAAAATGGGCTCACAGTTGGAGTAATTGCTCTTCAACGCCCACGTCCCATTATCCATGCATTCTCTGTACGCATTCCCTGCAAGAAAAGAAAACAATCAAATCTTGTTTCACAGACTGTTGAAGTCTTAAAAAGCTTGTTAAACTCTAGGATTTCTTCTTTTGCTGGAATCCTCCCATCTGTATTCGTTCTGCCTCGGGTGGAGTCTGCACAGGCTGGTTGTTTGTTCCTGGAAGGTTAAATGAAAGTGTTTGCCAAAGCAGGTAGGCTAAAACATCCTTATAATTTCTTCAGAGCAGGGCTCAAACTAGAGTACTATATATCCCTGAGAGTGACACTTGGAGAATACAAATTCAGCAAAAGAAGTTTTTTCATTGTAGGGAAAAGCAAAAGCCCCCTTACGCCGTTGCTTTATTTGCATATCTTTCTAAAACCGCTTCCCACAATCAACTTTGAGCTGAGTTCCTCATTTGCAGCTCCTCAGCGTGCACTCTGTGGGCTACTTTATCTCTTTAACATGGAAAATGCATGAAGAAAGGAGCAGGAACAAAGCAGGAATAAATGAGCAAAGGTTATTTTTCTCTTCTTAACTATAACCAGACCCCAATAGAGAGGATGCTGGGATACTCATGATTTATTCAAGGTTTCGATGGACAATTAAGAAAACCTTTAATTATGACATTAAGGTTCCAGTGCTGTCAAAGCCATACATGTCTTCAACAAGGCACACCTTTGTCATTTAATTAAAAGTAATATTCTTTTTTTTTTTTTTTTTTTGTGAATGCATACAAAAGTTTGTAAACTAAAAGGGCTCTGAGAACACAAAACCTCTATCAAGGCATTTCTGATATTGTTACAGTTATTAAAGAGGTGGGAAGCTGTCCTGTTACATAATTTTGAACAAATCCTTTAAAACAACCTTGGATTTGGATGTGGATTTGGATCACCACCAAAATCAAATATCTTCTTCCTTGAACCATGAGAAAAATCACTTTAAAATTTCATCAAAATTTGTGGGGAATGTTTTGACTTTCCAATCAAAATGTGGAAAACTACCTTATTTTGCAATGTTAACAAATCATTTAAAAAACACTTGACATGCATCCACATCTGAATAATCACCAAAATTTAATCACTTCTTCATTGTGCCATGCCATGCCATGACATGACATGGCTCTGTACATCAAAAAATGTACACTGTCTGTGTGGACGTGGTGATAGCACCCAGGCCACCTACAGAAACAGCTGGGCTTTGGACTAGTTAATGGTTCCCCCTGAGATGTCATTTAATGATATGATTGTGTAGGAAATGCAGGTGACCTTGTAGCTGATAAATATATAGGCTAAATTCCTGAAGGTGCCTGGCCTGGTTTAAATGTGGACTGTGGCTCCTCTACACAATGTTATGACACACTTTCTTCCCAACTGTCACTGTCCTGTTACTTGAGGCATCGGTGGCACAGTTGGATAGTGCACTTGGTTAGTAATAGGGAGGTTGCAGGTTTGAGCCCAGCTCCGTGCGACACATTAGTTAGTTAGTTAGTTAGTTTATTTGTCCTCATAGGGAAATTGGGGTGTGGCAGGAATCACAAACATTTGGCAACAGAATACAGTGTCAACACTGATACAGTGTTGAAAATACACAAATAAAAGTCATGCTGACGTGTCCTTAGCCCCAAGTTGCACTGCTGCGTCAATGGCGTGTAAATGGGTATGAAAGGGCATGAATGTGTTAGTTGATACTGATGGATAACTAACACAGATATTCAGAACCATCAGTGAGTAATGTGAGAGCGAATTGGTGTGAATATGAATGCTTTGAATAGTCAAAGACTAGAAAAATGCTATATAAGTCCATTTACTTGGGTACAGACATAAGATGTAAAAAAAAATGTTGAAATAAGACAATTATAACATCAACATGTGCATGTTGGATAACTTTCACACTCTAGGCACTACAAAAACAGAAAAAAGATAATGTAGTTACATCCACAGTATTAATATCATTCATAAAAGACCTGTACCATTTCTGCAGGAGGAGGTTTACACTTTTAAACAGGCAACAACAAGTGTTTTTGTAATAAGAAATGATTAGTGTTTAGGTTCAAAATAATCATGGTCTAAACTGGGGATGGCCCATGTCTTCATTAACCACTTCCTGACTCTGGGCCCCAGGAAGCTTTCCCCTTTATTTCCCCTAATGGGCGGCCATGACAGCACCTACCCTCTAACCCAATGAGCTTTACATAAAATTTTCCTTATAGGAAAATATACACAGTAAGTCAGGAAAATGTTTACCCAATAAATGTATCAATACATTTGAAAAGAATAGAACAAAACAGTAAAATAACTAGAAAGCACTTGGAGAGTGCAAACCTCTGTCAAGGTAGCTCAGATATTGCTGTTACATCTACAAGCAATAGTTCCATTATAAAGTTACCATCATAACAATATTCCTTAACCCTGGAAATCCACACCTAGCACTCGGAACCATGTTGCTATCATTATAAGTTCGCCAGTAATTGAGGAAAAACAATCGTTTGCTAATGGTGGTTCTCTGGATCACCACTAAAATCTAATCATTTTAAAGTGGGCCATTACCAACATCTCCTGAAAATTTCAGCAAAATCTGTCCAGTAGTTTTAGCATAATCTTGCTAACAAATAAACAGACACACAAACATATGCTGACAAAAACATAACCTCCTTGGTGAAGGTAATAAGATACCATTGCACCATATGTTTGGCAGCTTTGAGCCTTTCTTATCTGTTTTCACCAATAGTCTGCCTTCTTGGTAATTATAGTTTGTTTTCAAAAATCAAATTATCCATTTAGTTTCAAATCCCCCAAGATATACCTCTCCTCATCAAACAAGTAGGTTTAGTTTGATCCAAAATTATTCTACCAATGAGTAAAAAAGAAAAACAAAGAAAAGACCTAATTGTTTTATCTTAACTGTGGCTGTACTGTATGTATCAAATTAGTACACAGTGTATTTACATTGTCAACAGTTATACTAATTTGGAGCAGGTATGCAGTATTTTCCCAAGTACTGTATTAATGAGTGAAAAGCAAATTTGTATCAGTGGAAGCTAACAAAAATTTAACAATGCTTGTTTTTTTGTCTTAAGAAGTTATTGTTATAATATATAAAATATCCAAGTCATTACCATAAAATACTCTATGTAACTCAATCCTTTCATCAATTCCGGAACAATAATGCACAAAGAGGACAGCATCCACCTTAGGAACAGCTTCATCCAAACCTAAAGCAGTGGCATTGGCAGAAATCATCTCTGCATTAGAATAAAAGTTACACAACATGACATTTGTATGAGGAGAACAGAATGAAGAAAACAAGTCCAGCAGCTAAAAACACAGAAGTAGCGGGAAAAAAAGATTGCTCCTTGAAAACAGACTCATAAAGTCTGTTTAGTTGACACTTGCTGAATTGTGACTAGATGGTGTTTTGTGTTGTTGACGAAGTAAAATCCCAATTCTCAGCTGTTTATCTCAACGGTAAATCAAAGCTGGTTAAATCATTAAAGCGCCTGAATGAGCGAGACTTAGAATCCCTGAGACACAGTAAAACAGTCAATTACAATACACTCTGAAAACACACTGTGCTTGTTTGTTTGACTGTGCATAAACTGCAGCTCAACATGTTCATTGATCAGCTGCCATGTAGCATTAACAGAGCACTCGTGCAGTCAATGCAGCCATGGAGTAACAGGTATAACTTTTCCTCTTTGGTGTTAAGATTAAATTGGGCAGACTTACAATAAGGAAATGCATGTATCATATCACTTTTCTCTGTAATGAGTGGTGAAAGGTAATTGTTCTGATATTTGTTATCCTTTGGGTTTTTTAAGCTGAGTTTCTACTGAGGGTCTCGCTTGGTTCTGATAAATTCGGTAAGGTTTGATCTCACTTGGGTTTTCACTGCCAGCTGTACCCTCATGTGAGGGCAGGGAGGGTGCCAAAAAGGTGGGACAACACAGATAAGTTATTGGTTGCCTTTCCCTAAATTTGACAGTGAAAACACCTATAATTATATAATATATTGAGTCAAACTGAACCAGACCGCTTGGTGAAAATGCATCCTTAGATAGAGGTGCTAAAGTGATACTTTTGTCAAATGGTTCCTGCATCATTACTTTTCGAAGAAAAAACAAAGAAAACGGGGGATCAATGATATTTTTGCCAATAGTGTCTGTCTGTTTGCCTGAGGAAAATACAGACAGCAAATTAAGCAGAGGTTCAGCAACTTTGGCTCTTAAATTTGGTGAATGGTACCTAGATGAGGCATGAAAAAATGTGCTGGTGTTGGTACCAGAATTTATCTCTAAATGATTTCCTAGTTTTTTTCCTTAAAGCTCCCCCATGGTTTTACCTGAGAGGAATCAAGTCTCTCTATGACCCTCATACAAAAAGAGAAAGTTTGCTGTACTATACCAAAATCAATTTTCATTGTTAACACTGATAAAGTCCAAATGGAGTAGGCCCACCCCAAAATTTTAGGCTGTAGATCTTTGAAGAAAGAAATTCTGTTTTAGTCAGTGTGTGTTAACTTAAATTGACAACTTCAAAGCTGACAGCCCCCCGACATCTCTGGTGACTCCCCAGGAAGGCCCTGACCCTACTTCGATCCATGAGTGTAAGGGATGTTAATTTTTCATTAAATGTTCAGTAAAGTAACAAGAAGCGCTCTAAAGCACAAAACTCTGCTAAGGCATTTCCAACATTGTCCAGCGAGTTATTGTCAAGAATAATTTCTGTTAGGAAATAATTTAAAACATTCTTGGATCTACATCAGCATTCGGATCACCAACAAAATCTAAATACTTCTTCCCTGTGCCATCACCAACATTCTCTGACAATTTCACTACAATCCTTGAGTTATTATTGAGTTATTAGCAAAAATCGCGGAAAACTGCCCAGTCTCACTATGTTGATAAATCTTTAAAACATAATAAATCAGATAACCACCAAAATCTTATCATTTCGTACATTTCTTTAGCAATTAGTTGATAACAGAGTTATTTTTATAACAATGTCTTTGTTTGCATGAGCTCAAGTATCACTGTTATGATCAGGGTTTTCAGTATCCTGGTTTTGGGTGTGTGCATATAAACACAGTATCTGTTTCCAGGATCCTAGAAACCAGGTCTTACTATCCAGAGAACTCTGGTAGAAACCTGGGTACTTCGATGTTATTTGTTGTTGCACGTTCCACTTTTTGAGTGTTTTGATAAATTCTCAAGCTTTTTTATTTGTTGCTTTGTTCTCTTATTTGTCTATCATTACTGCAATTTAGGGTCACCATCTTATTTAATATTGGATCAGAAATACATATACATTGTTAAGCTCTTTTGTACACAATTTAAAAGATATTATGTAAACAGGTCTTCTTAAATGATTGTTATTTCACAGAGTGCCCCTTAAATGTAACTGGCCCTATGTGTCCCAGAAGTCATAGTCATTATGATCATAACCAATTGGGAAATACTGCAGGAAAGATTAAACAAATCGAGCTAAAATACAGTCAGGAGCCTCCTGAGTGCCGGATGTCTCTGCTGTATGTCTCTCTGTGTGAGGTAGATGAGTTTATCAGTTTCATTGCCACAGGAGGAAAGATTTCCTGTGGTCCTGTGGTGCAGCGTGGTGATACTGCATCCTACTGTAATCTACTTCTAAAGCACTCCTGTAAATGACCATTTTACTCTATATCAGGATCATTGAGACTTATCAGGAGAAATGGGTAACAAAAAGTAAAGCTACTGATGAGTATTGATTCCTTGGTGTGCACACCTGAGATTGCATCAAGTTCAGGGAAAGACAGAGAGCAAAACATAATGCTGGTGTTGGTGTTGATTCTTTCTGCAGCTTGAACAGTCACAAGAAGGTCAGACCATTTCATTTAATAAATAACACTGTTTTTTTTGGGATGAAGGGCTTGGCTTTGACATATGCAAATGGCTTTTTATTCATCATGAGTCATGTTCATTGGTACTTATGGCATTTTCACATCTATTGAAAAAGTGCTTTGACATCACTGTAGGTGAGAGATTTTGCAGTTCCAAACCAGTGAGCTTCAGAGAGCACACACAAGTGACAGTAATCAGTAGGAATTTAGCAGTAAATCCAGTTAATTCAGAAGAATTCATGATTCTATGTACAACACTTTGGAGATGTTTTTGTTGTTTAAATGTGCCATACAAATGAAGTGAATTGGATTGGATTGAAGAAAAGTTCAGAGTTTAAAGTGATTAATTCTTGATGATGTCACTCATGGGCAGCATAGATCATTGTGGGATGTAGTTTAAAGTTGAATGTTGCATTAATAAACCCACATTACAGCTATGTAAGGTTGATAAGACATGCTTTATGTGCGGGTTTCAGGGTATACATTTTTTTAACATAGCTACACAATGTTTTATTGTCCCAGTATTAGTGACGGCAACTGTTATTAAAGGGACAGTTCAGTGTTTTTGAAGTGGGTTTGTATGAGCTTCATATGGCCAGTAAGTATCTCAGATGCAGTAGAACGTTCTCTCCTCTCCCTCCGTAAGCCACAGTCTGTCACAGACCTTTACAGACTGTGGCTTACTGATAATAATAATGCATGGGTTGACCCAAAAATTACGCACTTAGTTTTAGTGACATTTAAGAGCAGTTTGTTGTTACATAGCCAGTTAGATACACAGTGAAGATCTTTTTGTAATGTTGCATTTAACTGGTTAATGCTGTGAACAGACCTGTAAAGTGAAAATCATCGGGCTATGTTGTTACTAATTGATTATTTAACACACAAGGTAGATCATTAAAAAAAAAATAGAGAAAAGGAGAGAACCCAGACAGTTCCCCTGAGGTACTCCATACTCTAACCTCTTAGTTCTTGAAAGGCTGCCATTAAAAGAACTGTCTGTTTGTCAATTTTGTCTTAAACTATACATCTTGTCAATAAAGAAATCATTGAAATAATTAGCAATGTTCATGGGTTTAGTTATAAATTTGCCATCTATGTGGTGAAAGAGAGGCAAAGTAAGCACGTAGAAAGCTCACCAGCATCATTGCTCCTCAAATGATGATTCTAAGATCTCTTTTTTGCTCTCTCTGAAAGTTCTTCAAACACCCTCACTCTTTTGAGGTGCTGGTCACAGTTCCCACTCTTGTCGTGTTAAAAATGATTCATTGAACCATCAGACATATGCAGATTTATCTCAAGCATTTCTCCTTTTGAAGTTATCACAGCTTTTCAACACTTTCTGAGATTCTCAGTTCATTAGGTATATATCTTTATGTGAAGGTCCTCTTATGTGCATTGAAAGTTAATGAGAAAAATTAATGCACTGTCATCATTAATAAAAGATAAGAAAACTAGAATCACTGCCTGGCAGTTTTATGCCTGTGAGGAGCATCTGATAGCCGGACAGGGAAAGTGATGGATCAAGAGAAAGAGCCAGGCAGTTTCTGTGGGAAATAAGAAGGGATGACTATGAAGCCCAATAGCTTTAATCTCTGACATCCAACATATACTCTTGCCATTCTTGAGTCAGATTGGGCATGTGAACAAAATTTTCCAGAAAATCTCTGAAAGTATTTTTTGAGATATTATGTTAACAGGCAGGGTATGGACATAAGGTCCAAAGACATTGACAATGAACAGGTACATCCAAAATCTAATCTGATAATACTTGGGTCAATGTCAGCATTTTATGAGAAATTCTCTCATTTGACTCCATCCAGAGTTAATTATACTCTGGGTGGAGTCAAATCACAGACAATTTACTCTCAGTTGAAAATGTTTTGGTATCAAAAACAAGTGTAAAAATGATGGTTCAATAAATAAAATCATAGTGGCTGTTGAAGGATCTTTAACTCTGAACTTTTTTATTCTAAACTCTGAGCCTGTTAGTGAATCATGCTGCCTGTCCCCCATGGGCTTGTGGCATCTGTTAGTACTTACTATACCAAATGATGCCATTATAACTGGTATAAGTACCGACAGATGCCACAAACCCATGTCACAAAAACTGTAGTCAGCAATGTTCACACTTTTTAAAGTGATGTGATGCAACATTACAGCTGACACTTGTGCTCCGTTAGGACAGTGTCAGAGAAGACGTGACATTTGTGAAAAGTTTGACAACAATCGCTGAAACAGTAAATATCAAGTTGGAAGCAAGGGATGAACATCACAAAAAGAAATAAACATTAGGGACATTAACCTTGATTTTGGAACACTGACCTCCAAAATAATAAGTTAAACCTTTTGTTAGAGTGAACATTAATACAAAGTTTGTAGAAAATTCCAAATAGTGTCCTTAAGATGTTGCATTTACACAATGACTCTGAAGTACAGCCAACCAGACAGACAGTCAGAAATTCCTGAGACCTCTTGCTTCAGCTCTCTCCTTGAGCAGAGGCAAAAAAAAAGTATTCATGTAAATCGGAATTCATATCTTCTGTCGAAGGAATACCAATGCTCATTATCTCAAGGAAGTGTATCAGACTTGTGTTTTTTAAATTGGCCTCTTCAAGGGCTCACTCTGTAAGGCAAAGCTGTATGATCCGGGGGGTCATGTTCAGAAGCAGTCCATGGACAGCCAACTCAGATGAAAGATATGAATCACTCTCCTTTTTAAATATTCCCCCGGCTCATTATCAGTTCATGAACCTCCACTTTGATAAGCAAAATGCAAAGCTTGTCAGTGAAAAAGAGTCCAGGGAGATGATAAAGAGTGCCAGGAACTTGCCCTGTGGGACACCTTTGATGCAAACAGCAGTGCCAGATGAGCCGCTCTGGCACTTATTCGTACCACCGCTGTGTCTCCTTCCATCACTGTCAACCTGATTCACAGCAGGCCTGGTCAGAAGGTGTTAAAAGTGTTGTTAAAAATCATAGAACATGACTCTGACAGTGTTGCCCTGCCTCACCAAGTTAGCAGAGACAAGCTAGGACAAGGCAGGACAATGACAGGGCTGGCTGGTGGACAAACTAAAATTGGTTCAAACATGGTTATAAAAAAGTCACTAGAGATGGCAGGGAAGGTTTCTTTTTTATTGACAACAGACAGGATTTCTTTATACAGCACAAGGATCTTTCCCAGACTCCGACTCAGACTGAATAAGTGCTGAATTACTCAACACAGCTGTGCAGCTTGAGCTTTAAGGACCCTCAGATTAACACCTCTGGGACCTGCAGGCTGTCTGTTATTGAGTCTACATGGCACTATTTTTATCTGCCGGGCTGAGAAGATTTGCTGTCATCAGTAATCTAACTTTGCTTGGAAGTAGTCTGACTGGCAAAACACCTCATCTTTACTCACAAAATTGGATTATATAACTCAGAGTGGAAGAGATTTCCCTCTTGTAATTCAATTTTTGCTGCACAAAGTTTAAAAGCCACACAACATAAGCTATACATATGGTAAATTGTAACCTTGCAGAGCAGATGGACTTGCCTGATTCGTTGTCTGAAATCACACAGATCCACCTTGCCAAGCTCCAATCCTCTACAACTTCACTCGGCTAAAAGCTGAACGACCCAATCAGGGGAAAGAGGTGGGAGCTGCAGATGTGACGACAGCGAGAAGTGACTGCATGTTTGAAAACAAT
The DNA here is from genome assembly GCA_037902135.1 of Cetoscarus ocellatus. Classification (NCBI taxonomy): domain Eukaryota; kingdom Metazoa; phylum Chordata; class Actinopteri; order Labriformes; family Labridae; genus Cetoscarus; species Cetoscarus ocellatus. The sequence goes on along the minus strand of JBAMNC010000322.1, from coordinate 41,653 downwards.
GGCGGCTTCTGATGAGGTCTCCGTGGATGCAGCAATATCTGCAGTTTTATCAGAAATGGACTCTATTTCATCTTTTAAAGAAGAGCAAAGAACGTCACTTAAATCTTTTCTTACAGGAAACAATGTTTTTTTCTTTTCTACCTACCGTTTTCAGTAAGAGTTTGATCTACCAGCTGGCTCCTCTGGGAAAAGATGGGAAAGACTCCAAACCCCATTGTGATAATCGTGTCTCTGCTGGTTGCCCTCATGGACGATCAAATCAGAGAAGCTGGGAAGCTGGGGATCACTCCGGGGAAACTGGGAGAGAATGTGAAAATCCTTTGTGGACGATGCCGGTTAGTCTGTGGTGGTCGTGGTTACTCAGCGATTTATCCATCCATCCATCCATCCATCCATCTTCTTCTGCTCATCCATGGTCGGGTCGTGGGGGCAGCAGCCTAAGCAGGGAAGCCCCGACTTTGTGCAGGGGGAAGAAAATGCGGAATATCATAAAGCCAAAGCACAAACCTGATGTCTGGTTGCAACAGTGCTGTGTTCATGATGGATTCATGTTGGTTTTTTGGACATATGTATCTGTATATGTGTATTTTATACATGTATATATGCACATGTGTGTATCTATAAAATGAAGAGTTTGTCTTCAGCCTGCACTATTGTAAAGTGTCTCAAAGATAACACTTTTTCTGAACTGATGCTATACAAATGAAGATTGATTGATTGATTGATTGATTGATTGATTGATGTTTATGCCAAATAATATATATTTGAGTATGTTTACTCAGCAAGGCTAAAATAATCAAAAAGCAGCTCTCCTTGTTCTTTCATTCCTGGTAATTTTTTTGCACTCTTTTATTCCTTTGAGTAGTGTAACGGCAAATTTGTCTATCTTCCCACAAAAATGAAATTAAAAAAATGAAGAATCTTGAACCAAATGCTGCCTTTGTGGGTTTTTATTGAAATTGGAAACAATAGAAAAATACAGGCTTGCAGAACAGGATGCAGAACTGTTGCTTTTCTACTTTAAATCGTAAGTTTACCTTATTGGTGTATTTTGGATAGTTCGGAGACTATCAAAAGAGATGGGCAGTCCATCATCTGAAAAGAAAGTCTCCCAATCTAAGAAGTTGTGCACATATTTAAAGCATAGCAATACAAAGGTATATGTGTTTTGGTATGTGTGTGTGTGTTTGTGAATTTGTGTGTGTGTGTGTGTGTAAGACAAGGACTGGTGCCGACTCTAAATCATTAGATGCAGACAGTTGATATCTTTGTTAGAAATGTGCGTGAACCAAGGCCAGACTTCTGTGTGTATGTTATTCGTCTCATCTATGTGTGTCACTCTGCTCCTGTAAGGAAAACGTCATAAAATAACTTAAACCGGTCAAATACTGATGAAGTGAAGTGAAGGTCATTAGGCCATGAAAGGTGGGAGGTCATATGTGTGTAGTGAGACAGAAATGTGAAGAGTAAGCATGTAGCAGAGTAAAATTTCTGCAGCAGTAGTCATTTTTCCCTTAACTCTGGTTCACATATTCAATATTGACTACAAGAGTATGCACACAGTGGTAAATAAAAATGCCAGTTTTCACATACTGAGTATCCCCGATTCACCTCTAATTTCTCACTGCCTGAGTCACTGTTGGGACTTCCGCCACTTTAAGGCCCCCTTTCCCATGTGTGGTTAGTCTGTTCGAATTGGTTGACTGCTCAACTCTTCCAGCACCATGAATTCTACATACTCTCACAGTCTTTGCTCTACACTGGAATTGTCAGTCCTGATTACTTCCACACCAGTGCACTGTCTCCTCTAAACCAAGTAGTTGGGCAGTTGATGAGAAAACAAAAACAAAAACAAAAAAGTGTCATACACCTTCATGACATATTCTTTTTTTTCCAGCATCTTTGTTTAACATTAATTATATTGGACACAATAGAAAGTTCCAGTTTGTCATCCATGGGCAAACATTATTATTGTCCTTAGTAGCGGGCACCAGAGTTACAAATTGCTTATGTACATTTGGAATATTTCATATGTTACCCTCAATGCTAAGCAAACATCAAATGGATCCTGCAGCCAAAATTCAAGTTTTAGGCTTTTTAACTCGAATTTCTTGCACCTAGAGCTACACACAAGTCACTAGCCAAATTCAGAGTGCCTTACACTCTTGTACTTATCTCTGGTTTTTATCTTATAGGCTGCCTTAGATTATTGGTGTGGATGGCCTGCTGCTGTGGACCTACAAAGCTTTTTTGGTCAACATCATTCTTCTCCAGTTTATATTCATTATAGATGTTAATGTTAACATCAGAATGACCTCTCAATCCATGTTTGTTATTGCTTATACCTCCGTAATAAGTATTTTTACAACCATGTAGACATGAGGACCCTCTTGAAAATGAGATGCCACATCTCAAGGGGCTAACCTCAAATAAATCTATATTCGGCAGAGACAAATATGATTTATGATCTGGGTGTCCATGGGATTTTCACAATCATAAATTCTTATTTTTAGTTCCTTTGTGTGCCTGGATGGATTCATCTCTGGATGTACATCTATATCACTTTGTAACGTAGTAGCACCCACCTAATAAATCATCTGATTGGCCTGTAATAAATGTAGATTGATGGGACAATTGTCCAATCACCTGCTGGATATGCTTCTGAAAGATTCTGCCCTCCCCAAACACTTTTTATGGGCTCTTTCCCAGATGGACTATTAAAATATTTTGCACTGTCCATCTGGTGTGTCAGGTTATCATACCCCTACAATTCCCAAAATGTTCCGGAATTCTCTGTGTTTTTTTGTCTTAACTGAGGCAAAATTGCGCAAAATCATCTACAAGGCAAATCACAACATGATGAAGTTCTTTTTTCTATCACTGAAGTTGTTTCAAGGAACAACACCAAGTCAGTCAGTCAAACTGCAACACTTTGAGTCATCAGGCCTATGATGCCTCTCTGTCAGAACTACAAATGAACTCTCAGAAATATCACAAATGATTACATTCTTATGATGCTTCATATTACTGCTGTGACAGCTAACATAACCTTTTGTTGAGTTCATATCGCAGCAGCAGCACAAGGTGTTTTCCAGATAAAATTCTCTATCTCTGCAGGCTAAATCTCACACTGTGTTTGAGAGACAAGCAGTGATGATGCAGAAATAGAGGAGAGGAGCTGGTTCTGACTTTGTCCCTGTGAGCTATTCCACCGAGGCAGGACTAATTCAAGGCACTGGTGCAGCCAGAGCACATTTCTGACTAACACAACCATCTGTGCATTACGCATGATAAATCTATTCTCTTCAGGTTTTTTTGCTTGACACTGTATGATATTCTCACAGCTAAAATTAAATCACCCACTGACTTAGTGTCTCTGGAGCTTGCGTAAGAATAGACCTCCCACCTGAAGGTGTTAAAAAATGTTGTAAGAAGCGCAATAATGACCACAATCCACTGGTGTAAAGACGCATGAGGAGACGAGAAAAATGTGCAAATCCCAAACACACTTATTCATGCCAACACTGCCCACCTCCTTCTCTGGCTGCTCTGCCAATGCTAATGCTTTCCTTGAGTGGATAAATATGTACATGCAAACAAACACCACATGACCATTCAAGGATTAGAAGACTAGAAGCTTCTTTAATGAGTGGGAGGAAAGGAAGCTTTGAATGGTGTAAATGTGTGGTGTGCTACAGAAGTGCTACTAAAACCATTTCTTTAAAAGCAGGCTTTTATGTGTATGTCAACCTTAAGTTATACTTATACATAAATATTGGAGATGAAATTGCATTTACAATGAAAGCAACTTATAGATGAACAACCAAAGGATACATGAACCAGGAAACAAAGTGACAAGTGGGCATTAAAATTTAAAATTAGGGGGCTACTTGGGCTTCTTGGCTGTACTCATGCATCACGGAAATAAGTTGTTTAGAAATGTATTAAAAAATATTTTATCACTTAAATATTTCTGTAAGTACTCCATTACTTTTACCAGAGTAATATTTTGACTAATGAGCTTTTACAAAACCTGACACAAAAGATAGACAGCCCAATATATACTTTACAAGATACATTTTACCACTTCATCTGGTACAACAGTCCATAGAAAGTCACTGGAAAGGGCAGAACCTTTCAGAAACATATCTGGAGGGCTACTTGACAATCATTCTGTCAGTCACATTCATTATGAGCCAATCAATCAGATGAGGGAGTAGGCGGAAGCTAGTGCCACGGAGTAAAGTTCATAATGCAAACTCTTGCCAAAATCTGTCAGGACAGGGGTAAAAATATGTTTTCCACTGAGAAATGTTTTCAGTATTGTTCTTTGTTACTCATTTTATAAAAAGTTTTGGTAAAAATGCTACTGAAGCAGCCACTTTTCACTGTTGTCATGCTTGTAGCCTCTGCCTCTGTCTCCTCCAAGGTCACTGATTGGGCAGTTCTGTTACAGACAGAGCTCATGGGACTGGTGCAGAAATGGGTCCAAAAATAAAACTTAAAAAGTTTAAAAACTTAAAAACTGAAAGTTCACACAGTCCAAGTGTATCGTATTTTGTGCTGGGTGCCTAAACAAAGCAGCTTGGTGAAATGGTAAGTCATTGTAAATATTGTGTTTATAGTGTGTGGTAGCCATTGGTGTTTCTGCGGCTTACTTTTAACCACAATTCTTTCTATTATACATGTTGGAGGCATCATTTGCAGCAATGTATAGCCCTAACTTTCGTGCTGACTACGTTTACACCGATGCAGAGCCAAGTGGTGTGACTGCAACATCATGCCTTGTACCTCATACAACCCCATTTCAGAAATCCCGAACTATCCCTTAATATCAGCAAGTACCCAGAACACAGTGAAAAATCCTATAGGCTTACCTGATTGGCCAACAAAAATACTTAATCTCTACACCATTCTATTGTTCTATTGGGCTTTGCAAGATGGATATACCTAATTACAGACATTGAACCAGGCAAGTTTCACTTGTGTTGGAGTAATGTTTGACCAGGAGGATTTTTACTTTGACGCAAGTGCTGAAGTTGCATATTCAGTCTACAAATCCCAAATCATAAACATTTTTATTAGAGCAGGTCTAGACAATGCAATATATTTAATTATTTATGAAGATCCAAATCTAATTCACCGTGAGTAGACCACTCAGCAACATCCAGCCACCATGACAAGAACAAACTTCCAGAAAGCAGAAATCTTGAACAACAACATCAACAACAACAAAAAACAGGCTCTTGATAAATAGCCATCTGCTGGGGATATTTTAGACTGTTATAAAAGGCATATTTTACAGATCTAAAATGAATCAATGAGCAGACACTTTTCCACAATGGCAAGTGAAAATCTCACAGATTCCTTGAACAGATCCACACTTCAGCTGGGGAGTCATCTGCTGGGCTTAAAATCTTTCTTGACAGACAGAAAAATCAAGTACAACCAGACACAAGATAAATAGCAATCTTCTTTGAATTTGAGAGAAAATTGCAGAAATTAGACAGTGCCCCACCACTAATCAAACTTAGCAACAGTGGCAAGGAAAACTCTTATTAAAAGAAGATGCCTAGAGCACAATTAGCCTCATGCTGAATAACCATCTGCTGAGACTGTGATGGGTTTGTAATTTGATGACAGAGAGATAAATACACAGACCAGACAATTATTCACCAATAAGCAAATAAACTACAATTAGAAATATCTTTAAATACAGGCAGAAACCTTGAACAGAACCAGACTTATTGTTTAACAGCCACCCACCATGACTGGATAGGCCAAGAGGGTAAACACAGAAAAACATTTACATCTGTTCGATGCAAAATCCCCTTATACAAAAAGAAAAAAATCTGAAGAAGTAGTCTTCAAGATAAATAGGAGTGTTTTTCTGATTTCTGGTTCTTTAGGCTCACCTCTGTCACATGATTGTTAGCAAGCTTTTAACACAGGGACCTGCATCAATGCCACACTGAAATTACAGTCCAACATTTTTCGCTTTAAGACTGTTTCATGCTCCTGCTTTCATTGTCTGGGGTTTGATTTCTCCCTGCTTAGAGTCTGTAATCTGTCTCTGCAGTTCTGCGTTACCTTTGAGCCTGGAGGCCACTTTCCAGATTGATGGACTCTAACAACTATTTTTTAAATGATCACCGGCCCACCTCCTGAAAGCTGCTGCACACAGTTTGACAGAAATTACACAGTTGTTTGAGCTGCTTTGTGAAATAGTCAGAAAATCTGCAGCCTTTGGATGAGTTTCAAAATGAGGGAGAGATGAAAGGCTATTATTTTTTCAAAGCGGAGCGATCAAAACAGTCCAGGCAAGCAGAACACCTGAGCCGGTTAGTTTCCTTCGAGACATTAGGAAATTTAGTTTTGTGAGGCAGGAAGACAGAGTGAACTAGGCCATAATATAGATGCATGTGAATCTCACAGTAGGATGTAAGAACTGGAGCTACATTAACACCATCTGAGGGCATGTGAGGACATGATGGAAGGAGTCTAGAGGACAAAACTATAACACTAGAAAAAAACAGGGCCAGGTTGATAACATTGTCCCTTACATTGAAAAGAAAGTTTTTACATGATCATGCCAGCTAATAAAAAGATTTTTTGAGAAATGGTTCATTTCTAACCTGACACGCCAGACAGACGGTTCCATATATCCGCCACGGAAATATTTCACCAGTCCATCTGAGAAAGAGCTGTTCGAAAATGTTTTCAGAGGCAGAACCTTCAAATACAACTGCAGCTGGTGATTGGATGATTGTTCCGCTCATCACACTCATCACAGACCAATCATCAAGCCACAGTATGACGTAGCAGCTCGCGCTGTTAGCCGTTAGCTGATAGCTTAAACTACCTTTCAGTCCTTAGAGACTATCGTCTTACACTAAATTATACACCACTGATGTATCATTTACAATGGACAATGGATGTTGGCAAGATGGACATGTAGGATTTCAGACAATGAATCAGGTAGGTCCGTCTGCTCTGCAAAGCTAGTTCAATTCTGTAAGAAAAAAAGAATTCGGTCTGCTGTATGGTGGTCTGGCTGCAACACAGACTCAAGGCATTTCCTATAGATCATTTCACTATTTACCTCTTCCGAGGCCACACTGTTGGGCTGCACGTCCTCACATATGAATCTAGCAATCTTGTTCGTGATGACCTTTTTCCGCACCTCTGGCAGGGGCCTGCTAAAAAAGGACGTAGTTGCAAGGGAGTTAAGCACTTGATGAGGTGAGGCTGGACAACTTGGTGAAAGGTCAACAAATGGGCCTGTTCGAGTTGTGCTAGAAGCGCCCTCTGTTTGATTGGGCAGTACTCTGCTCCAGGTGCCCTTGTGTGCTACTGCCCTGTATATTTTCAATTTGAATGTTTAACTGTGGTTGAAGTTTGAATTTTTACCTTTAAGATCAAACAGATATTTGAATGTCTAGTACAAGATGTCAGCCCGAGAACATGCCATTAATAACTCCTCAAATTCTGCATGTAAAATAGATCTGCGAGGTGTGATGAGAGAGTCTGCATTAGGGGTGTGCCATCTAAGGCATCTCACGATTCGATTCGATTATGATTCAGGGTGCTTCAAATCAATTATTCAATGATTAATGTGATATTAATGATTATCACGATTTTTGATGCATCTTTTTTTCCCTCACTTTGTGGCTACTTCATACTTTCAAACAAGGTATAGCTATGTGTCAGTATACATAAATCAAAGTAAACAAACAGCTTTATCTCCAAAAAATGTATCTTTTATTTATGTCAAATTACCAAATGATACAACAGGAACCATGGACTCAACAGGAAAAAGTGTACCGGACTGCATAACGAATCTACCTACGGGTACAAATAAAGTAACCTGAACCTGAACTGAACCTGTAGCTGCAGCCAATACAACAAAATAGCTGCTCTTATTGACATCAAATAAAGATTACCATGTACCTTCCTTAAGTGCAAACATTCACTGTGTCAAGTTCAGTACTTTTAAAAAATAGAATTCTCTATAACAGAGCAAAAACATTAACTTTGGTGGAATGAACTCCACATTGCCCAGAAAACATAAAAAAATAAAGTGCCTTTAGAAATGAAAAAGACTTCTTTTAACCAAAATCCTTACTGGTTTTCACAGGCTGGTTATTAACCCTGGTTGTTAACAACAGCATTTGAACGTAGGTCCTTAGCAATAAAGGTTGCAATGGATGATGAGATTTGTTTTGCCCCTTCAGAGCTGCGGGGAGGTTTTGATAGTCTTTCTTCTATTGTTTGGTGGTTAGCAGCAACAATCAGCGATTCTTCTCCTTCTCTAACTCGGGGTGGAAACGCATGAGGTGCTGGCCCGTGTTTGTAGTGTTACCACTGTACTTAATTTTGGTTTTAAACGCCTTACATATGGAGTAGGTTTTGTCAATGCCCTTTCCATTTTCGTCTTCATAAAAACCGAAATGCTTCCAAATGCTAGCTTTTAATCCTGAATGAATCTCACGCTCTGTAACTGTAGCTAAAGAACTAGTTGCCGCCATCTTTGCCTGGTCCATCCCTTAAGGTGCCTGGACCGCACGCGCGACTATTACTTTCGTTCCGCAAGCAGCGGTTGTGTTCTTGGCATTTAGTTATTATGAAAAATAATCGGTTTTGAACAATTATGATTCGTAATTGAATCCTCACGTGTTGCATCATGATTAATCTAACAATCGATGTATCTGCACACTTTTAGTCTGGATACTATTTGCAAAACTACATTCTGCTGCTAGAGCAACTAAGTGTTATGACATGATACTGCATCACAAATGGACTCTACAGTCTAAATCTTCTACATGACTATTGTGACACACACATATTCATATAAGACAATCAAGAAGTTAAAATGCCATTAGAACTATGTTATATAGTTCAACATGCCTGTGCACATTACAACCAAACTTCCAGCTAAGACAGACATAAATTATCTATCTATCTATCTATCTATCTATCTATCTATCTATCTATCTATCTATCTATCTATATACATATATACAATTATATTACTGTAATTCTTATGTAAATAAATAACTTGAAAAAAAACTCTGTCTTTTCTTTGTAAATAATTAATAAATAAACATCTATTTATAAATACATTAATAACCATCTAGGCATGTGCAAAAAAATCAAAACAACAATCTAGTCGGCCTATGTCATCACATACTCATTTTGCTACTGAGTGTATCAGTGCAGATTTCACAGAATTGACATGACCTCAACACTGTGACAAATGGTGTCTGTTAATGTTTGGTAATATAACCCATGGTATATTTAAAGGCTGTAGTAGAAGCCAAAATACATGATGGAAGGCCTTTTTTTTTTTAATTTGAGGACCTGAAGAGGGTCCTGACTCATTTTCAACACATACAATGCATACATTCAGCAAATGTGAACACAAAGACATACAGCAAACAGGTCGTGAGCCTTGTAGATATTCAGAGACCTTCAGTTGGGATCTTTGTCCCTGTTTATGTTAATGATCAAATGGAGATTAAATGAGAAACAAAGAAGAGAACTATAAAGCCACATAACATTAGACCTGTTTAAAATGATGAAAGATGAACAAGAGACTTATAGGATAGCAATACATTTCAAGTCTAAATATGTTTCTATTTCTGGAATCATTATTTATTTGCTGTATTTGCTAGGTCATAGATGCCAAATAGCCAACCAGCTAAGGGCACAGCAAGTTCCAAGCAGTCAGAAACCACAGCTCAGTCAGAACATTGTAACAACCAGTCGACAATTTTGGATAGACAAATGTGCACCCACCTGCAAAATGACAGGAATGCCTCAACAACTGAGGGAGGGACTGAAGGGAACATGTTTAATTTTTTTTAATCACAACCACTGAAGCACTCTGATAGTAACTGCTAAAAAAGGCCCTCTACCCTGTTTTTGGTACTGATCAGACCACTTATAAAAATCAATGCTTAACTGTTGGAATTATCTTTAAGGCTTTTTCTCCACACTGAAAACATTTAAGCAAACTATCCTTCTTTCAGACAAGTACATTCCTAAATACTCTAAATAAAGCACTGTTTTATGCCATTTTACTTAAATGTGTCCTCAGTCTCCCTTTCAGCTCCCTCCACACCCATACCCAGATGTTCATAACAGCAGGCGGATGCGCTCAATCCTTAGAGCAGCTTTGTATGCATAGATATAAGATCACTTGTGAATGCTGCCAAACACAACTTGAGCTCCTGATGTTATTGTCATTATCATGTCCCATTCTGGCCATTTGTTAAACCTAATCTACTTTCTTTGAATGATTCTTTTTAAATGCCGTGCTAAATTCAATAATCCAACTAAGCTTATCTTCATAACTGAGCAGCTGTGGTTTTTATAGAGCTATACAAGCTCTGGATTTCAGATCTGTCTGGAACTTCTAATAATAATGTAGTATTCTTTAATTGTCTGAATGGTTCCTTTAGACCTGGAGCAATACTCTCACTTTAGGAGAATGTGTGAGGCTCTGTCTGCTTGAAAGTTGTAAAAATTACATTTGCACATATCAATTAAAAAAACATAGGAACACCATTATCTTTACAAGAAAATTTAAACAAAGCATACATGTGTGTCTGCTCTGTTGGGATGTTGTCATGGATCATACACAAAACCAATGTTAACTTTTGTTTAGGGGGCAGGCAATGATGCCCACTTTATTCTTTATTCAGCAGTGATAAACCAATAGAAGCAGCCATCTCTTGTTTCCATCGAGTGGTCTGGTCTGGTTCAGTACAGTTCGGTACAGTTTGGAGCGGTTAACCCTGGTCTTGTCTGCATTTCCACCACCAGCTGCAACTTCAATTGAGACAGGGGGATGAGAGCCAGGAAGAAAGGGTCAAGCAAACTACTTAAATAAAATGCATGATGTCACAGCAGTGCAGCACAATGAAGCAGTCTGAAGTAGAGCAAGATTGTAGACAAAGAGCAACAATAGAGGATTTCCAGTACTCTATGGAGCATTGCTTTCTTTATAGCAACAGCAGAGGGCAAATCAATCTAAATCCACAGATTATTTGATCATTATTTTAGCTACTATCGCATGGGAATTGACAATTTTTGTGACTAATCAACAGACTGCAGCACTTTTAAGTCCACCCTTTAGGGTCAGTTTGATACGTTAGATCCCCTACAAAGGCGTGCCAAAGAGTGGGACAGCATAGGTTGCGTATTTGGTCACCTTTTCTCCTCATTTGACAGTGGGAACACTGGTAATTACATACTGTACCAAGATGAATTTAACTGGACTGCTCAGTGGAAATGCAGCTCTACACAACATGGGTTTCTAAACTGTGCCAAGCTAAAGACTCCTGTGTCATATCAGCCCTTGCAAAAAAAATTTTTTTTTTCATTCTTATGTTCAACTTCAACAGATCAGGGTCAGCACTTATTCTGAACATGATCTTAAATATTACATCTTAAATGAAATCAAAAATGTGCCTTCAGACACAAGTACAGTGGTGTAGAAGAAAAATTGCGGGAACCAATTATCATACATCATATCTGTAAATCTGTTTATTATTTTAGCATTTCAAAAGCCTCCTGTGGACAAGTGTTGTGAATTAGCACATGCATCTGGTTTGTCCAATGTAACTGTGATGTCCACATCAAAAAAACAATAAATAAATAAATAAATCATGTTACTTCTTTTTGTGTGCATGTGTTTCTAGACTGCCCAAACTTTTTTTTAATCTTAGATGCAACAGTGTCCTTCTAACCCCCCACCCTCAAAAACTGCTCCTCACATGTTTCCCATATGAATCATCCACCTTTCAGTAGTGCCTGAACGATATGTTCCCCATAAAATGCTGAGACTTCCTCTTTGCAGTGTCATATTAAAAACAAACATTTCTCTTTTCCTTGATGATGAGTTGAAACTCCCCAAAATATCTCAGATCTTTAAGTCAGACAACCTAGGCTTCAGATCATAAACTATTAATCTCCAGAGTCTAATCTGTCAACAGTAATGTGCAGTTGTCACACCAAAGCTCATCTGTTGGGCAATGCTTGACGCAACATGGCAGCTCAAGCTCTTAACACAAAGAGTAATCCTGTCTAGTCCTTGTCACATTTGCTTTTACACTTTCTGTCAGAGGTGCTGATTCTTTTCAAAGTCAAACACACTTGCTCTCCTCGGCATTGTCAGAACGTGCCCCAGAATTTACTAGGTTACCTAATGCACATATCTGGGACGTTTATTCTGAGGAGACAGTGAACACTCAGGAGATGGTGGATCAAACGTCATTTTTACATTATCAAGTATCCGGACTCATCAGACACGTTAACAGATTGCTGCCACTGCTGCTGCAACTTACATTTGTAGCTCATAAATTTCTGCCAACAGGGGCTCTTTTTTAACATAATTCCGATTATGACATGTAGAAGCACTGATGGCCGAGTGAATATGTTTGTGCTCACTCTTTACAGAGGCTGTTATCCTAAACTCAAACAGTCTGGTTTGTGGACTCTCTTCTCTTTTGTTATTCTAATGCTAGTATAGCACCTATTCAGTTTAGAATGCTGCCATTGCTTTTAGTCAGCTTATAATGCTGATATTGCCCTTTTGTGAACTTTAACTGCTACAACTAAAAATACTGCTGTCACTCTCCGTCAGCTTCTCAAGCTGCTATTGCTCTTAGTCAGCATATAAAGCATGCTTTTACTTTTGGAAAGTTTACAATGCTGCAATTGTTCTCAGTTAATTCATAATGCTAATAGTCCAGTTGGTAAACTTATTATGTACCCTTTGCTTTTTATTTCTTTAAATGCAGCTATTCCTCTTCTTGGTCAACCTACAATGCTGATATAGCTTTTAGATACTAGATACTTATACTGCTGCTGTTGGTCAAAGTCAGCCTATAATGTTGCTACTGCACTTATAACCAACTGAAAACTCTGCTTTATCTTGAGGTTAACTTTTAATGCTGCTTTTGTCTTTGAACAACTTTTAATCCAGATTCTGCTATTGGTCAATTCATAATGGTTCTATAGCTAATAGACAACCTATAATGCAGCTACTGCTCTTGGTCTATCTATAATGGCTTAGTTGTGTTTAGACATCTTATAAAGCTACTGTTACTTAAAGTCAATGTTTGTGTGATGCTATTCGGTCAACATACAATGTTGCCATTGCTCTAGATAATAAAGTATACAGTGCTTCGATTGCTCTTACCAATATGTTACTGCATTTGGTTAACTTACGATGCTGCTGTCGCTCTTTTTATTGTGTTTTTATTGTCAGCTGTGATTAATTTTGTTTTTTTATTTATCCTTCATAAAACCAGGCTACTTCTACTAAGGGCGGTATGGTGGTGCAGCAGTTAGTGCCTCACAGCAAGAAAGTTGCTGGGTTGAACCCTGTGTTGGTCAGGGCCTTCAGTATGGAGAATGTATGTGTTGGTTCTCTCCTGTCACTCCGGCTTCCTCCCATGGACCAAAAAATGTGCTCGTAGGGTTAATTGGTTTCTATAAATTGCCCTTAGGTGTGGGTCAGTGTGTGAATGGTTGTCTGTCTCTCTATGTGACCCTGTGATCTGCTAGTAACCGATCCAGGGTGTGCCCTGCCTCATGTCCAATGTCAGCTGGGATAGGCTCCCTTGACCCTAAAAGCTCTATTGAGTTCATTGAGATCTGACCAAGAAAGGCAGCAACACGTGTATACAGTATATCATAAATAATTTGATCATCAATAAATCATCAGTTCAATCAGTTGCTCACTTTAATTGTTGCCATTGCTGTTTGTCAACTTATATTATATATATGTTGTATGTTCTACTATTGGCTCTGGTTTCTTTATAACAAAGGCATAGCACTAGAGTGTTTTTTTACATGCATCTGTTGTTTTGTGATAACTTCATGATGTTTCTTTTTTCATTGATAATGATCAAGTAGTCATAATATTCGGACAACTGTTTATGTGGCCATTGTCTCAAGACACTTTAAAATGTTGTCATTGCGTTTATTACACAGTATTTTACATCATGTTGTATGTACCAAGGGTCCATCTGTGATCTACCATGTAAGATCTCTGGTTCTATAAATGTATTTACCATACAGTTAATAGTTTAGGAATTGTCTCCACATCTTGAATTGAGTATGATAAATTATAAGATATTATGTATATTGTTTTTCCACTTTTTAATTGTATTAAATAAATGTGTGCCATCTTTTGTACTTTCTTTTGCAGCAAGCAGAAATTTGAAGATGGGGCACACCAGTTGAATTGCAAGGGGGAGGTAGTCATGCATTACAGGGGGCAGCAAAAGCAAGAGAACACACAGCAAATGGCAAGAATAGTTGTGGTCCAAGGTGGGAAGGAAAGCAGCAGAACACATGAATAGGATACAAAGATAAAATGTAGCAGTCTTTGATATGACATCCACTGTTCCCACAGCAGTGATGAACATGTTGTGTCTTGTCATGTTGGCTCTGTCATCGCGACCAACGCAACAAAACACTAACTGTTATGACCATGAAAGTTGAGCATTATATGGTTTTGAAACCTGTTAGACATAGTGTGAAAATATATGTGCCTTTAACTCTTATATTCAGTTCTTATTTTCCCAGGTGTATGAAAAAATCTGTTGTACACTTCGTTGGATTAGCCTGCTACTCCACAGCCTGCCCTGCCTTATGTGAATATGCAGGTTTCATTTGCTTTGAATTAAATTTCTGTGTGTGCTGCTGGAAATGGACACTGTTGCATAAAGCAGCAGTAGGACACAATTTGGACAGCATGAACAAAGTTTGTATATCAGGCTCACTCTTGACAAACATTGCAGAGCATCCTTGTTTTGTCGTGTGTTCCCTCTGTGACATTTTGACACAGTCACGGCTTCTATAAAAAGAACAGCTGGAGGGAGAAAGAAAGGCTCAGAAAAGGAAGCTCAAGTTTTTCTGTACTATGTAGATTTGTGGCCCCTGCAGAAATGTTACTGACATATTTTTGGTGAAAATGAGACACCCACTTCTGCAGTAGATAGTATGTCTTGTGGTTTAAAATAAGTCTTTTGAATAAAACTGACATTAGTGTGGATTGTATCTAGACAACAGAAAAGGCTGACTGTTTGTTTTGGAGCTGAACAGACAGGGTAGAATTTAGTGCAGGCAATCTGCCAGTGAAGAAATGTTGTTTTCCTGCTTCCTCAGAGTGTCTGTAAGCCACCATGTCTCCTCCTCCTCCTCAGCTGACAGTCAACATAGTGGTGGGAGATACAGCTCTGCAAATGCTGCAGTAGTTTTTTTTTTTTTATTTATAAAAAAGAAGACATTTCTATCTGTGACTGAGACCTGGTGCGGCCTCAGGTATTATTTCAGACATAGAGTACAAATAAAATTTAGCCTTATTTAATGTCTTAATTAATTAATAAAAAAATAATAATATAAAGAACTTTGCTGGACAAAGATTTAAATTTATGAACAACAATTACTTGTTGAATTTCTGGAGTTAATCTAACCTTACAGTGCAGATGGATCAGTTGGATTCAATGTCTGTAATCAGTCAGATTAGCATAGATGCTAACAGCTTCAGTAGCAGTTTTATCAGATCTGGACCAAATTTCTTTATTAATTGAAAAACAAATAACAACACTACAAACATCTCTATAGAATTGACATTTTTGTTCCACTTCCAACATGTGTTGTCCAGAGTTTGCATTATGAAATGGCTCATATTCTGTCCTTTGCACCGCAGTAGCAGTTGCGACTTGCTAAATTATCTGATTAGCCCATCATGAATGTGACTGACAGAATGATTGTCCAATCACCTGCTGGAGATGTCTTTGACAGGAGGGCATTCCAAGTTAATGTGACGGCATTTACAGTTTTTACACTCCCAAAACGAGGTGTTTGTTTTACCCACAGGCAGCTCCAGTAGAAGGAACAGATACATCTCTTAAAGATTCAAGTTAAAAGATGTTGTTCTAAGCAGGGCTGAAACAGATGGGCCCACTGGCATGCTAAAATCTAACCATACAGTTTGAGTGGATTTATTAAAATAATATTTAAAAAACATCCATCATACATGCTGCTAATCCCTTTCAGGATTGCGAGGGTCTGGAGCCTATCCCCTCTGATAGTGGGTGAAAGGTGGAATACACACTGAACTGGTCGCCAGGTAATTGTGAGGCCACATAGAGAGACAGACAACCATTTATGCTCACACTCATACCTAAAGGCAATATAGAGTCACCAGTTAACTTACAGGGCATGTTTTGGTCGGTGGGAGGAAACCACAGTACTCTGAGAAAACCCTTGCAGGCACAGGTAGACCATGCAAACTCAGCACAGGAAGACTCCAGTCAACAAAAGTTGAACCAGCTGTGTTCTTGCTTTGAGGTACATGCCCTAACCCGCTCCACCAGTGTGCCACCCCATTAGTAAACATGTCTTAGGGAGGTCTGGGACCAAAGTAAGCTTGTGTAAACTTGTTGAGAAGGAGTGAAATATGTAACCTTCAAAATTAAGTTAAGATATATTTCTGAGCAAGTAATATCTGTTATGCTTTCCCTGTAATTAGTGCTATATAATAGTTAACTTTATAATACCTTTAGTCACCTGCTGCTCCAATTGAATGGCTGGATGTATGCATAGCCAGACACAGCTTCAAACCGTGCTATTCCTACAGATGCCTTCCATTTGCTGCCTGGCATTCATTTAATGTCCTTTGCTCATTTAGAGATTAGAGGGCATTTGGAAAGTGAGGTATTCGCCATTAAACAGAGCAATAGTGGCAAGCGGCCACATTTTAGCCAGAGATGTTGTACCTGTATTGATAAAAATTAAACTGATCAGCATTACGATTGTGAAAATATGGTGCCGCCTTTTGTGTTATCAAATTTTATTGACTTCATCAGAATTTAACAAGTTGGCCGGCCAACTGCCCTCATCCTTTTGTTACAACATTATAGAAAAACCTTGGATTAACTGTTTAAAGCAAAGCTTGTCACTGAAGAAAAGTGAACAGCCACAGTGGAACAGTCAAAAACAATATTTGGTGTGGTAACATGAAGATTACTTTTGACTTTCACTGAGCTGTCTGCATGTTTCTTTTCCAAAAGTAAAATAATATATTCAAAGAAAAGGCAGGGCCCTAATTTTCATTACTGTTAGGGGAAGAAGATGCTGCTGTGTGTGAGCAACTTCACTTTACAAGTAAGAAAAGAAACAGCACATTCATTTCAGACCTTGCTTTTTTATTAAAGGTCCATTTTTTATTCCTTAAAAAGTTCATACTGGTTCCAGATCTCCCCAGAACATGTTTTGCAAGTTTCTGGCCCAAAGATTTACTCAGATAATATATTTTAGCTTGCTTATCAGAAACATCATATGAATGTCACCCAAAGATTTTTCTGTTATTGAGTAAGAAAAAAAGGGGGAAAAGGAGAAGGGAGACGGGGCATTGTCTTTAGAGGTCAGTGCGTTTACTTTTTAAAAATAACAGTAATAGCAATATCTTTGGATATTACAATTACTTTTATTTTCAATAATAGTAGCATCATATTTTACAAGACCAGAAAGTAGAGTAATTTCCTTTTACAAATGTAATCTGACTAAGGTAGTAGTTATAAAATCTGCCAGTGATTTCAGTTCATTTGTCTCACATTTTTCCCCAAAAAGTGTCAATGATAAACTATAATCATAAATGATTTTCACATAACCAAACAGAAATTATTACTACTTATTCCGTTAAAAGGATGATAAAAATCAATTATTAAAAATTTTGTGTGAATATTTTCAATGCCTGATGTCAAAAAAGAATCTTATCTGTGATGTCATTGTGGCAAATCAGAATCAAATATTTTTTGGCAGATTTCTTTATGGTTGCAATTTATGGAAATTTGAAAATATTTGGTGTGCCTCTCTGAGTTTATAGAGGGCTGCATGTGGCCTCTGAGCTGTTGCCCACCCTTAGTCTATATAGTTGTCTGTGCCACTCTTGGCAACAGTTTCTGTCTCAGTTGTTATGTAGGGCCACATCACATCACTTACATTTCGTTTTCAAATACTTTGGGAACTAAATGGTAACTGTCTGGTCTCTTGTTGACATTTGGATGCTCCTGATTGGATACTTCTGTTCAGAAATCAACAGAAATTTTCTGTTCTGATTATTCAATAGACAGTCTGGATTTTGTCACTTTCTCTTAAGGTCAAAATGGAGGACAAGTAACATCTCAGCCACATTTGCCATCAAGAAAACGGGATTTTACAAATTCAATTTATGGGTTTATCACCGTGAGTCAACAAATACAACACTTCAGAAAAAACACTGCACTTCACAGCTAGATTCAAAGGTTTTGGAAGGGAAACATTTCATCTGGAGCCCTGTCAAGACTGCTAAAAGGTTAAGCTTCCAAACACATTGACCCCACAACAGTTCTGAAGACAAGATTAAACAAAGTGAGTGTTACCACTTGAGTATGCCAATGATCCCATAGAACTGGGAGTGTTAAAATGCTGTCTCCAAGTCTAAGTAGGCTTTAGAAAGCTCAGATCCTTCAGCAAACACAACTCAACAAACAGCAAAAGGCCATTTTAACCCAGGTTTCTGACCAATAGTGTGTGTCCTTGCCAACTGGGGGTGTATTTAAAGCGGTGTGCAGTGGAGCACAGACCTGGAAGCTTAAAACAAGAGATCATAAAGAGATCACAAAAGAACCATAAATTAACGAGGTAATTGTGGGTTCACGTGATAACAGGAAGAGGAACATGTAAACGATAGGTTATATTTCTTGCCTGATGTTGATTTGCCTTGGGCATCAACATTATTTCCACTATTCTACTGCGTTTTTAAATTACCCAGAGACTCTGAGTGCTGTATTCTTTTGTGTTGGGTTGATCTGCTTGGTAAGGGTTGATGCAGAGCTAAAGTGGCTCCTGCCGAAAATAGTCTCTCACGGCATATTGCCAGTGATCCAGCACATAAGTGCGCTGAATAGGGGGTGATTTGCCATTTGGTGTGCAGCACGGACGGACCGCTGTGCAGGAATTTGGGGTAAGTCTGAGAACTCTGGCTGCTCGCCTTTCCAACCTGCAAAAATCGACTTTTACAATAAAATATGCTGATTTCACACATTCATGTCAGTTCTGGAAATTCTCCCCCTTTACTCACAACACTGAATTCATTCACAGTTTTCTGTCAGCACCACTGGTAAAAGGACAAGCTGACACCTATTATAACAGTTATAGGATTGGAACTTTCATCACGAGCTGCTGATGTCTTGCCCAGTGTAGTCTTGCCTAATTTGTCTGCATTTGTTTCTTTTATAATGGTGGTGTAACCCTAGAAGTGGTATTACAGAAACAGTCACCATAACAGATGACTCGTCTTTCTCCCCCTCTAAAACACTCCTCCTACATGCCCTCATCTAACCTTAACCAAACCCAGTATTTGGTGTGAGAAGTCAGCACACAGATTTCTTGTTGAGGTTTTGGCATGAGACCCTGACTTTATTTTGAGAATGTCTGGACTATATGAATGAAGATGACTGATTCCGTATCCAACAGGAATGTCAGAAACCTTCTCCTGCAAAACAAACAAAACCCCAAACAAAGGAAAAAAATGTGATCTCTCAAAGGAAAAAGAAAATACAGGACTGCACGGTGACTTTAAGTGACTCACAAAATCCATGTTTTTTTTATGCAGTGTTCTCTCGAGGGGGGGAAAGCTCACAGCTGGGTCAGCAGGAAAGTTGTCAGAGCTTCACTGCTCTGGATGTAATAATTCCTCTTTGAAGCTTATAATGAGAGGAGGGCTGCTGCAGAAACATGAGAGGAGTGGGAGATGAACTGACAGAAGGTGGGCCATGATACCTGACTGTTTTAGCCTTATTTTTTAAAGTCAAGCATGCAGGAGGAGTCCTATACTGACACAGATGTTTGCAGAATACACAAAGAGGATTTTCCTCTGCACTGCTAGGCTAAGACTGAGCATGTTTACATATTTAGAATAAACACATTATCAGAGGAATAGTTAAAGAATGGGATTTGTTGCATTTAAAAACACACATCAAGAAATCATTATCAGAGGAATCTTTATCTAAATGATTCTGTTAAAAGACGACAGTTGTCTTCTTTCCTGCCATGCAACCTCTCAACCTTTGGTTTGCTGATGCAGGGGTGGGTGCTTGACATATGACAAAAAAAGTCACTCAGCTACCTTTTCCCATGAGAAAAGGAGAGTCAAATGTATGCAAAACTACAAAAACTACAAAACTAGAAGTGCTCACAGAGCACAAACCTTTACCAATGCTTTTTAACATCATTAGCCAAGATGTAATGGAAAATGTGGAAAACTACCAAATTGTGCAAAGTTAAAAAAAATCCTAGATTGCATCCATTTTCACCAAAATCTTATTAATGAACCTGAGAGGAATATGTTTGTTATGTTTTACATGACACATAATAGATCATCAGTGAATTGATTAGAATCTGAAAAAAACTGACTTCAAGAGAGAAGAAAGCTGACTTTCAAATGAAATGTTTCTCTTTTTCTTAGGGCGTCTATCATCTCAAACAGCAAGGCGCATGCTAAGAGGGAGGAAGAATACAGCATTAAAGATCTTTTTTTGTTTCTTTGTCATGTCTGAAAATGCCAATTTTCAAAACATGGGAGCCAGTGTGTAAAACTTGATCTTTACTAAGCAGT
The DNA here is from genome assembly GCA_037902135.1 of Cetoscarus ocellatus. Taxonomy (NCBI): domain Eukaryota; kingdom Metazoa; phylum Chordata; class Actinopteri; order Labriformes; family Labridae; genus Cetoscarus; species Cetoscarus ocellatus. Next base: position 20,973 of record JBAMNC010000322.1, on the reverse strand, counting down.
AATACAATATTACGGAGATATGAAGCAAAGTCCAAGGAGAGGATTTTTATTTGTAGTAATTATCATTCATGGTTGCTTAGAGCTAACAAAATCAATCTCTTAAATGTGAGGTTAGAACTGAGTACAACCAAATGGTCTTCATATACTTTTATTAGATGAATATCTTACAGTTGTGTTTTAAATGGATGACAAATGATATTTTTGCCCTTTATTTTTCTTTATTCTCTTATTTTTTTTTATAAGAGCAGCATGTATTCTACACAACAAAATGAGAAGAGTTAAAATTTGGCGTTGGCAAAATTTCAGCAAGTGTAGAGTTAATTAAACTCTTGACAGAGTCAAATCCCTAAAAAATTTACTCTCAGTTGAAAATGTGCCAAAAACAAATGTAAAAATTATGTTTCAGTAAATCAACAGTATGATCTTTAACTCTGCACACTTCACTCTTAACTCTGAACCTGTAAGTGACACTCGCAGAGTCAATCTGTCCCTCATTAACGGACAAATACCAGTAGATGTCACAAGCCCACATCATGACAACTGCAGTGCTTATGTTTTTCTTTTTAGATAAATGTGCTTTAACCAAACCCTGCATTTTTATTTGAGCTCATTTTCCCCATTAATATACAGTAAATAAGTTAAACTTAAGTTTAACACTTAAGTAGTTAAAATCTACTCTGAGATGGCACATTCCTAACACTAAAGAGTGGATCAAAGTCATATTATTAAGTGTCTGAAAGTTTTACATTTTTACTCAAAAAATAACAATTACACTGGGTGAGAGTTCGAGTAACAACTCTCCAAAAAGGGTGAAAACAACCATTTGTAGTGTGCATCCATGTTGACACTAAGGAGCTGTTGATATTAACTCTGACAGTGTTACTTTGTCTATACAGATTTTGCTTTGTAGAATCCAGAATTGTTGGTTAATTGGTCTGGATTGTTTGTCTATTGGTTTGCCGATTGGTTAATTGGTGAATTGGTTGAATTTTCAGCTGACTGGTTTGTTGGTTTGTGTGGTTTGTCTGTTTCTGAAAATATCACCATGCCTATTTGTGGATAGATTTAATGTTAAACAGAATCCTTTATCATTTCAAAGTTGTGGTGAGCATGGTCCTGCTAAGCTTGTTTATCAAATTAATCTGTAAGGTGCTGGAAAAACAGGGGGAACTTTGACTAAAGACTGTGTAAATTGGTTGTTCTTAAAATAAGTTATGGTTCAGTTGATTCATTTCAAATTAATTCTTGTAAACATCCATATTTATGGATAATTCAAATAAAGTTTAGATTGGAAGTATAAAAGCAGCTTAACTGCAAATGTCTTCTACCCACCAAACCATAAACAATTGACACAAAAGGGAGTTCATGTTTGTGCCAGTGTGTCTCCTTTAGTCCTGCAGTGAACACTGAAGCTCTCTTTAAAAGTGTTTGACTTGAGTGATGTCCACTGAAGCAGACAGGCTAGCAGAGCCCGAGGAAGAGTTTCCGGCTAGTCTTCTTCCTCACAGCTGTGTCTCCTCACTTTTCCTGTTTCCCTTCATGCCTTGATGACGCAGAAGTAATAAGTATGATTGTGGGTCAGGGATTCAAACGTTTGCCCACGTGTTTGCTGTCAAACTCTCACGCCTCACAGCTGTACTGTGGTCGACTGGTGACAGAAAACGAGCAAAATGGCAGAGTGCTACAAATCTGTAGCCCTGAGGGAACCCAGAAAGCTATATATGGAAAACAAGACCATATTATATCACATTACACAGCTAAAGAGCATGAATGTGCTGCAAAACGCTGTGAGCACTTTTTCCAAGTTATTTATAGTAGCTTTCTGCTATAACAAAACACTCTAGTTTTTCGCACCATTAATATATACTGTATATAGATGCCTGAGGTCTTGAATATCACAGTATGCCATTTTCCAAATCAGAAAGAGCAGCATCTTTTGATTTTTTTTTTTAATTAGCAAGAGGTAGGCTTGAATGAGATTCTGTTTTTCCTCCAAATGGTCCAAATCATGCAAAATACACTCTTTGTTGGTTTTCATACAAAAAATGTCACTGTGGTCTGCATACAAGCCCTATCAGCATGAGAATAATCTCTCCTCTCCCTCTTTTGCTTGTTCCCACTTTCAGAAAGTACTGTATGTGCTCACTCCGTTTGAGGAAAATTTTCCTCTGGTGATGTCATGAAGGGACATGCCACATCTCTCAGAAGGCAGCCTTGGTCAAAGTTTTTAGACCCACTGACTTGAAATGGTATAAAATAAAAAACATGCTGGAATTATTAAAGGGGAGAAATAATTGACCATACTAAAGTTTCCAAACCTTTTTGTGGATTTTATTTCAATTCTAAAAAAAGGTAAAAGATAATCATTATAGAGGGAATGGCTAATCCTCCCAAAGGCCTCCCTCAGCTGCAGCTTATTGTCTGCTTCTACCTAACCAAAGGCCAGTTTGGGACAGTTTCAAATATAGCTGTGGCCATGCTTGGGCTTCAAACTTGCTTCAGTAACCAAGGTACCACCACTAAGACTATGGAAATGTTTTGATGCAATCTCTTCATAGAGATGAGAGCTGGAATCTTGTACTGACGTAGTAATGGTATCAGTAAGTCTAATTACTACCGATCATAACAGAGATTTTTGTGCTTTTTCTTTTTTAATATGAAATTTGAAAGCCAAAGATTGGCAGCAGAGGTAACAGAAGCATTGCCACATGGACTGTGATAAGACATAAAATTTCTCTTTATAGCATCACTCTAGCAATCTTTAAAGGGGACAGGGCAGGAGGTTGCTCCAGCAGAAAATGAGGGAAGACCCTAGCTTCCACATCTGAAACCTGCTCTTCAGATTGAGCTGAATCAGTGCCCCAGAATAACTGAGGTTCTTGATCATATGCTGAAAATGAATGCCTAATCATATGTTAAAGGTAAATGATTTTAATAAAGTGTTGTAACTAAGGACTCAGGGTAAAGCATCTTGGCACAGGTGTCTTTCCTATTTCCCCCAGCTCTCATGCAACAAAGAGAAGGATTAATGACTATTCTTACACACAATAATGAGCACCACCAATAACTGAGCTCATGATATTCAGACAAACTTAACTGTCCTGTATATTTTATGCATGCATTTGTGAATGAAGTCATGAGAGTCTAACATAGAAGACTGTGTAAATAAGTGTTTACAGCCTACAGTAATTAAGTATTGAGCAAACAGAGCATTAGAGCATATAAAGCTGTCTGACTCTGTGGGCGTGTCTGAAGATTTAATGATTAATGTGGTTTCAATGTTACACTCCTGAAAGTGTTCAGAATTTTTTTTGATAGTATCCAACAGTGTGATAATGCTATTGAAGGAAAAAAATACTTTAGGTAATCTCTGTATGCCAGCTCTGTGATTGACTGTGACCAGGGTGTGCCCTATTTCTCGCTCAGTGCGGGTCTGGATTGGCTCCAGCTCTCTTTAATCCTGGATTAGGAAAGCAATAAATTATAATGGATTGATGAATCTACATTTTTTCAATACAGTGTCCTGTGCATGCTCAGTGTGTCAAGAGGCACGGTGAAGGCAGACGAATTAAGTGAGCCAATGAGAGCTTGGTCTATTTGAGACAGAACACTGAAATCTGCCAGGAAAAGAACAACGTAGCAGCCTGCAGGTGCACCTGGCTCTTAATGGGAATGAGGACTCAAGCTGACTGGTTTAAATTACATTACATTGTTGATGCACCTATGTGTGAGGTTTGGCTATTGACTTAACTTACTTTACTTGTGAGGATAAAACCATGTGGTTCTCAGTCACACTGAGTGTGTATATTAAAGGTTGGGTATTCATGAACAACTGTTTTAAAGTGACATCTTTAATTTCTTGCTAGCTACTGATTGAAGAGCACATGTCTTGGCTGAGGCATGACAAAATGATTGGCCTAAAAAACAAACAAAACAACAGCTGTGTGATTCTTTCCTTTTTCCTGAGATCAAATCTATGCTCCAAGGACCACATTTTGAGTCTCTGTCAGAAGTTAAGAAAAGAACAACAGAGGTTCTGAAACAACTGTCTGAAGAAGACCTGCTGCACTGCTGTGATCAGTGGAAGACCTGAATGCAGCAGTGTGTTGATACAGAAGGGAAGAACACCGAAGGAGAAAGACACTGAAAAATGTTTGTGCTCAATAAAGTGTCAGACAGCATTAGTCTATACTTTGTATTGTCAGGCTAAGTCTCTGTGGCCCTTTACCTGGACTTTACCTGGACTGCATATTCTATGACTATTAAACTGTAGTTTGACAAAAATCACTTTTTGCAACAAGCTTTTGGCAGTGTGCTTCACAGAGTCAAAACTGGACCCTTATTACCCTTTGTACATGTGTAGAAACTAAATGAGTTCTCCATGTTAAAAAAGTGCAAATTTTGAATCAAGTTTTATGCTTAATGCTAAGTCGAGTCTTTGAAATTGAACCCATTGGACCATGAGCGTTCTGTAAATAGGGATGTTTTTCTTGCCCCCACAATTACCCAATAACTCTTATTATTACTTTATGATGTTAGTATTGAATTATATCAAGTAATGATGCAACATAAAAGAATTACTGTTTATTCTAATATCATTTACCTCCTACATTTGACCATTCTCTTGTAAACTAAAAATGGCCAGTTTTGGTTTTAATTATAGCCAAACATTTCTCATGTCCGAAGCATAACAATTAACTTAACTATCTTAACATGGATGATTTTGTGTCAATGCTAACAACAGTTAGTATATCAATATAAGAATTTGCTTACTGTTTAGTGGCTGGAGTAGAGGAAGAATGGGGTAAATGGAGGGAGACTACAATGTAAGCGAAAGAAAAAACACTGCATGGCTATAATTTTAGCTTTTTAACACATCGTTTATGATTTGTGAATGTGGGGTTCAAAGTTCCTTCTCCTTTAATGCTTGTGCAGTACTAACATACTCTAATACCAAAAGGCTGCATAATAAATTAAAAAAAAGATCCTTTCCCACAAGATTGCCAAACTGTAGCTGAGTGAGAACACAGTGTAGATAACTGAGACTGAGTTTTAATTATGTTGTTACATACCGAGTGCTGAACCTGATCTTTGACAGCAATAAATAGAGAGAAAAATGTTTTAGTTTTATCTAAGAGCAGCAGTCTGCCCAGCTTCCATGCTGCTGTGTGTGAGGTGAGTGCTTGTGTCTGCTCGTGGCAGCTGTAGATGGGGATGGGGTTAGCTCTTAAATTAGCCACAACTTTAGCCTGGTTGGCACTGCAACTATGGCCTTGGAGCAGACAAACAAGTCTCCAGTGTGCCTCCTGACACAATGAAGACTGATATGAGGACGTTTAACTTCTTTAGGGTCGATGTAGAGGATGAAATATGCCAAGAAAAATGAGGGTTTAGGACCCAGTACCATAGCAGCGGCTTCCGCCATTGTTTTCCTGAGGCTCTGTGGTTGCTGTTTGAGGTCGCTTTTCCAGCAAAGATAGGAAGAGGAGTAATATGACTCATCCACTGAATAATCTGCTGCAGATTTAATGGCCATGCATTTCACAAAAAAACATGGGATGATGTAATTTAATGACTGTCCAATAATAAAATCCATCATTGACCATTTATGTCAATGGACTTTGTTGACTACATTGACGATTTGTTGCATCCCTTTCTGTAAACACAACCAAGTGCTTTCTATTGTTAAATGGAAACACTTTAATTTTAGTCAGTAAGCAAAGAAGTGAAAGTTCCAGCTCTGGACTTCTTTCTTTATTTAGTCAAGAAGGAACTCTCTTAGATGTCATCACATCAGTTTTCCACTCAGTTCTTTCTTTCATGATTATGATACAATTTAATTCTTATGCACTCCCAATCAAAATCTTAAGACCAGCTGAACAATTACAAGAATTTGCTTTTTGCACTGTTGGATCTTAAGAAGGTTCTAAGTAGAGCTTCAAAATGCAAAACGGAGAAATGGGAGCGAGAGACAAAACATTTTAAAAAATCAGTTCCTTGAAAACAAAAATTAAACTGAAATAGGCTGTTCGTCAGCTGATCAAAAGTTTAAGACCACAGCAAAAAAAAAAAAAAAAAAATGTCTAGGCATGATTGATGCAAGTGTTTCCAGGAGGCTGGTGGGAATGTTCCTCCTAGTGGTGAAGATGGCTTCATGAAGGGCATCCACAGTCTGGAACGGATGTCCATTTTTGTAAACTTCCCTTGCCATACATCCCCAAATGTTCTCAACTGGATTTAGATCAGGGGAACACGCAGGATGGTGCAAAAGAGTGATGTTACTTTCCTAGAAGAAGTCCTTTGTCAGGTGGGCATTGTGAACTGCAGCGTTGTGGTGCTGAAAAAACAGTCATCACCACACAGATGAGGGCCTTCAGTCATGAGGGATGCACACTGCAACATTTCCCCATAGTTGGCTGCCGTTTGACGTCCCTGCACAACCTGAAGCTCCATTGTTCCACTGAAGGAAAAAGCACTCCAGATCATGATGGCGCCCCCTCCACTGTGCCATGTAGAAAACATCTCAGGTGGGATCTCCTTGTCATGCCAGTAACTCTGGAAGCCATCAGGACTGTCAAAGTTAATTTTTTTTTGTCAGAAAATAAAACTTTCTTCCACCTTTCAGTGTCCCATGTTTGGTGCTCTTGTACAAAGTCCAAACGGGCAATTTTGTGGCATTGAAGGAGACGTGGACTTTGAAGATGTGTTACGTTTTTGAAGTACTTCCCTCACAGAGGGCGTCTGATGATTATTGAGCTGCAGTCAGCACCAGTAACAACCTTAATTTAGGTTGAGGATCGTCCCGTGTCTTGATGGACAGCCAATCGGATCCTCTGGCTCAGCACCAGTGAAATTTTTTTTGGGTCTACCACTTGACTGTTTTGTTCCATAACTCTCTGGATATTTGGCTTTTAAAGACTACTTTTAAAGACTTAAACTTTTGATAAGCTGACAAAAGCATGTTTGACTTTAATGCATGTTTCAATAAATTGCCTGGTCAAAATTTTTTGTCTCTCACTCCCACTTTTTGCATTGTAAAGCTGTACTTAGAACCTTGGAAGATCCAACAGTGCATAATGCAAATTCTTTAAATTTTTCAACAGGTCCTATGATTTTGATCAGGAGTGTATATGATATGGTTAAATACCCAAGTAGAACCACAGATATTGATGTTAATCTTTAGGACCTTTAGTCATTAGTTGAGCCTCAAATAAAGCCTTAGTATTTTTATACGAGACTTCTGTATTCCAGATTAATGCCTAATGCTTTCTGGCAAAAGACATAAGAAACAAAAAAACACAGACACAGACAATCACTCTTTCACACCCTGGAGTGATACAAGTTTACAGAAAAAGGTACATTTCTAAGCTACCAGGATGTGAAAGAGCTGTCTGCGAAGGAAACTAACAGCTGCTGTCACTACCTAGAGGGAGAAACATCCCAGAAAGAAGTGATGAAAATTAGTAGCTTCAGGGCTGCAGGGATTAACAAATGTAGCTAAACAGTAACACTGAGAGAATTGTTAATTCTGCTAACAGGTCTTGGGATTTAATGCTTTGTACAATACCCTAAACTCTGGAATGGAAGTTGATTTTGGTATATAAGACACAACCTGATTTGGGGACTCTCCCAGTGGAAAAAGAGGGCGTAAACTTTTGCTTTATGTGATAATATCAATTTGATTGATTGATTGCTTTTGTGTCAATGCATTGTGTAAAGAGCTTCTTTAAACAAACAGGCTACAAAAGGTTTATTTATTTAACTTGAATTTTAATAGTCCACTTGAATTTTTACTTTAATTTCCCTCTGATCAGTAAAGGCTTATCTTATCCGCACAATATATTCCTGTTTTCTTAAATTGCAGGATAGAGACCAAATTAGGAGGAAATGAAGCATTAAAATGTGGCACCACAAACCTGATTTGCTAGATATCCCAGTATAGCTAATAGAGGTATTAATTTCCAACATTTAAAGAGGCTTTGGTTCAGAAGAAATAAAATCAATTATTCTCTAAGTTCACACAATAGTGCTGTTGAGTCAAGTCAGATGGGTGATGTTCACTGTCTTGGAGAGTAAATAATAATGGCTGCACAGGCGAGAGATAAAAGGAATGCACTGTCAGCATTTAAATTCACTGTGTGGACTTATTTTAGACTTTTAAGTGGACACAAGAAATGGATATGACACATGGGGACGCATGAGAGTAAAATAGAGTGGACATAAGGCTCACCTCACGCCGCACCACCCAGGGACAGTGAAAGCCAATGGCAGTAGAGCTAATGCAAAGCGTATGCTACTGATAAACCAGCCAACACCTGACATACTTAGCTTGTCAAAGCTAACTCTCAGTTCTGAGCAGTCTGAGGAAATGGCTCTATCTATCATTAACTTTATGTGCAAAGACTTTAGGCCTCACACGCTGAGGAAAACAAGGGCTTTTGTTACATGCTGGCTGCTTTCTCTTAAGCTTCAATTCAACAACAGCACCACTAAAGCTCTTCAGAGCAATGAAGCTAAGCTGAAGACACTGAGCACAGCAGAGCAGGTTGCATTAACTGGCTAAATGTGGATGTCAGTCTGTGAGTTTTACTCCTGTTTTTAATAAAATTGAAGTGATATGATGACTGTACTGAGATATGTTTCTTATTCAGTTTTAATAATATTCAGTCATTTTTTTGGATGTTAAAGCAGACAACAAAGGGTTCAATCACAACATATTATGACGTGAAGTCTTGCAATTTTCAGCATATCATAAAATACTAAGAATTGCAATAAAATCGAATTAGAACTCAAGTATCACAGTAATATTGTGTCATGGGGCCACTGGAGATTCCCACCTCTGATAGTTTGTGTCATGAAATGGTTACTTGTTTTACACAAATTCAATGAGAGTGGAATTTTAATCTCTCTGTGTTTAGCGGTTAAGACTCAACTTGCTGTGAGGATGATCTCAATCTCAGTTTTCCATCCAAAACTAGAAGTGCTCACGAGCACAAAGCTCCACCAAGACATTTCAAACATTTTTTTTAGCAAGTTACAGCCCTGTATCATACTGTTGAGAAATCCTTCAAACCAAAATCATGTTACCTCTGCCATAAGCCATGACCAGCATTCCCTGAAAGTGTCATGAAAATCCATAGAGAACTTAGTGAATTATTAGCAAAAATGTGGATAAATTGCACCATCTTGCAATTTTAACAAATTTGTCGAAAATAACCAGGATATGCATATGGATTTGGATCATAACCAAAATCTAATCACTCCTTCCTCTGCCATGTCAAACGTTCCCTGAAAATTTCATCAAAATCAGTTTTTGAGTTATCCTGTTTACAAACAAACAAACAAACTAATGGTCGCCATAAAACATAACCTAAAAAAACCTGTTGTATGGATAAGAGAGAAACCAATTAACAACTGTTTCAGAGACTTCCACTCACTGTTTGGGCCTCTGAATCAGCACCCTATGCTTGACAGTAGCAAATGAAAAGATCAGGTCAAGCTCTTCATGCTAACCCCATGCTATCTCAATGTAATATTTTATCTGTTTTGATAAAGTCTACCTCAGCATCCCAACTTACAGACTAAGCAACTAATCATGCCTTTAGTAATCATTTAGAAAGTGCTTGTTTGTATTGTTCAGTTGCCCAAGAAAGATGGTTAATATCAGCATCAGACATCAGTAATATTTCCATCAACTTTAACAAGTTATTACGCATCTTTATCCTACTCTGCTTTTTTCAACACTTCAACTGTGACGACAGTGCTCATGAAAAAAAAACAAACATTAGACAATCAGATGAGCTGCCATGCGACTATTCTGCCAAAGGATGTCCTGAGAAACATTAACTGCATGGATTTTGTAACTTGAGCTCAAGCCAGATGCCGCCAGTATATGTAAATCTAGTATCAGTGTCTATCAGTTTGTACTGAATATGGATTTAAACAAATTTCTAATACTTAAAGATGCTCTTTTTTACTCACACTCGTCCTCAAACAACATAATAGGACAGCAATCACAGACTTAGGTTTCCATTTGCTTTAGAAGAACTCCCTCTAAGTCTTGTGTGATGCTGTAGCATGTGAGGATGCCAAGTGGAGCCAGGGGGGGCATGAGGCTGATTTACCCCCCACAGTGCTTGGTGTGCAGTGGGTAGTGAAATGTTTGCCTCACATGCTGACCTGATTTTGCTGTCTGACTGCCCTTTTAGCCAGCCTCAGCGTGAAGAAGTGGATCAAAGGTTTTTAAGGGGGGAGATTCACCACAGGAGAGGTGCTTTCCAGAGGTCTTCGGAGCAATTGCTTGATTCAGCTGAGACAAAATAACATGCGGTAGTGCAACCTGAAGTGCTCGATTCTCTGCATGAGAAGCTGCACAGTCGGTTGCATCAGTGGGATAAGTGTCTAATGTGAGGTGTTTGTTTTGTGGTTTGGAAAAATTTTACATCTAAATGTCATCTAAAGTGGGCAAAAATCTAAATTTACTCCCTCTAAGAGGTCCTATGGGGACATGAATAAAGATGCAGAAGAAGCAGTTTTAAGCTCATTTGGACAGTCATCCGTCTCAAGTAGTAAACACTAGTGAGTCATTAAGTCACACTAATGGTAAAATGAGTAAGCCTCTGCAAGGAAGTCTTTGACGCTGCCTAACTTCTTAAATCAGTTACATAACTGAACTTCCCAATGATCTACATTACTGCTCCAGTTAAAAGGAAAGTTTTGTGCCCACAGGTCTGCCTACAAATGTGATTCAGATCTCAAGCTTTCTAATTACAGAGCCTTCATTTAAGAGTTTAAATGAGTTGGAATTATTTCTCTCTATTTTACAAATAAATGTCCAACTACTGTTAGTCACTGATATCAGTAACTTAGATAATAGAAAGGTTTTTTAAAAAAAAAGATCCCCTGTTGGCTATATGATTCAATCCAACCTCTTCGAGAGCCCCCCTCAAAGAAGCTTTTGCTACTTATCGCGAAGCAACCTCTCACCCAAGCCAGATGATTTCATTGCACTGAGTGACATCATCATGGATAAAAAGGTGTCTGCAAAGGTGCCTCGAGAAGTCCACACTGTAATACAGGAGTATTTTTGCCCAATATTCTAAAGCAGCCTTTTCTAAACTTGCATATGCCGCTGCCCATTTTGAAATCGGTGAATTAAGCAGGACCTATCAAAACTGTCATACATTACACGTAATTTTATTATCCCTGCCATGTAGATTATGTTTTGTTTGTGTTTGTCTGTCTGTTTGTTTGTTAGCAAGTTTACACAAAAACTACTGGATGGATTTTGCTGAAGTTTTAAGGAGATGTCGGTTATGGCCCACGTAAATGGTTAGATTTTGGAGATGATCCGGATATTCTCCATTAATGAACAATCCTTTTTTCTCAATAATTGTCAAACTAATAATGAACAAAGCAAGTGCTAGGGGTCGGTTTTCAGGGTCACTGAATCATATAATGAGGGTTTCTTCATCATGGAACATTTGCTTATGGGTGTAACAGCAATATGTGAGCTAACTTGGCACAGGTTTGCGCTCTCTGAGTGCTGTCTAGTTTTATTTATTTTACTTTTATTTTTCTCTAGTTTTAGTGTTTTTAACATCATCTCCAGAGTTTTCTCATTATGAGGACAGGATAGCATTTCCTCAGTTCCTCCCTCCCACAGTTTTGATGAATTGAGGTCTTTGATATTGTTCTGTTTTCCTCTGTTTTGTTCAGAATGAGTTTGTTCGTTATTAGTGTTATTTACTTTCAAGTTGAACACACTTTTTTTTGCAGTTTGTGCTACATGTGTTGTATGAAAAGTGCTATGAGTTTGATTGATTGATTGATTGATTGATTGATAACCATAACAAGAGGCTCAAAGTATTTATCATCTCTTCTTGGATTCGTAGAAAGATGTCAGTATGAACATTACGTTTTCATGCCAAATTTTCTATAAATACTCTCTTTATCAATCTGCAAACTGTCTGTTGGTACCTTTCATATCTCTAAGGATAAATTGCTAAAATAAGGAACCAAGTAGCAATGCGCGATTTAATTAAATGTCCCTTGTCAGTTCAACACGAGTTAAACTGTGACACTGCTCCTGTTCATCAGGTATTATAAACAATAAAAGTTAACATGTAAGTTAAATCTTCTGGCTGTTTCTTGTAAGTTCTGGGACTTGAGCAATGTGGTTCAGCATTAATCTTCAGTACCTCTGCAGCCCAGACGTACACTTTGGAAAACACTGTCCTGGGCCAAGACCAATTGTGAGAATTGCCTGCTTGGACTAACTTAAAAAATGATTAAAACAATTTTACCATTGCTTTTCTGTAAAGTAAGCATTAACCCTTAACATTAATGCTGGTCAAGTAAGGAATGTATTTTACATCCTTTGTTGCAATACAAGCACCCTGTGTTTGACAGTATCAAATGAAAAGATCAGGTCAAGCTCTTCATGCTAACCCCATGCTATCCCATTGTAATATTTTATCTGTTTTGATAAAGTCTACCTCAGCATCCCAACTTACAGACTTAGCAACTAATCATGCCTTTAGTAATCATTTAGAAAGTGCTCATTTGTTTTGTTCAGTTGCCCAAGAAAGATGGTTAATATCAGCATCAGACATCAGTAATATTTCCATCAACTTTAACAAGTTATTACGCATCTTTATCCTACTCTGCTTTTTTCAACACTTCAACTGTGACGACAGTGCTCATGAAAAAAAAACAAACATTAGACAATCAGATGAGCTGCCATACGACTATTCTGCTAAAGGATGTCTTGAGGAACATTAACTGCATGGATTTTGTAACTTGAGTTCAAGCCAGACGCCGCCAGTATATGTAAATCAACTTTAACAAGTTATTACGCATCTTTATCCTACTCTGCTTTTTTCAACACTGTGACATTTTTGTTAATAAAATACAATATAATTTCCAATTTTTTAACTCAGTAAAGAATGTTTCTCCCAGTTGTGCTTTGGTTTTGGATTTCCAAATGTGTTTTTGATAATTGATAAGACTAAAAGCTTAGTCTTAATGTGTCATCCCTGTTCAGTGCATGTTAGGGTGTTGAATGAGGGGTAATTTTATCCCCATTTCTTGAAACTTGTGATGTTTTGTCCGAGCACTGAAAGCCTGTAAAACTCAGTGAAGGATTGGTTAACAGTTACATGAGCTCCCTTATGTTCCCAGATGACCCGGTTGTTCTCAGTTCAAGTAGTGCTGCTGCAACATTTGGATATTTTTGCATTATGCTAGAAAAGTTGTTCAACTATCCTAGTATTTCTATTTCAAACTGCTGAGAAAAAAAATTCACCTCTAAATAACAGTATTTGTTTAAGATAATTTTTTCTTCTTTAAGTTTAAAGTTAAACACATCATAAGAACATTGTTTCTTTGACAAGTGATTTTGTCAATCCACTTTTAAACCTAAAACACATCGGAGTGACTGGAATATTGTTAAAAAAATGCTTAATAGACAAAAATGTACAAATGGCCAAGTAGGGGTATACTTACAGACCAGTTGACGCTACAATGTCAGATATAACTACATGTAATACAGCTGTTAAGTTTGTGATTAATGTTAAAGTCATGTTTGGTGTTAAAGTAATAAATAACACCCCTGATTTACAGAAAAAAACACAACTTGGCCCTAGTATAATATTCTCACTGCATGTCACATTAGGGTATCAGTGGAATAATAATTCTAAAACAAACAAAAGTACATGTGCTACGCTGGGAAGCTTCTAGCACAGCCAAAAAAGTTTATTTAAACCTAAGAACCCCCCTGGACAAGCAAACACAATTATTGTTCAGGATTTTGCGTGGCCAATGGGTGGCCTACAGGACTTCTAGGGTGTCCCTGGTCACCCCTAGCTCCAGGCTTTGCTGTGGTACATTGAAATTACAATAAACAGCTCAGGTGAATTCCTGCAATATCTCCATACTTTACAGTGCATTTATGAGTCCATAAATGTGGTTACAATATCCGCACAGTGCTGTGCTCTGCATCTCACCCTCGGCCTTGTCTCTGGAAAGCATTATCTCTGCCTGTATATACAACACACCTGAGAGAATACCCTTGAGCCATAGACACATATAAATGAATAAATCTTACAGCGGACTCAGGGAATAGCAGATATTGTAAACCCCGTCACATAGATTTAGTTACTGTTCAGATCTTGCAAGGACGTCTCTGTTAAGACTGCATTATACACCTATTTATTCCCTACATTTAAAGAGGTCATATTTTGCCTCAAGTTCATATACTCATATTTGATTATTGCCAAGCTGTTCACAATCAATAATGTCCAAAAACTCAAGTTTTCACCTTCAAAGAGCCCCTGACAGTGCAGTAGTGCTGTAGGGGGTTCCCCTCTCCCACATTGCCCCAGTCCGCTCTGATTGTAAATAAATAGATTATCGTATAAACAGACCAATTACCACAGAGTTTACAGGTCAATTCTGTGGTAATCAGTCAGTTCAGCCCAAATGAGATGTTTTAAGCAGCTGCTGGTGCTGCAAAGGGGGAAGAGTGAGAAGTTTTATTGCCACAGACTTTTTGTCTTGTTCACAGAGGTGCTGTGTCATGCGATTAGTCACACATTAAACACACAAAAATGCGAATAAACTAAAAAAAAGTGTGACATGAACTAATTGAAGACTGACATGGTCTGTGAGAAGTCCATATTAATTATGTTTATGCCAGGGTCTGTCTGTTTGTCTGTTAGCAAGAATATGCAGGAACTACTGGATGGATTTACATGAAAATTTTACCAGAGGTGTGGTTTGGTCCAAGGAAGAAGCCATTAGATTTGCCTCCAGAGTCCCAACTGGTCAAAAAGGCCTGGTAGGACTCCTTCTTCAGCTCGATGGCATCCTCAACATCGGTGTCAGATCAAGTGATTTGCTATATACTAAAGCCATTTCTGAATTTTCAGCAATTATACTTTGGGCAGATAGCTTGAGTTTCATCTACCTGCATCAAAATGGTGCATGGGTATGATAAATCTTCACATACTGAGTAAAAAATATTGCTTGCTGTCATAAAATAGTTTTTCCTCTTCTATTACGACAAATGAACATTTTCACATTAAGATTGTTTTAAAAGCTAACCTTGGAAAAATAATGAAAAGATTTATTGTTAAGCTTTGTTATAAATGTATCTTTACTAATATTTTGTATGTAAACTGTGAGCTGTCCTTGTCCTTTTTTGTCCATATTTGATATGTTGTATGTTGGTGTCTTCATCTGAAACTTGTGTCCAAATAATGTTTGGATTTAATTTTTCTTTAAATGAATGATGAAATACACATCTTTTGCACTTGGTGCTGTTTATTTTCAAGTGTAAATGTAAAAATAAGAGTTCCAATTTTTTTTAACCAAATTTTATTCAGCAATCTGCACAAATGACAGAAGTGTACTACAGAATTAAATTTTTTGTTACTTATAATTCAAAAGTAAACACATACAACAAATAATGACTCCAAAAGTAAAATAAAAGTTACATAACTGTCACTAAAAGAGAAAAGAAAGAGGGGGGCATAGGCATACAGGGTCAGCATGTACTTCCAGAAATAGTAGAAATATTTACAAATAGACATATTCTGATATTTTAGTCCAGCGAGAAAGATTGCATTGTTTCAAAGTGGGAGATGAGAGGCTGCCAATGTTTGTGGAATTTGTCAATGGAGCCACGTACAGCAAATTTGATCTTTTCAATTTTCAAAAATGACAGTAAGTCCCGCAGCCAGGATGTGTTTGAAGGGGTCAAACGATTTTTCCATAAAAGAAGAACCCGACGTCGGGCAATCAATGAGGCAAAAGTGATGACATTAATTTGTTTGGCTTTCATTCTAACTTTCTCCCCAGGTATACCACAGATAGCAATCTGAGTCCTGAGTTTTAAATTGGGTTTTAATTGAGTTTTTAAGGAAAAAATGAAATTGTAAACATGTACTGTAAGTCATCAGATTTTAGAGGTCATGGGTCAGAAGTCAGAGTCGAAGGAGCCTCATGTTAATCTCATATTCTAGAACACTTGAAGTTTTAATAAAAGTTTGCACAATTTTCTACTGTGATTTAAGAATGAACAGCATAGATGTCTGGCTTCAAAGGTCAGGAACCTTTAGACTCATGTTCATTTCTTGCTAATAAAATTTATAGAAATCTCACTGCAACAAAAAAACACACAGCCTCTTATGGACACACTGCTGAACTACACCATTCTCCACTTGTATGACATGATGATGCATTAAACTCTGAAGCAGTAATTCTAGTTTTGATTATATTTGAGGACTTTTAACATATAAAAGTGAATTCTTATTGCTTTTTCCTCTCTCTAACATGTCCTTTCATGCTACACTTGTCTTGTAATGTGTTTGTCATAATGGATGACACCATCTTGCTGGTTGCAAAACAAATCAACCTGGTATAAATAAATGAACTGGAACCTGAGGATGATGAGGTCATGTTGCACACAGAGTCCAATATCTGATATAAAATAAAGCTTTGAGCTGTCTTTACTGACATATAACACTGCAGCTAATCTGTTCTGTCCTCTTTGACGCAGACACACTGTGGTGCTGATATGTCTCGGACTTTATTAAGCCTGATAAGAGAATCAATAATGTTCCATTGAAGACGCAGCTATCCTGACTTTGAGCTGTGTGGAGGTACATAATGTGCAGACTGGTCGTCTCCTCTGTGAAAATGAACAGGGACACACGCAGGGATGAGGTGAGTTCACCAAAGTAGGAAAAGCAATTGTTGTTTATATCATTCAGGTCCAGCACTGTGAACATCTTGTCTTGCCTGCGGCTTGGCAGAAAGCATGTCACGTGTTACGGACAAATTGCATATGATTAATAAGTTTGAACAACTCTGCTCCAACTGTGCAGATGCGAGGTTACGTGTAAAGTAGAGAAGTTAACAGACGCACTAGAAAGAAAAAAATGACAGGGAAAGACAGGGAGGTTTAAAAATGCATAAACCTCTTAAGCCACTCTGCACAGACATTAATATTTATGCATGCTTGAAAAAAAAATGAACAGCATTTATAGCTCCTTACCTGAGCCTGTGAGAAACCTCTGATTTCTGTAAGAGGTTTTAAACATTGTACCGACACTATCTTCCTGACTAGCTGTTGATTTTAAAGTTCACAGAACACCCTCAACATTTCACGCTGAAATCTTATCCCCTTGTGTTCAACATCTGGGGGCACACAGCACACAGGCTCTTCCTCAGCACATCTTCAGTCATGCTTATCTAACATGCAGGCCTGCAGCATACAATGTTTAGCTCTGAGACATTCAAAAAGGGAAATGGAAGAAATTCTATTGTTAGTCCCAAAGGTCAGATACTACATGAAGCTAAAGAGACGAAAAAATGCATATCTAGCTGTCTGTGCAGAGCAGTGTGCTGTAGCTTCACATCAGCTTCATTTTCTAAACAGCCTGTGTTACTGCACTGTTTTAATTAACACCTGCTCATGTGATACTTAGCCCTACTTCTATTCATAGTCTGACCTAATTTGTGGTTTTTAACTCATTGTTTTTGCGATGGCAGCAAATGAAGTGCTTTTTGTCTGCCAGAAAGATCAAGGAAATAAATCTCCGTTGTCACAAGACCCTTCATGCAGCATACCATGACTAAAACATCAACATTAAATTATCATAAACTCAGACACGGGACATAGTCTCCCTCTCTCTGATAAATTTAATCTTTCCATGCCACGCTAGCTATATCATTTATGCCTCCCTAATTCAATTGCCTGTGCATACCTATATAAGCATGTCTAACCCTTTCTCCTCTATTTGTCCCTATTTTCAACCCGTCCCTCCAAACCCCTTTATCACAGGCCACATACCGCCACAAGAGCACACTGGACCTGCACACCCTCATGGTTTATTCCATCTGATCTCAGAGGCTGGGATATCCACGTTTCAAATAAGACACAGCGCTGGGAATGCCCTCTTAGGTCGGAATTCCTACTTAGTTGGTCAGATGATCTTCAAGGGATAATACATATTTTTTGAAGTGGGTTTTCTTGAGGCTTATGGCACACGTATATATATTTCTCCTGAGTGAAGATAGCTGTGTATGGATGCTTGGCGATAAATAGCAGTCCACCCATATTATATTAACCCACTTTTAGGTTAAAAATATTTAGAAATCTACATTAGCACCAAAAGATTCTACAGTAAGATTCTTTACAGCATTTTACTGTCCTTGACAAAGTCCCTGTGTTTGGAACTATTTTGTGATACACCTATGGGCTATGTATCCTTCCACAAGCCACACCCTGCTCAGCACTCATCAGCTGTTCAGGTCATTGGTCTTCAGAAGAAACAACAAACACTAACTGAAATAAAAACGATTTTGACTCAAGTCATGACCATATGCCATTATGACATGGGAAGAGCTTTTGCAGATGACGTCAAGTGTAGAAAGATGGATGGAAAAACTGCTGTCACAAGTGGGACTCAATAACAATGTTTTGCCTGGACCTGATGGGTAAAATGGGCACTGCAAACACAATGTTCTGTCATTAGAGAATTGGGGATCCTAATGTGCAAATTCTCCAAAGTGCAGCTTTCCATTGATATATGGTACGTTATGATAGACCTGGAATGCCTGAGGAAGAGGGCCCTGAAGTCAGCTAGACAGCAGAGTGGAGTGAGAGCAGAGAGCGAGAGGATTCAGACAAAGCAATACTTGTGAGTCATTTATCTGTGGTTTATCATTATTTTCTGTGTAAATAATGTAAGAACATTGTAAAAAGTAGCATTAGAATCATGCAATAGAGTTTTCTTGCTGTTCTTTTGCTGTATTTTGCCATATTTTTCGTCATATTATGCCGTGTTTCCACCATACTTTGGTGTGTTTTCCTCGAAGTTTGTCTTTTTGTCATCATAGATTTATGGATTTCATAAATAGTAATTTTGGAAATATTAGAGAAAGAAAAGTTGAGGAGAGTTCCTCTGGGAAGAGGGGAGAGCAGAGGAGAGACATGGAGTGGTCGGGGAGGGGGGGGGGTCCGAAGTGTCCCCCTGCTCATCTACAGTAAGTAATGCAGTCTGGATATTTACTCCCAGCTTCATTACATTCATGTTTTTTCAAAATCTAATATAATCTGTCCTATTGGATTTGTCTCACATTGCTTTATTATTGCTTTATTTCTTTCCTGTTATATTTATTATTATCTTTATTATTATTATTATTATTACTATTACTATTATTATTCTTTTTGATAAATCATATCTAATCTTGTGATATATCTTCACATCTTTAGAGATTCTTCTGTAGCATCTGTGGCTGTGGCAGAAGGGATACCCCTCAAAGCTGGCGATGCCCATCACAACTGGTTACCACATCAACAGGCCTGGGAAATGGAGGCATCCCTTTCCTGTCCACACCAACAAGAGACAGTGTACTGAAAAAAGACAGAAGGAAAGCCTGGGGAGGTAGCAGTGCAGTGTACGCAGGAAAAAGCACTACTTGGATGTGTGAGGAGTGCAAGGTGGGGCTCTGTCTTCAGCTGGACAAGAATTGCTTCAAAGACCATCATCAGTGGGAAAAAATGCCTGGACATGGTCTAATATAACAAGCTGTAACATGGACGCTAAATGCTGTAGGCAAACAAAACATTTTTGAGCGTGTAAAATAGGTTCAATTTATTTTTAACCTGTTGAAAATTCAAATCCATTTCAAGTTTGAGTTTTAGGGTTTTTTTCATGTAATTACACACAGTTTTAAGCATTTATAACATAATCATGACAAATGCTTGCCAAAATTGCTTACTTTTATTTTTTACGAAAAAAGGGTGAAAAATTTACTCAAAAGGGACATTTTCTGACACATTTATTGAAAAAAAAGACAAAAAAAGACCAGGTGGACTTTTATAATGATAGTATTGAAAGGATTAAAAACAACCAGCCAAATTTGGTGAAGGACCTCATGAAGCGATAGAATTTGGTATTGTACAGGGTAAATTCAGGAGCGTTAGATTTATATCAGTTTGTGCTGTAGTGTATGCTACCTCGCTGCAGCACTCAGACTCACAGACTCATGTCACGTATTCCTCTGCGCAGCGCTGCCGCGAGTTCCAGATAAACTTTATTTTTTTGAAAAGTTAGAAAAAAAATTATAGGTAGCGTCCTCTTAAACTGTGGTATTATTTTTTGATAGGAGTTCTTGTAGGCGGAGAAAATACCCTTTGTATTTGGTACAATACTTCCCTGTTTGTGGCTGGTTCTGCGTCACAAACTTTTACAAATTGTGGCTTACTGAGGGAGAGGAGAGAACTTTCTACTGCATCTAATCTACTTAGTGGCCATATGGAGCTCATACAACCCCACTTCAAATAAACTGAACTATCCCTTCAAGGTGCAGAGCTGCTTGAGTCCTTTCAGCCACTTCACTGCCTTTTGTCAAGTACATGATGCAACCCAACTTAAAAAATACAGAAATATCCCTTAAGCAATAGTTGGCAGAAATTATGT
This sequence comes from Cetoscarus ocellatus, assembly GCA_037902135.1. NCBI lineage: Eukaryota > Metazoa > Chordata > Actinopteri > Labriformes > Labridae > Cetoscarus > Cetoscarus ocellatus. Next base: position 481 of record JBAMNC010000322.1, on the reverse strand, counting down.
TGTAAATATGTCAAATACAGTTTAAAACCACCCCAATGCTGTTTTTATTTTTCATTTTGTTTACACCAAAAATTAGGAAAAGCATTTGGCCCCATCTGCAGCAATTTACAGTCTCACTTCAGTACAAATTCTCCTTACAGGGCAGAGCTGACTAGAAACACTGGCTCAGTGTGTTTGTACACACTGTTAAAGGTAATTAAGTCTTTGAATTTTCCTGCAAGCACATGTATTTATGATTATAACAGACTTTTTTAGACTATATTTTCAACCCCTGTTTGAAATGAGAGTGTTCATATTCCCAATGGCAGTTAAAGAGTGTAACTGATAAACCAACTATGTGTGCCGGCCATTCAGAGCTGCTGTATGGACCTCTCACACCTCTTCTGAAGTGCCCATGCAGAAGCACATCCTGTGTGTTTTTTTTAAAGTAAAAGCTTGTTTATTATTACTCCTGGTCTGACCGATGTTGTTTTCATGTAAT